>CM057340.1:426582966-427182966 GCA_030015575.1 Agapanthus africanus
GCACACTAATGAGGTCTCACAAGGCATCAACCATGCCAATTTCAAATTTTACAAGTGTCGAGAGACCCTAATACGGATCGTTAACTAGAGATTAGGCGAAAACTAGAACTAATAAACTGCTTTACTAATAAGTGAACGGAAATACAACCTTTGTAGATCTGGTCCTCCACCTCCATAGCTCCGTGATGAAGTCCCTCCGCTGTACCCATCGGATCCCGGACTCTCGCGGTGGTTTCATCGAAGAAATGATCGGGCTAGGTCGTCGACTTCGATGCCGAAGATGATCTACGTCGAGGCAACACAAGATCAAGCTCCAACTTCACCAAGTCATGAAACTTGTGAAGAAAACACCTTATACTACTTGGCAAGTGGTAGAGGATGAAGAAATAGGAAGTGGGTTCACTTTAGAATTGGATTTCTCACTCTTTTTCTCATTTCACCATTGATGGTAGCAAGCTTTTCTTCATGTTGAAGAAAGAGAAGAAGAAGAAAAGAATATGATAAGAATTAATCAATAATAGAAAATAAGTGATTCTTATCATATTAGCAACCATGGTTATGCGTAGAGAGTAAACTAAGGTTAGGTTAGGCATGAAACAAAAATGGTAGACTTTTTCAAAGCTTCATGAAGCTTCAATGTAAAACAAAGCAAGCCACCATTTCTCTTTTTGCCAAAAGAAATAAATAAATAAATGAATAAATAAATCAAAACCCTAACCATTTACTTAACAAAGGTTTAAACTAAACATACACCCAAACATGCATGTATCATCAAACATGATACAATCAAGTGCACAAAAAATATATCACATATACAATGTGCACTTCAAGTGAGAAAATCCATTTTAAGTGAACCAATACTAGTTAATGCAAAGTAATATATCAAATATATAATTATGCATTAAATCATTAAATCAACGCTTGATTTAACGATCCGGTCATATCGCATATGACCGACTAATATCCAATGTATCGACTTATCGAATCAATCCTTGATTCGATAACTAGGTTATATCGCATACAACCAATCGATACATTCATCGCGAGAATAGAATGCGGTATCACATACACGCATTATTCTCGGTCCCGCACACATCTCATATGTGCTCCTATTTCGTTTCGCTTGAGCCAGGAAACCTCTATGTAGGACTCTAAAGACTCGTCAATACGCCGGCAGCAGATGATGATCATATCAAACACCCACAAGCCGCAAGCGGTTTGCTAAACGTAACGGCCACCCGGGTATTGAGCGATCAGAAGATCGACGAGCAAGCCCGCTCACACTCCTGTGAATCCAACCAGTAACACTTACCGTACAGTCCGGTCTCGTCGTCTGATATGTCGCATATCTCGCCTAGGGGTGGTAAACGTCAGACCCCAATAGCTCGATAAGTCATGTCGATATGAGGTCTATAACAGTTCGAGAAACTACTGGTAACACTTACCAGTAAATCTCAGCAACCCTGGCCAGGGATTTCCGGTTATAGCCAATCGAACACAGCGCAACATCAACTCCCTATACCGGGAGAGACGAATCCCCTCCTATCGCTCATTGCCTCCATGTGATTCGGGACTGTACCCAAAAACCACCGTTTTGCACGCCCTCTTGGACGTGGTAAGGTGGAAATCAAAGCACAGTGGGAATCACACAAGACTCTATGACGATCTCGGATCAACAGACTACTCTGTACCAGTGTCACCAGAGAACTGCCATCTGACGTAAGGTATAATACCATCTGGGAGTTCTCGGCGAGTCCGTCCAGTGTACCCATTCTCCACTGAGCTCCCGTATATCATCTCTGATTTCAAACACCAATGGATATGGGATCATCCATCGCCCATCTGTATGGGTCGAGAAGGTATACGCTAGTCTACTCTGGTATATCGATGCCCCATCTCGATACACCCACGACTAAGGACCTTGAAGGATGTACTTATAGACTACCCTGTCCCTACTAGTATGATCCGCATCATAGTCCAGGTAGTCAAGTACACATCCTAAGGGCTTTACCAACATGTAACAGAGAGAGACAATCAATGTACACGTTAAGGTAAAGAGCAACCAGATAGCATACTATCATGTCGAGCAAGAAAGTCCTCCCTATATATGTCCAAGCATCCACTACAATATACATCCTATGTATAGTAATGGCCTCTAGGGCATACATATAACTAACAATCTCCCACTTGCACTAAGGCCATCTGATAGCAGTGGTTGTAGTATCTCATACTCAACCATCCCTTAAATGTCTCTCTCTGGGAAAAGGCCTTTGTGAGTGGATCCGCCGTGTTGTCCTCTGAGTCTACTCTCCTAACCTCGATCTCCTTGGAGATCAACCATCTCCACGATCAGGTGACACTGCCTTAGAATATGTCTGGATCACTGATGGGACGGGCGTTCCCTGGCATAAGCCACAACTCCATTGTCACACAATGGGAGGAACTAAGTTCATCTCATGAACTTATATACACCCAGACTTCCTCTTTGGTAGCATCTTAAGTAGCGATATATCCAGCCTTTATCGTCTAGTATGCTACGGTATCTAGCTTGGAACTCTTCCAACATACCGTCCTTTTACTAAGGGTAAAGACATTGCATGTGACTGACATTCAGTCGTCCTTATCACCCTGGAACACATCCAGTGATTCTCCCCAGGATCGATTGATACCATCTCACTACATCTAGTGAGAGTCCTAACATCCATTTAGATCTATCTCATAGATCCAAAACCCAGGATTTAGTAGGTATCAATTTGATCCTATGTGGAGAATCATTGTGATAAGCGGAGATTGATCGAGCGTAGCATAGGAAACTTCTTTCTTATCAAGAGTATGCCATCCACGTACTCTACGAGGATCGCCACCATACTCCCTACTACCTTTCTGTATATACAAAGTTCATCTACCATTTTGATGAAGTCAAACTATTTGACTACTACATCAAAACAGATGTTCCAACTCCGCGATGTCTGCTTTATCCTATAAAGCATCTTGTACACGTTTCCGCTGCTCCCACTGTTTACGAAGCCCTCTGGCTGTGTACTTATAGATGCCCTCTTCTAAAACATCATTTAGAAAAGCTGTCAAGACACCCAACCGCCAGATATTGTAGTCATGGTATGTAGCCGTGGTAAGTAGGATCTGGATGGACTTAAGCATAGCTACTTAGAAAAGGTTTCAACAAAATCCAAACCTGGTCAATGATGCAAACCTTTAACAAGTCTAGCTTTGAAAGTCTCAACTTTTCCATCTACACCAAGTAATCTTCTCAAGATATACTTGCTCCTGATGGGGATTTAACCCTTCAGATATAGCAACCAAAGTCCATACTTTGTTGGTGTACATGGATTCCATCTCAGATCACTAAGCATCCAGCCATTCTTACAGAGTCTCACTCCTGATGGCCAGCTCGAAACTAGTTGGGTCATCATCTCATGATGCAATCCTCGCTCCCACTGTCATAGAGAAACCGAAGTAACTCTCAGGTGGGTGAGGAACCCTACTGGATCGGCGGAGAGGCTGAGGTTCGTTGGAATCTACTGAATCCTTTGGTTCTATCAAATCATCAGCTGCAGTTTGTATAGCTGGAACATTTCCAGTTCTACATAACAGACCTTGCCTCGAGCTTGTCCGGATTTTGTTTTTAGACATAGGCCGGACAACCCCAAATCTTAACTAACTTAAGAGATGGGCTCTTCCCTTATCATATCAAATATGAAGTGGTAGGCAACTGATTTGATTTGAACCCTATTCAATAGGTATCCAGCTTCTCAAGTGCATAACTCCCAAAAAGGAAATAGGAAACTCAGCAGTACTCATCATAGAGAACACCTTATCATATAGGGTGTGATTGCTCCACCCCGATATACCATCGTGCAATGGTGTATACGGAGGAGTAATGCTGAGAGAGAATCTCATTCTCCTTTTGAATAATCCAGGATTTCCGTGCTTAAGTATTCTC
Organism: Agapanthus africanus; assembly: GCA_030015575.1. Classification (NCBI taxonomy): domain Eukaryota; kingdom Viridiplantae; phylum Streptophyta; class Magnoliopsida; order Asparagales; family Amaryllidaceae; genus Agapanthus; species Agapanthus africanus. Next base: position 426,586,928 of record CM057340.1, read on the forward strand.
CTGACATAATACTTATACCCTTATTGGTTCTCTACTTCTCTCTTATATTCTGTGAATACCTCAAAAGGTTCTGACTTGTGTTTCAACAGGAACATATGTCTGAATCTTGAGAGATCATCAGAGAACGTAATAAAGTATAAAGAACCAGTCCTGGCATGTGTAGACAGGGGACCTTACATACATCATCATGTATCAGTCCCAAGAGTTCACTAACTCTTTCTCTGTTTTCAGTAAACGGAGCTATGGTCATCTTATCTTTGTGACATGACTGGCAAATTTCATAAGATGTAAATTCAAACTGATTTAAATATGCATCTATATGTAACTTCAGCTAGTCGGGTCACATTGATATGACCTAGTCTACAATACCTCAAGAAGGATCCGTTCATTTCTGAACTCTTCCTCTTATGTGTGTTCCGTATACTAAGAACTGTAGTTTGATTTAGAACATCAATGCTTTTAGATAACGTGCCTGAACTGATCAACTTTTGGTATAGGAAATGTTCAAAACATTATCCAACAATACAAAATTTTATCGTTTCTTTACTAATAAAGAGACAGATATGATTTTGTATATCAGGTTCGGTATCTAATAGCATTTGTTCAGAATCAATGTATTTGGAATACAGGGTGACAGTGACCAACAGACTTGGTTGCAACACTTGCCCCGTTTTCTGTCTCATGAAACTTATCACCCGTTCTCAGTTCTCTACCTTTCTGTAGCCATATGTAACAGATTACATATCTGGGATCCTGATCCGGTATCAAATACCCAGGACATAGAGGATACAGAGAAACAGTTCTTTGTAATGAATACACCCGAAGGAAATGCATCATATGCACTTTCTTCGTTTGGGCGGCACGGGAAATCTGGTATTCCCCAATTTCCTGCTCTGTCTTATAACAATTATAAATTGGAGCGGGACCAACTTTCCCCAGCTCAGTATAACAAGCGGGTTCGGTCAATATTCCGTATTATTATCTTGATTAAGGCGTGATATGGTCGCTACCTGGAGAGAGGGAGAAGAAAACACTCTGCGTGCGCTCTTGCAAGATCAGATTGGTTATTATTTTATCTAATCAGGATGGCTCCCACTGTTTTTATCAAATCTTCCTTCAAACCCTAAAAGGAAAGACTAGCCGGGATTAATTACAGACTACAAGTTCACCAATCTTTTAGCCAGGCCAGTGTCGGTACTTTGAGGGAGGTGCCCCGTGCTTTCGCACGAACCTAATTAATGTAAACCTCGTTTTCCCAGAGGCGTAACCTCGTTAACACCTTTCTAGACACCTACTTGATCGGCTAATTGTAATGTGTAAAACTCTCCCAGGAGTAACAATTACTCGCAGTGGGTATCGGGATCCAACTATCTCATAGAAGGTATGCAATCTCATTGCAAATTTCAACACTTGAAATTCTCGATAATTTTGCCCCTAGCGTGCTATGACCTTGACGCATGCCAAACAACCCATAGTCCGCTAGTCGAGTTCAACCCGTACATTTCTTGATTGAATTAAACCCACCCGCACGACCCTTGACGCATGCCAAACAACGCCGTACGAATACCCTAATCCAATCGCATCGTATGCTAGCAAATAAGCACTAGTTAGCTACCGTACACTACGCCTTGACGCAAGCCAAACAACCGCAGCACGAATACTAACTAGTACTTATCTGAAATGACGGAGGGCTACGACAGGTTTTTCTGAAAACCTATTGCGTAATGAACTTGATATCGTTGTAGAATCAAATGATTTTGAAATGGAGTGCTTTTGAGGCTTTTCTAGTTTTGCTAAAGGAGTCACTCCCGGTGAAGGGATCGTCGGTCCTTTCCTCGTCGAATGAGGTGCGGGATATATCATATATATCACTGTGCAAAGCAGAAACTATAGAAGCAATCAAAAGACAAACTGAGGGTGTAGCATCTGCCAGTTATTGCTAAAGGAGTCACTCCCGGTGAAGGGATCTCGGTCCTTTCCTTATCGAATAAGGTGCAGGATGTTCTACAAGGAACACCGCGATGCAAAGCAAGAACTGTAGCTACCTGTTTTATTTTGAAATTCAATTCCACAAAATCATTAGGTTTCTTTTTCTTTCATTAATCACATTAATGAAGTCCCATCATTTAAATTTACCTAAACATCACAGATAAATACGACGTACACTTATGCCATCCGCATTCTCCTCGATGTCCCCTCGTGCACCGTTAGGTTAGGTAACTAACGGCAGAGCAGGGCAGGGCTAGCGCGGGTGTAAAACATAAGTAACGCCTATATAATATATCATATATACTATATACAGTATCTATCACAGAACATCATATGATCACATCACAGATATCGCAGCAGAAGAAACATATGAAATATTGGATATACTAGGACGTCCGTGTTTTCAATACGAGCCAGTATAAAACACGGATTCCACGGTCGCGATGAATAGCCAAACCCACACCCCTAGACCCCTAAGAGAGCGGCAAGCAACCCTACCAATTCTAGAGTTAGGAGACCCGGACTCGACTCCTCGAGTTGGTCTCCCACTGGACTCCAGAACCCGGTTACTTGTGCTCCCCTCCTCGGGTCTATCCTAGTGCCGAAAAGTAAATAATATACAAAAGGTGACATCTTCCGCAACCTGGAAGTGCCCCAATAAAAGAATATTATATACAAGTTTTTACATGAATGAAAGATGAAAAACACTCATCTCACATACAAAAAACCCGGCTATTCAAACACGACGATCTAATATAACATATCCAGTAACACATAACATCGCATGTCATCAACGTAAGTAAATATGCGCATCCCAATTGTCGTTGACATATAGCAACGAAACCGGCGATATCACATATTACACTTACGGTCACAGAAAAGAAAGTGTAAAACTACAACAGTTGAAATCCGCAACCTCTTTAGACATCGCATGCCTAAACAAATGAATTTCTTAGACATCGCATGCCTAACATTTATAAACCCCACATTTTAGTCTCAATATCGAAAACACTTTTCAATATAAAATCGGGCAATTCAACAGGATTCCCGACATCCTGACCGAATGCTTGTCGCAAACTTCAGTAGACGGCCGCACCCCCGATGCCGTCGATGAAGTGCACCAAGGCGGAACACCGCTGCCGCGAGCACCCGAACGGATGCTTTCGGCGACGGGGTTCTCCTACAGTCACTTGGTCGGCGCTAAGGGGTGTAGCTGTCTATTAAGTTTATCCGGCGAGTATCCGCGTATGCTACGTGATTGCGACGGACTTTTGATCACATCAAAATTCCGTGGCAACCGATCAAGTGAGACTAAACTGCTATGTTTATAACATTCAAATCAGTTATCTCATAACTACATGTGGATTCCAATTATTGTATCACATTCCGGATAAATAGAAAATGTCAAACTTTCCGATCGAACAATCGAACACCCAAGTTTTCCCGAAACAGCTCAACACATGAAACAAGTTTAAAAACATCCAGTTCATGCCTCAGTACCAATGGTCCAGCCGTAGAAGGGTCAAGCCAACGCCTCACATGTGGCACGCCGTACTGCCCCAAACCCTAAGGTTCAAAGGGCAGTTCAAGACGGTCACATAATCGAGTTAAGGTTTGTTGTCTTCTAGAGGGTCCATCGCGTTACTTGCACTACTTAGAACGTTATTAAACCACGGAAAGATCCAACACTTGGAAATTTCCCGACAGGGGAAAAAGTGGGTATTTATATCCGGTCGAACTTTTTAACATATTCAAAAATTATCCGGAAAACACATTAAACAAAGTTAAATAATCCGATCGAATCACCGAGTCCCCAATACAACCCCAGAACACTCAACTCTTGAGTCAGAATAAAAATACCCATAAAATATAAATCACAGAAATAGGAATTATGGTGCAAAAAATATTGCCTAACTCCTCTGTACGGCCGCGGAACCGCGGCCCAAGCAGGCTATTGCCGCGGTTCCGCAGTGGAATGTACGAATTAGGGGTTCGTTTTTCACCACAATTCTTATATTTTCCTGCTGAATTTTTCAGGTATTTTTAATTCAGAAAAATCCACAATTTACAAAAATGTACAGAGAGGGGTCATGGATTAGGGTTTCGGGTTCGATCGGGTTTCTAACTCCGTCTACGCATCTCCTAAGGCTCTAGCTAGTCTCTGATACCACTGCAGGGTTCCTAGGCACACTAATAAGGTCTCACAAGGCATCAACCATACCAATTTCAAATTTTACAAGTGCCGAGAGACCCTAATACGGATCGTTAACTAGAGATTAGGCGAAAACTAGAACTAGTAAACTGCTTTACTAATAAGTGAACGGAAATACAACCTTTGTAGATCCGGTCCTCCACCTCCATAGCTCCATGATGAAGTCCCTCCGCTGTACCTATCGGATCCCGGACTCTCGCGGTGGTTTCATCGAAGAAATGATCGGGCTAGGTCGTCGACTTCGATGCCGAAGATGATCTACGTCGAGGCAACACAAGATCAAGCTCCAACTTCACCAAGTCATGAAACTTGTGAAGAAAACACCTTATACTACTTGGCAAGTGGTAGAGGATGAAGAAATAGGAAGTGGGTTCACTTTAGAATTGGATTTCTCACTCTTTTTCTCATTTCACCATTGATGGTAGCAAGCTTTTCTTCATGTTGAAGAAAGAGAAGAAGAAGAAAAGAATATGATAAGAATTAATCAATAATAGAAAATAAGTGATTCTTATCATATTAGCAACCATGGTTATGTGTAGAGAGTAAACTAAGGTTAGGTTAGGCATGAAACAAAAATGGTAGACTTTTTCAAAGCTTCATGAAGCTTCAATGTAAAACAAAGCAAGCCACCATTTCTCTTTTTTCCAAAAGAAATAAATAAATAAATGAATAAATAAATCAAAACCCTAACCATTTACTTAACCAAGGTTTAAACTAAACATACACCCAAACATGCATGTATCATCAAACATGATACAATCAAGTGCACAAAAAATATATCACATATACAATGTGCACTTCAAGTGAGAAAATCCATTTTAAGTGAACCAATACTAGTTAATGCAAAGTAATATATCAAATATATAATTATGCATTAAATCATTAAATCAACGCTTGATTTAACGATCCGGTCATATCGCATATGACCGACTAATATCCAATATAACGACTTATCGAATCAATCCTTGATTCGATAACTAGGTTATATCGCATACAACCAATCGATACATTCATCGCGAGAATAGAATACGGTATCACATACACGCATTATTCTCGGTCTCGCACATATCTCATATGTTCTCCTATTTCGTTTCGCTTGAGCCAGGAAACCTCTGTGTAGGACTCTAAAGACTCTTCAATACGCCGGCAGCAGATGATGATCATATCAAACACCCACAAGCCGCAAGCGGTCTGCTAAACGTAACGGCCACCCGGGTATTGAGCGATCAGAAGATCGACGAGCAAGCCCGCTCACACTCCTGTGAATCCAACCAGTAACACTTACCGTACAGTCCGGTCTCGTCGTCTGATATGTCGTATATCTCGCCTAGGGGTGGTAAACGTCAGACCCCAATAGCTCGATAAGTCGTATCCATATGAGGTCTATAACAGTTCGAGAAACTACTGGTAACACTTACCAGTAAATCTCAGCAACCATGGCCAGGGATTTCCGGTTATAGCCAATCGAACACAGCGCAACATCAACTCCCTATACCGGGAGAGACGAATCCCCTCCTATCGCTCATTGCCTCCATGTGATTCGGGACTGTACCCAAAAACCACCGTTTTGCACGCCCTCTTGGACATGGTAAGGTGGAAATCAAAGCACAGTGGGAATCACATAAGACTCTATGACGATCTCGAGTCAACAGACTACTCTGTACCAGTGTCACCATAGAACTGCCATCTGACGTAAGGTATAATACCATCTGGGAGTTCTCGGCGAGTCCGTCCAGTGTACCCAGTCTCCACTGAGCACCCGTATATCATCTCTGATTTCAAACACCAATGGATATGGGATCATCCATTGCCCATCTGTATGGGTCGAGAAGGTATACGCTAGTCTACTCTGGTATATCGATGCCCCGTCTCGATACACCCACGACTAGGGACCTTGAAGGATGTACTTATGGACTACCATGTCCCCACTAGTATGATCCGCATCATAGTCCAGGTAGTCAAGTACACATCCTAAGGGCTTTACCAACATGTAACAGAGAGAGACAATCAGTATACACGTTAAGGTAAAGAGCAACCAGATAATATACTATCATGTCGAGCAAGAAAGTCCTCCCTATATATGTCCAAGCATCCACTACAATATACATCCTAAGTATAGTAATGGCCTCTAGGGCATACATATAACTAACACGACTCTCCTCGTCCTAAACCACAGCTACTCCGCGACGGTCACGAAAGCTGTCTCGACGATAAGGCCTCTGTCACTGGGCTGGTACACCGGTATGAGTCCTTCACTGCTCTGGAACTCCCAAAGTCTCTGGAACGCGTGTCTCATAACTGGGGCTACATCCACTGGAGCTATGTAGGTGGTGGACTGCTGCATGCTGATAGCAAGGAACAACTGGGTAACAGGGGTAACAACCTCCTGTCACTGCGCTCGAACGGCCTCAACCAATGAACTCATCGTCTGGCGCATGTCCTGCATCTCTGCCACAAGCCTAGCGATACTATCTGTCGAAAGCGGACCCGTCTGCTCCTGTGCAACGAGCATGCCATCCTGGTCAATCCTCGTCTCACCTGAGTCTACTCTGACCTCGGCCCTCGCTGCACCACTCTGAGTCCCCATAGTCGTCGGCGGCAAAGGCTATAAATAGAGATAGGATTCGATATGAACACGGAAATCGAATCACAAGGATATGAATCATCAAGGAAGGAATTTCAAGCAAATTGTACTTAGGTCACTTTAGGCGGAGTACCGCATCATGAGTATGCTGCAGACATACACAAATACGTTACTCTGCTTAAGCTACCTACTCCATCATACCAAGGTCATCCTACACTCAGAAAGGTAAAACCTGGCTCTGATACCAACTTTGTCACGACCCGAAATTAGCACGTGACGGCCCTAATACTACGCAACGCCTACAGACGTAACGCGGTAAAAGAAAGCCAAAACCCAGAAATCTAAACCATTAAAAAGACAAGAAAAGATAATAGGAGTCTTGAAACATTTAAAATCACAATTCAAATTCTTTAAAAGCCCAATTTATTTCCTTTAAAATTTTGGCAGCACCTCCTTTGTAAAAACTAGCCCCAAAAATGGGTACAACATAAATAAAAGGAAAGCATCCCCAAACGGGAGAAAATACACGCCCAAAGGCGGAAAACAACCACCACAACAGATATACGACGCCATAGCGAAGAAATAAAAGACGATAAAAAGGAAACTGTATAAAAGACAACCAAGTCACCAAAAATATACAATATCGTCCTCACATCAACTCTCTAAGTCAACAAGAAAGTAGTAGATGGAGAGTATAAGGATACAATGAATATACAATACAACAATACGGATAACCACAAAACCCACCTAAGCAAAACTGCACACTATGAGCTGAAGCGGTATCCGCAGCAAAAGATGATCAGATAGATGAATAGCCTGCCTCGACTATCTGGGGAACACCCTGCAAAACAACAGTGGCACAACGGGGGTGAGTTGCCAATTCGTGAATAGTAAATAACATATACAGGTAATCGTAAGTATGCACGTACAGCGTGAATCTAACATATGTAAGCTAAAAGCAGTAAAAGGTCATATGAATGCGATAATCATGAAAGGTACACTAGTAGGTACAACTAATACATGAAGCAATAATATATGACAATCGGTATGCAATAATGATATGAAAATGTATATGTGCAACAGTCATGAAAGGTACTCTAACACATACAACTAACACATGAAGCAATGCATATAAAATGAAGTATGTAAATGCAACAGTCATGAAAGGTACACTAACAGGTACTACTAATACATGAAGCAGTGCATAAACAATAAATGTGAAGTATGGAATGAAATATGTCATTTCCACGAAATCCTGACATCGTGGTTGGATCAAAATCCATCAAGACAATCCAAATCCCAATTGCTCAAATCAGCCCCCAAATTGGCTCTCATATCATATAAGTCTCACAATCCTTAATGTACAATATCGGATAAAACTCATATATCCTGAATGTACCAAATCAGCAATCTCATAAATATCCTGTATCCAATATCAAATGAATCATCTATATCCCAAATTCAATATCAAGTAAATCTCTTATATCCTAAGTATAATTTGCATGAATAATTAAGATGAAGTATATGAATTTATATGTATACATATATATTAGCATCCCACTCACTAATATATATATATATATATGCATATATAACAGCGTCCCATTCCACTGTTATATATACTAAAGAGTAAAATATCATGAAAACAATGCGTCAAGCATCGACACAGAAATACATGTTTATACGTCCTTCGAATCTTAAGTGCCAAACACCGACACTCTCGATCCCCGTATCGGTTTTATACGTCCTTCGAATCTTAAGTGCCAAACACCGACACCCTCGATCCCTGTATCGGTTTTAAGTGCCAAACACCGACACCCTCGATCCCCGTATCGGTTTTATACGTCCTTCGAATCTTAAGTGCCAAACACCGACACCCTCGATCCCCGTATCGGTATTATACGTCCTTCGAATCTTAAGTGCCAAACACCGACACTCTCGATCCTCGTATTAGTATTAAAACAAATCTCAGAGTGGATGCATACAAATATCAAGTAAAGAATAAGTACAAATGCATGAATCAATACACATATATTAGCGTCCCACTCCACTAATATTGGTGTAAAGGCATATATAACAGCGTCCCATTCCACTGTTATATATACAAAGAAGTAAAAAATAACAGAGACATCATATGAAATCCATGAATAAAATATACGCAACATAAGACTGTAATGTAAGCATATAAAGGAAAAGCCGCTAATTAACTGCAACAAGTTAAATATAAATATCATGCGGTTCCTAATTTCTCCAATTCTAAATAATATCAAGTAAAGGTAAACATGTAGCTATAACCAGATATATGTATAAACATAAAGGTATAGATGCAAACGGGTATCACATAATCGTAAAATGATAAACTAAAAAGTGTGGAACATATAACTAAGCAATATGAAATGTAACTATTCAATTTGATGCAGTATATGATAGTATAGTATGTAACAAGATATGTTTTCATGACCTAGATCTGAAATGATATGAATGGATGCAAACGGAACATCGAAAAGTTATAAAACTAAACATGGGGTGCATGATTTTAAATACAGGTATTCCATTTGTTAAAATAGATGCGTATAAAGTAATGTAGCATGTAATTAAGATTGTTTGCATGCCCTAGATCTGAAATGCACTATACAAATGTAGACAGAACGTCGAAAGGCTGTAATATGAAACAAGGGATGCTTGATTTAAAATACAGGTGTGATATTTATTTAAATAGGTATATAATGAGTTATATAGCATGTAGCAAGATTAACTTTCCTAGACGGAACAAGAACGGATGTGTACGGAACGTCCTTCGTCGACGAAATGTCGCGACACGCGCACGGTACACGGAACGGTTCCAAACAACGCACGAGGGTGATCACGCAAGTCAGGTACATTCACTGGATCACTCGGATCATCAGCGACGAGCATGGCTCCGGCGGTGATCACCGGAATCAAGAAAACAAGATCAAAAAAAAGAAAGAAGAAAGAAGAAGAAGTAAGAAGAAGAGGTTGTGTATTAAATAAGGAAAGAAAAAATTAAATAAATAAAATATATATAAATATATATATGCGGAGGAGAGAAAGAAAGAGAGAGAAAGGGGTTGTTAGTTTGTTAAGAAATTAGTTAAGAATTAAATTTAAAAAATCTTTTATTAGTTAACTAAATTTTAATTTGTATCAATTTATAAAATTAATATTATATAAATAAAATTTGATATTCTGGTAAATACAAACATAGTCGATAACATGCCCGGGTCGGGTCTAAAATTCAGTTTTAAAATACGAAAAATATACATGTCGATCAAAATAAAAAATGAATGTCCGGATAACGAAAAATGCATAACCCCAAGAACGGATGCCCGCACGTGCGCGTAGCCATCCAAACAAGTCTGTTTCACTTAACGGGACGTGAACAAGATACGCGGATGCTACCACAGGGCTAGGGGTATCATGCAAGTCATGCAATGTATTTTTAAAATATTTTATGTGACTTAAAATGTTATATTGTAAAAATGCAAATGCCAGATAAAATGCCAGTATTCACGATGTATAAATTAAAATGAAAGTGCACGAGTCCATGTAACAGGTCAGGATAAATCATAAACATGAATCAAGACTGGTTTCAAACATGCGGGTCGGGTCGGATGCAACTACAAATATCAAATACACTATTCGCACCCAAAACACAATAAATCAGAAAAATACCATAAATAAAGAAATACATGAACTAGAACTGGTATAAATGAACTAGGGTATTATACCATGTTAGTCTTGCATTGCCACCTTTATTGTATCAACAATCATGACACACATGTATGCATGTATGTGTGCATTCACATCAACATGTACATATAAATAGGCATACATCCATGCATACATCAAATAGAAAAGCTTTAATAAAAGTGAGCTAAAAGTCTATATTAAATCAACACTTGATTTAATAAACCGGTCATATCACATACGACCCGACCAATAGAAAAACGCTCGATTAAAATACGGTATCAAGTACTCGCATTTAATCAAGCTCCCGCGCATATCTCATATGCACACCACATCTTTTCGCCTGAGCCAGGAAACCCCTCCGTGGGACTCTAAGACTCGTCGATACGCTAGCAGTAGGTAGTGATCATATCACATACCCACAAACCGTCAGCGGCACTAGCTGTACGTAACGGTTCCCAGGTATTGAGCGATCAAAAGAAAAACAAGCAAACCTATCAAAACTCCCGTCGAGCAAACTGGCAACACTTACCGTACAGTCCGGTCTCTTCGTCAGATATGTTGCATATCGAGTCTAGGGATGGTATCGTCAATCCCAATAACTCAATAAGTCATGCCGATGTATGTCTCATAACAGATCGAGAAACTACTGATAACATTTATCAGTAATTCTCAGCAGCCCTGGCCAGGGACTTCCTGTTATAGCCAATCGAGCATAGCAAAACATCAACCCCCAATACCGGGAGAGACGAAACCCCTCCTATCGCTCATTGCCTCCATGTGCCTCGGGACTGTATCCAAAATCCACCTGTTTGCACGACTCGGTAGAGCCGTGGTAGGGTGGAGATCAAAGTACAGTGGGAGGACACACAAGACTCTATGACGATCTCAGGTCTACAGACTAACATGTACCAGTGTCATCTGAGAACTGCTATCCGACGATAGATATAATACCACATAGGTGTTTTCGGCGAGTCCGTTCAGTGTACCCAGTCTCCACTGAGCACCCATATACAATCTTTGGTGTCACCACACCAGATGGATATGGGATTATCCATCGCCCATCATATGGGACAAGAATGGTGTACGCTAGTCTACTCTAGAATATCGATGCCCTGTCTCGATACACCTACGACTAGGAACATTTCAAGGATATGCTTATAAACTACTCGTGTCCCACTAGTATGATCTGCATCATAGTCCCAGTAGTCAAGCAAATATCGTAAGGGCTTTATCAACATACCAAATGAGCAAGATGCAAGATCAAATGAACATGTCAAGATAAAGTACAACCAGATAGCATACTATCATGTCGAGCAAGTGTCACACCCCGCTTCCCGGTGTACGGCGAAGGGGACACGACTGGACGCTACGTATTTACTCAGAAGTAAACACGCTAAGCGTATCTAAGTAATATAAGTAAAATGCACAAGAGACAAAGACAATAGATATAATTGAACAACAACTTTATTTTTTAAACATTCTTTTTACAATACATCTGAAAAGTAAATACATGGAATGGAAAGCAATGCCTAAACAGTGGCATAACAGAAATGGAAAATTCTGAAATGAAATATACAAGTATCTAGAGCTCCGGGTCGAAGGCTAGCTGATCCTAATCCTCGCTGGCGGGCTCGATCTCCTGAAGGTCCGATCCACCTGACAACATTCCAAAGAAGAAAGAGAAGGAATGTCGTCAGCGAACAATCGCTCGGTAAGTCCCAAAGATAAGCGAGAAGTAGAATAGACAGAGAGAGAATGTAGCTTTTAAAGTTGTATTATATTGTTAACGTTGTGGTTCGTAGCTTGGTACAAAAGAGGCCAGTGTATACGAGAGGAGTCTCACTTGACCGGAGACTACGGTATATAGAGTATAAGGCTCCGTGATAATACCCGGAACAACGGCGATTGAATTCAGGTTAGGTGTCTTATGGTTGCAGTCTCATGCCACTTCTAACACCTTCCGTACCAATCTACCCCTTATAAACCCCGTGATGTCTTGATTGTATTGATGTATTGTTTGAGTTGTATATTGTATATAGATGGATGACTTGCCGAAACCATGATATCAGTAAATGAATGTAACTGGAGAATCATGTAGATGGATGTATATTCATGGTTCGGTTCAGTCAAGTTGTATAGATTGATAGATTGAACAGATTGAATATATGGATTCATAGATTCATATTGAATTGTTATATATATATATATATATATATATATATATATATATATATATATATATATACACTTGAATTTCATTCAAGTCAGATTGATTATATTGAGACTCGGTCTGAGTCAGACAATTAGAAAAAAAATTGAATCTTGAATAAGGTTTTAGTGTTATCGGTAACCGCTGCACAAGGACGGCAAGATTTGTGTCTTTTTCAAAAACGATTACCGTGTTGATAACACCGTTTGTTAAGTTGTCTACCTTAAATAGGCAAGCACCCATATCTCCGGCTCCCTGAGGCTCAAGAGACTGGTCCCGCTTAAACCTATGTTTACTAGGGTCCTTATTGTAATTTAGTATAACTTTAGGGGGTTTATATAAAAATAATTTTGTATAATTTTCAAAATACACCTCAAGTATTTTATTATCGTCTTTAGAGTTTTCATTGATGTATATTTTATCAATGTGATATTTCTAGTGAATAAAACCTAATTTCATAATATATGGTATTTATTTGTAATATTGAAATTTGTATGGTATTTTCTTGTAAATGAGATGTTTTTTCTTGAATTTTGGAAATGAGAGATATTATAAATATTAAAAATAGATATTTTGATATTAACTACATATATATTTATTTAATAAAAATAGAAGTTTTATTTATAATAGAAATCACATTTTCTAAAGAAACATGTATTTTTAAATCTTTCGAGACCGTATGCTCCTTGCGGAGGTCTGCATCTCGCACTACTAAGCCCAAGGATGTGCGATAATCCGCACCATCCCGAACGGGTTCTCCGAAATAGGTTATAGCGGTGCATTGCAAAGATTTGTTAAAAATACATAATTTTGTAGAAAAAGGTTTTATATAAGTCGGAGGTAGTTTTATGTAAAACCGTATTTTCCCAAATCTATGTTTCCCAATATCATCATGCTATGTTATATATGAGTGTTGTGAAGAGGTAGGTCATTCTCTCGTGAACTATTTAAAGGTATAGCAAGGGTAATGGTGTTTTATGTCAAAACTAAAATATATGGTATTTTTCTGAAAAAGTGCGATAAAAATTACAATATACATTCTTTTGAAATGGAACTTGTTAAATATATTTTTTAATGATTAATATTCATTTTGTGAGAGTTTGGTTTGTTGTGTTTAAGAAAAATTGAACTTTTTAAATAAAACCGAATCGGAAGTCGGATTAACTCCGCTTCCGTCGGGTTTTAGAAATACGAGTTTTAAGGTTAGAAATGAGAAGAGGGAGGAGGGACTTACTGGATTGTAGTGGAAAAGAGAGGAAAAGGAAGAAGTAGGAGGTGCCGGTGCATCGTTTCGTCGTCGGAATCTCCTCGGAACGTCGTCGGAAGTTCGTCGGAGCTTCGCCCTTCGCTAACTCCACTTGCACACAAAAAGTCTAGGGAATTTTCTTGAGAGTTTGGATAGAGATTTGAAAGTGAGGAGGGGTGAGTTTAGGTGTGGTATTTATAGGAAAATTAGGGTTTAGGATAGATGAAAGGGTGTGATAAAATTGTATTTAATTTTGCATTTAAAAAATTAAAATGGGTGTTTTAAATTCTCTGTTTAATTTCAGAGATTTTAAATAGTACAGAGGGAGTAGGGTAAGCCAAAGGTCTCTGGGAGTTGAAGAAAAAATGGGTTTGGGCCGAGTTAACCTGGCGCCGCCGGCCAAGTCGCCCGTTCCGCTGGTCCGAGTTGGCCGAGTCGGGCCGAGTCAGGCTGCCACGTGTCCCCTTATGTTGTGTCTTGACCTGTGGACCCGTTTGTTTTATGTGTGACTCTTGGTTTTTATGAGTTATGCACGTATAGACTCTTGGGCTTCTAAAAGGATTAAAAGCAAACTAATTAAAAAATAATGTGGCTGATGGGATTTGAACTCTGGTGCTTTGGTTCAACAGTACAAGGTCTTACCAATGAGCTACAAGCTCTTGCTTGCTGTCCAAAAGTAAATTAAATACTTATAGTACTCACAGGAAATGTAAATACCCCAAGTATACATTAACTTTAAATTAAATTTGCATACACAAGAATTGGAGTTACAGCAAGAATGTTCTCTGAATACACACACACACACACACACACACACACACACACACACACACACACACACACACACACATATACCGATACATCCCCTATCATATAATGGCCACTAGGGCATACATATATCCAACAATCTCCAACTTGCACTAAGGCCAATTATTGGCGTATCTCATACCCAACATCTCAAAAAGTCGCTCATGCTGCGGTTGAGGGAGGGCCTTGGTGAGTGGATCCGCAGTGTTATTCTTTGTATCTACTCTCCTAATCTCGATCTCGTGGCGATCAACTATCTCCCGGATCAAATGATATCGCCTCAGGATGTGTCTGGATCGCTGATGGGACCTGGGCTCTTTGGCCAACGCCATAGCCCCATTATTATCACAATACAATGGTATTGGATCAATAATGGTTGGAACTACTCCTAGCTCCGAGATGAACTTCCTCATCCAGACGGCTTTCTTGGCAGCATCATTTGCAGCAATATACTAAGCTTCCATCGTTGAGTCTGCAACGGTATCCTATTTAGAACTCTTCCAACATACCGCCCCTCCATTGAGGGTAAATACAAACCCTGAGATAGATTTGCTGTCATCCTTATCACTCTGGAAGCTCGAATCGGTAAAGGCCTCCATTTGGAGATCCCCGTTACCATACACCAAGAACATTTCTTTAGTCCTTCGTAGGTACTTAAGAATGTTCTTCACAGCTGTCCAGTGATTCTCCCTTGGGTTGGATTGATACCTGCTTACTACACTCAGTGCGTAAGCTACATCAGGGCGTGTACATATCATCGCATACATTATAGATCCTACGGCTGAAGCGTAGGGTATAATGTTCATGTGAGCTCTCTCTTCATCAGTCTTTGGTCCTTGGAGAGAGTGACTCCATGACTAGTGGGTAAGGCACCCCGCTTGGAGTCTTCCATACTAAACCTCTTTAGGATGGTGTTAATGTACCCGGTTTGGGACAATCCCAATAACCTTTTAGATCTATCCCTATAGATCTTCATGCCCAATATGTACGAGGCATTACCCAGGTCCTTCATGGAGAACCTTTGTGATAAGAATAGTTTGACCGATTGTAGCATAGGAACATCGTTTCCTATCAGAAGAATGTCATCCACATATAATACAAGGAATGTTACAGTACTCCCTACAATTTTCTTATAAACACAAGGTTCATCTGGATTTTTGACGAAATCAAACTCTTTGATGACATCATCAAAACAGATGTTCCTACTTCGTGATGCCTTCTTTAATCCATACATGGATTTAAGCAACCTACATGCTTTCCTGCTCCACACACTATCAATGAAGCCCTCTGGTTGATCCATATAAACGCATTTTTCTAAATCACCATTTAGAAAAGCTGTTTTAACGTCCATCTGGAAGATTTCATAGTCGTAGTGAGCAGCAATAGTGTAACATTTCATAAAAATAAAATATTATTTTTGGGAATTTTTATAATTAAATAATAAAATATTGAATATTTTAATAGGGCGGTATAATTAAATATCGATAAATTGGGAAAATTTTGGAAAATTATGGAAATTAAATCTCAGAGGGTGCTTTATGTGATTTAAGCAAATTATGAAATTTTATGATTTATTATACACTAATTTTGTGCTAATCGCGATTAAATATCGCTAATCGGGTACTAAGCGTGTTTTGTGCACATGACATGCACATATCATTTTCATACTTGTTACAGTTTTCCTACATGATTCTTGTGTGTATGGTTATTTGTTTTGGGTTTCCTATTGCAAGGAGAAGAAAACAAAACAAAACAAAAAGAAAAGGAATAAAAAATGAAGTATGGGCAAGTGAGAGAAAGTGAGGGGTCAAGAGAGAGTCATGCCCATTTGTTCCCTTCTTCTTCCTTCATCATTTTCTCCCCTCATTTCCTCATTGCTGCTGCCCTCATCTCCCCCTCCTCAAATCACCACAAACACACCCAAAAACAACCCAAAACCCCACTCCCATTTCACAAAAATTGTTCACAAGCTCACAAGATACACTTTGGACCAAGAAAGTTTGCATTTTTGTGCTCTAGGGGATTCATGGGTGCTAAATGAGGAAATCCCTTCACCATTTGTGTAGTTTTTCATTCAATTTTGTATTTATATGTGTTTAGTTGTGATTTTGTACGATTTGGTGAACTTTGAAGATTTATAGAGAGGGTTGTGGGATTCTTGAGTTGTGATGTTGTTTATGAGTATAGTAGTGACTAAAAAACACCCCTAAGTGTTGGAAACCCAGACCAAACACATATACCAAACCTGAAACCCAAAATACGGAAAAACAGAAAACTGTAAATGTCGGTTTTGTGAGTTTTAGTGGGTGCAAGGAAATCTGGAGTGACCCGTAACCAAAACTTGAAAAGCAAACTACTTCAGAGACCTATTTAGAGCACTACAAGACCACCCAACCAAAACGAACCAAATCCATGACACCAAAACCGAGGAGGCCAAAATTCTGGGGGGGGTGGCCGGCCATGGGGTGAGGGTTAGGGCCCAGGTTGCTTCAGTAGGTCATATACACACTATATAACACCCCGGTGTTGTTTGGGAGCATTGTTTTCACCTTAATCAAAATCTTGGACCGCTTTCTTAAGTTGCTGTTTTGATTCGGGATATGGTTTTGCGTATTTTGAATTCTGGATTTTAGTGTTTGTGTTTTATCTCAATCACTTGACGTTTGTACGTCTATATCGAGTGATATCGGGTTGATTTGCGAGAGCTAACCATAGGTTTTGACCTATATGAGTTTCGTGCGTCGTTTTGGCTTTGATTTGGATTTTAATGCGATATGATATGTTATTATATGTAGGTACCCTCGTGAAGACTTCGAGACGAAAAGCGAGCGCGTGGCGACATTGGCATCGGCAAGCGAAGGTCAAGGTGAGTAGATATACATCTACGGGGGAAGTCGGGTGGATGGCGTATAGCACCCCCGCAGTTCGTAGTGTATTTAATGATATGTTATATATTTTCATATGTGTTGTGAAATTAGATGATAGTGTCGTGGTTGATTTCTTAGTCGCGAACCATAGAATAGGTTTGCACATACGCACACATACACCCTTGCATGCATTATTATTATTACTTGTGCGTATATGGGGATACGTATATATATACACACACATAGGTATGGGACTAGGTCTATATATATATACGTATACTTATACATGGATTATGAGGATAGTGGATGATATTTGGAGATGAGTCGATGAGTTTGAGCATGATGCCACGAGATCGGTGATATGTTTAGATTCGTATTTTTAGATACGACATGAGATTTTAGCGGGCCTTTAGGCGTGTGTTTTCATACACGCATATATATGCAGATGGTATCAGTTTGTAGTAGACTTAGATCAGTACCCCCAGTTCATGAGATATGATGGTAAAGGATACCAGATAAATGATGAGATGAATGTGATAATTCGACCCATACCCAGATTTGGGATGCCGTACGACGGATTTACGTACGAGCTATATATTAATGATAGATCCGCACTCTTGACTCGAGGACGTCATATTGTATATTGTATCGTATGTGATACTATTGAGGCGGGATCACCGATTATTATATTTATATATATATCGACTCAGATTTAGGTGGTTTTCCCTTACCCTTTCGGTTAGACTATTTGTTTAGTCATGTAGTTTACTTATAGATGTTAGACTAGACTCGAGTTATACCTATTTCGAAACTAACGAATCGTGAGTATTTTAAAGACAGGCCAAGGGATTCTACGGATATTTTCAAAAGACGCATCTTTTCTTAAAAACACCGTATCCCTTATTTTTCCAAACACCACGATTCGTGTTATTTCAAACGGCAAAACTGTATGATATATATATATATAGATGTAGATTCTTCACTGTTGTGTTTATTATTCATTTTCCGCGTGTTCTTGCTATTCGCATCGCATTGCATGTTAAATTTGTTTATTGTTATATTAAACTCATGCTGTCAGGACATTAGCACCCTTATCGATGATGCATATGTTCCACGTACACCTGCTTGCCGGCTCACACACTTCACCATCGATAACTGCCATTTCACTACACAGTAGGACTGTTGCATCAGGATATGACCCTTGCATGACATATTGGCGCACATGCATATTGTACACTCATACTTGCATATATACCTACTTGTACATCCATATTGGCGCACATGCATATTGTACACTCATACTTGCGTACCTACTTGTACATCCATATTGGCGCACAGGCATATTGTACACTCATACTTACGTATATACCTACTTGTACACTCATACTTGCGTATATACCTACTTGTATATCTATATTGGCGCACAGGCATATTGTACACTCATACTTGCGTATATACCTACTTGTACATCCATATTGGCGCACAGGCATATTGTACACTCATACTTGCGTATATACCTACTTGTACATCCATATTGGCGCACAGGCATATTGTACACTCATACTTGCGTACAGACATATTGTACACCCATACTTGCGTACACACATATTGTACACCCATACTTGCATACATACGTATTTGCACATACATAGATGATTCTGGCTTGATTTTGGAGATTTGGGAACCGCAAGATATATTTTAAAACTGGATTTATTTTAAAAGAGCGGTTTTCCCTCGATATATGCAAATTATTATTTTATGTTGCATGATTTACTGATATGCGTACATTTCTATTATATGTCGCATACATCATACTTTATGATAATACGCATTGAGATATGTTGTTTTCATAAGATTTCTGGATTTGGGAACCGTGGTTATTTCAAAAGAGAGTATGCATTGTTCTAAAAACCCGGTTTCTCTTGATATGATATTTCAGTGCGTCCACCATGAGTTTTATCAGTTCTGATATATATATACCCCATGCGAGGAGGAGTCGTGGGCCGTGTGCGGGTATATGGTGGGGCCCGGTATGGTACCCGGGGCAAGAAAGGAATGCTGTGTATACAGACGGTGAGCCTGGCAGAGGGACTACTACCTACTGGTGATAGTATTTAGGCTCGGCGGATATCCGGAGGATACCGACCAGAGTCGAGAGATGATATGAGCCGATCCGGACTGACAGAACCCGTGGGCCGATCCGGATTGACGGAGCCCTATATATATATGAGGATTTACATGCCGATGCTGGGCACAGGTTTCATGATGTTTTCGAGTGTCGATGCTGGACACTCAGGTTCCATGATTTTGATGTGTCGCAAGGGACACATGTTGATTTATATCCCCATACTTCCATACATATGCTTTATGATATTTACATGCATGATGTTTTGTGTCATTGGTTGACACGTGGACGTGATCCACATGCATACAGACATTGATTACATAGTTGGATGATATCCACATACTTATAGACTTCATGATATAGTTGACACTGATTCATGTTGATTACATTGATCATACCTCATATTTATGATATGTTGCTACCTGAGGCACTGACACGAGCACTTGGTATTACACTGATGTATAGATGTTTACCCTTGCCACCTTATCAGGCTTCAGACCTTATCATTTTGAGGATATATATATTTTACTGATCGTATTGACCTAGGATTGAGTCATACATAAGATTTCTGCTCTGTGATGTTTTCTACTCACGAGTTGGCAACTCACCCCCGTTGTGCCACAGTTTCTTGCAGGTTTTGCCGTACAGGTTCGTTGCGGCTTTGCTGGCACACTGCCTATTTCCGGGTGATTGTTTTGGTAGGTGGGTTCACTCGCATCGTGACCACCATTGTACTTATTTATTTTCAGTTGTATCTAGTAAAATTCCATCAACCAGACATGCATTTATTTCAGACTTAGAGACTAGAGTTGTTTATTCTTTCGACCTTAGAGTCGCGTGTTGTATTATTATGGATTTCATGCTGTTTTGAGTTCCCTTTCAATTTTGATCCTCGCCCTTCGGCGTTGTATATTATATTGCTTGCGTGGTTATGACTGTCGATTGATGAAGAGCTAGCTCCTGCTTGGGGATGCCTTTTATCATTCATGTATATATTTATCATGTTGTACCCCGTTCGGGGCCAGTATTTACAAAGGAAACTCTGCAGAAATTTATAGAAAAGACTTGGGTTTTTAAAAATGCATATTCGGCTTATTTTACTAAAACATTTCTCTAAAATGGTTTTAGATTTTTGGGCTTTTGGCTTACTTGAATTAGATGGGGTCCTATAGACTCATATGATTCAAGGCCCAGTCACGTGCTATTTCGGGTCATGACAAATAGCAAGTAGGATTCGAATGGATTTAAGCATGGCCACAAGAGAAAAAATTTGGTCATAGTCCAGACCTGGTCTTTGACGAAATCCATTCGCCACAAGCCTTGCCTTATAAGTCTCCACCTGCCCATCTACACCGATCTTTTTCTTAAAGATCCATTTGCACCCTACGGGTTTTACCCCAGAGGGTACAACATCCAAAGTCCATACTTTGTTGGTGTACATAGACTCCATTTCGGATCTCATGGCATCCAGCCACTTCACAGAGTCACCACTCGTGATAGCTTGCTGAAAACAGGTAGGGTCATCATCATCCATGATGCAATCTTCTCTATCACCATCAATGAGAAAACCATAGTATCTCTATGGTGGAAGAGAAGTCCTACCAGATCTACGGAGTGACCGAGGTTCATAAGATTCTGTTGCAACATCAGATTCAACCAAGTCGTCATTTATAACTTGTATTTCTAGAACCTCTTCTAGATCTACCACATTGCCAACAGTATCATTTGGAAAAATCTCATTTTATAAAAATGTGGCATGTTGAGAAACAAACACCTTTTGTTCCTCCTTGTGGTAGAAAAGATATCCAAACGAATGTTCTGGATATCCCCCAAATATACATTTGACCGATCGTGTCTCGAGTTTGTCTGGATTCTTCTTTTTGACAAAAGCCGGACAACCCCAAATCTTAACTCATTTAAGTGATGTTCTCTTTCCATACCATATCTCATATGGAGTGGTCGACACGGTCTTGGTTGGAACTTTGTTCAACAAAAAAGCTGCAGTCTCCAATGCATACCCCCAAAAGGAGAGAGGTAACTCAGTATCACTCATCATGAATCGTACCATATCTAATAGGGTATGATTCCGCCGCTCTGACACACCGTTGTGCTGTGGTGTGTAAGGGGGAGTGAGCTGAGAGAGAATCCCATTCTCTTTTAGGAAGTTCGAAAATTCTGTACTAAGATACTCTCCACCTTGATCCGATCGAAGTATTTTGATGCTCATTCCTGTTTGTTTTTCTACTTCAAGTTTGTACTCCTTGAATTTCTCAAAAGCTTCAGACTTATGCTTTAATAAAAACACATGACCGAACCTTCAGAAATCATCAGTAAAAGTTATGAAGTAAGAAAAACCGCCTCTCGCATGTATAGACATTGGCCCACATACATCACTATGTATGAGGCCCAAGAGCTCTGTAGCTCTTTCTCTGTGTCCAGTAAACGAAGTTTTGGTCATTTTCCCTTTGATACAAGATTGAAAAGTCGCATAAGATTTATACTCAAAAGGATTTAAATATCCATCTTTATGAAACTTGTTTAGTCTTGTTTCATTAATATGACCAAGTCTACAATGCCAAAGAAAAGCTTCATTTATATCTGAAAATTTTCTTTTATTTGTTTGTTGTATGTTGAAAATTGTGTGTTGATTAAGGATGTATATCCCGTTATTAAGTGTACCAAAACCAATTGTAATACCCTAGTTCATTTATACCAGTTGTAGTTCATGTATTTCTTTATTTATGGTATTTTCCTGATTTATTGTGTTTTGGGTGCGAATAGTGTATTTGATATTTGTATTTGCATCCGACCCAACCCGCATGCTTGAAACCAGTCTTGATTCATGTTTATGATTTATCCTGACCTGTTACATGGACTCGTGCACTTTCATTTTAATTTATACATCCTGAATACTGGCATTTTGTCTGGCATTTGTATTTTTATAATATAACATTTTAAGTCACATAAAATATTTTAAAAATGCATTGCATGGCCTGCATGATACCCCTAGCCCCATGGTAACATCCGCGCATCTTATTCTCATCCCGTTCAGTGAAACGGACTTGTTTGGATGGCTACGCGCACGTGCGTGCATCCGTTCTTGGGGGTATGCATTTTTAGTTATCCAGACATTCATTTTTTATTTTGGTCGACATGTATATTTTTCGTATTTTAAAACTGAATTTTATACCCGACCGGGTATGTTTTGGACTATGTTTGTATTTACCAGAATATCAAATTTTATTTATATAATATTAATTTTATAAATTGATACAAATTAAAATTTAGTTAACTAATAAAATATTTTTTAAATTTAAATCTAAACTAATTTCCTAACAAACTAACAACCCCTTTCTCTCTCTCTCCGTCTCCTCCGCATATATATATTCATATATATTTTATTTATTTAATTTTTTCTTTCCTTATTTAATACACAGCTTCTTTTTCTTACTTCTTCTTCTTCTTTCTTCTTTCTTTTTCTTGATCTTGTTTTCTTGATTCCGGTGATCACCGCCGGAGCCGTGCTCATCGCTGACGATCCGAGTGATCCAGTGAACGTACCTGACTTGCGTGATCACCCTCGTGCGTTGTTTGGAACCGTTCCGTGTACCGTGCGCGCGTCGCGACATTTCACCGACGAAGGACGTTCCGTACACATCCGTTCTTGTTCCGTCTAGGTAAGTTAATCTTGCTACATGCTATATAACACATTATATACCTATTTAAATAAATATTACACCTGTATTTTAAATCCAGCATCAATGTTTCATATTACAGCCTTTCGACGTTCCGTCTACATTTGTATAGTGCATTTCAGATCTAGGGCATGCAAACCAATCTTAATTACAAGCTACATTATTTTATACGCATCTATTTTAACAAATGGAATACCTGTATTTAAAATCATGCACCCCGTGTTTAGTTTTATAACTTTTCGATGTTCCATTTGCATCCATTCATATCATTTCAGATCTAGGTCATGAAAACTTATCTTGTTACATACTATACTATCATATACTGCATCAAATTGAATAGTTACATTTCATATTGCTTAGTTATATGTTCCGCACTTGTTAGTTTATCATTTTACGATTATGTGACCCGTTTGCATCCGTATCATTTAAAATATATATCGTCGTAATATTTCTTATTATTATCTTTAATTAGTTTATAATCTGCATTTTATAATGTTATACATTTGAAAATATTATAGTTTACACATGAAACGTCGTTGCAAAGCGGATATGACAAATCTGAAATTTACTGTACACCTTACCTTATAAAAGTCATTATAAATCATAGAAAATCATTAGTATACGTTCTTTAGTTCGTTACGAACCTAACTAAGAATACTATAACTCTATAAAATATTTACTTGCAAAATAAATTGTTTAAATAACGTAAAATGCAAATGAAAATATCTCTAAACTGCTGTCCAGGGAAATTCCAGCAGCAAACTTTCAACTTCGAATATTCATAACTTTTTGTAGGAATAACCTGAGATACTTCTACTTATAAAAATGAAAACATTATTGAATTATCTTTGTTTTGGTATAAGACACGTCCCTTTTGGAGAACGTTTGTTATTTTTAAGCTATTTTACAAATCAGGGTGACGCTGAATTTCTGAACGGAATTTTCTTATGCATGGTTAATCAATACCACTTTTATAGTTATTAATCAGTTTGAATATGTTATCCATGTTAATATTATTATATAAATATCTATTTAATAAATAATAGTGCTTGTGTTTTAATATTCAGCAAATTTTACCGATTTACAGTTTTATAGTAGCCGTCTGTATCCATACGGTTTATTACATATCTAGTTGCACGCTGAGACCATATTATTTCATGTTACCGTTGTATTAGTGCACCATGCTTGATATTGTGCATGCTACTTATTCATGATGTAACCCATGATAGATATTTATGCATCCATGCTTTTATCGTACATCCGTACTTTTACCGTGATTCAATACTTGCTACAGTTTGATTATGAGCACCCGCTTGATACCTGTGCACTACTTGACATGACTTGACACACCACTACTTGACATGACCTGATACACCACTACTTGACATGGCCTGATATATCACTACTTGACATGTTACCTGATTCTGCTTCTAATGCCGACAATCCTGACATGTTGTCCCGATGGACATATCCTGTTGTCTGTATAGACAAACCTGTTCCTGCTTGATCCTGTGTTGGCATTAGCTTCAGATTTATTAATACCTGACTTGAACACATAGCTTGGGGGTATGGGGAAATCAAGAATGTATCCGAACGTAACTCAAAGGGCTATCATATTGTTTGCCGTTTTTCCGGGCGTTACGGAATACCTATTGTTTGTCGTTTTTCTGGGCGTTACGGAATACCTATTGTTTGCCGTTTTTCCGGGCGTTACGGAATAATCACCGATGGGTTACGATGAGGATTACATTAATTGATTTTGAAGACTTTAGAATAGATAACCCAGTAGCACAGTTTAGATTACTCACCGCACATCACATGTGCTTATACCCTTCACTGTTTCTTATTCGTGTTACTGTTATACTTTTATTACTGTTCAAACTCATGCCTGCATGACTTGTTACCCCCTGATTATATTATTATTGATATTATGATGCACTGACGTCTGGGTTTTGCATGGCCCAGATCCTCTACCTTTGTCGCTGGCTGATCAGGAGTATTTCCGCTGTCAGGCCAAGCAGTGAGGATCCTGTTAGTATCCAGTTAGTTTAGTTATTTCCGTACCTTCCAGATTGTTATTGTTATTTGGATTTATTGCTTCCGCATATTATTTCTTGACTCGTTTATTCTGGCTCATGGACATGTACTAGATAGTTTATTTTATTTCTACTATTCTTGATATCTCTAGACAGCCGTAATGTGACTGTGGAGGGATATTTCCTAGCCACACGTAGCATGGTTGGCTCTGTCTCGTGCCGATCTTAGCGCACTCTGGGAAGCGGGGCGTGACACATGGAATAAATATACATATTTATTTATTATTGAGAAAAGAAAAAGGAAATTGATTCATGGTTGATAAATTCTACACTCTTCTCATTTTAACCTTGACTTCCACCATGGTTTACTTTCCTTAGTTGCATTTAACTCAATAATGAAAATATCTAGATATTTATTTACCATGCTTTGTTGAGATTGTGACTCTCATATATATTCTTTTTCTTTTCTCTTTTAATTAAGAGATAATCACAATATTGAACTCAAGCTTTGCCATCTTCTTCTTCCTCCTCTCTCATGCTCTCTTGAGTTTTCCATTGAGTGATGAACTTAAACAGAAAGGGTTTTGAAGTGAGAATACAAACCACATCACCATTCTACACTACTCTAACCCATTAGTGTAGGTTGTTTGCTCCACTTCCTCATTGATCAAGTGAAGCTAGGAGCTTGAGAAAAGGGACTCCGGGTGGATCGTCATGGACTCGGAAGGATTCAAGCAAGCCGGTTCAAACTCTAGAAGATCCAAGAAGTCATAAGAGGAGGTCTACAAAGGTTGTATTTCTCCCCACTTAGTGTTAGACGCTAGTTAGTATGTGATACTACAAGTTGTTACTCTAACTTTCTAGTTCGATTCCTAGGTTAGTTTGCTTAGCACCCCCCTAAATTTTTATTGTGGTATGTGTGATGCTTCCAAACCCTAGGCATGGTGCTAAGGAAATCCTACACATGTCACCTGGGAACTGCTACCCGACGATAGGTATAATACCTACCAACAGTTCCCGACGAGTCATGTCCAGTGTACTCATAACCTAATGAGCACCTGCATACTACCTCCAGTACGACGTTGTAACATTTCAGAAAAATAAAATATTATTTTTGGAAATTTTTATAATTAAATAATAGATATTATGAATATTTTAATAGTACGGTATAATTAAATACTGATAAATTGGGGGAAAATTGGAAAATTATAGAAATTACTAAAATGAGGGTGTTTTAAATGGATTAAGCAAATTATGAATTTTTATGATTAATTATATTCCATTTTAGTGCTAATCACGATTAAATGTCGCTAATTGCACATTAAGCTTGAATGGTGCACATGACATGCACCATATCATTTTTACACTTGTATTACATTTTATCATGGCTTTTCCTTATATTTCTCTCATGGTTTTGTTTTGAGAGAGAAGAGAGAAGAAAAGAAAAGAAAAGAAAGGAAAAGAAATGAATAAACAAAGGGAAGGATGGGCATGAGAGAGGGTGAGGTGAGGGGTTCCCTTGACTTGGTCTCATCTCCTCTCTCATCTTCACTTCATCATTTCCCTTTCCTCCTTCACCATGGCTGCTGCCTCTCCTCCATCCCCCTCTACCTCATTACACAACACCAAAAACAACCCAAAAGTTTACCTCCATTTCACAAAAAACATGCACAAGCTCTTCACAAGCACCTTGGACCAAGAAAAATCCGATTTTGATCACTTGGGGCAACTCAAGAAAATTCTTGAGTTGCCAAATGAGGTAATTTATGCACCATTAGAATAGTATTTCAATTCCTTAAGCATCCATACAAGTTTAGAATCGATATTGTATAGTTTAGCGAACTTTGAAAATTCCAAGTTAGGGATTAGGGTTTGAATTGATTCCAAAAGTGCAATTGAGGTGTAATCAGGGACTATGACCCCTGTAGGGATGGTATAGTGGGCTAAACCATAGAGTAAACCCCAAATTCCCAAACTTACAAACTCCGATATAATATTTTGATAAATGCTGTGATGAAGTTTTATGATTTGCTATAACCCGGGTGACCTAAAAAATATTTAGCGAAGACTGAGAGATGTGCAGGCAACCTAGAACCTATACCCAAAACCTGAGACCCCCACTCTAAGTTATGGCCGCAAATTTACTCATTTTGGCCGCAATTTGCGGCCTGGGTAGAGTGGAAATGATCCGTGTTTGGTCCAGGTCTTTATCTCCAGTAAATTAGACCCTCCATATATGCAAAATTACCTTATTTCTCTTAGGGTAAAATCTGGGTCCTTTTTCTTGAGTTGCTGCATTGTTTTGCGACTTCGTTTTAAATTAGGATTTGGTATTTGATTTTGTGTTCCGTCGTCTGATGTTTGTACGTCAGTGACGGGGGTTGTTTAATGGTTTTGCAGGCGTAGGCTATAGGTTTTAACCTATGAGCAAAACATGTGCCGTTTTGGTTTTCCGACTTGATTTTAATACGTATTTGCGATTGTTTATTAGTTGTAGGTACCCCCACGTGATTTCAAACGACGAGGATGAGCGTGGCGTAATTGGCATCAGCAAGAGAGGATCAATGTGAGTAGATATATATCTACGGGGGAAGTCGGGTGGATGGCGTATAGCACCCCCGCAGTTCGTAGTATAGCTTATATATATATGGTTATATATGTGTTTTATGTTACGTGGATGATTATCAGGATGTGATTTTGTGTTCATGGTTTAGTTTAGGGTAGTTAGAAGTAACTTAGTTTAGCTTCTTAGTCGCGAACCCTAGAATAAGGTTTATACCCACACGCGCACACACACTTGCATTCTTTTTTTTACCTGTGCATATATGGGGATATGTATACACACACACACACACACACACATGGGTATGGGACTATGTATATACATATATACATATACATATACATGGATTATGAGGATAGTACATGATATTTGGAGATGAGTCGATGAGATTGGGCATGGTGCCATGAGATCGGTGATATGATGTGGTTCGTATTATGAGATACGACATGAGATTTTAGCGGGCCTTTGGGCGTGTGTTTTCATACACATATATATATGCAGATGGTATCAATATGTACTAGACGTAGATCAGTACCCCAATTCATGAGATATGATGATAAGGATACCAGATAAATGATGTGATGAATGTGATATTTGTCCCGTACCCAGAATTGGGATGCCGTACGATGGACTTACCGTACGAGCTATATATTGATGATAGATCCGCACTCTTGACTCGAGCATGTCATATTGTATATTGTATCGTACGTGATACTATTGAGGCGGGATCACCGACTATTATATTTTTATGTATCGACTCAGATTTAGATGATTTTCTCTTACCCTTTCTGTTAGATTGTTCGTTTAGTCCTGTAGTTTACTTGTAGTTGTTAGACTAGACTCTGGTTTGTTAGTGTATATGCCCTAGGGGCCATTATTGTATCATACCAGTTTGTATATTACTTAATGGAAGCTTGGGATATTCACATGTATATAACAGTCTTGCTAAACATGGTAGTATGCTACTTGGTTTTACTATCTTAATATGTGAGTATACGTATTGATAAAGCTCTTAGGATCTTGCTTGACTACCAGCGTTGTGATGGCAGTCACACTAGTGGGGGCTGGGTAGTCTACAAGCACATCCTTATTCAGGTCTCTGGTCGTAGGATTATCGAGACAGGGCATCGATACTCCGGAGTAGACTAGTGTGTACGCTTCTCATCCCAGTTGGGGAGATGGTTTGTCCCACATCCGTCAGTACGTCGTACTGGAGATAGTATACAGGTGCTCGTTGGGTTACGGGTACACCGGACAGGACTCGCAGGGAACTGTAGGTTGGTTTTATACCAGTCGTCAGTTAACAGTTCCCAGGTGACATGAGTACAGCATAGTCTGCAGACTTGACACTGCTACTTCGCCTCGAGTGTGTCCCACTGTTCTTAGATTGCTACCCTACCACAGCTCAAAGGAGTCCTGTAAACAGGTAGCAGTTGGGTGCAGTCCCGAGCACTTGGAGGCAGTGCCAGTTAGACAGGATTCATCTCTCCCGATATTGGGAGTTGATATCGCGCTGTGTCAGAGAGCCATTACGCAAGGTCCCTGGCCAGGGCAAGCGAGATTTGCTGGTATGTTCCAGTAGTTTCTCAGGGTGTAATGGGCTTCACTCGGACACGACTTATACCGCTATTAGGGGAATGATGCTTGCCGCCGCCTAGGCCCGATATGCGATAGTCTTATACGAACAGACCGGACAGTACGGAAATTGTCACATCAGGCTCAGTGGGAGTTCGGATGGGTTTCCTCATCGGCCTTCTTATCGACATCTACCTGGGGACCGTTACGTACAGCTAGTGCCGCTTGCGGTCTGTGGTTAAACCCACTACCAGCGTAGTAGTCGAGTCATTAGAGTCCCACACAGAGAGTTTCCCTGCTCCAGGCGAAACGATATAGAGGTCGTATGGTTTTACGACAAGGGTTCGGACGCATACGTGTGTTTACGCACCTACGACTTTCGGACAGTTTTTACTAGCCGGCTTTGGTTTAAGCCAGATTCTAGTATCGGGATATTGGATTTATACAGTCTAAAGTTTTTCTGTGTTTTCACGGATAGGAGGGGCGTTCTCGTAATTTCGCGAGAAGCTTCTAGAAGGATGGTGACTTGGGGGTTTAGGTGGCATAAGCATTAAATGAGATTAGTGACTCATTTGTGTGATTCATCCTTGTCATTAATGCATCATAAATGCTTAATGACTCAATGTAGATGAATCACTCATTTGTATTTATGAAGCATGGTTGTTAAATCCTTTATTTTATTTATTTGATAAATATAATGCTTCATATATATCATGAGAGATCATTATCTCATTCTCATTCTTATGCTCACCTTCTCTCTCCTCAACCTCTCTCTCTCTCTCTTCAAACCCTAATCCTCCCCTCTTATGTGTTGAGATCAAGGATAAGAATAGACTAATCAATCCATAATCCAACTCTATATCACCTAGGTTACTTAGATTAGCACTTTAAGAAACCTAGTTACCTCAAGTTAGAGGTGAAGCATGAAGTATAGCTCTCGGGTGGATCATCTACTACATAGAGAAGGCCGGAGAGGAGGTGGAGAACGAAAAGATGAAGGACACGGTTCATTAGGTATAATCACTTCTCATAGTAGTTAACAACTTCTATGCATATGTTAGTTATCGTTTAGCAACGATTCTTGCGGTTAGTCGATGTTATTGCATAGAACAAGATCGTTTTTCATATTTCAGCCTCCCCGCAAGTCGTGGGGTGTAGTATATCGACTTACAGTGGTATCAGAGTCTCGCTAAACAATAATTAACTCATTAGCAAAGTCGTAAGAATTTCGAACGCAAAACGAACCGAAAAAGACATCGATATCACCATGTTTCTGTCGAATTTAAAACAGGCTCTAAAAATTTTTCAGGGAGCTGCAGAATAACATGCATAGAAATATAAGATCACTGGAGAAAAATGGGTTCCTGAATCGGCCATACAGCCGTGGAACCGCGGCCGATCCTACCGATCCGCCATGGATCCGCGGCCGAGTTGGGGCCGATTCAACCCAGTTTGCTCCAGTAACTCTTCTGTGATATTTTTGTATTTTTTGGAATATTTATTTTCTGCTCAAGTCTCAGGTGCACAGAGAAGTTTTGGGAGTAGAATCTGATATGTTTGCTCAATCGAAATTATACGATGTTTGCTAATTTGATTATATCTGTGATTGTATATTGTGTTCGTAAACCTCCCCTAACTGCTAGTATGTCGGTTGGCAGGGGGTTGCACATTTCTGTAATGGTTTTTACTGTTTGTGATTATGAACTGTATTGGATTGTTGTGATGATTAGCTGGGTTTTGAGATGGGTTATTATTTTAATTCATTCAATGTAATTATAATATGTTGTAATATTATTTTGCGGGGCACATCCAGGTTGCGGTTGTAGCCACCGTTGTATTATTTCATTTTACTGTTTTTGCTCCTAGGACAGACCCAAGGTGGGGTGCACAAACTACCGGGTATTTTGAAGTGTTTAGTGGCCTACTCACTTTGTTGAGGGAGACCGCTTCACTTCGGGTACTTGGCGGGTAGTTTGCCGTACCCGTAGGGGTCTAGGGTGGGGTAATGGCTATTCATCACAACTGTGTAATCCGTCTTTTGTTGTAGGCTCAAAGCAAACACGGATTGCTTGTATATCCAATAATGTTCATCTGAGATCTGGAATGCCTATAATTGCGTCTGACGAATGTACAATATCTATATATGATAGCTATTTAGACGTCACTTATGTTTTACACCCGCGCTAGCCCAGCCCCCGCTCTGCCGTTAGTTAAGTAACCTAACGGGTGATGACGGGACCCAGAGACGAATGCGGATGGCATAAGAGGACGTTGTATTTTCGTTGTTTTCTGCAATGATAGGTTAATGATGGGACGCATTATTATTAATGCAAAGAAAATAAACCAAAGTTTAATCGTTGGAACAATTTAAAAGAAACCACTCGGTTATTTTTAAAACAGAAGATATTTTTTTAATTGCGGAGCTTTAACCACTCCGTTTAAAAAGCTATCAGGTTCCTTCGGTTATATCAAGTTCACTACGTTCACGGTTTCGCCAAAACTATTCGTAGCCCTCCGTCATTTCATTTGGGTATTCAGTAGTATTCAAGCTATGCATTTTGACCAACGCTAAGGCATAGTGTTTGGTAGCTGCTGGGTATTCATTTGTTGCATAGATAGATGAGTTAGTTTGGGACAGTCGTATTATCATTTGGCCAACGTCAGGGATATGTACGGATGGGTTCAAATTAATAAGATAATGATGGGTAGAACTTGACATGTGACTTATGACATTTTGACCAACGCCAAGGTCATAAGAGCATGGGGCAAAAATTAATATCGGGAATTTCTAAAGAAACTAAAATTTGCAAAGAGGTGCATACCATTTGGAGTTTGATGAATGTTGGTAGGATTCCTTCAACATTATCATACGATGATATTTGGATCCCGATCCTACTGTGAGTATATGCTACTCATCAGGAGATTCGTCACTTAACGATCAATGCTATAAACCAAGTAGGTGTCAAGAAAGGTGTTAGTGGGGCTACGCCCCCAGAGAAAAGAGGTTATTTAATTAAGGAACTTCGCGAAAGCGTTGGAAAACCTCCCTCGAAGTATCGACGCTGGCCTGAATGAACGGTTAAGCAAGTATTGTACGGTGAGAATAGTCCTGGCTAATTCTTCTTTTATGGTTTGAGGAAGGATTCGAGAAACAGTGGGAGCCATCCAGTTTAGATAAACTAAAAACCACTCTAAACTTGCAAGAGCATCATGCTAAAGAGTTTTCTTCTCTCTCTCCTAATTGCAGCGACCCTGAAAATGACTGGACTTAAGTTACTTTTAGAGAAAAATATACTGACAGGGCTAAACTATAAAGATTGGCTACGGAATGTCAAAATGGCTTTAACCTATGACAAGTTGGGATATGTCCTCACCACTAAGGCACCGGAAGTCCCAGGTCCCAAATCCAGTAATGCGGATAAGGAAATCCACAAAACCTGGGAGATAGATTGCGCGAAGGCCAAGTGCATCGTGCTTGCCTCGATGAACAATGAACATCAGAGGAGGCACGAGGATATGGATCTTGAATCCATATTTCTCCATACAAAAGATCTGTATGGAGAGCAATCTCGTATAGCAAGATACGAGACCTCAAAGAACTTGTTTCGAGCGAGGTTGGCCGTCTGATCATCGGTAGGAGAACATGTCCTAAAGATGATAGGCTATATTGAAGAGCTCGCAGACCTTGGGACGACTTTGGATAATGAGCTCTATACAGACCTTATTCTCCAGTCCCTTCCTCCCACCTACGCCCAGTTTATTCTGAATTTCAACATTCAAACAAAAGAAGTTGAACTTCCAGAACTCCTTAACATGTTGAGGAGTGCAAAAGGAACCTTGCAGAAGGCAAGGAAAACACCCGCTATGTTTGTTAGCGGTGCTTCTTCTTCCGGGTCCAAAGCTAGGGCCAAAGGAAGGAAGAAGAAGGCCGCCACCAGACCTAGAGGAGGTGTTAGTAAGGTGGGAACGAAGGGAAAGAAAAAGTTTGCGGTACCAGTAGTGGACCAGGATGAGTGCTTCCTTTATCACAGGAAAGGGCACTGGAAGAAAGAATGCAAGGCGTGGAACGCCAAGAACCAGAGACCGAAGCAAGCTGTGGCTTCGACTTCAGGTGTGTTTGTAATTGAGAATTGTCTGTCAATCAACTCTACTTCCTGGGTATTGGATACCGAATCAGGATCTCATATATGCAATTCATTGCAGGCACTGAGAAACCGTAGAGTGCTGAAGGATGGTGATATGACCATAAAGGTTGCTAACGGAGCTAGCGTGGGAGCTGTGTCCGTCGGGGATTATCACCTGGGATTGACGAGTGGACATATTTTGGTTTTACATAACTGTTTTTGTGTACCTAGTTTAACGTGTAATATCATATCAGTTTCCTTGTTATCAAATAAAGGTTATGATTTCACGTTTGTAAGTGATGTTGTTAACATCCACCTTAATCAAAGTTTGATTGGGTCCGGTACACTAGATAA
The DNA here is from genome assembly GCA_030015575.1 of Agapanthus africanus. NCBI lineage: Eukaryota > Viridiplantae > Streptophyta > Magnoliopsida > Asparagales > Amaryllidaceae > Agapanthus > Agapanthus africanus. The sequence continues at coordinate 426,621,025 of CM057340.1, forward strand.
CGGTATATATGTCTTAAACCAACTCCAGATTTTCAATGTCCAGAACACACTAAAAAGAAAGTCTCCAGATTTAAATAAGGCTTTCTTATGGCATTGTAGACTAGGTCACATCAATGAGACAAGGTTAACTAAGTTACATAGAGAAGGATATTTGGACTCGTTCGAATATCAAACTTATGCCACTTGTGAATCATGTCTCAAAGGAAAGATGACAAAGACTCCATTTACTGGACATGGAGTAAGAGCGAGCGAGCTCTTAGGACTCATACACAGCGATGTATGTGGTCCAATGTCTACACATGCAAGAGGTGGTTTTTCCTATTTCATTACTTTTACGGATGATTACTCAAGATACGGATTCATTTATCTGATGAAACATAAATCCGAGGCTTTTAAGAAATTCCAAGAGTATAAGAATGAAGTAGAAAACCATGTTAGTTGTATGTATGCCCTAGAGGCCAGTATTGTACAGATGATGTATATTATATTGGATGCTTGGACATATATAGAGATGACTTTCTTGCTCGATATGATAGTATGCTATCTGGTTGCACTTTATCTTAACATGTACACTTGTCTCTTTAAACTGTCTTATAGTTACATGTTGATAAAGCCCTTAGGATGTGTACTTGACTACCTGGACTGTGATGCAGATCATACTAGTGGGGACATGGTAGTCCATAGGTACATCCTTCAAGGTCCCTAGTCGTGGGTGTATCGAGACGGGGCATCGATATACCAGTGTAGACTAGCGTATACGCTTCTCGACCCATGAGATGGGCGATGGATGATCCCATATCCATTGGTGTTTGACATCAGAGATGGTATACGGGTGCTCAGTGGAGACTGGGTACACTGGATGGACTCGCCGAGAACTCCCAGATGGTATTATACCTCACGTCAGATGGCAGTTCTCAGGTGACACTTGTACAGGTTAGTCTGTAGACCCGAGATCGTCATGGAGTCTTGTGTGATTCCCACTGTGCTTTGATCTCCACCTTACCACGTCCATGAGGGCGTGCAAAACGGTGGTCTTTGGGTACAGTCCCGAGTCACATGGAGGCAATGAGCGGTAGGAGGGGTTTCGTCTCTCCCGGTATTGGGGGTTGATGTTGCGCTGTGCTCGATTGGCCGTAACAGGGAAGTCCCTGGCCAGGGCTGATCAGAGATTTGCTGGTAAGTGTTACCAGTAGTTTCTCGACCCGTTATGAGCCTCACATCGGCACGACTTATCGGTTATTGGGGTCTGACGTTTACCACCCCTAGACTTGATATGCGACATATCAGACGAACAGACCGGACTGTACGGTAAGTGTTACTGGTTGGATTCACAGGAGTGTGAGCGGGCTAGCTCGTCGATCTTCTGATCGCTCAATACCCGGGTGGCCGTTACGTTTAGCAGACCGCTTGCGGCTTGTGGGTGCTTGATATGATCATCATCTGCTACCGGCGTATTGACGAGTCTTTAGAGTCCTACACAGAGGTTTCCTGGCTCAAGCGAAACGAAATAGGAGCGCATATGAGATATGTGCGGGAGCGAGAATAATGCGTGTATGTGATACCGTATTTCATTCTCGCGATGAATGTATCGATTGGTTATATTCGATATAACCTAGATATCGAATCAAGGATTGATTCGATAAGCCGATACAAAGGATACTAGTCGGTTATATGCGATATGACCGGATCGTTAAATCAAGTGTTGATTTAATGATTTAATGTATAATTATATATTTGATATATTGCTTTGCATTAACTAGTATTGGTTCATTTTAGAAGGATTTTCTCACTTGATGCACATTGTATATGTGATATATTTTTTTGTGCAATTGTTTGTATCATGTTTGATGATACTTGCTCATTTGGGTTTGTGTAAAGATTAAACCATGGTTATATGAATGGTTAGGGTTTTGATTATTTACTTAATTATTTATTTATTTATTCATTTTGGATATTATTAAGAATGGTGGCTTATTTTGTTTCTATGTTGAAGCTTCTTGAAGCTTTGACAAAGTCCACCATTCTTATCTCATCCTTAACCCTAACCATTCCAACTAACCTTAGTTTAATCTCTACACTTGACCATGGTTAGTATATGATAAGTATTCATATTAGTTTCATTTTTAAATAAGAAACTTATCATATTCTTTCTTCTTCTTCATCTTCTTCTTCAAGAAAGCTTGATGCCATCAATGGCAACTTGAGTTCTAAAGTGAGAAATCCAATTCTAAAGTGAACCCACCTCCTATTTCTTCACCCTCTACCTCTTGCCAAGTTGTTTTTGGTGTTCACAAGTTTCACAAATTTGTGAAGTCGGAGCTTGAACTTGTGATGCCTCGACGTAGATCATCTTCGGCACGAAGCCGACGACCTAGTCCGCTCGTTTTTCCGATGAAGCCGACGATTGAGTCTAGGATTCGAGATGGACAGCGAGAGGACGCCTACGTGGAGCTAAGGAAGTGGAGAACCGGATCTACAAAGGTTGTAGCCTCTCTCCTTTAGTTAAGTTGTTAACTAGTTTAGTTTTTCGCCTAAATTTCTAGTCAACGATCCGTATTAGGGTTTCTCGGCACCCGTAAAATTTGAAATTGGCATGGTTGATGCCTTGTGAGACCTCTTGAGAGTGCCTAGGAACCCTACAGTGGTATCAGAGCCTAGCTAGAGCCTTAGACGATGCTTAGACGATGTTTGAAACCCGATCGAACCCTAAACCCTAACTTTTTCATGCTCTCTGGACTTTTTCTAAAATCTGGGATTTTTGCATATTAAAAATGCTTAAAAAATTCAGCAGGGAATTCTAAGAATTACGGTGCAAATTTTTTCACATGAACAGTATATAGTGCGGCGGAACCGCGGCATAAGCATGGCTTATGCGGCGGTTCCGCGGCATAAGCATGACGTCAGCCCTCCTCGTTTGCACAGTAACTCCTATTTAATTATGCTGAGTTTTCTGGGAATTTTTAAATTGACTCAAGAGTTGAGTATTCTGGGGTTGCATTGGGAATCGTAGATTCGATCGGATTGTTAAACTTCGTCTATGTGTTTTTCCGGATAACTTTAGAATATGTTAAAAAGTCCGACCGGATATAAATACCCAACTTTTCCCCTGCCGGAAAATATCCAAGTGTTGGATTTTTGTGTGGTTGAAGGACGTTCTGAGTAGTGCAAATAACGCGATGGTCCCTCTAGAAGACAACAAACCTTAACTCGATTATGTGACCGTCTTGAACTGCCCTTTGAACCTTCGGGTTTGGGGCAGTACGGCGTGCCACATGTGAGGCGTTGGCTTGACCCTTCTACGGCTGGACCGTTGGTACTGAGGCATGAAGTGAATGTCTTTGAACCTATTTCATGTGTTGGATGGTTTCGGGAAAACTTGGGTGTTCGAATGTTCGATCGGAAAGTTTAATATTTTCTATTTATCCGGAATGGGATACAATAATTGGAATTCACAAACAGTTATGAGATAACTGAATGAATGCTATAAGTCTAGCGGTTTAGTTTCATTTGATATTGAAAAGAGTTTTCGACAATGAGACTAAAATGCGGGGTTTATAACTGTTAGGCATGTGATGTCTAAGTATTTCATTTAATTAGGCATGTGATGTCTAAAGAGATTGCGGATTCCAACTGTTGTAGTTTTACACTTTCTTTTCTGTAACCGTAAGTGTAATATGTGATATCGCCGGTTTCGTTGCAATATGTCAACGACAATTGGGATGCGCATATTTACTTACGTTGATGACATGTGATGTTATGTGTTGCTGGATATGTTATATTGGATCGTCGTGTTTGAATAGCCGGGGGTTTTTATGTGAGATGAGTGTTTTTCATTTTCATTCATGTAAAAACTTGTGTGTAATATTCTTTTATTTGGGGCACTTCCAGGTTGCGGAAGTTGTCACCCTTTGTATATTATTTACTTTTCTGCACTAGGATAGACCCAAGGAGGGGAGCACAAGTAACCGGGTTCTAGGGTCCAGTGGGAGACCAACTCGAGGTGTCGAGTCCGGGTCTCCTAACCCTAGGATTGGCAGGGTTGCTTGCCGCTCTCGTAGGGGTCTAGGGGTGTGGGATTGGCTATTCATCACGACCGTGGAATCCGTGTTTTATACTGGCTCGTATTGAAAACACGGACGTCCTAGTATATCCAATATTTCATATGTTTCTTCTGCTGCGATATCTGTGATGTGATCATGTGATGTTCTGTGATAGATACAGTATATAGTATATATGATATATTATATAGACGTTACTTATGTTTTGCATCCGCACTAGCCCTGCCCTGCTCTGCCGTTAGTTACCTAACCTAACGGTGCACGAGGGGACATCGAGGCGAATGCGGATGGCATAAGTGTACGTCGTATTTATCTGTGATGTTTAGGTACTTAAATGATGGGACTTCATTAATGTGATTAATGAAAAGAAACCAAATGATGTTGTAGAATCAGATTTTAAACAAAACAGGTAGCTACAGTTCTTGCTTTGCATAGCGGTATATGTGATATATCCTGCACCTTATTCGATGAGGAAAGGACCGAGATCCCTTCACCGGGAGTGACTCCTTTAGCAATAACTGGCAGATGCTACACACTCGGTTTGACTTTTGATTGCTTCTATAGTTTCTGCTTTGCACAGCGATATATATGATATATCCCGCACCTTATTCGATGAGGAAAGGGCCGACGATCCCTTCACCGGGAGTGACCCCTTTAGCAAAACTGGAAAAGCCTCAAAATCACTCCATTTCAAAACTTCATTTGATTCTACAACGATATCAAGTTCATTACGCAATAGGTTTTCAGAAAAACCTGACGTAGCCCTCCGTCATTTCAGATAAATCCTACTTAGTATTCGTGCTACGTTTGTTGACCTCCGTCAAGGCGTACTGTGCGGTAGCTAACTAGTATTTATCTGCTTAAGCATGTGATGCAGATTGGATTAGGGTAGTCGTACGACCTTGTTGACCTCCGTCAAGGGTCGTGCGGGTGGGTTTGATTCAATCAAGAAATGACGGGTTGAACTTGACTTGCACCCTGTGGTTTGTTGACCTCCGTCAAGGTCATAGGATGCTTGGGGCAAAATATTATCGGGAATTTCAAGTGTTGAAATTTGCAATGAGATTGGATACCTTCTATGAGATAGTTGGATCCCGATACCCACTGCGAGTAAGAGTTACTCCTGGGAGAGTTTTACACATTGCAATTAGCTGATCAAGTAGGTGTCTAGAAAGGTGTCAACGGGGTTACGCCTCTGGAAAAACGAGGTTTACATTAATTAGGTTCGTGCGAAAGCACGGGGGACCTCCCTCAAAGTACCGACACTGGCCTGGCTGAAAGATTGGCGAACTTGTAGTGTGTAATTAATCCCGGCTAGTCTTTCCTTTTAGGGTTTGAAGGAAGATTTGATAAAAACCAGTGGGAGCCATCCTGATTAGATAAGATAATAACCAATATGATCTTGCACGAGCATACGCTAAAGTGTTTTCTTCTCTCTCTCTCCAGGTAGCGACCATTTCATGCCCTAATGAAGATAATAATATGGATGTATTGACCGAACCCGCATGTTATACTGTGCTGGGGAATGTTGGTTCCGTTCTTTCTTATAAGAGTTATAGGAATGAACAGGATATAGGGGAATACCAGGATTCCCATGCCACCCGAATCAAGAAAGTACATGTTGATGCATTTTCTTCGGGTGTGTTCATTACAGAGAACTGTTTCTCCATTTGCTCTACGTCCTGGGTATTAGATACCGGGTCAGGATCCCATATATGTAATCAGTTACATGGGCTTAGAAAAGGTAGAGAACTTGGAGAAGGTCATAAAGACATTAGAGTTGGAAATGGTGCAATTGTTGCAGCTAAGACTGTCGGAGAATATCACCTTGTGTTACCAACTGGTAATACATTGGTTCTGAACGAATGCTATTACATGCCGAACCTGATATGCAACATTATATCGGTTTCTTTATTGAGTAAAGAGGGATATAATTTTGTATTACAGGATAATGTTATGAACATTTTCCGTAACCAAAAGTTGGTTGGATCAGGCACGTTGTGCAATGGCATTTATGTTCTAAATCAATCAACAGTTCTGAGCATAACTAACACACACAAGAGGAAGAGTTCTGAACTGAACGAATCCTTCTTGTGGCATTGTAGACTGGGTCACATCAATGAGACACGACTAGCTAAGTTGCATAAAGATGGATATTTAAATCCATTTGAATTTTCATCTTATGACACTTGCCAGTCATGTCTCAAAGGAAAGATGACCAAAACTCCGTTTACGGGACACGGAGAAAGAGTTACCGAACTCTTAGGACTTATACATAGTGATGTATGCGGTCCCATGTCTACACATGCCAGGGATGGTTCTTCATACTTCATTACATTCACTGACGATCTCTCTATGTTCGGGTATGTGTTCCTGATGAAACACAAATCAGAAACTTTTGAGAAATTTAGAGAATATAAACAAGAAGTTGAGAACCAAACCGGAAAAAGTATTAAAATCCTACGATCTAATCGAGGAGGAGAATACTTGAGCATTGAATTCCTGGACTTCCTAAAAGAGAATGGGATTCTCTCTCAGCTAACTCCTCCATATACACCACAGCACAACGGTGTATCGGAGCGGAGAAACCGCACCCTATTAGATATGGTGCGCTCTATGATGAGTGTAGCTGAGTTACCTGTTTCCTTCTGGGGATATGCACTGGAAACAGCAGCATACCTACTGAACAGGGTTCCCACCAAATCTGTGCCTACCACACCATATGAGATATGGGAAGGGAAGAGACCATATCTTAATTTTATAAAGATATGGGGTTGCCCGGCCTATGTCAAAAGACAAAAACCGGACAAACTCGAGGCAAGATCTGTTTTGTGTAAATTTGTTGGATATCCCAAACATTCGCGAGAGTATATCTTCTACCACAGTGAGGAACAAAGAGTATTTGTTGCTCAACATGCCACCATTTTAGAAAAGGAATTTCTTGCAAAAGAAATTAGTGGCTCTGAGGTAGAACTGGAAGAGGTTCCAGCTGAACAAAACACAACAGAAGATTTAGTGGAACCAGAGCATTCAGTAGCTCCCGACGAACCTCAGCCTCTCCGCCGATCTAGTAGGGTTCCTCGCCCACCTGAGAGATACTACGGTTTTCTCATGGATGGTGGGAGCGAGGATTGCATCATGGAGGATGATGACCCAACTAGCTTCGAGCAGGCCATCACGAGTAGGGACTCAGTGAAATGGCTGGATGCTATGCAGTCCGAGATGGAATCCATGTACACCAACAAAGTATGGACTTTGGAAGTTGCTCCTGAAGGGGTAAAACCCATTGGAAGCAAGTGGATTTTCAAGAAAAAACTTGGTGTAGATGGGAAAGTGGAGACTTTCAAAGCTAGACTTGTTGCAAAAGGTTTTCGTCAAAGACCAGGTGTGGACTATGACGAAACCTTTTCTCCAGTGGCTATGCTTAAATCCATCCGAATCATGCTTGCCATTGCTGCCTTTCATGACTACGAAATCTGGCAAATGGATGTTAAGACCGCCTTTCTAAATGGTGATTTAGAAGAGTGCGTGTACATGACTCAGCCAGAGGGCTTCATAGACAGTAGGAGCAGCGGGAAGGTGTGCAAGCTGCTTAAATCCATTTATGGATTAAAGCAAGCATCGCGGAGTTGGAACATCTGCTTTAACGTCGTTATCAAAGAGTTTGATTTCGTCAAGAACCCAGATGAACCTTGTATCTACAAGAAGGTGGCAGAGAGTAAGGTTGTCTTCCTCGTATTGTACGTGGACGACATACTCTTGATAGGAAATGATATTCCTATGCTGCAATCGGTCAAGCTCTTCTTATCACAAAGAATCTCGATGAAAGATCTTGGTGATGCCTCCTGCATATTGGGAATTAGGATCTATAGAGATAGATCCAAACGGATTTTGGGATTGTCCCAATCCAGGTACATTGACACCATACTAAAAAGGTTTAGTATGGAGGAATCCAAGCGTGGGAACTTACCCACGATCTCTGGAGTCACTCTATCCAAAGAGATGTCTCCCAAGACTGATTTGGAGAGAGCTCGCATGCAAGGGATACCCTATGCTTCGGCAGTAGGCTCTATCATGTATGCGATGCTACGTACCAGACCCGATGTAGCATACACACTAAGTGTAGTGAGCAGGTATCAAGCTGATCCTGGAGAGAGTCACTGGACAGCTGTGAAGAGCATTCTCAAGTACTTACGAAGGACTAAAGAGATGCTCTTGGTGTATGGTAACGGAGAACTCCAAGTGGAGTCCTTTACCGATTCGAGCTTCCAGAGTGATAAGGACGACTCTAAGTCGCAGTCGGGCTTTGTCTTTACCCTTTACGGAGGGACGGTTAGCTGGAAGAGTTCCAAGCAGGAAACCGTGGCAGACTCGACGATGGAGGCTGAATACATCGCTGCCAACGATGCTGCCAAAGAGGCTGTCTGGATCAAGAAGTTCATTACTGAACTTGGAGTGGTTCCATCCATTGAGCATCCAATACCTTTGTATTGCGATAACAATGGAGCGGTGGCTTTGGCCAAGGAACCCAGGTCCCATCAGCGATCCAGGCATATTCTGAGGCGGTATCACCTGATCCGGGAGATAGTTGATCGCCGGGAGATCGAGGTCAGGAGGGTTGACACGAAGAACAACACGGCGGATCCACTCACGAAGGCCATTCCCCAGATACAGTTTGAGAGACTCTTCGGGATGCTCGGTATGCGATACTACAACAGCTGGCCCTAGTACAAGTGGGAGATTGTTAGTTGTATGTATGCCGTAGAGGCCAGTATTGTACAGATGATGTATATTATATTGGATGCTTGGACATATATAGAGATGACTTTCTTGCTCGATATGATAGTATGCTATCTGGTTGCACTTTATCTTAACATGTACACTTGTCTCTTTAAACTGTCTTATAGTTACATGTTGATAAAGCCCTTAGGATGTGTACTTGACTACCTGGACTGTGATGCAGATCATACTAGTGGGGACATGGTAGTCCATAGGTACATCCTTCAAGGTCCCTAGTCGTGGGTATATCGAGACGGGGCATCGATATACCAGTGTAGACTAGCGTATACGCTTCTCGACCCATGAGATGGGCGATGGATGATCCCATATCCATTGGTGTTTGACATCAGAGATGGTATACGGGTGCTCAGTGGAGACTGGGTACACTGGATGGACTCGCCGAGAACTCCCAGATGGTATTATACCTCACGTCAGATGGCAGTTCTCAGGTGACACTTGTACAGGTTAGTCTGTAGACCCGAGATCGTCATGGAGTCTTGTGTGATTCCCACTGTGCTTTGATCTCCACCTTACCACGTCCATGAGGGCGTGCAAAACGGTGGTCTTTGGGTACAGTCCCGAGTCACATGGAGGCAATGACCGATAGGAAGGGTTTCGTCTCTCCCAGTATTGGGGGTTGATGTTGCGCTGTGCTCGATTGGCCGTAACAGGGAAGTCCCTGGCCAGGGCTGATCAGAGATTTGCTGGTAAGTGTTACCAGTAGTTTCTCGACCCGTTATGAGCCTCACATCGGCACGACTTATCGGTTATTGGGGTCTGACGTTTACCACCCCTAGACTTGATATGCGACATATCAGACGAACAGACCGGACTGTACGGTAAGTGTTACTGGTTGGATTCACAGGAGTGTGAGCGGGCTAGCTCGTCGATCTTCTGATCGCTCAATACCCGGGTGGCCGTTACGTTTAGCAGACCGCTTGCGGCTTGTGGGTGCTTGATATGATCATCATCTGCTACCGGCGTATTGACGAGTCTTTAGAGTCCTACACAGAGGTTTCCTGGCTCAAGCGAAACGAAATAGGAGCGCATATGAGATATGTGCGGGAGCGAGAATAATGCGTGTATGTGATACCGTATTTCATTCTCGCGATGAATGTATCGATTGGTTATATTCGATATAACCTAGATATCGAATCAAGGATTGATTCGATAAGCCGATACAAAGGATACTAGTCGGTTATATGCGATATGACCGGATCGTTAAATCAAGTGTTGATTTAATGATTTAATGTATAATTATATATTTGATATATTGCTTTGCATTAACTAGTATTGGTTCATTTTAAAAGGAATTTCTCACTTGATGCACATTGTATATGTGATATATTTTTTTGTGCAATTGTTTGTATCATGTTTGATGATACTTGCTCACTTGGGTTTGTGTAAAGATTAAACCATAGTTATATGAATGGTTAGGGTTTTGATTATTTACTTAGTTATTTATTTATTTATTCATTTTGGATATTATTAAGAATGGTGGCTTATTTTGTTTCTATGTTGAAGCTTCTTGAAGCTTTGACAAAGTCCACCATTCTTATCTCATCCTTAACCCTAACCATTCCAACTAACCTTAGTTTAATCTCTACACTTGACCATGTTTAGTATATGATAAGTATTCATATTAGTTTCATTTTTAAATAAGAAACTTATCATATTCTTTCTTCTTCTTCATCTTCTTCTTCAAGAAAGCTTGATGCCATCAATGGCAACTTGAGTTCTAAAGTAAGAAATCCAATTCTAAAGTGAACCCACCTCCTATTTCTTCACCCTCTACCTCTTGCCAAGTTGTTTTGGGTGTTCACAAGTTTCACAAATTTGTGAAGTCGGAGCTTGAACTTGTGATGCCTCGACGTAGATCATCTTCGGCACGAAGCCGACGACCTAGTCCGCTCGTTTTTCCGATGAAGCCGACGATTGAGTCTAGGATTCGAGATGGACAGCGAGAGGACGCCTACGTGGAGCTAAGGAAGTGGAGAACCGGATCTACAAAGGTTGTAGCCTCTCTCCTTTAGTTAAGTTGTTAACTAGTTTAGTTTTTCGCCTAAATTTCTAGTCAACGATCCGTATTAGGGTTTCTCGGCACCCGTAAAATTTGAAATTGGCATGGTTGATGCCTTGTGAGACCTCTTGAGAGTGCCTAGGAACCCTACAGTGGTATCAGAGCCTAGCTAGAGCCTTAGGAGATGCTTAGACGATATTTGAAACCCGATCGAACCCGAAACCCTAACTTTTTCATGCTCTCTAGACTTTTTCTAAAATCTGGGATTTTTCCATATTAAAAATGCTTAAAAAATTCAGCAGGGAATTCTAAGAATTACGGTGCAAATTTTTTCACATGAACAGTATATAGTGCGGCGGAACCGCGGCATAAGCATGGCTTATGCGGCGGTTCCGCGGCCTGATGATGACGTCAGCCCTCCTCGTTTGCACAGTAACTCCTATTTAATTATGCTGAGTTTTCTGGGAATTTTTAAATTGACTCAAGAGTTGAGTATTCTGGGGTTGCATTGGGAATCGTAGATTCGATCGGATTGTTAAACTTCGTCTATGTGTTTTTCCGGATAACTTTAGAATATGTTAAAAAGTCCGACCGGATATAAATACCCAACTTTTCCCCTGCCGGAAAATATCCAAGTGTTGGATTTTTGTGTGGTTGAAGGACGTTCTGAGTAGTGCAAATAACGCGATGGTCCCTCTAGAAGACAACAAACCTTAACTCGATTATGTGACCGTCTTGAACTGCCCTTTGAACCTTCGGGTTTGGGGCAGTACGGCGTGCCACATGTGAGGCGTTGGCTTGACCCTTCTACGGCTGGACCGTTGGTACTGAGGCATGAAGTGAATGTCTTTGAACCTATTTCATGTGTTGGATGGTTTCGGGAAAACTTGGGTGTTCGAATGTTCGATCGGAAGGTTTAATATTTTCTATTTATCCGGAATGGGATACAATAATTAGAATTCACAAACAGTTATGAGATAACTGAATGAATGCTATAAGTCTAGCGGTTTAGTTTCATTTGATATTGAAAAGAGTTTTCGACAATGAGACTAAAATGCGGGGTTTATAACTGTTAGGCATGTGATGTCTAAGTATTTCATTTAATTAGGCATGTGATGTCTAAAGAGATTGCGGATTCCAACTGTTGTAGTTTTACACTTTCTTTTCTGTAACCGTAAGTGTAATATGTGATATCGCCGGTTTCGTTGCTATATGTCAACGACAATTGGGATGCGCATATTTACTTACGTTGATGACATGTGATGTTATGTGTTGCTGGATATGTTATATTGGATCGTCGTGTTTGAATAGCCGGGGGTTTTTATGTGAGATGAGTGTTCAAGAAAAAGATTGGTGTAGATGGATAGGTGGAAACCTATAAGGCTAGACTTGTTGCAAAGGGTTTTCGTCAAAGACCTGGTTTGGACTATGACGAAACTTTTTCTCCAGTGGCTATACTCAAATCCATTCGGTTCCTTCTTGCTATTGCTGCCTTCCATGATTGCCTTCCATGATTATGAAATCTGGCAGATGGATGTAAAGATGGCTTTTCTGAATGGTAATTTAGAAGAGTGCGTCTATATGGATCAGCCAGAAGGTTTCAATCAGAGTGGGAGCAGCGGAAAAGTATGCAAGTTGCTTAAATCCATTTATGGACTGAAGCAAGCATCACGGAGTTGGAATATCTGTTTTGATGAAACAGTCAAAGAATATGACTTTATCAAAAATCCAGATGAACCATGTATATATAGTAAAGTTGTAGCCAGAAGTGTCGTATTCCTCGTCTTATACGTGGATGACATTCTATTGATAGGAAATGACATTCCTATGCTACAATCTATCAAAGGATTCTTGTCACACGGGTTCTCCATGAAAGACCTGGGTGATGCCTCTTACATTCTGGGGATCTGGATCTATCGTGATAGATCTAAGAGGATGTTGGGACTTTCGCAGTCCAGGTATATCAACACTATACTGAAAAGATTCAGTATGGAAGATTCTAAGCGCGGTAATCTACCGGCTTGTCACGGAATCACCCTATCCAAAGAGATGTGTCCCAAGACTGATTTGGAAAGGGAACGCATGTCTATTATACCCTACGCTTCTGCAGTAGGCTCTATAATGTATGCGATGTTGTGTACCAGACCAGATATAGCTTACGCACTAAGCGTGGTAAGCCGGTATCAGTCAGACCCAGGGGAGAATCACTGGATAGCAGTAAAAAACATTCTCAAGTACCTGAGAAGGACTAAGGAGATGTTCTTGGTTTATGGCGGAAAAGACCTCAAGTTAGAGGCCTTTGCTGATTCCGGCTTCCAGAGTGATAAGGACGATTCCAAGTCCATGTCGGGTCATGTCTTTACCCTCAATGGAGGGGCGGTGTGCTGGAAGAGTTCCAAGCAGGACACCGTTGCTGACTCGACGATGGAAGCGGAGTATATTGCTACTTGCGATGCCGCAAAAGAAGCGGTCTGGATGAAGAAGTTCCTAACAGAACTTCAGGTGGTTCCTACCATTGTTGATCCAATACCTCTGTATTGTGACAACAACGGAGCTATAGCTTTAGCGAAGGAACCAAGGTCCCATCAGAAGTCCAGACACATCTTAAGGCGGCATCACCTGATCAGGGAGATCATTGATCGTCGGGAGATCGAGGTTCGGAGAGTTGCTACTGAAGAGAACATTGATGATCCATTCACGAAGGCCCTACCTCAGATTCAGTTCGAGAGGCTACTCGTGTCACGACCCGAAAGAGCACGTGACTGGCCCTCGAACCATATGAAGTCTATAGGACTCCATCTGATCCAAGTAAGCCAAAAGCCCAGAAATCTAAAACCATTTAAGGAGTAAATAGGGAAAATTAGTTTTAAGAGGTAAAGAAAACATGTTTGAAAATCAAGTTTTTAAATAACTAAGCCGAATATGAATTTTTTTAAAATGTGTAATTTTTCCTGAAAATTTCGGCAGAGTTTCCTTTGTAAAAACTGGCCCCGAACGGGGTACAACAAGAATAATATATATGACATGATAAAAGGCATCCCCAAGCGGGAGCTAGCTCTTCGTCAATCGACGGTCACAACCACGCAAGCAATAATAATATACAACGCCAAGGGGCGAGGATCAAAACTGAAAAGAAACTCAAAAACAGCCAGAAAACCGCAATACTACAAGCGCGACTCTAAGGTCGAAACAATACAACACTGATTTCTAAGTCTGAAACAAACTACAAGTTTTGGTTGATGGACAATTCTAGATACAATAAAAATACATGAACAATGGCGGTTCTGATACAAAGAACCCACCTAACCAAGCAAGTCACCCATAGGAAGCAGTGTGCCAGAAATGCCGCTATGGAATCTGTACGGCAAAAACCTGCAAGAACTGGGGCACAACGGGGGTGAGTTGCCAACTCGTGAATAGAAAATATCTACAAGCAGAGATCGAATGCATGACCCATCCTAGGTCAATACGATCAGATATAAATAAACCTCAATATGAATAAAGCTGAAGCATGCTAAACTGGCAATGTAATCTCTACATGAGTGTAATGCCAAGTGCTCGTGCTAGTGCCTCAGGTAATAGCATGTCATGAATATGAGGTATGATCAATGTAATCAAATCTGCACACACGTGGATCCCGTCCACTCGTCACCCAATGACAATAACCACCATGCATGTAAATATCATGAATCATGTGCATGGGAAATAATATGAGGATATAACCACCCGTGTCCCTCGCGACACATCAAAATCATGGAACCAGGGTGCCCAGCATCGACACCCGAAAACATCATGAAAACTGTGCCCAGCATCGGCACGTAAATCCTCATATATCGGGCTCCGTCAGTCCGGATCGGCCCGCGGGCTCTGTCTGCGGTATCGGCCCTCGGCCCCGGCAGTATGCCCAAAACATCTATCGACTCTGGTCGGTATCCTCCGGATAACCGCCAGGTCCAACCAATCACCGGTAGGTACTCGCCCGCCTCCAGGCTCAATCGGCAAAGCTCATCGATCATCTTGCCGAGGGGAACCATACCGGGTCCACCATGTACCCGCAATCGGCTCATCCACGCCTCGATTCGGGTTACACATATCGCTCTCAGCACCGAGAAAACACATGGTGGACGCACTGAAATATCATATCAAGGGTAACCGGGTTTTTAAAGAAATGACATATTCTCTTTTGAAATACCCTCGGTTCCCAAATCCAGAAATATCATAGAAACAACATATCTCAATGCGTACAGTCAAAGCATGATGTATGCGGCATGTAACAGTAATGCAAGCATATCAGTAAGTCATGCAACATGGAATAATAATGTGCACATGTCGAGGGAGACCGCTCTTTTAAAAGGAATCTGTTTTTAAAGAGTATCTTACGGTTCCCAAATCCCCAATCAAGCTAGAATCATCTATATATGTGTACAGGTATAAGTGTACAATATGCCATGCCAGAATCATATCATGAATGCAATAGTACTATAGTGTAGTGACATGGCAATTATCGATGATGAGTGTGTGAGCCGGCAACAAGGGTACGTGGAACATATACATCATCGATAAAGGTGCTGGTGTCCTAGCAGCATGACTGAATGTCACAACAATACAAGCGATGCAATGCAAATAGCAGGAATATGCGGAAACGAATGATCAACGCAAAAGTACAGAACCTGCCCCAATAGATATGTCATGCAACCTTGCCTTTTGAAATAAGACGAATCAGGGCTTTTAGTAAAGTAAGGGCTACGGTGTTTTAAGAAAAGATGCATCATTTGAAAATATCCGTATAACCCTTCTGCTTATCTTTAAAATATCCCCGATTCGTTAGTTTTGAAATAGGTATGACTCGGTCTAGTCTAATGTCTACTAAATAATCTAGACAGGAGGGGTATGAAACCACCTAATCTGAGTCAATATATAAATATAGATATGATAGTCGGTGATCTCGCCTCAATAACATATCGTATGATATCCTCGAGTCATGAGTGCGGATCTATCATCAATATCGGCTCGTACGGTAAATCGTCGTATGGCATTTCAATAGCTGGGTAGGGGTCAATATCACACTATCTCATCACATATCAGGTATCACTTATCATCAGATCACACAATCTGGGGTACTACTGTAAGTCTAGTACAAATCGATACCATCTATAAAAATATGAATGCGGGTAAAGCACATGTCCAAAGGCCCGCTAAAACTATCATATCGCACCTCGAAGACAAGCTATGTCACATCGCCGATCTCACGGCCTCACATCAAGTATCATCTCAAACCACGTATCATCCTCAAATCCCGTATATAAACACATAGTCCCATACCCATGTGTAGATATACGCACCATCATATGCACTCTAATAAATGAAAGAATGAATGCAAGTATGTGTATAAATGTATGTGTGAGTGCAACCACTACTCTAGGGTTCGCACTATACTAAACCAATATATTCTTATCATCAAAATATCATTATTACCATCAATAACCCTAAACAACACATAATAAATATTCGTGTGTATACATATTCGTATACATCACCACGGACTGCGGGGGTGCTATACGCCATCCACCCGACTTCTTCCCGTAGATATAAATCTACTCACCTTGCTTCTCGTGTGCCAAAGCCGATGTCGCTATCTTCACCTCCTTTGCCTCAACATCACGCGGGGTACCTACAAGTATATCACAATGCTAAAGCACATGAAAATCACATCGGAAACCAAAATAGCACACGCTACCCGCATAGGTAAAAACCTATCGACTCGCATGTAAACACAATCAAAATCCACTTGTCGTTAACGTCCAAACGCCACCCGACAGGAATGAATCACCAAATACCAAAATCCATGCTAAAACAAGTCCCAAATTATACACCAACATAGGAAAATCAACCCAGATTTCACCCTAGATGGAATCAGTCAAAACTAGACATACTCAGGGTCAAAACTAGAGGAAATGGGGGAATGCACAGAAAACGAGGCAATTCCTTAAAATACCTTATTTTAGAATTTTCCATAATTTTTCCCCATTTATCTGTATTTAATCATACCAGAATATTAAAATATTCATTAAAATAATATTAAATTATAAAATTTCCCAAAAATCATATTTTATTATTTTGAAGACGTTACAATCTACCCCCCTTAAAGAAATTCGGTCCCCGAATTTAAATTTAAAACCCCAAATTCTAAAACATTTCGATACGAATTCCAAGTCGTCGGGGCTCCGAAATCATCAACACATAAAACGTCACAGCGCAATGCATGCGCATTAGTACTGAGCAGATAACTCAAAAACAACGCTCCATCAAGCATCCCGCAATCATCGGAGTCAAGGTAAGGACACAATGTCAAATCCAATACAAAACCGATATGATATGGATCAGAACTACACATGCAGACATCCAATCTATACATGTGAATAGCTGATGTAAAAGCATGCCAAATCCTTTTTAAGTCGCTGTGCGATGCGCATAACACTGCACAGTGGCGGACGTTTTTCATAAGAAAGTAACTATATATGTATATATATATCCTTTGTTTAATAAGCACGTTCCGCCGTTTTGAAAACAATCAGAAGGGTTTCCTTGTTTTTTTTAAAACGTTTCGTGTCATATCGGACACGTAGGTATATACTGAGACTATAGCTCGCTCTTTGGAAATCCCTTCGATAACTATCGATGCATGCAAAATATATCCAGGCACTGTCCACTGACTAGTCCTGCTCAGTATGAAAGCAAATATCCCACATCATAAAAATGTACTGCTCCAAAAGGAATAAATTCCAAAAATGCACATAACACCATCCTGTGCGTCTGACGCGCACGGAAATCAAAATCCATATATGCGCTAAACATGTGCACAAAACAACATCTAGATGCAACGGGTGTGCACGAAGCATCTGTCATAGGCAACATGTGTGCCTGACAGCCAAAACAGATGCATCTGACATGCACGAAGAATCTCGATTTAGTGCATCTGGTGTGCCCCAAAATCGTATCTCAAAACATGCGCCCAACATGCGCGAAAATCCAAATCGGTGCATCCATTATGCACGAATGAAAATCTAGACCCTGCGCACTCAATATGCACGGAATCACAAAATCCAATAGCAACGTCGAATATGCGTAAGTCCAGTCAAAAGCACGGAGTGCAAGAATCCACATCACTATCACAATCAAAATCGACATACCGAAAGGCATCAAATCGAAGTCAGGTGCAATCGTAATGCACAAAATATAAATCCGGTGCAACAACGGCACGAAATATAAATCTGATGCGATAAACGCAAGAAACATAAAACTGGTGCGACAATTGCACGAAGTATAGAACTGGTGCATCCCATGCACAAATACCAAGGAATAACTCAAATACGTAAACAGCAACACCAAGTGTATCCAGATATGAAGAAAATCATAAACGTGTGCAGCTGCGGGCACAAAACACATATCGATGCACTACAAGCACATATAAGCTATACCGAGTGCAAAATCAAAACACTAAAATTACATGAAACTCTGCTGGAAGCGTAAATCAAATCACCAGCATAAAATAGGCATGAAATCGCAATCAACAGCTCAAGAGTAATAACTATGTACAAGGTATAAATACCCAGTAGGTGCAACCATGGTGCACAAAATCAAATATCATGAAACTCAGTCATTAAGACTAAATCATGCGAATAGATCGCCCAAAATACCGAAATCCAAAGCAACGGATACGTGATAATCAAATCACAAAATCATAAATCATAATTACCGTCGTCGGTATACCCTCCTTCAGGGTCGAGAAGGTACCGGTACATCCGATGCTAGCGGCGCAAGATATCTACTTGCCTCTTGCTCGCGGCTGGCGTCCTCTGCCTCTGGTTCCTGATCTTTCCTGTAGATTACCAACTCGCAATCCATCGGCTCATCGGCCCGGTCAGGTGTGCTGACAGGAACGATTCCGTTCTTGCACTTCCCTGGTCATCTCTCGGTCAATCCTCACGACTGCTCGTAAAGCAGCACATCTCTGGCGCCGACCTCGGGTCCTCTGAATGCATATCACACATCCGATCCTGGGTGCAACTCTTATTGCAGCAGTGTACTGGAAGGAATCCTACTCAAGGTCTCTTCTGATCTTTCCTAAGCCAAACTGTAAGGAGGCTGGTACTCTGGCGTAATCTTTTCTCGCTCTCTGGACCTCTGCGTCCTTAGTACAACATCTCCTCGGAAGCTGGTCGCATCTCTGCGCCTCTGTATGCATGTCCGGCCTTTAATCTTAACGGGGTGTAGTAACAGCTCGTCTGCCTCTCGCACGAACTTCTTATCCCGCTTGTCTGTATCATCGACCATTCGACGTCGCGTCTTTATCTGCACACTGCAATGTCCTCGGCTACGGTCCACCCGAAGTCTCTAACACGGACTCAAAATCACGAACTCAGTATCTTCATCACTCAGTAGAAGATATCTAGCCGAACACGTCCTCAGCGTGCATATCGCATCTCTGATGTCAGCGGAGTGGAACGTCATCTCGTCGAAATCTCGTGCAAACTCTTTACTCCACCTTGCTCCACTATCGACTGATTCGGACTCATCTCATCATGGCTACACAGACTGCGCTCCGACGGCTATGCTCGTATCTGGAGTCTCCCAAGCAGTGTCCCATCACATGATATCCGAATGATGTCGAATCATCCGATCGACTCGTCAGAACCTCACAATCCCCCAAGAGCTCAACATCTCGGGTACAGTTTAATAGTATCGAGTACATGCCACAGCGTCGGTGGTCCAGCCGTAGAAGGGCACACCCAAGCCTCACTAATGGCGCCGAGGAACTGCCGCAAACCCTAAGGTTCAAAGGCTTTCACACGGTCATTAAGTCGAGTTAGGGTTTCATTCTTCTAGAGGGTCCATAGAATCACCTGCATGTCTTTCCGTATACTTTAAACTTGGAAAATGGGTTCCTGACCTTCGATCGTCTCAATCGACTCTCAACGAATCTGCGTGAAGTCGCCTCTAGCTGGAATCAATCTATCTGATGACCTCGCATCGGGGTAAGCGAACTAACCACATGTCCTAGTCATTCATCCTCGGTGACTAGCGACTCACTACCATATCTCTAAGAATATGCTCATGCTGCAGTAGCTCCAATCATCTGGGCGATATCTCATCACTCGCAGCAACAACTGGCTCATTCGTCGGTACGCTAAGCAGCGCCTCAACCATCATGAATAAGCGATATATCAGCAAGTCATCACATCCTGGCTGGCCTCTATCAGTGGCTCAATCCTCTGGTACCGTCCGGTACATCCGAGAAATCTCGCAACAGCGATCTGTCAAACGCTCAAAGTGCGGAAACACAAAATACGAAGCCTCAATGCAACCGTATGTCTCTGGAATCACGCCCCGGTCAGCCCTCGTCCGCGACGAGCTCATGCTGACAACTCGAGCCGTAGCTCACTCTGCCCGTGCAATCGCGGCAGCAAAACCACAACCAGTATCGATGAAGATAGATCATAGGAAGGAATATGACACAATGCAAGGAAATGTACAACCTAAGGTTTCTTAAGCGGAGTGGCGTGTCGTAAGTATGCCGCGGAACATACCAACGGTACGTCACTCTACTTTAGTCACCTATTCCATCAACCAAGGGTCATCCTACGCGAAGAAAGTTCGGGTCTAATACCCCCTCGACCAAGTCTAAGTTCCGTAAGGTCAAGCCTAAGTTCCGTATATAAGTAACGCCCTAGGCTCCACATAGTCAAACTTAGACTCGAACCAAGGTCAACCTAGCGCTCTGATACCAACTTTGTCACGACCCGAAAGAGCACGTGACTGGCCCTCGAACCATATGAAGTCTATAGGACTCCATCTGATCCAAGTAAGCCAAAAGCCCAGAAATCTAAAACCATTTAAGGAGTAAATAGGGAAAATTAGTTTTAAGAGGTAAAGAAAACATGTTTGAAAATCAAGTTTTTAAATAACTAAGCCGAATATGAATTTTTTAAAATGTGTAATTTTTCCTGAAAATTTCGGCAGAGTTTCCTTTGTAAAAACTGGCCCCGAACGGGGTACAACAAGAATAATATATATGACATGATAAAAGGCATCCCCAAGCGGGAGCGAGCTCTTCGTCAATCGACGGTCACAACCACGCAAGCAATAATAATATACAACGCCAAGGGGCGAGGATCAAAACTGAAAAGAAACTCAAAAACAGCCAGAAAACCGCAATACTACAAGCGCGACTCTAAGGTCGAAACAATACAACACTGATTTCTAAGTCTGAAACAAACTACAAGTTTTGGTTGATGGACAATTCTAGATACAATAAAAATACATGAACAATGGCGGTTCTGATACAAAGAACCCACCTAACCAAGCAAGTCACCCATAGGAAGCAGTGTGCCAGAAATGCCGCTATGGAATCTGTACGGCAAAAACCTGTAAGAACTGGGGCACAACGGGGGTGAGTTGCCAACTCGTGAATAGAAAATATCTACAAGCAGAGATCGAATGCATGACCCATCCTAGGTCAATACGATCAGATATAAATAAACCTCAATATGAATAAAGCTGAAGCATGCTAAACTGGCAATGTAATCTCTACATGAGTGTAATGCCAAGTGCTCGTGCTAGTGCCTCAGGTAATAGCATGTCATGAATATGAGGTATGATCAATGTAATCAAATCTGCACACACGTGGATCCCGTCCACTCGTCACCCAATGACAATAACCACCATGCATGTAAATATCATGAATCATGTGCATGGGAAATAATATGAGGATATAACCACCCGTGTCCCTCGCGACACATCAAAATCATGGAACCAGGGTGCCCAGCATCGACACCCGAAAACATCATGAAAACTGTGCCCAGCATCGGCACGTAAATCCTCATATATCGGGCTCCGTCAGTCCGGATCGGCCCGCGGGCTCTGTCTGCGGTATCGGCCCTCGGCCCCGGCAGTATGCCCAAAACATCTATCGACTCTGGTCGGTATCCTCCGGATAACCGCCAGGTCCAACCAATCACCGGTAGGTACTCGCCCGCCTCCAGGCTCAATCGGCAAAGCTCATCGATCATCTTGCCGAGGGGAACCATACCGGGTCCACCATGTACCCGCAATCGGCTCATCCACGCCTCGATTCGGGTTACACATATCGCTCTCAGCACCGAGAAAACACATGGTGGACGCACTGAAATATCATATCAAGGGTAACCGGGTTTTTAAAGAAATGACATATTCTCTTTTGAAATACCCTCGGTTCCCAAATCCAGAAATATCATAGAAACAACATATCTCAATGCGTACAGTCAAAGCATGATGTATGCGGCATGTAACAGTAATGCAAGCATATCAGTAAGTCATGCAACATGGAATAATAATGTGCACATGTCGAGGGAGACCGCTCTTTTAAAAGGAATCTGTTTTTAAAGAGTATCTTACGGTTCCCAAATCCCCAATCAAGCTAGAATCATCTATATATGTGTACAGGTATAAGTGTACAATATGCCATGCCAGAATCATATCATGAATGCAATAGTACTATAGTGTAGTGACATGGCAATTATCGATGATGAGTGTGTGAGCCGGCAACAAGTGTACGTGGAACATATACATCATCGATAATGGTGCTGGTGTCCTAGCAGCATGACTGAATGTCACAACAATACAAGCGATGCAATGCAAATAGCAGGAATATGCGGAAACGAATGATCAACGCAAAAGTACAGAACCTGCCCCAATAGATATGTCATGCAACCTTGCCTTTTGAAATAAGACGAATCAGGGCTTTTGGTAAAGTAAGGGCTACGGTGTTTTAAGAAAAGATGCATCATTTGAAAATATCCGTATAACCCTTCTGCTTATCTTTAAAATATCCCCGATTCGTTAGTTTTGAAATAGGTATGACTCGGTCTAGTCTAATGTCTACTAAATAATCTAGACAGGAGGGGTATGAAACCACCTAATCTGAGTCAATATATAAATATAGATATGATAGTCGGTGATCTCGCCTCAATAACATATCGTATGATATCCTCGAGTCATGAGTGCGGATCTATCATCAATATCGGCTCGTACGGTAAATCGTCGTATGGCATCTCAATAGCTGGGTAGGGGTCAATATCACACTATCTCATCACATATCAGGTATCACTTATCATCAGATCACACAATCTGGGGTACTACTGTAAGTCTAGTACAAATCGATACCATCTATAAAAATATGAATGCGGGTAAAGCACATGTCCAAAGGCCCGCTAAAACTATCATATCGCACCTCGAAGACAAGCTATGTCACATCGCCGATCTCACGGCCTCACATCAAGTATCATCTCAAACCACGTATCATCCTCAAATCCCGTATATAAACACATAGTCCCATACCCATGTGTAGATATACGCACCATCATATGCACTCTAATAAATGAAAGAATGAATGCAAGTATGTGTATAAATGTATGTGTGAGTGCAACCACTACTCTAGGGTTCGCACTATACTAAACCAATATATTCTTATCATCAAAATATCATTATTACCATCAATAACCCTAAACAACACATAATAAATATTCGTGTGTATACATATTCGTATACATCACCACGGACTGCGGGGGTGCTATACGCCATCCACCCGACTTCTTCCCGTAGATATAAATCTACTCACCTTGCTTCTCGTGTGCCAAAGCCGATGTCGCTATCTTCACCTCCTTTGCCTCAACATCACGCGGGGTATCTACAAGTATATCACAATGCTAAAGCACATGAAAATCACATCGGAAACCAAAATAGCACACGCTACCCGCATAGGTAAAAACCTATCGACTCGCATGTAAACACAATCAAAATCCACTTGTCGTTAACGTCCAAACGCCACCCGACAGGAATGAATCACCAAATACCAAAATCCATGCTAAAACAAGTCCCAAATTATACACCAACATAGGAAAATCAACCCAGATTTCACCCTAGATGGAATCAGTCAAAACTAGACATACTCAGGGTCAAAACTAGAGGAAATGGGGGCATGCACAGAAAACGAGGCAATTCCTTAAAATACCTTATTTTAGAATTTTCCATAATTTTTCCCCATTTATCTGTATTTAATCATACCAGAATATTAAAATATTCATTAAAATAATATTAAATTATAAAATTTCACAAAAATCATATTTTATTATTTTGAAGACGTTACAATCTACCCCCCTTAAAGAAATTCGGTCCCCGAATTTAAATTTAAAACCCCAAATTCTAAAACATTTCGATACGAATTCCAAGTCGTCGGGGCTCCGAAATCATCAACACATAAAACGTCACAGCGCAATGCATGCGCATTAATACTGAGCAGATAACTCAAAAACAACGCTCCATCAAGCATCCCGCAATCATCGGAGTCAAGGTAAGGACACAATGTCAAATCCAATACAAAACCGATATGATATGGATCAGAACTACACATGCAGACATCCAATCTATACATGTGAATAGCTGATGTAAAAGCATGCCAAATCCTTTTTAAGTCGCTGTGCGATGCGCATAACACTGCACAGTGGCGGACGTTTTTCATAAGAAAGTAACTATATATGTATATATATATCCTTTGTTTAATAAGCACGTTCCGCCGTTTTGAAAACAATCAGAAGGGTTTCCTTGTTTTTTTTAAAACGTTTCGTGTCATATCGGACACGTAGGTATATACTGAGACTATAGCTCGCTCTTTGGAAATCCCTTCGATAACTATCGATGCATGCAAAATATATCCAGGCACTGTCCACTGACTAGTCCTGCTCAGTATGAAAGCAAATATCCCACATCATAAAAATGTACTGCTCCAAAAGGAATAAATTCCAAAAATGCACATAACACCATCCTGTGCGTCTGACGCGCACGGAAATCAAAATCCATATATGCGCTAAACATGTGCACAAAACAACATCTAGATGCAACGGGTGTGCACGAAGCATCTGTCATAGGCAACATGTGTGCCTGACAGCCAAAACAGATGCATCTGACATGCACGAAGAATCTCGATTTAGTGCATCTGGTGTGCCCCAAAATCGTATCTCAAAACATGCGCCCAACATGCGCGAAAATCCAAATCGGTGCATCCATCATGCACGAATGAAAATCTAGACCCTGCGCACTCAATATGCACGGAATCACAAAATCCAATAGCAACGTCGAATATGCGTAAGTCCAGTCAAAAGCACGGAGTGCAAGAATCCACATCACTATCACAATCAAAATCGACATACCGAAAGGCATCAAATCGAAGTCAGGTGCAATCGTAATGCACAAAATATAAATCCGGTGCAACAACGGCACGAAATATAAATCTGATGCGATAAACGCAAGAAACATAAAACTGGTGCGACAATTGCACGAAGTATAGAACTGGTGCATCCCATGCACAAATACCAAGGAATAACTCAAATACGTAAACAGCAACACCAAGTGTATCCAGATATGAAGAAAATCATAAACGTGTGCAGCTGCGGGCACAAAACACATATCGATGCACTACAAGCACATATAAGCTATACCGAGTGCAAAATCAAAACACTAAAATTACATGAAACTCTGCTGGAAGCGTAAATCAAATCACCAGCATAAAATAGGCATGAAATCGCAATCAACAGCTCAAGAGTAATAACTATGTACAAGGTATAAATACCCAGTAGGTGCAACCATGGTGCACAAAATCAAATATCATGAAACTCAGTCATTAAGACTAAATCATGCGAATAGATCGCCCAAAATACCGAAATCCAAAGCAACGGATACGTGATAATCAAATCACAAAATCATAAATCATAATTACCGTCGTCGGTATACCCTCCTTCAGGGTCGAGAAGGTACCGGTACATCCGATGCTAGCGGCGCAAGATATCTACTTGCCTCTTGCTCGCGGCTGGCGTCCTCTGCCTCTGGTTCCTGATCTTTCCTGTAGATTACCAACTCGCAATCCATCGGCTCATCGGCCCGGTCAGGTGTGCTGACAGGAACGATTCCGTTCTTGCACTTCCCTGGTCATCTCTCGGTCAATCCTCACGACTGCTCGTAAAGCAGCACATCTCTGGCGCCGACCTCGGGTCCTCTGAATGCATATCACACATCCGATCCTGGGTGCAACTCTTATTGCAGCAGTGTACTGGAAGGAATCCTACTCAAGGTCTCTTCTGATCTTTCCTAAGCCAAACTGTAAGGAGGCTGGTACTCTGGCGTAATCTTTTCTCGCTCTCTGGACCTCTGCGTCCTTAGTACAACATCTCCTCGGAAGCTGGTCGCATCTCTGCGCCTCTGTATGCATGTCCGGCCTTTAATCTTAACGGGGTGTAGTAACAGCTCGTCTGCCTCTCGCACGAACTTCTTGTCCCGCTTGTCTGTATCATCGACCATTCGACGTCGCGTCTTTATCTGCACACTGCAATGTCCTCGGCTACGGTCCACCCGAAGTCTCTAACACGGACTCGAAATCACGAACTCAGTATCTTCATCACTCAGTAGAAGATATCTAGCCGAACACGTCCTCAGCGTGCATATCGCATCTCTGATGTCAGCGGAGTGGAACGTCATCTCGTCGAAATCTCGTGCAAACTCTTTACTCCACCTTGCTCCACTATCGACTGATTCGGACTCATCTCATCATGGCTACACAGACTGCGCTCCGACGGCTATGCTCGTATCTGGAGTCTCCCAAGCAGTGTCCCATCACATGATATCCGAATGATGTCGAATCATCCGATCGACTCGTCAGAACCTCACAATCCCCCAAGAGCTC
Source organism: Agapanthus africanus (assembly GCA_030015575.1). Taxonomy (NCBI): domain Eukaryota; kingdom Viridiplantae; phylum Streptophyta; class Magnoliopsida; order Asparagales; family Amaryllidaceae; genus Agapanthus; species Agapanthus africanus. The sequence continues at coordinate 426,647,651 of CM057340.1, forward strand.
AACATCTCGGGTACAGTTTAATAGTATCGAGTACATGCCACAGCGTCGGTGGTCCAGCCGTAGAAGGGCACACCCAAGCCTCACTAATGGCGCCGAGGAACTGCCGCAAACCCTAAGGTTCAAAGGCTTTCACACGGTCATTAAGTCGAGTTAGGGTTTCATTCTTCTAGAGGGTCCATAGAATCACCTGCATGTCTTTCCGTATACTTTAAACTTGGAAAATGGGTTCCTGACCTTCGATCGTCTCAATCGACTCTCAACGAATCTGCGTGAAGTCGCCTCTAGCTGGAATCAATCTATCTGATGACCTCGCATCGGGGTAAGCGAACTAACCACATGTCCTAGTCATTCATCCTCGGTGACTAGCGACTCACTACCATATCTCTAAGAATATGCTCATGCTGCAGTAGCTCCAATCATCTGGGCGATATCTCATCACTCGCAGCAACAACTGGCTCATTCGTCGGTACGCTAAGCAGCGCCTCAACCATCATGAATAAGCGATATATCAGCAGTCATCACATCCTGGCTGGCCTCTATCAGTGGCTCAATCCTCTGGTACCGTCCGGTACATCCGAGAAATCTCGCAACAGCGATCTGTCAAACGCTCAAAGTGCGGAAACACAAAATACGAAGCCTCAATGCAACCGTATGTCTCTGGAATCACGCCCCGGTCAGCCCTCGTCCGCGACGAGCTCATGCTGACAACTCGAGCCGTAGCTCACTCTGCCCGTGCAATCGCGGCAGCAAAACCACAACCAGTATCGATGAAGATAGATCATAGGAAGGAATATGACACAATGCAAGGAAATGTACAACCTAAGGTTTCTTAAGCGGAGTGGCGTGTCGTAAGTATGCCGCGGAACATACCAACGGTACGTCACTCTACTTTAGTCACCTATTCCATCAACCAAGGGTCATCCTACGCGAAGAAAGTTCGGGTCTAATACCCCCTCGACCAAGTCTAAGTTCCGTAAGGTCAAGCCTAAGTTCCGTATATAAGTAACGCCCTAGGCTCCACATAGTCAAACTTAGACTCGAACCAAGGTCAACCTAGCGCTCTGATACCAACTTTGTCACGACCCGAAAGAGCACGTGACTGGCCCTCGAACCATATGAAGTCTATAGGACTCCATCTGATCCAAGTAAGCCAAAAGCCCAGAAATCTAAAACCATTTAAGGAGTAAATAGGGAAAATTAGTTTTAAGAGGTAAAGAAAACATGTTTGAAAATCAAGTTTTTAAATAACTAAGCCGAATATGAATTTTTTTAAAATGTGTAATTTTTCCTGAAAATTTCGGCAGAGTTTCCTTTGTAAAAACTGGCCCCGAACGGGGTACAACAAGAATAATATATATGACATGATAAAAGGCATCCCCAAGCGGGAGCGAGCTCTTCGTCAATCGACGGTCACAACCACGCAAGCAATAATAATATACAACGCCAAGGGGCGAGGATCAAAACTGAAAAGAAACTCAAAAACAGCCAGAAAACCGCAATACTACAAGCGCGACTCTAAGGTCGAAACAATACAACACTGATTTCTAAGTCTGAAACAAACTACAAGTTTTGGTTGATGGACAATTCTAGATACAATAAAAATACATGAACAATGGCGGTTCTGATACAAAGAACCCACCTAACCAAGCAAGTCACCCATAGGAAGCAGTGTGCCAGAAATGCCGCTATGGAATCTGTACGGCAAAAACCTGCAAGAACTGGGGCACAACGGGGGTGAGTTGCCAACTCGTGAATAGAAAATATCTACAAGCAGAGATCGAATGCATGACCCATCCTAGGTCAATACGATCAGATATAAATAAACCTCAATATGAATAAAGCTGAAGCATGCTAAACTGGCAATGTAATCTCTACATGAGTGTAATGCCAAGTGCTCGTGCTAGTGCCTCAGGTAATAGCATGTCATGAATATGAGGTATGATCAATGTAATCAAATCTGCACACACGTGGATCCCGTCCACTCGTCACCCAATGACAATAACCACCATGCATGTAAATATCATGAATCATGTGCATGGGAAATAATATGAGGATATAACCACCCGTGTCCCTCGCGACACATCAAAATCATGGAACCAGGGTGCCCAGCATCGACACCCGAAAACATCATGAAAACTGTGCCCAGCATCGGCACGTAAATCCTCATATATCGGGCTCCGTCAGTCCGGATCGGCCCGCGGGCTCTGTCTGCGGTATCGGCCCTCGGCCCCGGCAGTATGCCCAAAACATCTATCGACTCTGGTCGGTATCCTCCGGATAACCGCCAGGTCCAACCAATCACCGGTAGGTACTCGCCCGCCTCCAGGCTCAATCGGCAAAGCTCATCGATCATCTTGCCGAGGGGAACCATACCGGGTCCACCATGTACCCGCAATCGGCTCATCCACGCCTCGATTCGGGTTACACATATCGCTCTCAGCACCGAGAAAACACATGGTGGACGCACTGAAATATCATATCAAGGGTAACCGGGTTTTTAAAGAAATGACATATTCTCTTTTGAAATACCCTCGGTTCCCAAATCCAGAAATATCATAGAAACAACATATCTCAATGCGTACAGTCAAAGCATGATGTATGCGGCATGTAACAGTAATGCAAGCATATCAGTAAGTCATGCAACATGGAATAATAATGTGCACATGTCGAGGGAGACCGCTCTTTTAAAAGGAATCTGTTTTTAAAGAGTATCTTACGGTTCCCAAATCCCCAATCAAGCTAGAATCATCTATATATGTGTACAGGTATAAGTGTACAATATGCCATGCCAGAATCATATCATGAATGCAATAGTACTATAGTGTAGTGACATGGCAATTATCGATGATGAGTGTGTGAGCCGGCAACAAGTGTACGTGGAACATATACATCATCGATAATGGTGCTGGTGTCCTAGCAGCATGACTGAATGTCACAACAATACAAGCGATGCAATGCAAATAGCAGGAATATGCGGAAACGAATGATCAACGCAAAAGTACAGAACCTGCCCCAATAGATATGTCATGCAACCTTGCCTTTTGAAATAAGACGAATCAGGGCTTTTGGTAAAGTAAGGGCTACGGTGTTTTAAGAAAAGATGCATCATTTGAAAATATCCGTATAACCCTTCTGCTTATCTTTAAAATATCCCCGATTCGTTAGTTTTGAAATAGGTATGACTCGGTCTAGTCTAATGTCTACTAAATAATCTAGACAGGAGGGGTATGAAACCACCTAATCTGAGTCAATATATAAATATAGATATGATAGTCGGTGATCTCGCCTCAATAACATATCGTATGATATCCTCGAGTCATGAGTGCGGATCTATCATCAATATCGGCTCGTACGGTAAATCGTCGTACGGCATCTCAATAGCTGGGTAGGGGTCAATATCACACTATCTCATCACATATCAGGTATCACTTATCATCAGATCACACAATCTGGGGTACTACTGTAAGTCTAGTACAAATCGATACCATCTATAAAAATATGAATGCGGGTAAAGCACATGTCCAAAGGCCCGCTAAAACTATCATATCGCACCTCGAAGACAAGCTATGTCACATCGCCGATCTCACGGCCTCACATCAAGTATCATCTCAAACCACGTATCATCCTCAAATCCCGTATATAAACACATAGTCCCATACCCATGTGTAGATATACGCACCATCATATGCACTCTAATAAATGAAAGAATGAATGCAAGTATGTGTATAAATGTATGTGTGAGTGCAACCACTACTCTAGGGTTCGCACTATACTAAACCAATATATTCTTATCATCAAAATATCATTATTACCATCAATAACCCTAAACAACACATAATAAATATTCGTGTGTATACATATTCGTATACATCACCACGGACTGCGGGGGTGCTATACGCCATCCACCCGACTTCTTCCCGTAGATATAAATCTACTCACCTTGCTTCTCGTGTGCCAAAGCCGATGTCGCTATCTTCACCTCCTTTGCCTCAACATCACGCGGGGGTACCTACAAGTATATCACAATGCTAAAGCACATGAAAATCACATCGGAAACCAAAATAGCACACGCTACCCGCATAGGTAAAAACCTATCGACTCGCATGTAAACACAATCAAAATCCACTTGTCGTTAACGTCCAAACGCCACCCGACAGGAATGAATCACCAAATACCAAAATCCATGCTAAAACAAGTCCCAAATTATACACCAACATAGGAAAATCAACCCAGATTTCACCCTAGATGGAATCAGTCAAAACTAGACATACTCAGGGTCAAAACTAGAGGAAATGGGGGCATGCACAGAAAACGAGGCAATTCCTTAAAATACCTTATTTTAGAATTTTCCATAATTTTTCCCCATTTATCTGTATTTAATCATACCAGAATATTAAAATATTCATTAAAATAATATTAAATTATAAAATTTCACAAAAATCATATTTTATTATTTTGAAGACGTTACAATCTACCCCCCTTAAAGAAATTCGGTCCCCGAATTTAAATTTAAAACCCCAAATTCTAAAACATTTCGATACGAATTCCAAGTCGTCGGGGCTCCGAAATCATCAACACATAAAACGTCACAGCGCAATGCATGCGCATTAATACTGAGCAGATAACTCAAAAACAACGCTCCATCAAGCATCCCGCAATCATCGGAGTCAAGGTAAGGACACAATGTCAAATCCAATACAAAACCGATATGATATGGATCAGAACTACACATGCAGACATCCAATCTATACATGTGAATAGCTGATGTAAAAGCATGCCAAATCCTTTTTAAGTCGCTGTGCGATGCGCATAACACTGCACAGTGGCGGACGTTTTTCATAAGAAAGTAACTATATATGTATATATATATCCTTTGTTTAATAAGCACGTTCCGCCGTTTTGAAAACAATCAGAAGGGTTTCCTTGTTTTTTTTAAAACGTTTCGTGTCATATCGGACACGTAGGTATATACTGAGACTATAGCTCGCTCTTTGGAAATCCCTTCGATAACTATCGATGCATGCAAAATATATCCAGGCACTGTCCACTGACTAGTCCTGCTCAGTATGAAAGCAAATATCCCACATCATAAAAATGTACTGCTCCAAAAGGAATAAATTCCAAAAATGCACATAACACCATCCTGTGCGTCTGACGCGCACGGAAATCAAAATCCATATATGCGCTAAACATGTGCACAAAACAACATCTAGATGCAACGGGTGTGCACGAAGCATCTGTCATAGGCAACATGTGTGCCTGACAGCCAAAACAGATGCATCTGACATGCACGAAGAATCTCGATTTAGTGCATCTGGTGTGCCCCAAAATCGTATCTCAAAACATGCGCCCAACATGCGCGAAAATCCAAATCGGTGCATCCATCATGCACGAATGAAAATCTAGACCCTGCGCACTCAATATGCACGGAATCACAAAATCCAATAGCAACGTCGAATATGCGTAAGTCCAGTCAAAAGCACGGAGTGCAAGAATCCACATCACTATCACAATCAAAATCGACATACCGAAAGGCATCAAATCGAAGTCAGGTGCAATCGTAATGCACAAAATATAAATCCGGTGCAACAACGGCACGAAATATAAATCTGATGCGATAAACGCAAGAAACATAAAACTGGTGCGACAATTGCACGAAGTATAGAACTGGTGCATCCCATGCACAAATACCAAGGAATAACTCAAATACGTAAACAGCAACACCAAGTGTATCCAGATATGAAGAAAATCATAAACGTGTGCAGCTGCGGGCACAAAACACATATCGATGCACTACAAGCACATATAAGCTATACCGAGTGCAAAATCAAAACACTAAAATTACATGAAACTCTGCTGGAAGCGTAAATCAAATCACCAGCATAAAATAGGCATGAAATCGCAATCAACAGCTCAAGAGTAATAACTATGTACAAGGTATAAATACCCAGTAGGTGCAACCATGGTGCACAAAATCAAATATCATGAAACTCAGTCATTAAGACTAAATCATGCGAATAGATCGCCCAAAATACCGAAATCCAAAGCAACGGATACGTGATAATCAAATCACAAAATCATAAATCATAATTACCGTCGTCGGTATACCCTCCTTCAGGGTCGAGAAGGTACCGGTACATCCGATGCTAGCGGCGCAAGATATCTACTTGCCTCTTGCTCGCGGCTGGCGTCCTCTGCCTCTGGTTCCTGATCTTTCCTGTAGATTACCAACTCGCAATCCATCGGCTCATCGGCCCGGTCAGGTGTGCTGACAGGAACGATTCCGTTCTTGCACTTCCCTGGTCATCTCTCGGTCAATCCTCACGACTGCTCGTAAAGCAGCACATCTCTGGCGCCGACCTCGGGTCCTCTGAATGCATATCACACATCCGATCCTGGGTGCAACTCTTATTGCAGCAGTGTACTGGAAGGAATCCTACTCAAGGTCTCTTCTGATCTTTCCTAAGCCAAACTGTAAGGAGGCTGGTACTCTGGCGTAATCTTTTCTCGCTCTCTGGACCTCTGCGTCCTTAGTACAACATCTCCTCGGAAGCTGGTCGCATCTCTGCGCCTCTGTATGCATGTCCGGCCTTTAATCTTAACGGGGTGTAGTAACAGCTCGTCTGCCTCTCGCACGAACTTCTTGTCCCGCTTGTCTGTATCATCGACCATTCGACGTCGCGTCTTTATCTGCACACTGCAATGTCCTCGGCTACGGTCCACCCGAAGTCTCTAACACGGACTCGAAATCACGAACTCAGTATCTTCATCACTCAGTAGAAGATATCTAGCCGAACACGTCCTCAGCGTGCATATCGCATCTCTGATGTCAGCGGAGTGGAACGTCATCTCGTCGAAATCTCGTGCAAACTCTTTACTCCACCTTGCTCCACTATCGACTGATTCGGACTCATCTCATCATGGCTACACAGACTGCGCTCCGACGGCTATGCTCGTATCTGGAGTCTCCCAAGCAGTGTCCCATCACATGATATCCGAATGATGTCGAATCATCCGATCGACTCGTCAGAACCTCACAATCCCCCAAGAGCTCAACATCTCGGGTACAGTTTAATAGTATCGAGTACATGCCACAGCGTCGGTGGTCCAGCCGTAGAAGGGCACACCCAAGCCTCACTAATGGCGCCGAGGAACTGCCGCAAACCCTAAGGTTCAAAGGCTTTCACACGGTCATTAAGTCGAGTTAGGGTTTCATTCTTCTAGAGGGTCCATAGAATCACCTGCATGTCTTTCCGTATACTTTAAACTTGGAAAATGGGTTCCTGACCTTCGATCGTCTCAATCGACTCTCAACGAATCTGCGTGAAGTCGCCTCTAGCTGGAATCAATCTATCTGATGACCTCGCATCGGGGTAAGCGAACTAACCACATGTCCTAGTCATTCATCCTCGGTGACTAGCGACTCACTACCATATCTCTAAGAATATGCTCATGCTGCAGTAGCTCCAATCATCTGGGCGATATCTCATCACTCGCAGCAACAACTGGCTCATTCGTCGGTACGCTAAGCAGCGCCTCAACCATCATGAATAAGCGATATATCAGCAGTCATCACATCCTGGCTGGCCTCTATCAGTGGCTCAATCCTCTGGTACCGTCCGGTACATCCGAGAAATCTCGCAACAGCGATCTGTCAAACGCTCAAAGTGCGGAAACACAAAATACGAAGCCTCAATGCAACCGTATGTCTCTGGAATCACGCCCCGGTCAGCCCTCGTCCGCGACGAGCTCATGCTGACAACTCGAGCCGTAGCTCACTCTGCCCGTGCAATCGCGGCAGCAAAACCACAACCAGTATCGATGAAGATAGATCATAGGAAGGAATATGACACAATGCAAGGAAATGTACAACCTAAGGTTTCTTAAGCGGAGTGGCGTGTCGTAAGTATGCCGCGGAACATACCAACGGTACGTCACTCTACTTTAGTCACCTATTCCATCAACCAAGGGTCATCCTACGCGAAGAAAGTTCGGGTCTAATACCCCCTCGACCAAGTCTAAGTTCCGTAAGGTCAAGCCTAAGTTCCGTATATAAGTAACGCCCTAGGCTCCACATAGTCAAACTTAGACTCGAACCAAGGTCAACCTAGCGCTCTGATACCAACTTTGTCACGACCCGAAAGAGCACGTGACTGGCCCTCGAACCATATGAAGTCTATAGGACTCCATCTGATCCAAGTAAGCCAAAAGCCCAGAAATCTAAAACCATTTAAGGAGTAAATAGGGAAAATTAGTTTTAAGAGGTAAAGAAAACATGTTTGAAAATCAAGTTTTTAAATAACTAAGCCGAATATGAATTTTTTTAAAATGTGTAATTTTTCCTGAAAATTTCGGCAGAGTTTCCTTTGTAAAAACTGGCCCCGAACGGGGTACAACAAGAATAATATATATGACATGATAAAAGGCATCCCCAAGCGGGAGCGAGCTCTTCGTCAATCGACGGTCACAACCACGCAAGCAATAATAATATACAACGCCAAGGGGCGAGGATCAAAACTGAAAAGAAACTCAAAAACAGCCAGAAAACCGCAATACTACAAGCGCGACTCTAAGGTCGAAACAATACAACACTGATTTCTAAGTCTGAAACAAACTACAAGTTTTGGTTGATGGACAATTCTAGATACAATAAAAATACATGAACAATGGCGGTTCTGATACAAAGAACCCACCTAACCAAGCAAGTCACCCATAGGAAGCAGTGTGCCAAAAATGCCGCTATGGAATCTGTACGGCAAAAACCTGCAAGAACTGGGGCACAACGGGGGTGAGTTGCCAACTCGTGAATAGAAAATATCTACAAGCAGAGATCGAATGCATGACCCATCCTAGGTCAATACGATCAGATATAAATAAACCTCAATATGAATAAAGCTGAAGCATGCTAAACTGGCAATGTAATCTCTACATGAGTGTAATGCCAAGTGCTCGTGCTAGTGCCTCAGGTAATAGCATGTCATGAATATGAGGTATGATCAATGTAATCAAATCTGCACACACGTGGATCCTGTCCACTCGTCACCCAATGACAATAACCACCATGCATGTAAATATCATGAATCATGTGCATGGGAAATAATATGAGGATATAACCACCCGTGTCCCTCGCGATACATCAAAATCATGGAACCAGGGTGCCCAGCATCGACACCCGAAAACATCATGAAAACTGTGCCCAGCATCGGCACGTAAATCCTCATATATCGGGCTCCGTCAGTCCGGATCGGCCCGCGGGCTCTGTCTGCGGTATCGGCCCTCGGCCCCGGCAGTATGCCCAAAACATCTATCGACTCTGGTCGGTATCCTCCGGATAACCGCCAGGTCCAACCAATCACCGGTAGGTACTCGCCCGCCTCCAGGCTCAATCGGCAAAGCTCATCGATCATCTTGCCGAGGGGAACCATACCGGGTCCACCATGTACCCGCAATCGGCTTATCCACGCCTCGATTCGGGTTACACATATCGCTCTCAGCACCGAGAAAACACATGGTGGACGCACTGAAATATCATATCAAGGGTAACCGGGTTTTTAAAGAAATGACATATTCTCTTTTGAAATACCCTCGGTTCCCAAATCCAGAAATATCATAGAAACAACATATCTCAATGCGTACAGTCAAAGCATGATGTATGCGGCATGTAACAGTAATGCAAGCATATCAGTAAGTCATGCAACATGGAATAATAATGTGCACATGTCGAGGGAGACCGCTCTTTTAAAAGGAATCTGTTTTTAAAGAGTATCTTACGGTTCCCGAATCCCCAATCAAGCTAGAATCATCTATATATGTGTACAGGTATAAGTGTACAATATGCCATGCCAGAATCATATTATGAATGCAATAGTACTATAGTGTAGTGACATGGCAATTATCGATGATGAGTGTGTGAGCCGGCAACAAGTGTACGTGGAACATATACATCATCGATAATGGTGCTGGTGTCCTAGCAGCATGACTGAATGTCACAACAATACAAGCGATGCAATGCAAATAGCAGGAATATGCGGAAACGAATGATCAACGCAAAAGTACAGAACCTGCCCCAATAGATATGTCATGCAACCTTGCCTTTTGAAATAAGACGAATCAGGGCTTTTGGTAAAGTAAGGGCTACGGTGTTTTAAGAAAAGATGCATCATTTGAAAATATCCGTATAACCCTTCTGCTTATCTTTAAAATATCCCCGATTCGTTAGTTTTGAAATAGGTATGACTCGGTCTAGTCTAATGTCTACTAAATAATCTAGACAGGAGGGGTATGAAACCACCTAATCTGAGTCAATATATAAATATAGATATGATAGTCGGTGATCTCGCCTCAATAACATATCGTATGATATCCTCGAGTCATGAGTGCGGATCTATCATCAATATCGGCTCGTACGGTAAATCGTCGTACGGCATCTCAATAGCTGGGTAGGGGTCAATATCACACTATCTCATCACATATCAGGTATCACTTATCATCAGATCACACAATCTGGGGTACTACTGTAAGTCTAGTACAAATCGATACCATCTATAAAAATATGAATGCGGGTAAAGCACATGTCCAAAGGCCCGCTAAAACTATCATATCGCACCTCGAAGACAAGCTATGTCACATCGCCGATCTCACGGCCTCACATCAAGTATCATCTCAAACCACGTATCATCCTCAAATCCCGTATATAAACACATAGTCCCATACCCATGTGTAGATATACGCACCATCATATGCACTCTAATAAATGAAAGAATGAATGCAAGTATGTGTATAAATGTATGTGTGAGTGCAACCACTACTCTAGGGTTCGCACTATACTAAACCAATATATTCTTATCATCAAAATATCATTATTACCATCAATAACCCTAAACAACACATAATAAATATTCGTGTGTATACATATTCGTATACATCACCACGGACTGCGGGGGTGCTATACGCCATCCACCCGATTTCTCCCCGTAGATATAAATCTACTCACCTTGCTTCTCGTGTGCCAAAGCCGATGTCGCTATCTTCACCTCCTTTGCCTCAACATCACGCGGGGTACCTACAAGTATATCACAATGCTAAAGCACATGAAAATCACATCGGAAACCAAAATAGCACACGCTACCCGCATAGGTAAAAACCTATCGACTCGCATGTAAACACAATCAAAATCCACTTGTCGTTAACGTCCAAACGCCACCCGACAGGAATGAATCACCAAATACCAAAATCCATGCTAAAACAAGTCCCAAATTATACACCAACATAGAAAAATCAACCCAGATTTCACCCTATATGGAATCAGTCAAAACTAGACATGCTCAGGGTCAAAACTAGAGGAAATGGGGGAATGCACAGAAAACGAGGCAATTCCTTAAAATACCTTATTTTAGAATTTTCCATAATTTTTCCCCATTTATCTGTATTTAATCATACCAGAATATTAAAATATTCATTAAAATAATATTAAATTATAAAATTTCCCAAAAATCATATTTTATTATTTTGAAGACGTTACAACTCGAGATCATCGGTCTTCGATATGCCAGTACATGGCCCTAGTGCAAGTGGGAGATTGTTAGTGTATATGCCCTAGGGGCCATTATTGTATCATACTAGTTTGTATATTACTTAATGGAAGCTTGGGATATTCACATGTATATAACAGTCTTGCTAAACATGGTAGTATGCTACTTGGTTTTACTATCTAAATATGTGAGTATACGTATTGATAGAGCTCTTAGGATCTTGCTTGACTACCAGCGTTGTGATGGCAGTCACACTAGTGGGGGCTGGGTAGTGTACAAGCACATCCTTATTCAGGTCCCTGGTCGTAGGATTATCGAGACAGGGCATCGATACTCCAGAGTAGACTAGCGTGTACGCTTCTCATCCCAGTTGGGGAGATGGTTTGTCCCACAGCCGTCAGTACGTCGTACTGGAGATAGTATATAGGTGCTCGTTGGGTTACGGGTACACCGGACAGGACTCGCAGGGAACTGTAGGTTGGTTTTATACCAGTCGTCAGTTAACAGTTCCCAGGTGACATGAGTACAATATAGTCCGCAGACTTGACACTGCTACTTCGCCTCGAGTGTGTCCCACTGTTCTTAGATTGCTACCCTACCACGGCTCAAAGGAGTCGTGAAAACAGGTAGCAGTTGGGTGCAGTCCCGAGCACTTGGAAGCAGTGGCAGTTAGATAGGATTCATCTCTCCCGGTATTGGGAGTTGATATCGCGCTGTGTCAGAGAGCCATTACGCAAAGTCCCTGGCCAGGGCAAGCGAGATTTGCTGGTAAGTTCCAGTAGTTTCTCAGGGTGTAATGGGCTTCACTCCGACACGACTTATACCGCTATTAGGGGACTGACGCTTGCCGCCCCCCTAGGCTCGATATGCGATAGTCTTAGACGAACAGACCGGACTGTACGGAGATTGTCACATCAGGCTCAGTAGGAGTTCGGATGGGTTTCCTCATCGGCCTTCTTATCGACATCTACCTGGGGACCGTTACGTACAGCTAGTGCCGCTTGCGGTCTGTGGTTAAACCCACTGCCAGCGTAGTAGTCGAGTCATTAGAGTCCCACACAGAGAGTTTCCCTGCTCCGGGCGAAATGATATAGAGGTCGTATGGTTTTACGACAAGGGTTCGGACGCATACGTGTGTTTACGCACGTACGACTTTCGGACAGTTTTTACTAGCCGGCTTTGGTTTAAGCCAGATTCTAGTATCAGGATATTGGATTTATACAGTCTAAAGTTTTTCCGTGTTTTCACGGATAGGAGGGGCGTTCTCGTAATTTCACGAGAAGCTTCTAGAAGGATGGTGACTTGGGGGTTTAGGTGGCATAAGCATTAAATGAGATTAGTGACTCATTTGTGTGATTCATCCTTGTCATTAATGCATCATAAATGCTTAATGACTCATGTAGATGAATCACTCATTTGTATTTATGAAGCATGGTTGTTAAATCCTTTATTTTATTTATTTGATAAATATAATGCTTCATATATATCATGAGAGATCATTATCTCATTCTCATTCTTATGCTCACATTCTCTCTCCTCAAGCTCTCTCTCTTCAAACCTTAATCCTCCCCTCTCATGTGTTGAGATCAAGGATTAGAATAAACTAATCAATTCACAATCCAACTCTATATCACCTAGGTTACTTAGATTAGCACTTTAAGAAACCTAGTCACCTCAAGTTAGAGGTGAAACTTGAAGTATAGCTCTCGGGTGGATCATCTACTACATAGAGAAGACCGGAGAGGAGGTGGAGAACGAAAAGACGAAGGACACGGTTCATTAGGTATAATCACTTCTCATAGTAGTTAACAACTTCTATGCATATGTTAGTTATCGTTTAGCAACGATTCTTACGGTTAGTCGATGTTATTGCATAGAACAAGATCGTTTTTCATATTTCCGCCTCCCCGCAAGTCGTGGGGTGTAGTACATCGATTTACAGGGTTATACCTATTTCAAAACTAACGAATCGTGAGTATTTTAAAGACAGGCCAAGGGATTATACGGATATTTTCAAAATACGTATCTTTTCTAAAACACCGTAGCCCTTATTTCCTAAACCCCACGATTCGTGTTATTTCAAATGGAAAAACTGTATGACACATATATATATATTGATATAGATTCTTCATTGTTGTGTTTATTATTCAGCTCCCGCATATTATTGCTGTTCGCATCGCATTTGCATGCTTATATTGTGTTTTCATATGCCATTATTGAGATCATGTTGTCAGGACACCAGCACCATTACCGATGATGCGTATGCTCCACGTACACTTGCTTGCCGGCTCACACACATCATCATCAGTAATTGCCATGTCACGTACACTTTAGTGAATATTATTTCATTGACATAGCCTGCTAGCTGATAGTTACAATATGTTATCGCTTTCATACGCTAGTTTAACTATTGCACTCATTGCATGATATCAAATGCATTCATATATTCATTGGTTATGCAGTATTTTGGGGTTTTATGCCGATATTCACTGTTTACTTACTCTTGATTTTTGGATTTCGGATTTTCATGAGATTTCGGGATTTGGGAGAAAACCGAAAGAATATATATAAACTTCTCTCTCTCCCTCCCTCTTTTTAAAATGCAAGTTGCGGTTTTCTCGTAATGTATGAGTCGTCCACCATGAGTTTTCATGATAGCTGTTAGATTTCAAGACCCGTTTCGAGGAGTAGTTTGAACCGTCTCGGGTATATGGTGGACCAGGTATGGTACCCCGGGGCAAGAAACGAGTGGAGTCGATGAGCCCGGCAGGGGCAGACTGCCTACCAGTGATTGTTTGGCACGGCGGATATCCGGAGGATACCGTCCGTGGTCGTGTGATTTGATGATATGGGCCGATCCGGACTGACAGAGCCCGAAGTATTGAGACACTGTAATATTGAGATATTGGGATTTATGTTTTATGGCGATGCTAGATATTGATTATGTTGATTTCATTGATGATACCTCATTTTATATAAACAGAAATTTCACTAAAATAAGAAAACAGTTTCTTCATTTACTTGTATTCTGTTTTCATTACATTACATTCATACCTCATACACATAATATATTGCTACCTGAGGCACTGACACGAGCACATGGGATTACACTTATGTATAGCTGTTTACCCTTGTCACCTTTTCATACTCCAGACTTTATCATTTGAGGTTTATATATATTTGATCGTATTGACCTAGGATGAGTCATACATACGATTTCTGCTCGATGATGTTTTCTACTCACGAGTTGGCAAACACCCCCGTTGTGCCACAGTTTCTTGCAGGTTTTGCCGTACAGGTTTCGTTACGGCTTTGCTGGCACACTGCTTCCATTCCGGGTGATTTGCTTTGGTAGGTGGGTTCACTTGTATCGTGACCACCATTGTACGTTATTTTATTCATTGTATCTAGTAAACTCCATCAACCAGACATGTATATTTATTTGACTTAGAGACCTGTTGTATATTCTTTCGACCTTAGAGTCGTGCGTTATATTATTATGGTTTTATTGTTGTTGTTGGGTTTCTTTTTGAGTTTTGATCCTCGCCCTTCGGCATTGTATATTATATTGCTTGCGTGGTTGTGACCGTCGATTGACGAAGAGCTACCTCCCGCTTGGGGATGCCTTTATTCATATTATGCATGGTGTACCCTTTTGGGGCCAGTTTTTACAAAGAAAACTCTGCCGAAATTTTCCGAAAAGACTTGATGTTTTAAAAACGCATAATTCGGCTTATGCTATTAAAACCACTCGTTTTAAAATAAGTTTCTTCTTACCTAAAAAAAATGGTTTAGATTTCTGGGCTTTTGGCTTACTTGAATTAGGCGTGGTCCTCTAGACTTCACATGATTCAAGTGCCAGTCACGTGCTATTTTGGGTTGTGACAAAGTTGGTATCAGAGCGCTAGGTTAACCTTGGTTCGAGTCTATGTTTGACTATGCGGGGCCTAGGGCGTTTAGATATATACGGAATCTAGGCTTGACCTTACGGAACGTAGACTTAGTCGAGAGGGTATTAGACCCGAACTTTCGTCGCGTAGGTTGACCTTGGTTGATGGAGTAGGTGACTTCAGTAGAGTGACGTACCGTGTGTATGTTCCGCAGCATACTTACGATACGCTACTCCGCTTAAGAAGCCTTAGGATGTACATTTCCTTGCACAGTATTATCTTCATTCTTATGATCTATCCTCATCAGTACCAGTTATGGTTTTGTTACCACGGTTGTACAGGCGTGGAGAGCTATGGCTAGATTTGCGATCAGCACGAGCTCGTCATGGACGAGGACTGACCAGGGCGTATTTCCGGCGGCACACGATTGCATAGACATATCGGCACACGATTGCGTAGACATATCGTTTATTTGTGTTTTCGCGCCTTGAGCGTTTGATGGATCACTTTTACGAGATTTCTCGGACGTGCAGATCAGCACCAGAGGATTGGGCTATCGCTAGAGACCAGCCAGAATGTGATGACCGTCAATGAACAGATTATTTGATGATTGAGGCACTGTTTAGCGTGCGGATGAATGAGCCAGTTGTTGATGCGACTGAAAAGATATCACCCCAGATGCTTGGAGCTATTGAAGCGCGAGTTGCAATTAGAGATATGATAGAAGTTCGCTAGTCACCAAGATGAAGACTAGGACATGTGATTCGTTTCATACCCCGATGCGAGGTCATCATATTGATTGATTCCAGCTAAAGAAGACTTCACGCAGATACGTTGGGAGTCGATAGAGACGATCGAATGTCAGAAACCCATATTCCAAGTTTAAGGTATTTGGAAAGACATGCAAGCAATTCTATGGACCCTCTAGAAGAATGAAAACCCTAACTCGACATAATGACCATGTGAAAGCCTTTGAACCTTAGGGTTTACGGAAGTTCCGCGGTGCCATTAGTGAGGCTTGGGATTGCCCTTCTACGGCTGGTCCACCGGTGCGGTGGTATGTACTCGATACTATTAAACTGTACCCAAGATGTTGAGCTCTTGGGGGATAATGAGGTTTTGACAAATCGATCGAATGGTTCGACTTCATTCGAATGCTATGCGATGGGATGCATTTCTTGGGAGACTCCAGATACGAGTATAGCCGTTGGAGTACGGTCCATGCAGCCACGATGAGACGAGTTCGAAGAAGTCGACATTAGAGAAAAGTGGAGTAATAGGTTCGTACGAGATCTTGATGAGAGGACGTTCCACTCCGCCGACATCAGAGATGTAACACGCATACAGAGGTGTTATATATGGATATATCTTCCAGAAGGAGTCGTGATGAGTATGCAGCCATTCCGGAACAAGAAATAGATTTAGTAAAGGACGATGACTTCCGGGCAGTTCGGCAGAAACGAGATTTGAGAGAGATCTCGACAGGACCTTTCTGGAATACTAAACGAGAAGACTTGGGCCCAGGAGTGGTCATATCGTGCACACCCAGCAGGCCAGAATTCGGCATCGTCAACGAGATAGTTGGCCAGAGATGTTTAGAGGATGTGCTTGAGCGGGACTATTCCTCCATACTTGATTTTGGTATTTTGGGCGATCTATTCGCATGATTGAGTTTTGATGACTGAATTTCATGATATTTGTTTTCGTGCACCATGGTTGCACCTACTGGGTATTCATATTTTGTACATAGTTATTACACTTGAGATATGCTTTATACACCGTTGTGTTGATTTATGATTTATGCACAGTATCGCACTTGATATCGTTTTATGCCTTGGCTGCACATGTTTATGATTTCATGGATTTCATACCGTTGGGTTGATTTTGTGCATATGGTACGCACACGATTTGGTTTTTGCACTCGACATGGTTTTCATGCACTTTTAGTATTTTGATTTGCTTTTGTGCACGCTGATGCACAAGATTGTGAGATTATATATCACGGTATACCTGATTTGGATTTGGATTGAAATGTGTTGTATACCGTCGATTTCGATTGTGATACTCGATATTTGTTTTGTGCACCTTGTGCACCTGCTTGGATTCTTGCGCATATTTGACGCGCTTGGATTGGATTTTGCGCATGTTCGGTGCTTGATATTGGATTTCGTGATTTCGTGCATATTGGATGCACATGATTTAGATTTTATTCGTGCATGATGGATGCACCTGATTTGGATTTTCGTGCATGTTGGACGCATGATATGAGATGCAATTTTGGTGCACAGCAGATGCACTAAAATCGAGATTCTTCGTGCATATCAGATGCACTTGATATTGTTGTCAGGCACACCCGTTGCCTTTGACAGGTGTTTCGTGCACACCCGTTGCACTTAGATTTTGTTTCTGTGCACATGTATGGCACATTTATGGATTTCGATTTCCGTGCGCACCAGACACACGTAGCATTCATATGCACATTTTGGGATTGATTTCTTATGGAGCAGTACATTTTATGATATTTGCTATTTGTTTTCGTACTGAGCAGGACTAGTCAGAGGACAGTATCTGGACATATTTTGCATGCATTGATACTTATCGGAGAGATTTCCAACAAGGGAGCTATAGTCTCAGTATTTACCTACGTGTCCGAGATGACACGAAACTTTTAACAAAGGAAACCCTTCTAAAATCATTTTCAAAACGGCGGGGCGTGTACATTAAACAAAGGGTATATATATATGGTTATTTTCTTACAATAAACGTCCGCCACCGTACCGTGTTACGCGCATCGCACAACAACTTTAAAAGGTTTTGGCATGCATTTCTTTCAGATGTTTGACGAATTTACAACGAGGTGTA
This sequence comes from Agapanthus africanus, assembly GCA_030015575.1. Classification (NCBI taxonomy): domain Eukaryota; kingdom Viridiplantae; phylum Streptophyta; class Magnoliopsida; order Asparagales; family Amaryllidaceae; genus Agapanthus; species Agapanthus africanus. The sequence continues at coordinate 426,665,934 of CM057340.1, forward strand.
CATGTATAGTTTTGATCTATATCACGTTGGTTTTCGTATTGGATTTTGATATTGTGTCGTCACCAAAACTTCGATGATGGCGAGATGCTTGACGGAGTTCTGATTTTGATTTTGGATTATATACTCGTTTTCCATGCGCATACGTTGCGCTACGATGTGTTTTATGTATTTATGATTTCGGAGCCCCGACTACTTGATCTTTTTACTGAAATGTTTTAGTATTTGAGGGGTTTAAATTTAAATTCAGGGACCAAATTTATTTAAGGGGGGAAGACTGTAACATTTCAGAAAAATAAAATATTATTTTTGGGAATTTTTATAATTAAATAATAAATATTATGAATATTTTAATAGTGCGGTATAATTAAATACTGATAAATTAGGAAAATTTTGGAAAATTATAAAAATTACTGAAATGAGGGTGTTTTAAATGGATTAAGCAAATTATGAATTTTTATGATTAATTATATTCCATTTTAGTGCTAATCGCGATTAAATGTCGCTAATCGCGTATTAAGCTTGAATGGTGCACATGACATGCACCATATCACTTTTACACTTGTGTTACATTTTATCATGGCTTTTCCTTATATTACTCTCATGGTTTTGTTTTGAGTGAGAAGAGAAAAGAAAAGAAAAGAAAAGAAAAGAAAAAGAAATGAATAAACAAAGGGAGGGATGGGCATAAGAGAGAGTGAGGTGAGGGGTTCCCTTGACTTGGTCTCATCGCCTCTCTCATCTTCACTTCATCATTTCCCCTTCCTCCTTCACCATGGCTGCTGCCCTCTCCTCCATCCCCCTTACCTCATCACACAACACCAAAAACAACTCAAAAGTTCACCTCCATTTCACAAAAAACATGCACAGGCTCTTCACAAGCACCTTGGACCAAGAAAAATCCAATTTTGATCACTTGGGGCAACTCAAGAAAATTCTTGATTTGCCAAATGAGGTAATTTCTGCACCAATAGAATAGTATTTCAATTCCTTAAGCATCCATATAAGTTTAGAATCGATATTGTGTAGTTTAACGAACTTTGAAAATTCCAAGTTAGGGATTAGGGTTTGAATTAATTCCAAAAGTGCAATTGAGGTGTAATGAGGGACTACGACCCCTGCAGGGATGGTATAGTGGGCTAAACCATGGAGTAAACCCCCAATTCCCAAACTTACAAACTCCGATATCGTATTTTGATAACTGCTGTGATGAAGTTTTGTGATCTGCTATAACCCGGGTGACCTGAAAAATATTTAGCGAAGACTAAGAGATGTGCAGGCAACCTAGAACCTATACCCAAAACCTGAGACCCCCACTCCAAGTTATGGCCGCAAATTTACTCATTTTGGCCGCAATTTGCGGCCTGGGTAGAATGGAAATGATCCGTGTTTGGTCAAGGGCTTTATCTCCAGTAAATTAGACCCTCCATATATGCAAAATTGGCTAATTTCTCTTAGGGTAAAATCTGGGACCTTTTTCTTGAGTTTCTGCATTGTTTTGCGACTTCGTTTTAAATTGGGATTTGGTATTTGATTTTGTGTTCCGTCGTATGATGTTTGTACGTCAGCGGCGGGGGTTGTTTGATGGTTTTGCAGGCGTAGGCTATAGGTTTTAACCTATGAGCGAAACGTGTGCCGTTTTGGTTTACCGACTTGATTTTAATACGCATTTGCGATTGTGTATTGGTTGTAGGTACCCCCCACGTGATTTCAAGACGGCGAGGATGAGCGTGGAGTCATCGGCATCAGCAAGCGATGATCAATGTGAGTAGATATATATCTACGGCGGAAATCGGATGGATGGCGTATAGCACCCCCGCAGTTCGTAGTATAGCATATATATATATGGTTATATATGTGTTTTATGTTACGTGGATGATTATCAGGATGTGATTTTGTGTTCATGGTTTAGTTTAGGGTAGTTAGAAGTAACTTAGTTTAGCTTCTTAGTCGCGAACCCTAGAATAAGGTTTATACCCACATGCGCACACACACTTGCATTTTTTTTTACCTGTGCATATATGGGGATATGTATACACACACACACACACACATGGGTATGGGACTATGTATATACATATATACGTATATATATACATGGATTATGAGGATAGCACATGATATTTGGAGATGAGTCGATGAGATTGGGCATGGTGCCATGAGATCGGTGATATGATGTGGTTCGTATTATGAGATACGACATGAAATTTTAGCGGGACTTTGGGCATGTGTTTTCATACACGTATATATATGCAGATGGTATCAGTATGTACTGGACGTAGATCAGTACCCCAGTTCATGAGACATGATGATAAGGATACCAGATAAATGATGTGATGAATGTGTTAGTGTATATGCCCTAGAGGCCATTACTGTATCATACTAGTTTGTATATTACTTGATGGAAGCTTGGGATATTCACAGTTGTATATACAATCTTGCTCGAAATGGTAGTATGCTACTTGGTTTGTCTCTGCTTTAATATGTGCATGTGTTTCTTTTAGCATATCGCTGATATACATATTAGTAGAGCCCTTAGGATCTTTGCTTGATTACCAGCGTTGTGATGGCGCTCACACTCGTGGGAGCTGGGTGATCTATAAGCACATCCTTATACAGGTCCCTAGTCGTTGGACTATCGAGACAGGGCATCGATACTCCGGAGTAGACTAGCGTATGCGCTTCTCATCCCAGCGTGGGAGACGGTCTGTCCCACAGCCGTCAGTATGTCGTACTTGAGATAGTATGCGGGTGCTCGTTAGGTTACGAGTACACTGGACAGGACTCGTCGGGAACTGTTGGTTGGTATTATACCTATCGTCAGTTATCAGTTCCCAGGTGACATGAGTACAGCTTAGTCCGCTGACTTGACACTGTCACTTCGCCTCGAGCGTGTTCCCACTGCACTATGATTGCTACCCTACCACGGCTCAAAGGAGTCGTGCAAACAGATAGTTTTTGGGTGCAGTCCCGAAGCACTTGGAGGCAGTGACAGTTATACAGGATTCGCCTCTCCCGGTGTAACGTTTTGAAAATCGTTTCGGTGAAATTTCGAAAAAACGGTAAAATAAAGGGGTTTTCTGTAAAAAGTCAAAATACAAATATCTTTATTATAAAATTAAATATACATATTCTAACTATGAAATTGCTAGTATTTGGTGTTTATTGAGCCACTGGTGAAATTTCAAATTTTCTGAAAATTTTTCCGAAATTAATTATTTTAATATTATTTTAAGCCGTCCCTAATACATTTAATTAGGGAAAATTACAAATTGGAATGAGTTGAAACAAATTTTGTGCATCATAACACATTAAACAAAATTTTATCATGTGGTTTTTGAAATGAAATGATTTGCCAAAATGGTTTAGAAAATATCGAAGAAAACGGCTTTTTTCGGTGAAATTAGTGTTAATGGGAATTGGGGTAATACATTTATCTTTTTCCTAACCCACACACCCACACCTCACCCTCTCTCCCCCTTCCCATGTGGCTGGCCCACTTTGACAGCCCCTCCCTCTCTCTCTCTCCAATCACCTCACATTTCAAAAGAAAAGAAAAGTCAAAGAGATGTAGAATTTGTCTTTTCTCCCCACTTTCTTCACCTCTCTCTCTCCTCACTTCCCCCCACACCACATGGCCGAAAATTTCTGACCCCAATCAGCAGCAGCCCCTCCCCCAAATCCCCTCCATTTTGCATCAAAAAAAATCCACAATTTTGCCTCAAAATCCTTGCAAAATCAAAGCTAATTCAAAATCCAAGCCTTACCCATTATTTCTTGGCTACTATAGTATGATTATTAGTGAAAAGTTTTCATTTTGGAGGCCAAGATTTTGGTGCTAGATTCATTTTTGATCTCTTGATCATGAGGTATAATTCTAACATTTCTCTTAAATTGTTGTTGGTTGTCTTAGGTTAGCTTAATTATATGTTTAAATAGGTTTTTAATTAGTTCTAAATGCATGATTTGAAATTCAAGAGAGGGGTTTGAATTCAAATTGGGGTTTTGTGTTGTGAGATTATGGTTGTGTGATGTATTTGATATATTAATGTAATGCTAAATCAAATCAAGTTGCTAGTTTGCTTTTTTTGTAAATTTTAATTGTGATAATTATATAAATTGCAAACTAGGTTTTAAAAATATACATATTTTGGTGAGATAAAAATCTAATTAGGGTATTCATAACATTATTAACATTTTAAATTGTAGTTTAATAGTTTAGTTCATGAAAATCCAAGCTAAATTGTTATTTGTGCATTTTTGCTATAAAATTGTTAAAATTGGGTATATTGTAAACTAGAATTTTTGGGTTAATGAAATTTATTGGGATTAAATTATGGAAATTGTTTTTATGACTTATTTAAGATATTTAATAAGTATTATGGCCGCTAGATTTGTTTAAACGTCGAGTTTTGTACTAAAACGGGTAATTTTTGCTTGCTAGATTTTCGGAAAAATGACTTTTAAGGTGAATTTGGGGTTTTTGTGAATTTTAACCTATTTTATATTATAATTAGTGTTTGTGAATGCGCAAATGAGTGTGTTTGGGTTTTTCTCGATGGTTTGGCGTTTGTACGCCGACGTCGAGGGTTTTTGGGTTGATTTGTGAAAGCAACCATAGGTTTTGACCTATGTGGGTTTCATGTGTCGTTTTGGTCATGAATCGGATTATAATGCGATACGGTGCGTTATGATATGTAGGTACCCATGTGGACTTCGAGACGACAATCAAGCACGTGGCGACGTCGGCACCGGCGAGCGAGGACCAGGTGAGTAGATTTATATCTACGGGGAGAAGTCGGGTGGATGGCGTATAGCACCCCCGCAGTTCGTGGTGATGTATACGAATACGTATACACACATTTATTGATTATATTTTGTTTGAGTTTATTGATGATAAATATGGATGGTTTAGTATCGCGAAACCCTAGAGTAGTGGTCGCACTATTCATGCACACACTCACCCATACTTGCATACATTCTTCTTCCATTTGTGTTTTCGGGAATATATAGTTATGTGTTCACATGGGTATGGGACTATGTGTTCACATACGGATTTGAGGATGATACTTGGGTTTGAGATGAGTCGATGAGATTTGTGTTGAGGTTGTGATATCGGTGATATGGCAGGATTCGTACTTGAGGTACGTCCTGGTGTTATAGCGGATCTTGGGGCGGCGATACGGGTGAATAGTGTTATAAATAAAATGGTCGACATGTGATCGTAATATGAGGCATGATATGCTAGGATATTGATATTAGGCCGTATCGGGCGATGTATACCCCTTGATGATGATATGTGCTGACGATATCGGTTTGTACGAGATTGTCGATCAGTAGTCAGATCATGAGTATATTGAGGATATTAGTATTGTACTAGACATAGGTCAGTACCCTAGACTATGATCTTGGATAAAGAGGATACTAGAGGAATAGTGTGAGGAATATGATATTGACCCGTACCCAGATTTGGGGATGCCGTTCGACGGATTTACGTACGATCTATATCTTGATGATTGATCCGCACTCTTGACTTGGGATGTCTGATTATAGATATGGTATCGGATATGATATTATTGAGGCGGGATCACCGACTAATATATATACAGGTATGTACATGTATCGACTCAGATGTTAGGCGGTTTCCTTACCTGTAGTCTAGCTTGTAGCTTAGCCCTTTAATTTAGTTAGTTGTTAGATTAGATTCGGTGCCTACCTATTTCAAAGCTTACGAATCGTGCGTATTTTAAAAGACAAGTCAAGGGATTCTACGGATATTTCAAAAAACGTATCTTTTCTTAAAAACACCGTAGCCCCTATTTTCAAAACCCCACGATTCGTGTTATTTCAAAAGGCACCATTGTAGGACTTATATTAGGTTAATGCAGATTAGTTATCGTTGCGTCTAGTATTCAGCTCCCGCTCATTATTGTTGTTCGCTCCGCATCACATGCTTATATTATGTTTCATATTCTACTGTTGATATCTTATGGTTAGGACACCAGCACCATTACCGATGATGCGTATGTACCACGTACACTTACTTGCCGGCTCACACACATCTTCATCGGTAATTGCCATGTCACGTACACCTTAGAAAAGATTATTGTTTGACTTAGCTTGTTAGTTAGTAATTTGACATGATATTAGTGTACCTACCTTTTATGCCAGCTTAACATTGTAGTTATTACTTGCCACTTCATGCATAATGTTATTCATTGTTATGCCTATATTCATGGTTTTACATGCTATTGATGATTTGGATTCGTATTTCCATGAGATTTTCTGGATTTGGGGGGAAAACCGCAAAACTTATATAAACTGATTTCTCTCTTTTTAAATAAAAAGTGCGGTTTTTCCCATGATGTATGAGTCGTCCACCATGAGTTTGCTGATGGATTTCGATACCCGATTCGCGGAGACGGATGAACCGTTTCGGGTACATGGTAGACCCGGTAAGGTACCCCGGGGCAAGAAGCGCGTGATGATGACGATGTGAGCCTGGCAGGAAAGCACTACCTACCGGTGATTTTACCCGACGCGTCGGATATCCGGAGGATACCGTCGTGGTCTTGAGATGGATGGTAGGGGCCGGTCTGGACTGACGGCGCCCTAGATATTGTGATTGAGATATTGAGATTTCGAGATATTGAGGTACAGAGACTGTGATACAGAGATATCGAGATATTGGGATTACGTTTTGTGCCGATGCTAGGCACTGTTTTATGCTGATTTCATTTATAATATCTCATTTTAAAAATACAAAGGAAATCTCACTAAATTATGAAAACAGTTTCTTCATTTATATGTATTCTGTTTTCATGCATTCATACCTCATTCATATGATATATTGCTACCTGAGGCACTGACACGGGCACATGAGATTACACTCGGGTTAGATATTTACCCTAGCCTTGTTATAGGTTGCATGTTATATATATAATTGAGGATTTATTATGATCATTGACCTAGGTTGCGTTATTTATGCGATTTCTTCCGTAGATGTTTTTTCTATTCACGAGTTGGCAACTCATCCCCGTTGTGCCCCAGTTTCTTGCAGGTTTGCCGTACAGGTTTCTTTACGGCTTGCGGGCATAGTTTCCTTCGGGTGATTTGCTAGTAGGTGGGTTTACTTGTATCGTACCCCCCATTATATAACTTGTATATTATTACTCTGTTGTATCTAGAAGTTCCATCAACCAAACATGTATTTATTGAGATAGAGACCAGTGATGTTATTCCTTCGACCTTAGAGTCGCGCGTTATATTTCTGTGGTTTTCTTGTGGTTTTGAGTTTCCTTTGAATTTTAATCCTCGCCGTTGGCGTTGTATATTATATTGCTTGTGTGGTTGTGACCGTCGTTTGACGAAGAGCTAGCTCCCGCTTGGGGATGCCTTTTTATTGATTTCGTATACTATTCATGTTGTATCCCGTTTGGGAGCCAGTATTTACAAAGGAGACTCTGCCGAAATTTTCAGGAAATACTTGATGTTTTTAAAACCGCATAACTCGGCTTATGCTATTAAAACTACTTGATTTTAAATTGGTTTTCCTTCACTCTACTACTTTTCTTGGTTTGGATTTCTGGGTTTTCGGTTTACTTAGATTACGTACGCCTCGAGACGTTCGTAGTTTAAGTGCTGGTCATGTTCCGTACTTTCGGGTCGTGACAAAGTTGGTATCAGAGCGTTAGGTTTTATCTTCGGAGCGTAGGATGACCCTTGGTTGATGGAATAGGTGACTAAAGTAGAGTGACGTACCGTGGGTATGTTCCGCGGCATACTTACGATACGCTACTCCACTTAAGAAGCCTTAGGATGTACATTTCTTTGTTCAGTATTATATTCATTCCTGATCTAGCCTCATCGGTACCAGTTATGGTTTTGCTGCCATGATTACGGGCAGGGAGAGCTACGGCTCGAGTTGCGGTCGGCACGAGCTCGTTACAAACGAGGACTGACCAGGGCGTGATTCCGGAGACACACGATTGCAGAGATGTGTCTTTTTATTGTGTTTTCGCACCACGAGCGTTGATGGATCGCTGTATAAGATTTCTCGGACGGGCAGATCAGCACCAGAGGATTGAGCCAATGATAGAAGGTCGCCAGTCATCGAGGATGAATGACTAGGACATGTGGATCGTTCGCCTACCCCGATGTGAGGTCATCAGATAGATTGATTCCAGCTAGAGACGACTTCACGCGGAGACGTTGGGAGTCGACAGAGACGATCGAATGTCAGAAACCTATTATTCCAAGTTTAAAGTATTCGGAAGGGCATGCAGGCAATTCTATGGACCCTCTAGAAGAATGAAACCCTAACTCGACTTAATGACCGTGTGAAAGCCTTTGAACCTTCGGGTTTGCGGCAGTTCTACGGCGCCATTAGTGAGGCTTGGGTTTGCCCTTCTACGGCTGGACCACCGATGCTGTGGTATGTACCCGATACTATTAAAATGTGCCCAAGATGTTGAGCTCTTGGGGGATTATGAGGTTTTGACGACTTGATCGGATGGCTCGACTTAATTTGGATGCTAGGTGGTGAGATGCATTCTTGGGAGACTCCAGATACAAGGATAGCCGTTAGAGCTCAGTCCATGCAGCCACGACGAGACGAGTCCGAAGCGGTCGACATTAGAGAAAGGTGAAGTAAGAGGTTCGTACCAGATCTAGATGAAACGACGTTCCACTCCACCGACATCAGAGATGCGATACGCATGCCGAGGCATTGTACTTGGATATACCTTCCAGAAGGAGTCGCGATGAGTATGCAGCCGTTCTGGAATGAGAACAGATCTAGTAAGGGACGATGACTTCCGGATAGTTCGGCAGAGACGAGATTTGGGAGAGATCTCGATAGGAAATTTCTGGAATAAATTACGAGAAGACTTGGACCCAGGAGTGGTCATGTTATGCACACCGGCAGGCCAGAGTTCAGGATCGTCGACGAGACATGCTATGAGTAACCATGACAGTTGGCCAGAGATTCTTGGAGGATGTGCTTGAGCGGGACTATTCCGCCATATTTGATTTCGGTATTTTGGACGATCTATTCGCATGACTGATTTTGATGATTGAGTTTCATGATATTTGTTTTCATGTACCATGGTTGCACCTACTGAGTATTTACGATTTTTGCACAGTTGTTGCACTTGATATCATTTTCGTGCCTTGGTTTCGCATGTTTATGATTTTATGGGTTTCATACAGTTGAGTTGATTTTGTGCGTATATACGCATACGATTTGGTTTTTGCACTCGATATAGTTCACATATGCTTGCAGTGCAGTGATACGCATTTTGTGCACTTAGATGCACTGTACTTCGATTTCGATTGTGATACTCGATGTTTGTTCTATGCACCTTGTACACCAGATTTGATTTTACGCATGTTCGGCGCTTGATATTGGATTTCATGATTTCGTGCATGATGGATGCACCTGAATTGGATTTTCGCGCATGTTGAGCACATGTTTTGAGATACGATTTTGGTGCACACCAGATGCACTAAATCGAGATTTTTCGTGCATGTCAGATGCACCTGTTTTGCTGTCAGGCACACCTGTTGCCATTGACAGATGTTTCGTGCACACCCGATGCACTTAGATATTATTTCTGCACGCATGTATGGCACATTTATGGATTTTGATTTCCGTGCGCACCGAACGCACAGGGTTTTCATACGCACTTTTGGATTGATTCTATGGAGCAGTACGTTTTATGATATTTGCTAAGTGTTTTCGTACTAAGCAGGACTAGTCAGAGGACAGTACCTGAATGTATTTTGCATGCATTGATAGCTATTGAAGGGAATTTCAAAAAAAAAGCGAGCTATAGCCTCAGTATTTACCTACGTGTCTGATATGACGCGAAACGTTTAAAACAAGGAAAACCCTTCTAAATTGTTTCCCAAAACGGCGGAACGTACATTTCAAACAAAGGTATATATGTATATAGTTATTTTCTTATGATAGACGTCCGCCACTGTGCAGTGTTATGTGCATTGCACAGCAACTTTAAGAGATTTGACATGCATTTCCTTCAGATAATTACATATATAGATTTGATATTTACGTGTATAGTTTCGAGTTATATCATATTGGTTTTGGTATTGGATTTGACATTGTGTCTTTACCATGACTCCGATGATTGCGGGATGCTTGACGGAGTTTTGATTTTGAGTTATCTGCTCATTACCCATGCGCATGTATTGCGCTATGATGCGTTTAATGTACTTATGATTTCGGAGCCCCGACGACTTGATGGTTTTGCTTAGATGTTTTTGTATTTGGGGGGAGTTTGAATTTAAATTCGGGGACCGAATTTCTTTAAGGGGGGAAGATTGTAACGTTTTGAAAATCGTTTCGGTGAAATTTCGAGAAAACGGTAAAATAAGGGGGTTTTCTGTAAAAAGTCAAAATACAAATATCTTTATTATAAAATTAAATATACATATTCTAGCTATGAAATTGCTAGTATTTGGTGTTTATTGAGCCACTGGTGAAATTTCAAATTTTCTGAAAATTTTTCCGAAATTAATTATTTTAATATTATTTTAAGCCGTCCCTAATACATTTAATTAGGGAAAATTACAAATTGGAATGAGTTGAAACAAATTTTGTGCATCATAACACATTAAACAAAATTTTATCATGTGGTTTTTGAAATGAAATGATTTGCCAAAACGGTTTAGAAAATATCGAAGAAAACGGCTTTTTTCGGTGAAATTAGTGTTAATGGGAATTGGGGTAATACATTTATCTTTTTCCTAACCCACACACCCACACCTCACCCTCTCTCCCCCTCCCCATGTGGCTGGCCCACTTTGACAGCCCCTCCCTCTCTCTCTCTCTCCAATCACCTCACATTTCAAAAGAAAAGAAAAGAAAAGAAAAGAAAAGTCAAAGAGGTGTAGAATTTGTCTTTTCTCCCCACTTTCTTCACCTCTCTCTCTCCTCACTTCCCCCCACACCACATGGCCGAAAATTTCTGACCCCAATCAGCAGCAGCCCCTCCCCCAAATCCCCTCCATTTTGCATCAAAAAAAATCCACAATTTTGCCTCAAAATCCTTGCAAAATCAAAGCTAATTCAAAATCCAAGCCTTACCCATTATTTCTTGGCTACTATAGTATGATTATTAGTGAAAAGTTTTCATTTTGGAGGCCAAGATTTTGGTGCTAGATTCATTTTTGATCTCTTGATCATGAGGTATAATTCTAACCTTTCTCTTAAATTGTTGTTGGTTGTCTTAGGTTAGCTTAATTATATGTTTAAATAGGTTTTTAATTAGTTCTAAATGCATGATTTGAAATTCAAGAGAGGGGTTTGAATTCAAATTGGGGTTTTGTGCTGTGAGATTATGGTTGTGTGATGTATTTGACATATTAGTGTTATGCTAAATCAAATCAAGTTGCTAGTTTGCTTTTTTTGTAAATTTTAATTGTGATAATTATATAAATTGCAAACTAGGTTTTAAAAATATACATATTTTGGTGAGATAAAAATCTAATTAGGGTATTCATAACATTATTAACATTTTAAATTGTAGTTTAATAGTTTAGTTCATGAAAATCCAAGCTAAATTGTTATTTGTGCATTTTTGCTATAAAATTGTTAAAATTGGGTATATTGTAAACTAGAATTTTTGGGTTAATGAAATTTATTGGGATTAAATTATGGAAATTGTTTTTATGACTTATTTAAGATATTTAATAAGTATTATGGCCGCTAGATTTGTTTAAACGTCGAGTTTTGTACTAAAACGGGTAATTTTTGCTTGCTAGATTTTCGGAAAAATGACTTTTAAGGTGAATTTGGGGTTTTTGTGAATTTTAACCTATTTTATATTATAATTAGTGTTTGTGAATGCGCAAATGAGTGCGTTTGGGTTTTTCTCGATGGTTTGGCGTTTGTACGCCGACGTCGAGGGTTTTTGGGTTGATTTGTGAAAGCAACCATAGGTTTTGACCTATGTGGGTTTCATGTGTCGTTTTGGTCATGAATCGGATTATAATGCGATACGGTGCGTTATGATATGTAGGTACCCATGTGGACTTCGAGACGACAATCAAGCACGTGGCGACGTCGGCACCGGCGAGCGAGAACCAGGTGAGTAGATTTATATCTACGGGGAGAAGTCGGGTGGATGGCGTATAGCACCCCCGCAGTTCGTGGTGATGTATACGAATACGTATACACACATTTATTGATTATATTTTGTTTGAGTTTATTGATGATAAATATGGATGGTTTAGTATCGCGAAACCCTAGAGTAGTGGTCGCACTATTCATGCACACACTCACCCATACTTGCATACATTCTTCTTCCATTTGTGTTTTCGGGAATATATAGTTATGTGTTCACATGGGTATGGGACTATGTGTTCACATACGGATTTGAGGATGATACTTGGGTTTGAGATGAGTCGATGAGATTTGTGTTGAGGTTGTGATATCGGTGATATGGCAGGATTCGTACTTGAGGTACGTCCTGGTGTTATAGCGGATCTTGGGGCGGCGATACGGGTGAATAGTGTTATAAATAAAATGGTCGACATGTGATCGTGATATGAGGCATGATATGCTAGGATATTGATATTAGGCCGTATCGGGCGATGTATACCCCTTGATGATGATATATGCTGACGATATCGGTTTGTACGAGATTGTCGATCAGTAGTCAGATCATGAGTATATTGAGGATATTAGTATTGTACTAGACATAGGTCAGTACCCTAGACTATGATCTTGGATAAAGAGGATACTAGAGGAATAGTGTGAGGAATATGATATTGACCCGTACCCAGATTTGGGGATGCCGTTCGACGGATTTACGTACGATCTATATCTTGATGATTGATCCGCACTCTTGACTTGGGATGTCTGATTATAGATATGGTATCGGATATGATATTATTGAGGCGGGATCACCGACTAATATATATACAGGTATGTACATGTATCGACTCAGATGTTAGGCGGTTTCCTTACCTGTAGTCTAGCTTGTAGCTTAGCCCTTTAATTTAGTTAGTTGTTAGATTAGATTCGGTGCCTACCTATTTCAAAGCTTACGAATCGTGCGTATTTTAAAAGACAAGTCAAGGGATTCTACGGATATTTCAAAAAACGTATCTTTTCTTAAAAACACCGTTAGCCCCTATTTTCAAAACCCCACGATTCGTGTTATTTCAAAAGGCACCATTGTAGGACTTATATTAGGTTAATGCAGATTAGTTATCGTTGCGTCTAGTATTCAGCTCCCGCTCATTATTGTTGTTCGCTCCGCATCACATGCTTATATTATGCTTCATATTCTACTGTTGATATCTTATGGTTAGGACACCAGCACCATTACCGATGATGCGTATGTACCACGTACACTTACTTGCCGGCTCACACACATCTTCATCGGTAATTGCCATGTCACGTACACCTTAGAAAAGATTATTGCTTGACTTAGCTTGTTAGTTAGTAATTTGACATGATATTAGTGTACCTACCTTTTATGCCAGCTTAACATTGTAGTTATTACTTGCCACTTCATGCATAATGTTATTCATTGTTATGCCTATATTCATGGTTTTACATGCTATTGATGATTTGGATTCGTATTTCCATGAGATTTTCTGGATTTGGGGGGAAAACCGCAAAACTTATATAAACTGATTTCTCTCTTTTTAAATAAAAAGTGCGGTTTTTCCCATGATGTATGAGTCGTCCACCATGAGTTTGCTGATGGATTTCGAGACCCGATTCGAGGAGACGGATGAACCGTTTCGGGTACATGGTGGACCCGGTAAGGTACCCCGGGGCAAGAAGCGCGTGATGATGACGATGTGAGCCTGGCAGGGAAGCACTACCTACCGGTGATTTTACCCGACGCGTCGGATATCCGGAGGATACCGTCGTGGTCTTGAGATGGATGGTAGGGGCCGGTCTGGACTGACGGCGCCCTAGATATTGTGATTGAGACATTGAGATTTCGAGATATTGAGGTACAGAGACTGTGATACAGAGATATCGAGATATTGGGATTACGTTTTGTGCCGATGCTAGGCACTGTTTTATGCTGATTTCATTTATAATATCTCATTTTAAAAATACAAAGGAAATCTCACTAAATTATGAAAACAGCTTCTTCATTTATATGTATTCTGTTTTCATGCATTCATACCTCATTCATATGATATATTGCTACCTGAGGCACTGACACGGGCACATGAGATTACACTCGGGTTAGATATTTACCCTAGCCTTGTTATAGGTTGCATGTTATATATATAATTGAGGATTTATTATGATCATTGACCTAGGTTGCGTTATTTATGCGATTTCTTCCGTAGATGTTTTTTCTATTCACGAGTTGGCAACTCACCCCCGTTGTGCCCCAGTTTCTTGCAGGTTTGCCGTACAGGTTTCTTTACGGCTTGCGGGCATAGTTTCCTTCGGGTGATTTGCTAGTAGGTGGGTCTACTTGTATCGTACCCCCCATTATATAACTTGTATATTATTACTCTGTTGTATCTAGAAGTTCCATCAACCAAACATGTATTTATTGAGATAGAGACCAGTGATGTTATTCCTTCGACCTTAGAGTCGCGCGTTATATTTCTGTGGTTTTCTTGTGGTTTTGAGTTTCTTTTGAATTTTAATCCTCGCCGTTGGCGTTGTATATTATATTGCTTGTGTGGTTGTGACCGTCGTTTGACGAAGAGCTAGCTCCCGCTTGGGGATGCCTTTTTATTGATTTCGTATACTATTCATGTTGTATCTCGTTTGGGAGCCAGTATTTACAAAGGAGACTCTGCCGAAATTTTCAGGAAATACTTGATGTCTTTAAAACCGCATAACTCGGCTTATGCTATTAAAACTACTTGATTTTAAATTGGTTTTCCTTCACTCTACTACTTTTCTTGGTTTAGATTTCTGGGTTTTCGGTTTACTTAGATTACGTACGTCTCGAGACGTTCGTAGTTTAAGTGCTGGTCATGTTCCGTACTTTCGGGTCGTGACACCCGGTATTGGGGGTTGACATCGCGCTGTGTCCAGGAGAGCCATTACACGAGTAGGCCCTGGCCAGGGCAAGCGAGATATACTGGTAGGTTTCCAGTGTTATCTCAGGGTGTTCTGGGCTACACTCCGACACGACTTGTACCGCTATTAGGGGACTGACGTTCACCGCCCCCTAGGCCCGCCATGCGATGTATCAGACGAACAGACCGGACTGTACGGAGACTGTCACATACAGGCTCAGTAGGAGTTCAGATGGGGTTCACCTCGTCAGTCTTCTTATCGACATCTACCTGGGGACCGTTACGTACAGCTAGTGCCGCTTGCGGTCTGTGGTTAAACCCACTGCCAGCGTAGTGTCGAGTCTTTAGAGTCCCACACAGAGAGCTATTCGCCTTTAGGCAAAATGAGTAGAGGTCGCATGGTTTTGCGACAGGGTTCGTTCACATCCGCGCACTTGTGCACGTTTGCTGTCCGGACAGCTTATACTAGCGGGCTTTGGTTTAAGCCGGATCCTAGTATATGATTTGGGATTGGTTTTTCTCTTTGTATTCGTGTTCCTCAGATCACGAATACGGGTGCGTATGCACAGTTGCTTGAGACAGAGGAAGAGGACTTTGATTAGAGTTAATGACTATTGTCATTTTATTAACCCTAATGCTTATGTGTGTATTATTGTTAATTGATATTAGTTTAAATAATTGTGCATGGTTATTGTTGTTGACCATTTGACCTCCTTGACTTGTTGACCTAGGTTGCCACTTTGACCATCATCATTTCATTTGGAAGATACTCTTTGATCCTTGCAAATTGCATTAAAAATGAAATGATAATGGTCATGTCTTGATTAACCATGACAATTATCTAGCTAATTATCTAATTACAATAATTCACACATATATGTGAGAATGGTTTATTTTTCTCTCATTCTATTATTCACTTTCTCTCTCTTGTTCTTCCTCTCCCTCAAGCTCTCCCCTCTCATGTGTTGAGAAACACTTGAGCTTGAGAAAAACCCTTTTCTTGATAATCTCTACTCTCATCTAGGGTTCAAGGATTAGCACTTCTTGCACCCTAGTTACTTCTAGCTTGGAGTTGAAGCCAAAGGTCAAGGCTTTCGGGTGGATCTTTCTTCGACGTGAGAAGACGACTAAGGTGACCTCCTTCCACCACTCCAAGGAGGAAGGAGAGAAGGACATAAAGCCCAAGGTATAACCTTTCTAGCACTTAGCTAGTTTCTAGTTAGCTTTAGCTTGTTTTTGTTTAGCAAAGATCCTTCATAGTCAAGTCCATGTTGCCTAAGCTCATAAAAACTTGATTTTTATTCCGTTTTCCGCCTCCCCGCAAGCACCGGGGTGGGCAACGTGGACTTATAGTGGTATCAGAGCCTAACTAAACATAAACTAGCTAGGTAGTAGAGTGTATCGAAGTTCGAATCGGAAAAATCGAAAAGCCGAGTTTTCAAAACCCTAAGTTTCTGTTAATTTTTTTTCTGTTCAAAACAAAATAAATTATACTCCAAAAATCATCTCAGGGTTTTGTGAAGAAAGCCACCAAAAACGATCCAGTGATTCGACCAAAGAGCCGCGGTTCCGCGGCAATAGCAAGCTATTGCCACGCAACCGCGGCCGTCTTGGCTCTTCACTGGGGCGAGTTTGGTGCAGTGTATTTCTGGCTTGGTTTTAGGATTATTAAGATGGTTTATATGTGCCCAGGTTTTCCAGAATTGAAATTTGTTTTTGGGGGCCTATAAATCCGTATTTTTTTCCGAACTTCAATACACTTTGACTAAAAGGTTATATCTGTGATGTTTATATGTATTGAACATCGGCTAATCGCTATATGTCGATTAGTCGGGGTTATACATATCTGTGATCTGTGATTGATGATGGTATGTGTATATGAATGGGTTGGATTATCGCGGATGAATAGCCGGGGTGGATGTGAGATGAGTGTTGCTTTTTCTTTCATTCATTGTAATATGTAAATTGATGTAATAATATTATTTGTATGGCCGCACAACCGGGTCGGGGTTGTAGCCGTCATTGTATAATTCTTTTTACTGTTTTTGCTCCTAGGATAGACCCATGGAGGGGGTGCACAAACTACCGGGTATCTCGAAGTGCCGAGTGGCCTATTCACGGTGGTGAGGGGGGTTGCTTCGCTTCGGGTACTTGGCGGGTAGTTTGCCGCACCCGTAGGGGTCTTGGGTGGGGTATTGGCTATTCACCGCGACCGTGTAATCCGCTTTTCGTTGCAGGCTCGAACGGATTGCGGATTCCTAGTATATCCAATGTATTCTTCTGTGATCTGTAATGTCTATCATTGCTATATATTAATATATGATAACTATTTAGGCGTTGCTTATGTTTTACAGCCGCGCTAGCCCAGCCCCCGCTCTGTCGTTAGTTAAGTAACCTAACGGGTGATGACGGGGCTCCGTGGCGAATGCGAATGGCATAAGCGTACGTCATATTTTGGTTGTTTTCTGCAATGGTAGGATTAAATGATGGGACGCATTAAAAGAACTAATGCAAGAAAATAAACCAACTAAAAGTCGATTGGAACACTTTGAAAACCACTCGGTTCTTTTCAAAACTAAACTTTTAAACGTGGAGCTTGAACCACTCCTTTTTAAAAGCTATCTCGTTCCATCGATTATATCAAGTTCACTACGTTCACGGTTTCGCCAAAACCATCCGTAGCCCTCCATCATTTCAGTTAAATATTCGGTAGTATTCAAGCTATGTATTTTGACCTCACGCCAAGGCATAGTGATTGGTAGCTGCCGGATATTTATCTGTTGCATAGATAGAATGCGTTGGTTTGAGACAGTCGTACTGCCATTTTGGCCTACGTCAAGGGTAGGTACGGGTGGGTTCAAATTAACCGGGATAATGATGGGAAGAACTTGACATGTGACTTATGACATTTTGACCTCACGCCAAGGTCATAAGAGCATGGGGCAAAAATCCACATCGGGGGTTTCATAAGTACTGAAATTTGCTAGCGCTGCATACCTTTTGGAGTGTGATAATTCTGGTAGGATTCCTTCGGTTTTATCATGCGATGATATTTGGATCCCGATCCTACTGTGAGTATATGCTACTCCTCGGGAAAACTCTCACTTAACGATCAATGCTATAAACTTAGTAGGTGTCTAGAAAAGTGTTAGCGGGGCTACGCCCACAGGGAAAAGAGGTTACTTAATTAAGGAACTTCGCGAAAGCGTTGGAAAACCTCCCTCGAAGTACCGACACTGGCCTGGCTGAACGGTTAAGCAAGTATTGTACGGTGAGATTGATCCTGACTAATCTTTTCTTTACGGTTTGAGAAGGGATTCGAGAGACAGTGGGAGCCATCCAGTTTAGACAAACTAAAAACCACTCTAAACTTGCAAGAGCATCATGCTAAAGTGTTTCTTTTCTCTCTCCTAATTGCAGCGACCATTCAACATGACTGGACTTAAGTTATTACTAGATAAAAACATATTGACAGGGCCAAACTACAAAGATTGGCTCAGGAATGTCAAGATGGCAATCACTTATGACAAGTTGGGGTATGTCCTTACCACCAAAGCTCCCTCTGTCCCAGGTCCCAAAACCAGTGTCGTAGATAGGGAAATCTACAAGACCTGGGAAATAGATTGCGCAAAGGCCAGATGCCTTGTACTAGCCTCGATGGACAACGAACATCAGAGGAGGCACGAGAATATGGACCTAGAGTCCATATTTCTTCATACAAAAAAACTGTATAGAGAGCAGTCTCGTATCGCAAGATACGAAGTGTCGAAGAAGTTGTTTTCGGTAAGGTTGGCCGTCGGATCATCGGTAGCGGAACACGTGCTTAAGATGATTGGCCGTCGGATCATCGGTAGCGGAACACGTGCTTAAGATGATTGGCTACATAGAGGAGCTCGCGGACCTTGGGACCACGTTGGAGAATGAACTCTATACTGATTTGATTCTCCAGTCCCTTCCTTCCACTTACGCCCAGTTTATCCTTAACTTCAACATGCAAGGAAAGGAGGTTGAACTTTTCGAACTTCTGAACATGTTGAGGAGTGCTGAGGGCACCCTACAGAAGGGTAGGGAGACATCCACTTTGTTTGTAGGAGGATCTTCCTCTTCTAGATCCAGGGCGAAAGCCAAGGGTAAGAAGAAGAAAGCCTCCGCCAAACCAAGAAGCGGTGTCGGTAAAGTGGATACGAAGGGAAAAGGAAAAGCAACAAAGATAGCGGGAAAGCTGGTGGGGAAGGAAGAATGCTTCTATTGTCACAAAAGTGGTCACTGGAAACAGGATTGCAAGGCTTGGAAGGCCAGAACACAGGATTTGAAGCGAGTTGCAGCTTCAGCTTCAGGTGTGTATGTTATTGAAAACTGTCTATCAATAAACTCTATATCCTGGGTATTGGATAACGGATCAGGATCTCATATCTGTAATTCTTTGCAGGCGTTGAGAAAGCGTAGAGTTTTGAAGGCAGGTGACATGACCCTCAGAGTTGCAAACGGTGCTAGCATGGATGCTGAGGCCGTGGGGGACTATCACCTGGGATTGTCGGATGGACACTTTTTGGTTTTGCGTAGTTGTTATTATGTACCAAATGCAACCTGTAATATCATTTCTGTATCTTTATTATCTAAAGAAGGTTATGAATTTGCATTTGTAAGTAATGTAGTGAACATTCACCTTAATCAAGTTTTGATTGGGTCAGGTACATTGAACAACGGTATATACGTATTAAACCAACCACAGATTTTCAATGTCCAGAATACACACAAAAGAAAGTCTCCAGAAATCAATAAAACTTTCTTATGGCATTGTAGACTGGGTCACATCAATAAGAGAAGGTTGACTAAGTTACATACAGAAGGATATTTGGATCCGTTCGAATATCAATCGTATGCAACTTGTCAATCCTGTCTCAAGGGAAAGATGACAAAGACTCCGTTCACTGGACACGGAGTAAGAGCGAGCGAGCTCTTGGGACTCGTACACAGCGACGTGTGCGGTCCAATGTCTACACATGCACAAAGCGGTTATTCTTACTTCATTACTTTTACGGATGATTTCTCAAGGTTCGGACATGTCTTCTTGATGAAGCATAAATCCGAAGCTTTTGAAAAGTTCCAGGAATATAAGAATGAAGTAGAAAAACAAACAGGCAAAAGTATCAAGACACTAAGATCTGATCGAGGTGGTGAATACTTGAGTGCCGAGTTCCTGAGTTACTTAAAAGAGAATGGAATTCTCTCTCAGCTTACTCCTCCATACACTCCGCAACATAACGGTGTATCGGAGAGACGGAACCGAACCCTATTGGATATGGTACGGTCCATGATGAGTAACGCTGAGTTGCCGCGATCGTTCTGGAGATATGCGCTAGAAACAGCTGCATACCTTTTGAACCGTGTTCCCACTAAGACTGTGCCTACCACACCATATGAGTTATGGAGTGGGAAGAAACCCTATCTTCAATACTTGAAGATTTGGGGATGTCCAGCTTATGTCAAAAAGCAGCATGCGGACAAACTAGAGGCACGCTCAGTACTGTGCAAGTTTGTGGGATACCCAAAGAACTCCAGGGGGTATCTTTTCTATTACGCAGAGGAACAAAAAGTCCTTGTTTCTCGTAATGCCCATTTTCTGGAACATCAGTTCTTAGAAAAAGAAATAAGTGGGAGCGCAATAGAACTGGAAGAAATTCCAGAACCACAAGCTATTACTGAAAGCTTAGTAGAACCAGAGGGTTCGAAAGATCAAGACATTCCCACGCCACTCCGCAGGAGTAGTAGGCAGTCTCATCCGCCCGAGAGATACTACGGTTTTCTCATTGACGGGGATAGAGAGGATTGCATCATAGATTGTGATGAGCCTACTAGCTTCCAGCAAGCCATTCAGAGCGTCGACTCGATAAAATGGCTGGATGCAATGCGGACCGAAATGGAGTCCATGTACACCAACAAAGTATGGACGTTGGACATTGCTCCAGATGGGGTAAAACCCGTAGGATGCAAGTGGATCTTCAAAAGGAAGATTGGTGTAGATGGACAGGTTGAGACCTATAAAGCTAGACTGGTTGCAAAGGGTTTTCGTCAGCGACCTGGTTTGGACTATGACGAAACTTTTTCTCCAGTAGCTATGCTGAAATCCATTCGGATCCTTCTTGCCATTGCTACCTTCCACGATTATGAGATTTGGCCGATGGACGTAAAGACAGCTTTTCTAAATGGACATTTAGAGGAGTGTGTCTATATGGATCAGCCAGAGGGTTTCATTCAAAGTGGGAACAGCAGAAAGGTGTGCAAGTTGCTTAAGTCCATTTATGGACTAAAGCAGGCATCGCGGAGTTGGAACATCTGTTTTGATGAGACGGTCAAGGAATTTGGCTTTATCAAAAATCCAGATGAACCATGCATCTATTGTAGATTTGTAGCGAGAACTGTAGTATTCCTCGTTTTATACGTGGATAACATTCTCTTAATAGGAAATGACATTCCTATGCTACAATCTGTCAAGGGGTTCTTGTCACACAGGTTCTCCATGAAAGACCTGGGTGATGCCTCATACATTCTGGGTATCCGGATCTACCGTGACAGATCCAAGAGGATATTAGGACTTTCGCAGTCCAGGTACATCGACGCCATACTGAAGAGATTCAGTATGGAAGATTCCAAGCGCGGTAATCTACCGGCTTGTCACGGGATCACCCTCTCCAAAGAGATGTCTCCCAAGACTGATTTGGAGAGGGATCGCATGTCTATTATACCCTACGCTTCTGCGGTAGGCTCTATAATGTATGCAATGTTGTGTACCAGACCGGATGTGGCTTATGCACTGAGTGTGGTAAGCAGGTATCAGTCAAACCCTGGGGAGAAACATTGGATAGCAGTAAAGAACATTCTCAAGTACCTGAGAAGGACTAAGGAGATGTTCTTGGTGTATGGCGGAAAAGACCTCCAGATTGAGGCATTTGCTGACTCCAGCTTCCAGAGTGACAAGGATGATTCCAAGTCCATGTCGGGTTTTGTCTTCACCCTCAATGGAGGGGCGGTGTGTTGGAAGAGCTCCAAACAGGAAACTGTTGCTGACTCGACTATGGAAGCGGAATACATCGCTGCATCTGATGCCGCAAAAGAAGCTGTCTGGATGAGGAAGTTCTTGAAAGAACTTCAGGTGGTTCCGTCCATTGTTGACCCAATACCTCTGTATTGCGACAACAAATAGCTTTTGCGAAGGAACCCAGGTCCCATCAGAAATCCAGACACATCTTGAGGCGGTATCACCTGATCAGGGAGATCGTGGATCGCCAGGAGATCGAGGTTCGAAGGGTTGCTTCAGAAGATAACACAGCAGATCCATTCACCAAGGCCTTGCCCCAGACTCAGTTCGAGCGGCTGATCGAGATGATAGGTCTTCGATACGCCAGTACATGGCCTTAGTGCAAGTGGGAGATTGTTAGTGTATATGCCCTAGAGGCCATTACTGTATCATTCTAGTTTGTATATTACTTGATGGAAGCTTGGGATATTCACAGTTGTATATACAATCTTGCTCGAAATGGTAGTATGCTACTTGGTTTGTCTCTTCTTTAATATGTGCATGTGTTTCTTTTAGCATGTCGCTGATATACATATTAGTAGAGCCCTTAGGATCTTTGCTTGATTACCAGCGTTGTGATGGCGCTCACACTCGTGGGAGCTGGGTGATCTATAAGCACATCCTTATACAGGTCCCTAGTCGTTGGACTATCGAGATAGGGCATCGATACTCCGGAGTAGACTAGCGTATGCGCTTCTCATCCCAGCGTGGGAGACGGTCTGTCCCACAGCCGTCAGTACGTCGTACTTGAGATAGTATGCGGGTGCTCGTTAGGTTACGAGTACACTGGACAGGACTCGTCGGGAACTGTTGGTTGGTATTATACCTATCGTCAGTTATCAGTCCCAGGTGACATGAGTACAGCTTAGTCCGCTGACTTGACACTGTCACTTCGCCTCGAGTGTATTCCCACTGCACTTTGATTGCTAGCCTCCCACGGCTCAAAGGAGTCGTGCAAACAGGTAGTTTTTGGGTGCAGTCCCGAAGCACTTGGAGGCAGTGACGGTTAGACAGGATTCGTCTCTCCCGGTATTGGGGGTTGACATCGCGCTGTGTCCAGGAGAGCCATTACACGAGTAGTCCCTGGCCAGGGCAAGCGAGATATACTGGTAGGTTTCCAGTGTTATCTCAGGGTGTTCTGGGCTACACTCCGACACGACTTGTACCGCTATTAGGGGACTGACGTTCACCGCCCCCTTAGGCCCGCCATGCGATGTATCAGACGAACAGACCGGACTGTACGGAGACTGTCACATACAGGCTCAGTAGGAGTTCAGATGGGGTTCACCTCGTCAGTCTTCTTATCGACATCTACCTGGGGACCGTTACGTACAGCTAGTGCCGCTTGCGGTCTGTGGTTAAACCCACTGCCAGCGTAGTGTCGAGTCTTTAGAGTCTCGCACAGAGAGCTATTCGCCTTTAGGCAAAATGAGTAGAGGTCGCATGGTTTTGCGACAGGGTTCGTTCACATCCGCGCACTTGTGCACGTTTGCTGTCCGGACAGCTTATACTAGCGGGCTTTGGTTTAAGCCGGATCCTAGTATATGATTTGGGATTGGTTTTTCTCTTTGTATTCGTGTTCCTCAGATCACGAATACGGGTGCGTATGCACAGTTGCTTGAGACAGAGGGAGAGGACTTTGATTAGGGTTAATGACTATTGTCATTTTATTAACCCTAATGCTTATGTGTGTATTATTGTTAATTGATATTAATTTAAATAATTGTGCATGGTTATGGTTGTTGACCATTTGACCTCCTTGACTTGTTGACCTAGGTTGACACTTTGACCATCATCATTTCATTTGGAAGATGCTCTTTGATCCTTGCAAATTGCATTAAAAATGAAATGATAATGGTCATGTCTTGATTAACCATGACAATTATCTAGCTAATTATCTAATTACAATAATTCACACATATATGTGAGAATGGTTTATTTTTCTCTCATTCTATTATTCACTTTCTCTCTCTTGTTCTTCCTCTCCCTCAAGCTCTCCCCTCTCATGTGTTGAGAAACACTTGAGCTTGAGAAAAACCCTTTCTTGATAATCTTTACTCTCATCTAGGGTTCAAGGATTAGCACTTCTTGCACCCTAGTTACTTCTAGCTTGGAGTTGAAGCCAAAGGTCGAGGCTTTCGGGTGGATCTTTCTTCGACGTGAGAAGACGACTAAGGTGGCCTCCTTCCACCACTCCAAGGAGGAAGGAGAGAAGGACATAAAGCCCAAGGTATAACCTTTCTAGCACTTAGCTAGTTTCTAGTTAGCTTTAGCTTGTTTTTATTTAGCAAAGATCCTTCATAGTCAAGTCCATGTTGCCTAAGCTCATAAAAACTTGATTTTTATTCCGTTTTCCGCCTCCCCGCAAGCACCGGGGTGGGCAACATGGACTTACAGAATGTGATATTTGACCCGTATCCAGATTTGGGATGACGTACGATTGACTTACCGTACGAGCTATATATTGATGATAGATCCGCACTCTTGACTCGAGGATGTCATATTGTATATTGTATCGTACGTGATACTATTGAGGCGGGATCACTGACTATTATATTTATATGTATCGACGCAGATTTAGATGGTTTTCCTTCACCCTTTCAGTTAGATTGTTCGTTTAGTCCTGTAATTTACTTGTAGATGTTAGACTAGATTCAGGTCATACCTATTTCAAAACTAACTAATCGTGAGTATTTTAAAGACAGGCCAAGAGATTATACAGATATTTTCAAAAGACGTATCTTTTCTAAAACACCGTAGCCCTTATTTTCTAAACACCACAATTCGTGTTATTTCAAATGGCAAAACTGTATGACACATATATATATTGATATACATTCTTCATTGTTGTGTTTATTATTCAGCTCCCGCATATTATTGCTGTTCGCGTCGCATTTGCATGCTTATATTGTGTTTTCATATGCCATTATTGAGATCATGCTGTCAGGACACCAGCACCATTACCGATGATGCGTATGCTCTATGTACACTTGCTTGCCGGCTCACACACATCATCATCGGTAATTGCCATGTCACGTACACTTTAGTGAATATTATTTCATTGACATAGCCTGCTAGCTGATAGTTACAATATGTTATCGCTTTCATATGCTAGTTTAACTATTGCACTCATTGTATGATATCAGATGCATTCATATATTCATTGGTTATGTAGTATTTTTGGGTTTTATGCCGATATTCACTGTTTACTTACTCTTGATTTTTGGATTTCGGATTTTCATGAGATTTCGGGATTTGGGGGAAAACCGAAAGAATATATATAAACTTCTCTCTCTCTCCCTCTTTTTAAAATGCAAGTTGCGGTTTTCTCGTGATGTATGAGTCGTCCACCATAAGTTTTCATGATAGCTGTTGGATTTCGAGACCCGTTTCGAGGAGTAGTTTGAACCGTCTCGGATACATGGTGGACCTGGTATGGTACCCCGGGGCAAGAAGCGAGTGGAGTCGATGAGCCCGGCACAGGCAGACTGCCTACCGGTGATTGTTTGGCGCGGCGGATATCCGGAGGATACCGTCCGTGGTCGTGTGATTTGATGATATGGGCCGATCCGGACTGACGGAGCCCAAGATATTGAGACACTGTGACATTGAGATATTGGGATTTATGTTTTATGTCGATGCTAGACACTGATTATGTTGATTTCATTGATGATACCTCGTTTTATATAAACAGAAATTTCACTAAAACAAGAAAACAATTTCTTTATTTACATGTAATCTGTTTTCATTACATTACATTCATACCTCATACACATGATATATTGCTACCTGAGGCACTGACACGAGCACATGGGATTACACTTATGTATAGTTGTTTACCCTTGTCACCTTTTCATGTTTCAGATTTTATCATTTGAGGTTTATATATATTTAATCGTATTGACCTAGGATGAGTCATACATACGATTTCTGCTCGGTGATGTTTTCTACTCAAGAGTTGGCAACTCACCCCCGTTGTGCCACAGTTTCTTGCAGTTTTGCCGTACAGGTTTCGTTACGGCTTTGCTGGCACACTGCTTCCATTCCGGGTGATTTGCTTTGGTAGGTGGGTTCACTTGTATCGTGACCACCATTGTACGTTATTTTATTCATTGTATCTAGTAAACTCCATCAACCAGACATGTATATTTATTTGACTTAGAGACCTGTTGTATATTCTTTCGACCTTAGAGTCGCGCGTTGTATTATTATGGTTTTTTGTTGTTGTTGGGTTTCTTTTTGAGTTTTGATCATCGCCCTTCGGCGTTGTATATTATATTGCTTGCGTGGTTGTGACCGTCGATTGACGAAGAGCTAGCTCCCGCTTGGGGATGCCTTTATTCATATTATGCATGATGTACCCTTTTCGGGCCAGATTTTACAAAGGAAACTCTGCCGAAATTTTCAGAAAAGACTTGATGTTTTAAAAACGCATAATTCGGCTTATGCTATTAAAACCACTCGTTTTAAAATAAGTTTCTTCTTACCTAAAAAAAATGGTTTAGATTTCTGGGCTTTTGGCTTACTTGAATTAGGTGTGGTCCTATAGACTTCACATGATTCAAGTGTCAGTCACGTGCTATTTTGGGTCGTGACAGACGTACCAATGGTTGTGGGACAGACCATTTCCCCGACTGGGATGAGAAACGTATACACTAGTCTACTGTGGAGTATCGATGCCCCGTCTCGATAATCCTACGACTAGAGGTCTGTATAGGATGTGCTTATAGATTATTCAGCCCCCACTAGTGTGACTGCCATCACAACGCTGGTAATCAAGCAAAGATCTTAAGAGATCTACCAATATCTATAAGCGGTATGCTAAAAGAAACACATGCACATATTGAGTTAGAAACAAACCAGGTAGCAGACTACCATTTCGAGAAAGACTGTTACTATATCCGTGTATATCCCAAGCTCCCATTAAGTAATATACAATCCAGTATGATACAATAATGGTCTCTAGGGCATATATCACTAACACTACTTCGCCTCGAGTGTGTTCCCACTGTACTTTGATTACTACCCAACCACGGCTCAAAGGAGTCGTGCAAACAAGTAGTAGTTGGGTGCAGTCCCGAAGCACTTGGAGGCAGTGGCAGTTAGATAGGATTCGTCTCTCCCGGTATTAGGGTTGATATCGCGCTGTGTTTGGAGAGCCATTACACAAAGTCCCTGGCCAGGGCAAGCGAGATTTACTGGTAGGTATTCCAGTAGTTTCTCAGGGTGTTTTGGGCTACACTCCGACACGACTTATTACGCTATTAGGGGTCTGACAATTTCCACCCCCTAGGCCCGATATACGATACTCGACGAACAGACCGGACTGTACGGAGATTGTCACATACAGGCTCAGTAGGAGTTCGGATGAGTTTGCTCGTCGGCCTTCTCATCGATAGATACCTGGGTAGCTGTTACTGTTAGTTATATATATGCCCTAGAGTCCATTGTTGTACATATGATGTATATTATAGTGGATGCTTGGATATATATAGAGAGGACTTTCTTGCTCGATATGATAGTATGCTATTTGGTTTCACTTTGTCTTAACATGTTGACTTGTATTGGTTTACTTTCTTGCTCTCACATGTTGATAAAACCCTTAGGATATGTACTCGACTACTGGGACTATGATGCAGATCATACTAGTGGGGCCAGAGTAGTCCAAGAATACATCCTATAACTGTTCCTAATCGAGGGAGTATCGAGACAGGGCATCGATACTCCAGAGTAGACTAGCGTATACGCTTCTCGACCCATATGATGGGCGATGGATGATCCCATATCCATTGGTGTTTGACATCAGAGATGGTATACGGGTACTCAGTGGAGACTGGATACACTGAACGAACTCGCCGAGAACTCCTAGATGGTATTATACCTATCGTCAAATAGCAGTTCTCTGGTGACACTGGTACAGGTTAGTCTGTAGACCCGAGATCGTTATAGAGTCTTGTATGATTCCCACTATGCTTTGATTTCCACCTTTCCACGTCCAAGAGGGCGTGCAAAACGGTGCCTTTTGGGTACAGTCCCGAATCACATGGAGGCAATGAGCGATAAGAGGGGTTTCGTCTCTCCCGGTAATGGGAGTTGATGTTGCGCTGTGTTCGATTGGCTATAACTGGAAGTCCCTGGCCAGGGCTGATATGGAGATATACTGATAAGAGTTATCGGTAGTTTCTCGACCCGTTATGAGCCTTACATCGACACGACTTATCGGTTACTGGGGTCTGACGTTTACCACCCCTAGACTAGATATACGACATATCAGACGAAGAGATCGGACTGTACGGGAGTGTTACTGATTGGATTCACAGGAGAATGTATAGGCTTGCTTGTTGATCTTCTGATCGCTCAATACCTGGGTGGCTGTTACGTTTAGCTGACCGCTTGCAGCTTGTGGGTGTTTGATATGATCATCACCTACTGCCAGAGTATCGACGATTCTTTAAAGTCCTATACAGAGGCTTCCTGGCTCAGGAAAAACGGAGTAGGAGCACATATGTGATATGTGCGGGACCGAGACTAATATGATATGAGATACCATATTCTATTCTCGCGATATGTGATATCGGCCGGGTATATGTGATATAGCCGGGTTATCGGATCAAGTGTTGATTCGATAAAATGGTACTAGTTATATTAGTCGGTTGTATGTTAATATAGCCGAGTTATCGGATCAAGAGTTGATTCGATAATTTAATATATAATTATATATGTGATATATTAAGTTACATTAACTAATATAAGCTCGCTTTATTGATTCTTTTTCTCACTTGGATAATACATTGATGTATATGCGATATATGTTAATTGTATTATTTTATTTTGTTACGTTATATATTATATATGTGATATATAATATTGTAACATGTTAGGCTTACAAATGCAACAAAGGTTTTGAGATTTAACCATATTAGGGTTTGGATTAGGGTTAAGGTTATGGATTAGGTTTTAGAGGAGCTTTGAGGAAGCTTCATGAAGCTTTGACTTTGTCCACTTTCCTTGATATTTTTGCTAGATATTTGTTAACCCAACCCAAACCTTAACCCATGGTAAAGTCTCTACAAGGGTTAAGCATGTCATGCTTAACCCTAGGTTTCAATTGTAACCACAACAATAATTCATTATTCATCACAAAAGAAATTCTTCTTCTTCTTCCTCTCTTGAAAGCTTTTCTAGCTTTTTTTTTGTGATGATTTAAAGTGAGAAATTGAAAACAAAAGAGAGCAAAAATTCCTATCTCATCATTATCATCTATTCTAGCCACTTAGATTAGGGTGTTCACTTCACTAATAACTTCATTAGAGAAGTGTGAGCTTGGGTTTGAGATACTTCAAGGTAGATTATCTTAGAAAGGGAAGACTTCAAGCAAGATGGCTCATTCACCTCATGGAGCCTCTCTAGAGTCCGTGTTCTTGATGATCACAGCGAAGGGAACTCAACACGAAACTTATGAAGCGAAGGAACGGACTACAAAGGTTGTAATCCTAATCTCTTAGAAGTAAAGTTGTTTACTTCGTGTGTTTTGGTTTGATTCTCTAGTTAACATCCTAGGTTTAGGGTTATCTATAATGGCAAAATTTAAAATTGGTATGGGAGATGCCACCCGAAACCTTGCTGCCGTTGTAGATATCCCAACAGTTATGTGCAGCTAGTACCGCTTGCGACTTATGGTTAAACCCACTGCCAGCGTACTGTCGAGTCTTTAAAGTCCCACATAGAGGGTTTCCTTGCATCGGGCGAAAGATGTAGAGGTCGTATGGTTTTACGACAGGGCTTCGATCACGTACGTGCACTTGTGCGCATATGATGTTCGGGCGGATAATACTAGTGGGTTTTGGTTTAAGCCGGATCCTAGTATTGTATTGATAGATTTGGTTTGTCTCTTTGTATTCATATTCTTCGGAATGCGGATGCGGATATGTATATACGGATGAAGGACATTCTCATAATTTGTCAGGAAAACTTCTAGAATTGGACACCTATTAGGGTTTGATTTCTTTATTTGGATTAGACTTTATTAAGAAATGAGGTGGATTTGAACATTGAACCTAGCATGGCAACTTGGTGGCTCATGGCTATGACTCACCATAAGATATTTGTGAAACTCATTAGATATTTGTGTGAGAAATATCTCCTCAATTATTAGATAAGCTTCACTTATTCTAAAGAGGCAGACATCTCTTTTCAATGGTTCACAACTTCACTCTCATATTTTCTCAAGTCTTCTACTTCTTTCTCATGAACCCTAATTGTCTCATGAGTTGAGAAATCTAGGGTTCAAAGAGACAAACTATTCCATCTTCACTCTCTACATCAGCTAGCCATCTAGTCTAGCAAGCTAGTTGCCCTAGTTATCTCGGATTTGAGCTTGGAGCTCGAACTATAGACTCTCGGATGGATCGTCTTTGATTCGAAGAAGCCGACGAGGAAGCTTTGATCCATTACAATCCTCGAAGCCTACGATGACGAGGAGGACAGCGACTAAAAGACCCGAAGGACTTGGTTTCGTGAAGTATAACTTTAATCCGAGTAGTTAAACGTCACACAGTATTATGTTAGCTAGGATTTAGCATCGATCATGTAGTTCAAGTCCGTGTTGCGAACTTTGAAAAATCGTTTTTTGCAAATTCCGCCTCCCCGCGAACACGTGGGATGCACGACATGGACTTACAGAGGCGGAGGCAGTTGGTTGAAGTGATCGAGTATGAGTCGACGGCGGTTGGTTTCAGTAAGGGGCGATTGGGCAGCGGGATAGGTGGCAGTGAGCGGTGAGGGGATGACTAGGTATTGGGGTTAGGCTTTGATACCATGTAAAACTCGGTTTGGGCCCACAGCACATGGGCCCACACATACATGCACATAAGCTTCTAATACAGTAAGACTCCATCCAAAATATTCAAGTATTATAGAGATTTATCCCAACTTATATTTTATATTTTTCCAATGCAGGACTATATTAACCACATTTTCAACATTATAAGAATACCAACATTACGCTTTTAAGAAAGAGATGATGATAAAAGAATTTTACTTCGGTGCCTTCAACTTTCATTCCGTAATTCACGTTGTAAAGTAAGATGTGACATCTTCAGGTTCATCAAACCAGAAAGTGACACATGTCGGTTTTTAAATATTTTTCATTTTTGCATATGCTCTCTCTTCTTTCTTTTTTGTTGGTACCTTGTCATTCTCTCTTTCTCAAGAAAATAACCAGGACTTTTATGCTGCCAATGATTTGATATTTGATTCAGTTACGACTAAAAAAACGACAAATACTCCACCACTTGATGTTTACACTAGTTTCAATGGGAAATAATTTTCCTACCAGCTATAATAATCTGCCTATTTTTGTACTGGCATATGTGGCTATCTAGCTGGCAACTCAATTATCATATGTGATTAATTTTTCTCTCTCTCCATTAATCCCATCACCCAATCTCACACGTTATACCATTTCTGTCTCCTGCCTAATTTCTCTCTTTCTCTCATCCTCTACACATCATTATCCAACAGGATAATCGAATTATAAAATAAAATGAAAAAGAAGGAAAAAAATACTGGAGATTGAGACTTAAAATCGATATTGGTATTTAAATTTTCTTTCTTTTCTGAAACTGGATCCTTTTTCCTTAAAAAAAAATCAGATTTTAGAGAAGTAAATCCGAATCAATAACCCTGATAGTTTTATTCAATCAATCATATGAATATTTCAGCTTAAATTCTTTTGGGCACTTAATAATGATAAGAAAAGGTTTGCATCATCCTTTGTTTGAATTCCTGTAGTCATGCTCATTCACTCTTTCAATAATTCTCTTTAATTTATTTCGTTTTTACTCCTTTTAAATTGAATTAAATCGTCTAATGATTGAAGAAAGCTTAAGAACAAGCTAATGCCGATGTCACAGGCGTTGCTTTTTCTACAAAAGAAGGCGGTTTCCAAAAAACAAAAACAAAAAATACAAGATCCTTGAAGAAATAGTGAGCTGGAGATTTCATTGTAAATTTGGGTGGATTTAGATCATAAGCTGATTTCAATTTTTTTATGAGCAAGATTTAAATTTCTTTCTTGTTTCAGGTATTAACGAAAGCAAATACTTAGCATGTGAAAGATCAATTTTCTCGTAATAAACAATTCCTTAACTTCGTTGTTATAGTAGGCAAAAATCCTTTTTTAAGTTCTTCGGTATTAAGAAATCTTTTTAATTGACATGATTTTTGGCTAACTAAATTACAGTAAACTATCCTCAACAATTTTTGAAAGATCAACTTTCAACTTTCATTTCATTTAGGCTAGCTAAATTAGAGCAAACTATCCTCAACAATTTGGTTTCATTTCATTTAAGGGAACGAATCATTTTTTTTCATTTTAATTTGTGAGGTTTGTTTAACTCTTTTTTTCTCCCTTCATGTAGTCAGAATTTTTTTACAGATGAGAAATGGAGGATGAGAATTGAGGAGGAAGATGAAGCGGGACAATGATCATAAAATTGGGGAGGAGAGAGAAAGAGACTCGTGTGAGAAAGAAAGAGAGAGAAATAACAATCAAAAATATTTTTCATGACATCCAAAAGTTCACCAAAAACACATACATCCTGAGTCCAGCTATTTGATATTATTACTTATGTGTTGTGGATACTATCATTTTGTCTCTTGGATAAACTTTAGGATGAACAAATTGCGGGCTGGAAAAGTTTTGAGAGATAAAAAGAGAGAAAAGGATGACACAAGCAAGAATCATAAATTACTCTAGAACCCCATTCAGTCGCTAATAAAAAATAATCCAACCAAATGAAATCTTGAAAGAGTCATTTTAATCAAGCCCACATGAATAAAAATTCCCTGATACATCATGCATACAGAGCTAAGAAAAATATGAAGTTAGAAATAACTTAATGTAATTAAAAGCTTACATTAACTAATAGTCCAAAGCAAATCAAAAGTTTACTAGAACTTCTGAAATTTATTATATAAAGAAATTAAGCTTGCATTTGAAAGAACTCTGAGAATCCAACATACATCTTTAACTCTTGTCATCTGGTAACACCTACAAATGAATGTAAAATATAACTAAACAATTGGGTATAACAAAGGAAGCTATATATTTGATAAATAGAACAAAGAGAATTAACAAACGATGAGAAACAAACAATACAAAAAAAAAATCCTAAAAATGATAAATAGAACCATCCAGCAAGTATAAAAGTACAAATAAGGCTCCTAACCCACTCACAAATGTTGATGAAGAAACGTTTTATCTAAGAAAAATGGTGTCTTAATGAATTGAGCTCAAAAGTAGAAGATTATGTATAACATACCCGATTTTGCCAAAGGTTACTTGCCTTTTTCAATGTTGAAAGTGGACGGCTAAACTCAATCCGTTCAAAAAACACCCAAATTTGAACATCTGTAAAAAGAACTCTTGGGCATTTCGTCAAACATATGTTGAGCATCCTGTTGTCTCAAGCCCTCATCAGTTTACAATAAGGAAAAAAGAAGAAGAAAGATATAATTGAAATAAAGATCCTAATGAATCAAAAAATTCACTTGGAAGCCTAATCATGCTCGATCTGCTATGGTCACCACTGAGAGAGAGAGAGTCGGCCAGTCATACGGTAATGTACTCCAGTGGGGATGCTAGGAGCTCATAGTTTCTTAAAGGATGGCAATGGGTTCTTTTCATTTTTGTTATTTCCTCAGAAATTTCTCATCTATTTCTATTTTAATATTTGAAAGAATAGGCTAAACGGCTGAAATTTTGTCTTCCCGCCAAAAATTGTTTTCCCGCCTCAAATTTGGAGAAAATTGTTTTCCCCCAAAATTTCGGCTTTAACAAAAATAGTTTTTTGAATGCTAGTATTATATATGATAACATCGCAAAATATTTGAGAAGAATTTATATAGTTTTAGTTGCTAGCTCTCTGCATGTGAGATCCGTGTATATACATATTAACATCATATATAAAAAAAAATTGAATAGATATTCAAAAGAAATTAACGTAAATTAATAAACCATTTTATTGAATTTTAGTTACCATGACAAATACTTTTAATGGTTTGGATTTTATAGATTTGATAAAATTTGAAAATTAGTTATGGTTTTTCTAAATATTTTATTTAAAATTGTGAGTTTTTTTTATGCCCTGAAGGCAATTATTGTACACTTACATGGACCTATATGGATACAGCATTTTTGCTCGAAATGATAGTATGCTATCTGGTTTGCTTTATCATTCATGTGTATATATTTTACTTGCTGTTACGTATCGCTAATACATGTTGATAAAGCCCAAAGAATCTTTGCTTGACTAATAGGATTATGATGTGATCATACTAGCGGGATATGGATAGTCCATAAGCACATCCTTAAATGTTCCTAGTCGTGGGAGTATTGAGACGGAGCATCGGTATTCCAGTGTAGACTGGTGTATATGTTTCTTAACCCTGACCGGGACGATGACTGGTCCTCCAGTTATTGGTGTTTGATACTGAAGATTGTATACAAGTGCTCATTAGAGAATGGGTATACCGAACGGACTCGCCGAGAACTCCTAGATGGTATTATACCTATTGTTAGATAATAGTTCTCTGGTGACAATGGTATATGGTAGTCTTTTGTCCAGAGATCACCATAATGTCTTGTGTGTGTTCCCACTATATTTTGATTACTACCGAACCACGGTTTTAAAGAGCCGTGTATACAGGTTTTGGTTGGGTATAGTCCTGAAGTTTATAGAGGCATTGAGCGATCAAGAAGAGATTCGTCTCTCTGTATAGGGAATCTATGTTGCGATATAATGATATGACCATAACCAGAAATTCCTGGCCAGTGTGGTTGAAACAACTGATAAGTGTTATCAGTTGTATCTCAGATAGTTATGAGTTTGATATCGGCATGACTTATTGGGTTATTGGGGGTCCGACAGTTTCCACCCCCAGACCCGGTATGAGATACTCTTTGACGAAAAGACTGGACTGTACCGTAATTGTCACCGATTGGCTCTGTTGGATTCGGATGAGTTTGCTTGTCGGCCTACCTTTTTATCAATACATGGGTAGTCGTTACGTAAAGCTAGCGCCGCTGACGTGCTTATGGGTTAACCCGTTAGGGGATTGATCTGAAAGTGTTTCAGATTCAATCGGATATGATTCTAATTAACCTGCTGCCAAGTATTTTCAAGTCTTTAGAGTCCCACACCGAAAGTGCCCGCTGAAGTGAAACGATGATGTGGATTGGTATTATGCGTATAGTTGATACGTGCAGGAGTTCGATTAAACACGTGTACATGATACACGTATATTAATCGGACGTTTAATAATACTAACCGGTTTATTTATAAGCCGGATTACTAAGTCAAGAATTGACTTAATATCCATATATTTGATATGGTTGCTAGTATTGTGTATATGATACACACACACTCTCTTTCTCTCATTAGTATATGATACTAATGTATTATTATGTATATGATACATAATATGTGTATGTATTTGATACATATAATTTCTCTCTTTAAATATATGTATTTGATACATATATTGTATATGTATATGATACATATACTCTCACTCTTTCTCTCTCTCTCTCTCTCTCTCTCTCTTGTTTGTATATGATACATACATGTATATATATTTGATACATATTCATTTTTTCATTTGATGACAAATGAACCCATGTGGAGAGTGGGGGCCACATGAGAAAATATCATCAAATTTTCTCAAGCCCTCTCTCTCTTAAAATGACATATATAAGGAAATAGAAAAAGAGATAAGAGAGGATTATCATTCTATTCATCCATCTTCTACCTCTTGTTCTTTTTGGAGGAGGAAAATAAAAAGCAAGAGATGGAAAGAGAGAGCTTTCCATCATCATCATCTACCTTTTACCTATTAACAATTTGTGAGAGCTATCTGCTTCACAATAGAAGTGTTCTATAGTGAAGTGGGAGCTTGGGGGTTACTTTCAAGGTGAATCATTTTCGGCAAGTAGGTGTCAAGAAAGGTATTAACGGGGTTACGCCCTTGGGAAAACGAGGTTTATTTTAATTAGGTCCGTGCGAAAGTACGGGGAATTTCCCTCAAAGCACCAACACTGGCCTGGCTAAAAGATTGGCGAACTTGTAAAGTGTAATTAATCCCGGCTAGTCTTACCTTTTAGGGTTTGAAAGAAAATTTGATAAAAACAGTGCGAGTCATCCTGATTAGATAAGATAATAACCAATCTAATCTTGCAAGAGCATACGCTAAAGTTTTTTCTTCTCTCTCTCCAGGTAGCAACCATGTCAGGTCTTAATCAAGATAATAATATAGATGTATTGACCGGACCCGCTTGTTATACTGAGCAGGAGAACGTTGGTTCCGTTCTTTCTTATAATTGTTATAAGACTGAGCAGGAAATAGGGGAATATCTGAATTCCCACGCCGCCCAAATGAAGAATAAGCATGTTGATACATCTTCTTCGGGTGTGTTAGTTATCGAGAACTGTTTCTCGATTCACTCTGCGTCCTCGGTATTAGATACCGAATCAGGATCTCACATATGTAATATGTTGCATGGGCTAAGAAAAGGTAGAGAACTGGGAGAGGGTGATCATTCCGTAAGAGTAGGGAATTGTGCAAATGTTGCAGCCAAAGCAGTTGGCGAATATCACCTTCTGTTACCAAATGGTAATATATTGATTCTGAAAAAATGCTATTACATACCGACCCTGATATGCAATCTTATATCAGTTTCTTTATTGAGTAAAGAAGGATATAATTTTGTAGTACAGGATAATTTTATTAACATCTTCCTGAATCAAAAGTTGATTGGATCAGGCTCGTTAAATAATGACATATACGTTCTAAATCGAACCACGGTTCTTAATGTACAAAACACACACAAGAGGAAGAGTTCAGAAATGAACGAATCCTTCTTGTGGTATCGTAGACTAGGTCATATCAATGCGACACGACTAGCTAAGTTACATAAGGATGGATATTTGAATCCATTCGAATTTTCATCTTATGACACTTACCAGTCATGTCTCAAAGGCAAGATGACCAAAACTCCGTTTAGTGGACATGGAGAAAGAGTTACAGAACTCCTGGGACTGATACATAGTGATATATGTGGTCCCATGTCTACACATGCCAGGAATGGTTCTTCGTACTTCATTACATTCACTGACGATCTCTCAAAATACGGACATGTGTTTCTGTTGAAACACAAGTCTGAAGCTTTTGAGAATTTCAAAGAATATAAGCACGAAGTCGAGAACCAGACGGGTAAAAGTATTAAGATCCTTCGATCTGATCAAGGAAGAGAATACTTGAGCAATGAGTTCCTAGATTATCTAAAAGAGAATGGGATTCTCTCTCAGCTTACTCCTCCGTATACACCACAGCACAACGGCGTATCGGAACGGAGGAATCGCACCATATTAGATGCGCTCTATGATGAGCATCGCTGAGTTGCCTATTTCCTTTTGGGGTTATGCGCTTGAGACAGCAGCATACCTATTGAATCAAGTTCCATCTAAATCTGTACCTACCACATCATATGAGATATGGAGTGGGAAGAGACCATATCTTAAACGAGTTATGATATGGGGTTGTCTGGCCTATGTCAAAAGGCAAAATCCAGACAAACTCGAGGCACGATCGGTTCTTTGCAAGTTTGTGGGATATCCAAAGAATTCATATGGATATTTATTCTACCACGGTGAGGAACAAAAGGTGTTTGTTGCTCAACATGCCACCTTTTTAGAAAAGGAATTTCTTGTAAAAGAAATTAGTGGCAAAAAGGTAGAACTGGAAGAAGTTCCGGCTACACAGACTATTACTGAAGATTTAGTGGAACCAAAGGATTCGATAGTTCCCAACGAACCTCAGCCTCTCCGCCGATCTAGTAGGGTTCCTCATCCTCCTGAGAGATACTACGGTTTTCTCATTGACTGTAGGAGCGAGGATTGCATTATAGAAGATGATGACCCAACTATCTTCGAGCAGGCCATCACGAGTGAGGACTCTATGAAATGGCTGGATGCAATGCGATCTGAGATGGAATCCATGTACACCGACAAAGTATGGACTTTGGAAGTTGCTCCTGAAGGGGTAAAACCCATTGGGGGTGATTGATCGTTTCTTTTGATGTGTTGAAAAGTGTTATCACAATCAAAGAATTTATAGCCGCAATCAATAACAGTGTCGATATAGTTCGTTAATGAGTACGGATTGTCCACTGAGATTCATGTATTTATTCATTCTTGCTTTAGTTGAGTCAAAAGAAAATAGTAAAGAAAAAATTCAAGAAGATGAATCAAGATTTATTAGAAGAAATATTTTCAAGAAACATCATGAAAGAATTTAAGATTTAGTAATCAAGAAAGTGTCTAATTTCAATTTTAGTTATCAAGAAAATATAGAATAGCTTGTAGGATTCGATAAGAATTAGTAGCAATGATGAATACTGATAATGACTTATCTTATCTATTGATGAATTATAGCTAGAACGATGGCGATGAATGAAGATTAGGAATTTATTGAAGAAACTAGGGTTTCTCCTTCACTATCCCTTATCTTTTCATTTATCACTATTCAAATCTAGCCTTTAGCAAAGAGAATCATCACTCATTTAATCCCAAATTGCAACGAAATTATCAAGAACGGTGACCTCGCTCCAAATTTGGTCGTTGATGATTCTTTTTTTTCCTAAAATTCATAATTCTCATAAGACTTAAGACGAGTTTAGGATTTCACCACCATTTGATCTACCGATCTCCTTCGAATCCTTAACAAGCGGAGATTTCACTCACGCATCAAGAAAAAAAATAAAAGAATCAAGAATTAGAAATTTCACAATGCGAAAATGTAAAGAAAGCGAGAATTAACAATTTATCACCTTTATTAATCAACTTCTAATTACACATTCCTTCAATCCGAAATTACAAGAATTGCTCTCGATCGCTCCTTTGAAGAGGTAACTATTTCGTCGAATTTCGCTTCGCTTGATCTCCGTGAGACTTGGACCTGTCGAGGATCTCGCGCTCTTGATGATGATCGGCTTCACGTAAAGGATCTTGAATGTCGTCGCTTGATTTTGTTCTCAACGATTCTTGATTTGGATTTTGATTGGGAATTGAATTGGATTTGGTTTTGGTTTGTGTGCTAGAAATCAACTACCATCAACAACTAATCAATCTCATTAATGTAAGCTTAGGTCCCTTTTTATAGCTCTTCACCAATCTTCCACTAGAAGCTAGGTTAATCTTCCCCAAGAAGCTAAGTAGTTGTAGGGAAACTTCTAGAATAAGGTGGTTATCAAGCTTCCTCAAGAAGCTAGGCTGTTTGAGGGAAGTTTCCAGAACAAGTTTGTTATAATGGAGCGTCTTCAACAAGCTAGGAAGTTGGATTGAAGCTTCTGGAGAATTATCATCACTGACGCCCACAACTCGGCCGCGGATCTGATTGTAAAGATTTAACGTGCTTGCACTTTTAAAAGATGAATCAAAGAATATTTATAACCGCAATCAAGAACGGCGTTGCTTGGTAGCTAACCGGTGAGTACGGGTCGGTCCACAGAGATTTTGTGTATTCTCGATTTGTTCTAACGAGTTAATTCCGATTGTTGTCGGATTGATTAAATCTAAAAACTAAGTTGATCTAAATCTTTCTAGGGTTAGGTTTAGGTTAAGTTTAGAAAGTCAATATTCCTCACCGCTTTCTATACCCTATTTAAGATCTATAAGGTGTTATGGTAATAATTAATAAAGTGGATTAGTACTATCGGGAAGAAACGGTGTTTCTTCCTCTAGATTCTTGTCCTTCCTTTCTTAATTCTTACCCTAACCTCCATGGAAAACACGCTCACCGGTCGTTTATACTACGGTATCACTGCTACCTCGTAGGATAGGGTGCCGTAAGGAGCGGTGTGTGCATGTATGCATGGAGTCCTATAAAAACGTGTGATGGGCAAGAAAGGGGTGAGAGATCTTCATCTCTCAAGCCTTCCCCAAATCTAACCCTAACAAGCGAGGAGACTACTCACTCATTAGGGAATTGATTAATATTTTCTAAACTAATTAACTAGGGCAGAGAATAAAAGATCTAACTAGGGCATAGAAAGAAATTACCTATGGCATGGAAATAAAATTTAACTAGGGCAATGAAAAGAAAACTTACTCCTAATTTTTATTTGATGCACTCTTCCTTCTTTACAGAAATTTACAGATCTGAATTTAGATAGATGAAATGAGGCACAAGAAGAGGTATACCTCAAAAAGAGGTTTATGGTTTCTATTTATAGATCATAGAAACCCTAGGGTTACAATCGACTCACATCTGCAATTACATTTATACCCTACAGAAGACTAGTCAACGCACCGCCGCGCCGACACTTCCTGCGCCGACACGTGTCCTACATGGCCGCGGATCCACGGCCATAAGCTTAGTTTAGCCGCGGTTCCGCGGCCGTATTGAGGGCTTGATGGCTCAGTTCTTCTGGGTTTCTCCGTGTTGCTTTTTCCTTGACTTTTCTTCACTTTGTTCTTCAGAATGTCTTCTAGTTTCCTTCCAGATTTCCACAGTGAATAATGTAGTGGACTTTACCGTTCGCTTTGTGTTGAAGTCTTAAACCTTGCGCTGCCTTTGTATGTTGTGAACTTGTTTATTGATCTTCGTTTACTCCAAACTGTTAAGCTTGATTAAGATTCTTCCATTTGTTGGTCGTAGTCTCACTTTTGTATTGTCTTTGTTGGAGATAGTGCCCTCAGAGTCAATTATTGGATCACAGGCACGTGATTGCAATGATTGAGAGAGGACCTATGCCGGTAGAACAGTCTTACTCAAGATGATAGTATGCTAACTGGTTTATCTTTATCATCGTGTACTGCTTTAGGTGACCTTACAGGTCACTATTGCGTGCTGATAGAGCCCTTAGGATTCTTGCTTGACGGCCAACAGTATGATGGCGATCATATACGTGGGAGCTGGGGTCTATAAGCACATCCTTAAAAGGTCCCTACTCGTGGGAGTTTTCGAGACAGGGCATCGATACTCCAGAGTAGACTAGTGTATACAGTCGAGACCCCGACGAGGGGCGGTGGCCGGTCTCACAAGCCACTGGTGTCAGTTGGTTCACCTAAGATGTATACAGGTGCTCATTGGGTTATGAGTACACCGGACAGGACTCGCCGGGAACATGCTAGTTGGTTTTATACCAGACGTCAGATAGCAGTTCCCTGGTGACATGTGTACAGGTTAGTTCATCGACCTGAGATCGTCATTTTTCTCGTATGGGTTCCCACTGTACTTTGACTACTACCCTACCACGGCTCAAAGGAGTCGTGCAAACAGGTTTTAGTTGGGTACAGTCCCGAGCAACAAGGAGGAAGTGAGCGGATCTTTCGGGGTTCGTCTCTCCCGGTATTGGGGGTGAGGTCGCGCTGTGTCTAGGAGAGCCATTACACGAAGTCCTTGGCCAAGGAGGGAGATTTACTGGTAGGTATTCCAGTAGTATCTCAGGGTGTTCTGGGCTACACTCCGACACGACTTGTACCGCTTTTGGGGGTCTGACTTTTACCAACCCCCTAGGCCCGCCATGCGATGCTCATAGACGAACGGACCGGACTGTACGGATATTGTCACTGACAGGCTCAGTAGGGTGTCAGGATGAGTTCGCTCATCGACGTCCCTTTTGGTCAATAGCTAGTAGCCCGTTACGTATGGCTAATACCTCTGACGTGCTAGTGGTTAAATCCACAGCCAAAGTATTGACGAGTCTTTAGAGTCCCCCACAGACCGTTTCTCAAGTTTCGGGCGAGCTGTAGAGGCCGTATGGAGATAAGGCAGGGTTCAATCATATACGTGCGGTATTGGACGGATCATGATCGGACGGATAATACTAGCGGGCTTTGGTTTAAGCCGGATCCTAGTATTGTACAATGTAGATTTTGTCTCATTGCATTTGTATTCGGTCGGAATACAAATGCGGGTATGTATATACAGTCGCGGGGTTTTCCTGTAATTTATTACGGGATCAGTTTTTTGAAGTTGCCAGTTTGCTTTCCGTTTCGTCCATTTTCCTTTGTTTCCTTTCTTTGGCTGAAAATTGGTGGAGGGGGTTATTTGCAATTGTGCAATTAACAATGGAGAAGACTTTTTATGGCACATGATAGCTTCATGATGGTTCCACCATCTTTTGACCTCATTTGTTCATCATGACTTGATATGATTAGGTGATGGAGTGGAGATTTGATTGTGATCATTATTCTTCATGATTATCATTTTCTCTCTCTTGTATTATTGCTTACTCCACTCTCTCTCATTCTTGAAGCTAGGGGCGGGCCATTCTTAGTGAGGGGCTGTCACATTTTGTGGGGTGAGATTTTGTTCTCTTCATGCTTGCAAAATTCCCTAGTTCATCAAAAATGTTTACATCTCCTTCTCCTCTTCCAAATGGCAACTTCATATAACCCCATGAGACAAAACCACTCTACACTATCCTACAGCATTCTTGGACACGTCGACTCGCCAACTTCGTGCCCGAGTTGTCTCGGTCCAGAGGTGGGAGCCCGTAAAAGAACCCGGCGATGTGGTGCCCTTCCGACGGGGAGATGAAGACCGGAGATTCCGCAAGGAGATCGGGACGACGACGAGAAGACCGAAGGACACGGATCGCTCGGAATATCTCTCTACCCCTTCTCTAGTTTGCTAGCATTAGGTTAATAGCCCGATCCGGGTCTAAAAGTCCGCGGTAGCGCCAGTTCTAGTTTTTAGAAAAGTTCTTCGTTTCCGCATTTTGGCCTCGGATTGACGGCCGGGGTGCTGCCGTGCACTTACACTGGTATCAGAGCCACGCCATTAACCTAGTCTAGCTTGCTCTAACGTGTTTACAAGTTCGATCGAACGGATTTTCCAAAAACCCCATTTTCAAGTCCAGGTTTCTGTCGAATTTTTGCTGTGCTAAAAAAATTATTTGGTATATTGCAAAAATACGTGCAGGGTTTTATAAGAATTCTGTGAAAATTTGGTAGGCTGAAATTATTGTAGCGTGGTGGATCAGCGGCCAAAACCACGTTTTGGCCGCGGATCCGCCGCCGTACTGTGGCCAAACTGCACCAAATTTCTACAGTGGATTTCTGACATGGAAATAAGGTTTCTGGTATATTCTTTTGGGGCCTAGATTTATTTTGAGTGCTACAGTTGTGCTTGGGGCCCACTTCGGGAAATTTAGTCGATCGAAAATTTTAAACATATTAGTTCACAGTATTTACATTATAACTGTGACCGTGAATGTCACTTGATCGGTAAATCCTGTCTATCTGCTATAGCCCTTTTAGACGGATTTGCGAACGTGACATTCACGTTGATGTTCTGTGTTGTGCTGTGATGTTGCGGATTGTCGTGGTGGATAGCCTGGATGCAATGGTAGTACAGTTTGGTTATTATGTACATTTGATATTGCGGGGCGAGCGTCCGACATATGGACTACCGTCACTGCCTGTTTGTATATTATTCTTTTGGGGCATGACCGGGCTGAGGTCGATGTACCCGTTGTATGTATATTTTACTTTCTGTACTAGGATTACCCCGCGGAGGGGTGCACGGGTAGCCGGGTTCTAGAGGGCAACGGGCCCGCATCT
Organism: Agapanthus africanus; assembly: GCA_030015575.1. Taxonomy (NCBI): domain Eukaryota; kingdom Viridiplantae; phylum Streptophyta; class Magnoliopsida; order Asparagales; family Amaryllidaceae; genus Agapanthus; species Agapanthus africanus. Next base: position 426,709,671 of record CM057340.1, read on the forward strand.
CATGGCGTTAAGACGGAGGGGGCTTTACTCTAGAATTAGCGGGCTATTCGCCGCACTTGTAAGGGTACAGGTTGACCCAAGGAGGGGTGCTCAAGTTACCGGATTCCGTGAAGCGCTGGGTGGTCCATTCACGTTGTTGAAGGGGGCTGCCTCGCTTCAGGTTTCGGCGGGTAACTTGCCGCGCCCGTAGGGGTCTAGGATTTCATTGCATAGGCTATCCACACGACCAGGGGAACGTCGGGTTTCAGTAGCGGCTCTATGAAACCCGGGGATCCCAGATATCTGTATTGTTCTGTGATGCTTATTACATTTCTGTGATGTTGCATTTTATCACGCCTTGAGCGAATATTATATATTGATATATATACTAGTAGATGTTGTATATGTTTTGCATCCGTGCTAGTCCAGTCCCCGCTCTGTCGTTAGTTAAGTAACCTAACGGGTAATGACGGGACCCAGTGACGAATGCGGATGGCATATACGTACATCATTATTTTCGTTCTTTATTGGTGTGATCAATTGATGGGACTGCATTGATTCGGATCAATACAAGTTAAACAAACCTATTCTGATATTGTTGGAAATTTTTTCAAAAAGTTGTTATTGCAAGGACGTTCTCTTTTGTTTTGCACAGTGGTATTCGGTTATGAATATCCAGCACCTCAGTTGACGAGGCAAGGGCCGAGATCCCTTTACCGGGAGTGACCCCTTGGACAGAAGTTTGCGTCAGGGTAATAACTTCACTATAGTCGATTACTTTTGCTTTGCATCGTGGATTCAGTTGGAATATCCTGCACCTCATTCTACGGGGAAAGAGCCGAGATCCCTTCACCGGGAGTGAGCTCTTTAGCAAAGGTTTTCGTCACTATATTTTTATAAAGCTATCTGGTTCCTTCAACGATATCAAGTTCATTACGTTAAAGGTTTTTCGCCAAAAACTATTCCTAGCCCTCCGTCATTTCATATGGATAGTCAATAGTATTCAATCTGTGTTTGTTGGCCAAAGTCAAGGCACAGTGATTGGTAGCTATTGGATATTCATATGCAGCATAGATAGATGCGTTGGTTTGAGACAGTCGTACTGCCTTGTTGGCCAAAGTCAAGGGTAGGTACGGGTGGGTTCAAATTAACCTGCAGAATGACGGGTAGAACTTGACATGTGACTTATGATTTGTTGGCCAAAGTCAAGGTTATAAGAGCATGGGGTAAAAATCACATCGGGAGTTTCTAAAGAAACTGAAACTTGCCAGATATGCGCATACCTTCTGGAGTGTGATAGCGTGAGTGGATTCCATCACGTTAGCATGCGATGATAGTTGGATCCCGATTCCCACTGATGAGTTGGTTTACTCCTTGGGTGATCCCGACTAATTCTTCTTTCAGGTTTGGAGGAGAATTTGACGGTACAGTGGGAGGTTTCCTGATTAGATAAATTGATAACCATTCTGATCTAGGTTAGAGTGCACGCTGAGTGTTTCTTTTCTCTCTCTCTTTGGCAGCGACCATGACCCGACCCTAGACTATGACTCAGTAACCAAGATTAACTGAACCTTCTTATAAGACTGGCTTTTGGATTGTCAGAGTTGCAGACCTCATTGCCACTCCTACTTTTACCCTTTTCTCCAGGACACCCCGTATTACTACGGACGTCCACTTCCATTGGATAAAACCATCGTATGGTTATATACGAACTCAAAAGAATTTATTCGAGGATGGTTTCCGGTTCTGGAGAAAACGAATAGGACTATTCAGTTGTCTTTTCCTTTTACCTTCTCTCAGGTTGCGAGTGCTCCTTAGATTAGGGGATAGTACACCCGTTATGCCTATTGGATAGTCTTCTTCCAAACCTTAGGCTGGTGCCGAACGGTAGGGAATGAAGAAAGCCGATTAGCCTAAGTGTGGTGTACAGAAGGTATTAAGTTAAGACAAATAAAGGGATTAGAAGGAGGGCAAAGTAAATTGCGACTGCTATTCACGACCAAACCAAGTATTTCTTCGCCAATCCTAAATCACCTTTGTATTTCTCTAGGACACTCCGTATCACTACGAAGATCCCAGGTTTATTGGATACTCCATCGTATGGTTATATACGAACTCGAAACGAACTTGTTCCAGTTCGGGGATGGATTCTGGTTTAGGAGAAATAGGAATAAGGTTTATTCAGGTGTCTTTTATCTTCACCTTCTGTCGCATTGCGAGTGCTCCTAGGATTGGGACAGTACACCAATTATGCTTATTGGATAGTCTTCTTCCAAACCATAGGCTGGTGCCGAACGGTAGGGAAGGAAGAAAACCGTTTAGCCTAAGAGGTTGTACAGAAGGTAATGACTAAAAAGCATATAAAGGGATCTGGAGAGATGGCAAAGAAGTATACGGTTACAGTTGTGAATCTGATAATGGAAGAGGCATTACTAGGAATACCCGGATACCCCTACGAAACATTTCAATGTTTCAGTTTCACTGTGTACTGTTAAAAGAAGACTGATTTCCCAATTAGCCCTTGCTCCAGGGTATGTATTTACCAGGTATGATTCTCACATATGTATGGTTTTACAGATGATGAGTGGGAGTAAGTTATTGGGAATTAGGTGATCATCCTCATTATATCGGAATTCGTTGTAATTGGTGATATTTGAGGAAGTCACCTGGGTTGTTTGCCGGACGGCAAATATTTGGTTTTGAATATCCGCTGTTATGCACCAATTTCAAATTGATATATCTGTACGTCTATTTTTATAGAGTGAGATATACCCTTTTGAAATTATGTCTATGACATTTACCTATATCAGTGGATGGTTAGGTAAGGAGCATTAAACAGCGGTGTAATTCTTCTTAACCATAAGTACAGTTTTCAACCTACGACGCACAGGGTTTGAGTTATTAGACTTAGAGGACTTATACAGAGGATTGTATATTGTCCAGTGTCCATTAGGACAGAGGGGTTGGTCCTCGTACTATATTCGGTTTACTTATGACTTCTCTAGTTTTTAGACAAGTGTTTCGTAGAAATGCAAGGTCCGAATTTTGAGAAGTTATAGGTATAAGAATAAAGTAGAGAACCAGGTGTTGCAAGTATCGGGATTCTTCAAGGTGATCGAAGATGTAGATACTTGTGTATGGTATTCAGTTAATAGTAATGATTAAGAGAACTTGCTTCTCATTCAGGTTATTCATAATTGAAAGTACTTCTAAGTTGAGTAATGTTGATCGGCCTCTCTCCATTTTGTTGACATGCACTGGAGACAGCTGCATGATTTGAATCTGGTTCAATTAAATCAGTGCCTCTGTTTCTATATTGGATATAGAACAGTTCATATCTTAACAATGTTAAGGTACGGGGAGTCGTCCGGCTTATGCTTAAAACCAGACTCCGGACTACTCAAGGCACGTTTCTGTAATGGCTGTTTGTGGGTCGACCCGGGCTATGACGAGGGTTGACTTTCTACCATCTGGAAGATCAATAATGATATTGTTCTTGACTCGCCACAGTTTTAATAAAAATGGATTTTTTCAGAAAACAGTAGTGGGAGTATGGTAGAACTGGAAGTGATTCCAGAACCGCAAACGATTACTGAAAATTTGATAAGAACCTAAAGATTCAATCTGACTTGACATTCCATTGGCCACTCCGCAGATATGGTGGGTAACCTCAGGCACCCGAGAGGTACTCCGGTAGCCTCAAGGATGGTGACAAGGAGGTTCTTGTCTACCCAGACTTGCCATTGCTGTTGTTCCAGACTGTGAGACCCGGCAGGAGGATGAGTATAGCGTCGTTCTAAACTGGCTTTAAAAGTGTACATCTATATGACTCTGCCAGAGGGTTGTCGTAGTCAGTAGGAGCAGCGGAAGCATTGGTGGACAAGTAGCTTATGTCTATGGACTAAAGCAGATATAGCGGAGATAGATCATCTATTTCTGATGTGACAGTCACAGGTTTGACTTCATCAGAATAGGGGATGGATCTGTTGAGAAGGTAGTAGGGTGTGATGTCCTGGTATTTGGATGACATACACAGAGTAGGAAGTGAAGTTCCTATACTACGATCGGTTATACTTTGGTCGTCACACAATGGTTTCTCCACAAAGGACATGGATTTCATATCAGACATTCTGGTTACTAGATCTATGGTTTTAGATCTAGATTTGGGTAGTATCCCAATCTGGGTACTTAGACAGCATTCTAAAGGTGTTTTAGGATGGACGACTCCTGGCATGGTAGTGTACCTGCAGGTGATGGAGTCGCCCTCTCTAAAGGTGTCTTACAGACTAAAGGGGAGAGGGATGTACATGATTGGCAGATCACTTGCTTAGGCAATTGAGTCAATCATGAGATGTCAAGTACCACACCAGATGTTGTTTTTGCAGTAGATGCAAGTTGATATTAATACTATCCTGGAGAAACACTCGGAAGCAGTTTTAGAGCATGAGTGGATGTTCTAGGGGATATGATAACAACAGCCTCTTTGAGAAGACAGTTATCATTTCAGGCTTCCAAGGTGACCTGGATGACAGAGTGACTGTCAGAGTTATAGTTTTCTCTCTGACGAGGGGCAGTATTTTAGACAGGTGGTCCAAGCGGATACTGAGGGAGGCATGGCGCAGGATACTGATTAAGTTCAATTGACGATACAGTCTGAGAAGTTTGGATTTGGAGTTCATTTATGAACTAGGTCCCATCAGATATCCAGACATACTCTAAGACATGTATTGCTCATTTTGGAAGATGGATTTCTTCTCGAACTTGAGATAAAGAGAGACATAGAAAGAAACATTAGAGCGGATCCACTCACTGAGGCTATTCCTCGAACGCATTAGTTTCGCAAACGGGTTTTGTGGGACTGATTAGTAGAGGAGTTGGGTGTTCGGTATCATACGGGCTGTGAGTATGCGACATCGCAATAATTAGCCTTGAGTGCAAGTGGGAGATTGTTGGAGATAGTGCCCTCAGAGTCAATTATTGGATCACAGGCACGTGATTGCAATGATTGAGAGAGGACCTATGCCGGTAGGACAGTCTTACTCAAGATGATAGTATGCTATCTGGTTTATCTTTATCATCGTGTACTGCTTTAGGTGACCTTACAGGTCACTATTGCGCGCTGATAGAGCCCTTAGGATTCTTGCTTGATGGCCAGCAGTATGATGGCGATCATATACGTGGGAGCTGGGGTCTATAAGCACATCCTTAAAAGGTCCCTAGTCGTGGGAGTTTTCGAGACAGGGCATCGATACTCCAGAGTAGACTAGTGTATACAGTCGAGACCCCGACAAGGGGCAGTGGCCGGTCTCACAAGCCACTGGAGTCGGTTGGTTCACCTAAGATGTATACAGGTGCTCATTGGGTTATGAGTACACCGGACAGGACTCGCCGGGAACATGCTAGTTGGTTTTATACCAGACGTCAGATAGCAGTTTCCTGGTGACATGTGTACAGGTTAGTTCATCGACCTGAGATCGTCATTTGTCTCGTGTGAGTTCCCACTGTACTTTGATTACTACCCTACCACGGCTCAAAGGAGTCGTGCAAACAGGTTTTATTTGGGTACAGTCTCGAGCCACATGGAGGCAGTGAGCGGATCTTCAGGGGTTCGTCTCTCCCGGTATTGTGAGTGAGGTCGCGCAGTGTCTAGGAGAGCCATTACATGAAGTCCTTGGCCAAGGCAGGAGATTTACTGGTAGGTATTCCAGTAGTATCTCAGGGTGTTCTGGGCTACACTCCGACACGACTTGTACCGCTTTTGGGGGTCTGACTTTTACCAACCCCCTAGGCCCGCCATGCGATGCTCATAGACGAACGGACCGGACTGTACGGATATTGTCACTGACAGGCTCAGTAGGGTGTCAGGATGAGTTCGCTCATCGACGTCCCTTTTGGTCAATAGCTGGTAGCCCGTTACGTATGGCTAATACCTCTGACGTGCTAGTGGTTAAATCCACAGCCAAAGTATTAACGAGTCTTTAGAGTCCCTGTTCATAACAGAATATTGCATTTTATACCGCCCATTCTTATGCTCATGTGTTTATAGGTAGGTGCTTTTAATCCGTGTTTGTTACATATTTACAGATTACAGGTTTCCAGTCCAAATATTGCAAATCAAGACAAAATCTCCACAGTTACGCCAAAATCAGAACATCTGTCACAGCAGATAAAAGCCGGGTTCCGGTCATCCGTATCCGTCCAGTGCCGAGTACCAGTTCCAGAGACAAGACATATGACAGTGGTCATTCGTGTCTCGGACAAGCACAGAGCACGAGGGGGGCTGCACAAGAATCAATGGGTGCGCGGAGCTCGAGGGAGATAGAAGTCAAAAGTGAAGAAAATAAAGCAATCTTGGACTAAGAAATCTGAAGATAATCTGGAAGATTTTGTGATGTTTAAAGTTTGCAAACACGAGGAAAAAGGGAACCAGGGAACCCCACAAAACTATAGGACCCAACTCCCCTATACGGCCATGGATCCACGGCCAATAGGGGGTCTAGGCCGCGGTTCCACGGCCGTACTAGCTCCTTGCAGTGTCGTTTTTCAGGGGTAGTTTGGGAACTTTATATTGAGCCAGATTCTTGCCCTAGGTTTTCATTTCCCTGCCTATAAATACCTCAGTTCTGAGCCAAGCCAAGGGAGTTCATTCTTAAGCCTCTTTTTTGTTAGTTTTTAGTCTTCTTCTTCTTCTTCTTTATTCTTTCCTCCATGAAAATGTAGTGAGAGCATTGAGTGGATGTTAAATGAAGATGAGGGTTTTTGTATCATTCTTTTTTGCTTAGCTTCCCTCTTGAGCTCTCTACCTTAACTTGATCTTTCAACCTCTTAAGTGAGCTTGCAAGTTTAAGCTTTGGTCATTGATCTCAAGGGGTTGTATCATTTTGTTCTCTCTTTTGTGCTTCATTTCACATGAGTTCTTTACCCTTCTCTTGATCTTGCAACCTCTTGATTGAGCTTGCAAGTTTAAGGGTTGGCTATTGATCTCATGGCTTGTCTTGAGTTCTATGGTTCTCAGTGTTACTTTCTTGCTTATCTCTTTCTTGCATTTTTCATTCTTGTCTTTTATTACTTGCAATTTATTACCATGCACTTTAATTACTTGCTTGTAATCTTTTCTTTTCTTTGTTTATCTTTTTGTTCTCTCTTTTTGGTTCGTTTTGTGAATGGTTGTAATTATTGTTGTTAAGAATAAATACGATATTGTAAGTTAATGTTTCTTTGCTCATTTCCTTTTCCCGTTATTTTCCATTGAACTCCGCCCAAACGTTACGCAAGCGCTCCGTTAGGCATCCTACCCTACCAAGGTAACGGTGATTCCTAACCGCGACCGGTTGTGTTCGGTTTGGCCGGAGGCGAAAGCAAGAGACAAGAACGGAAGGACAAGGGTAAATAAGCCGGATTCCACGAATACCGTGCTTAAATCCCCTAATCCACGTTGTTGCCGATTGCTATAGATTCAATTGGTCAAGACTCGGCTCAAAGGTTTTGAGTGTGGATTTCTTTAGCTTACACTTTCGTATCTTTTTCTTAACAACTTTATACTTGCATATAAAACACATAGGTTAGATTTGAACAAACATATACAAATTCTTCATTGACTCGTCTAAAACTCGAACGGACATACAACCATCTCCCTGTGGATTGACCCGTGCTCAACCGGCTAGCTGCATAGCGACACCGTCCTGATCGCGGTTATAACTTTAGAACTTTGAACATCCGACACGCCAAAAGCGTGCGATCAAATGGCGCCGTTGCCGGGGAGACGGTAGCGTATTTTCTTTCTTGTTATTCAGGTTAATATTCTTTTTGTATATATTTATAAATAAAAAAAAATCTTTTTGTTATTTTTGATCATTTTTGTGGGCAAGAGTGCAGATTTTTGCGGATTTGCAAACCGCGATTGTGGGGAGCAAAGTGTACGTTCAAGGTTAAGGTGATTACGAAGTACAGTGCCAAAGATCCGGGAAGTTTGACCCGCGCAAGCGAACTTTTCAAGCTTACCGGATTTGATTCAACGGGGGTTTCCTAACCCAAAATCTTAACGGTACGTACTTTACTAACACCTTCTTCTCAAATCTGACGCATCCAATATACTATTCTTTGCAGGATTCTTTGCAAGTTCGCTAGCAAACGCTAAAAATTGACTAACCCGTATTTGTTGCAGTGCCGTGCTTAAACTAAAAAACGATTGTTTGATTCTTTATAGAATTTTTATTGAATTGCGCATTGCATACATTAATACGGACTTAAGGGAAAGCGAACCCCACAACATACGGTAAAGGATTTCATCACCTTTTCCGTGGCCCACAAATCACGAACTTGAGCATAACGTTTACCCGCACAAACTTTAAAAGAAACTAGACTTTAAGCCTTAAGGACTTCGCGCTCACTAGGAGAAGTTAACTGTGTTTAGAATCTCGCTTAACGGTATATTGTTTACGGGGTGTCTAGGAAAGTGTTAACGGTGAAAACGCCAAAAGAGAAAGGGTTATTTAATTAAGGAACTTCGCGAAAGCGTTGGAAAACCTCCCCTTATCTCTGTACTTACTTGGCCTCGTGATCAGTGTATCTTGAGCCCGTTTCTCGACACAGTTTTACTTCGACAATCAAGTTCTGGAGCAGGTCTAGTTGACCTAGGTGAACCCTAGAACGATTAGGTGTGTGGTATTTTTGTGTCGTGATTGATTTTGTCCAGATTCTTTTTGTGTGTATATTTCTTTCTTTTGTTAAATCTAACTAAAAAAAATAAAAAATAAAAAATCACATTCTTTTTCCCCTCCTTTTCTCTGCCTTTCTTTCTTTCTCTCTTCATATCATGGGTACCCCACTTCGCAAAACTCTTGCCGAACTTTGGTACCCACAACCAGACATTACTTCTTATGGTTCTTGCTTTGGCCGAACGTCGAACGATCCCTCCATGCCTAAAATCTCTTTGAAAGATTGGATAGACGCGTCTAGGACAAACACTTGCCCTCCTCAATCCACTTTGTATCAACCTTTTCAACCTCCCCCACCCTCTTATGTCGATACCCCTTTTGCAAGTCGTCCTTTGTCCATCTCTGAATATATTGAACAATCCTGTAGCCGATCTTTCACTCCTTTCACCACTACAGATTCTTGGGATCAAAAATTCCATTCACCTTCTTATCCAAATGTTGATCCTGTTCCTGTCCAGCCATTCAATTCCTACCAGTCCTACCCGACTTTTGCACCTTCCCTAGACATTGCTTCTGAACCGCCATTTGGGAGTTTTCAGTATCCAAACAACTTTGAATCTTTTACTGAAACCCCTTCCCAACCCATGTCTAGTCTGGAACAGTCATTGGAAGACTTTAAGGTAGCGTCGTACCAACAGATGATGGATTTGAATGCGTCCATGGCCACCCTCATACAACCTACTGACCCGGTAGCTAGTTTCCAACTAACTCCTAATTTTCCAATGTATGATGAGGCGGTTGGACAGATTGAGAATTTGAGTGGAGAGAGTGAGCTGTACCCCCTTCCAAATCAAACCTACCCGTTTCAAATTGAATCCCACAACTCCTGTGTTGAAAGTTTATCAAGTGTCCCAAACGAATCATTGATTAAAGATAGAACAGATAATGAGCTGTGTGACTTTGTAGTGTTTGATTTGCCCGATTGTGAAGGGTCCTTTTCGAGTGAAACCACACCCAATCCTTTTGCCCTCTACACCTCCACTCTAGAACCTGAATTGATTAATATCCATGCTTTTGTTAAGGTGTCTGAGAATATTGATTTTCACTCGATTGAGGATATTGACGCCGGAAATATTTTGGATGATGAACCTGTAAATTTGGCAGAGTTTTTCTCTCCAATTCATCATCCCGAGTCATTAAATGTTTTTCCCGAACCCCATATGCGTCTGGATTTTGAGGATAAATGCATGGATGTGCTGAATTTTGGAGAAAATTTTGAGGATATTTTTGAGGATGAACCAGTTTTGCTTGATGAGTCGGATTCTCCAATTCATCCTGTCCCTGTCATTGACTGTGTACACCCTCCAGAACCCTTAACCGATACCCTTTCTCAATCACTCCCCTCCATCCTTTCCATCGTTCCGACCATGCAAGAAACCGCATTACTTTCATTTCGTATGTCTGGTTTACCAAGTTCGGCGTACCCATGGTTTCTCACGAATTTTGAGGGATTTGACCCCATTTCTCGATGGGTTAATAGGTTAGCACAAACGCTTCTTACACACCAGTCATCACAAATTGTGCTAATCTATTCACTCCATTTCCACCCTCAAGTTCGTATTCCACTTCCTTCTCCCTTCCGCCATTCTTCTTCTCATATACCGAGACCGTATCCCGCTTCTATCTCCATACGGTCTCGCGTATTCTCCATTTCTTTCCCCTTCACCTTCTTTCACCAACCCGCATCTTACAGAGATAGAATTTTTGAATGGTTGGTGTTAACTTTTGGCCTTTGTAAGGTCTTGTATAGCTTGATACTATTCTCTTTCCCCCCTAATCCTGAACTTCAACGCTTAAACAGTGGAAACACTGTTTTACTTAAGTTTGGGGGGGGACTCCTTTTTTTGTATATATTTTTTGTTTTCCTTTTTGTTTTGTATATAATTTGTTTCTAGGGAGCGCCGACAATTTTGACCCTCTTGGTGTAGCCTGACAGTGAGGGCACTGTCAAGTTTAAGTTTGGGGGTGTGCTCGGTAAGCTTTCTTTCTTCGCATTCATTTGTATATTTTGCATTTGCATACCTTATTAAAAACCCACAAAAATTGAAAATTTTCCAAAAAATATAAAAACTTTGTCGTCAAGTTAGCTAATAGGGTAACTTAGATTTTTTCTGAAAGTTTAGTTGATATGTTAGAAATAACTAAATTCTAGACTTAGGAATTGAAAATCCTTAAAATAACCCTCATTCTGTCTAACTTTGGTAAGTATACGTCCTTATAGTTTTTTGAGTACAGTTCTTGAGTTAAGTCAAGATGAAGGGAAAGTACTGAAGCTTTACTGGAGGATAAGTCTGAAAAATAGTTTCTTTTCTTGTGTTCAAATTTAGAAAGTATATACCCTACAAACTGCACTTACACGCACCTTGAAACTTGGGATAGTAGAGGATACCTAGAAATACTCTTGCCTGAAAGCCTAGTATGAAAGAAAAAACGGTATTTAAAGCTAAACACCAAAAGAGCATATTGAAAAATATATCCGGTTTTGAAAAAGAAAAAGAAAAAGAAAAAGAAAAAGAAAAAATAGAATAAAGTCAAGACCTGGAAACTGCTATTTACGCTTTAAAGTTCACACATTCAATAATCGGTCGTTAGTGCCTCAAAAAGCATTAATAGTCGCATGAAAGGTGTGTGAGCAAATCCGTCCATCTTTAATGAAAAAAAGTAGTATTAGGTATTAGGGCAAGGGTATTATAGCTTGAATTGAATTCTTGAGTGTAGGGGTGCAAATACACACACACGTAGGGGTATACAATCGATGTTTGGATAAAAGATAGAAATAAAGAATAAGACTTGTGTTTTCTGTAAAGTTGATAAAAATCCCTGATTTGAGGCCACACTTTAGAAGGAAAACTCAGGAGATCCAAGGTTAAATAGATAGGAGGTGTGAAAAATAAGGGTTGGATATTTCTAATTTAGGATGATAGAATTTCTAACGTAAATACTAAACTGTAGGAGTAGAATCGACGTTAACTTATGACACTAGCTTGACGGGATTTTGTGGGTGTAATCCGCTGAAAACCCTCAGGAGACAACACTCCTCCTACTAGGGACACCTAGAGCTTTAACAGCTTGTTGCACGTGCTCAGTGCAATCGCGTTCCCTGCGAAAGTGCAGTTAGGATTTTATTTTTTTTGTGAATAATTGGTTTTGCTCGGGACGAGCAAAAGTTAAGTTTGGGGGTATTTTTTCATAACAGAATATTGCATTTTATACCGCCCATTCTTATGCTCGTGTGTTTATAGGTAGGTGCTTTTAATCCGTGTTTTTTTACATATTTACAGATTACAGGTTTCCAGTCCAAATATTGCAAATCAAGACAAAATCTCTACAGTTACGCCAAAATCAGAACATCTGTCACAGCAGATAAAAGCCGGGTTCCGGTCATCCGTATCCGTCCAGTGCCGAGTACCAGTTCCAGAGACAAGACATATGACAGTGTTCATTCGTGTCTCGGACAAGCACAGAGCACGAGGGGGGCTGCACAAGAATCAATGGGTGCGCGGAGCTCGAGGGAGATAGAAGTCAAAAGTGAAGAAAATAAAGCAATCTTGGACTAAGAAATCTGAAGATAATCTGGAAGATTTTGTGAAGTTTAAAGTTTGTAAACACGAGGAAAAAGGGAACCAGGGAACCCCACAAAACTAGAGGACCCAACTCCCCTATACGGCCGTGGATCCGCGGCCAATAGGGGGTCTAGGCCGCGGTTCCGCGGCCGTACTAGCTCCTTGCAGTGTCGTTTTTCAGGGGTAGTTTGGGAACTTTATATTGAGCAAGATTCTTGCCCTAGGTTTTCATTTCCCTACCTATAAATACCCCAGTTCTGAGCCAAGCCAAGGGAGTTCATTCTTAAGCCTCTTTTTTGTTAGTTTTTAGTCTTCTTCTTCTTCTTCTTTATTCTTTCCTCCATGAAAATGTAGTGAGAGCATTGAGTGGATGTTAAATGAAGATGAGGGTTTTTGTATCATTCTTTTTTGCTTAGCTTCCCCCTTGAGCTCTCTACCTTAACTTGATCTTGCAACCTCTTAAGTGAGCTTGCAAGTTTAAGCTTTGGTCATTGATCTCAAGGGGTTGTATCATTTTGTTCTCTCTTTTGTGCTTCAGTTCACATGAGTTCTTTACCCTTCTCTTGATCTTGCAACCTCTTGATTGAGCTTGCAAGTTTAAGGGTTGGCTATTGATCCCATGGCTTGTCTTGAGTTCTATGGTTCTTAGTGTTACTTTCTTGCTTATCTCTTTCTTGCATTTTTCATTCTTGTCTTTTATTACTTGCAATTTATTACCATGCACTTTAATTACTTGCTTGTAATCTTTTCTTTTCTTTGTTTATCTTTTTGTTCTCTCTTTTTGGTTCGTTTTGTGAATGGTTGTAATTATTGTTGTTAAGAATAAATACGATATTGTAAGTTAATGTTTCTTTGCTCATTTCCTTTTCCCGTTATTTTCCATTGAACTCCGCCCAAACGTTACGCAAGCGCTCCGTTAGGCACCCTACCCTACCAAGGTAACGGTGATTCCTAACCGCGACCGGTTGCGTTCGGTTTGACCGGAAGCGAAAGCAAGAGACAAGAACGGAAGGACAAGGGTAAATAAGCCGGATTCCACGAATACCGTGCTTAAATCCCCTAATCCACGTTGTTGCAGATTGCTCTAACTTCAATTGGTCAAGACTCGGCTCAAAGGTTTTGAGTGTGGATTTCTTTAGCTTACACTTTCGTATCTTTTTCTTAACAACTTTATACCTGCATATAAAACACATAGGTTAGATTTGAACAAACATATACAAATTCTTCATTGACTCGTCTAAAACTCGAACGGACATACAACCATCTCCCTGTGGATCGACCCGTGCTCAACCGGCTAGCTGCATAGCGACACCGTCCTGATCGCGGTTATAACTTTAGAACTTTGAACATCCGACACGCCAAAAGCGTGCGATCAGTACCCCACAGACCGTTTCTCAAGTTTCGGGCGAAACGCTGTAGAGGCCGTATGGAGATAAGGCAGGGTTCAATCATATACGTGCGGTATTGCACGGATCATGATCGGACGGATAATACTAGCGGGCTTTGGTTTAAGCCGGATCCTAGTATTGTACAGTGTAGATTTTGTCTCATTGCATTTGTATTCGGTCGGAATACAATTGAGGGTATGTATATACAGTCGCGGGGTTTTCCTGTAATTTATTACGGGATCAGTTTTTTGAAGTTGACAGTTTGCTTTCCGTTTCGGCCATTTTCCTTTGTTTCCTTTCTTTGGCTGAAAATTTGTGGAGGGGGTTATTTGCAATTGTGCAATTAACAATGGAGAAGACTTTTTATGGCACATGATAGCTTCATGATGGTTCCACCATCTTTTGACTTCATTTGTTCATCATGACTTGATATGATTAGGTGATGGAGTGGAGATTTGATTGTGATCATTATTCTTCATGATTATCATTTTCTCTCTCTTGTATTATTGCTTACTCCACTCTCTCTCATTCTTGAAGCTAGGGGCCGGCCATTCTTAGTGAGGGGCTGTCACATTTTGTGGTGTGAGATTTTGTTCTCTTCATGCTTGCAAAATTCCCTAGTTCATCAAAAATGTTTACATCTCCTTCTCCTCTTCCAAATGGCAACTTCATATAATCCCATGAGACAAAACCACTCTACACTATCCTACAGCATTCTTGGACACGTCGACTCGCCAACTTCGTGCCCGAGTTGCCTCGGTCCAGAGGTGGGAGCCCGTAAAAGAACCCGACGATGTGGTGCCCTTCCGACGGGGAGATGAAGACCGGAGATTCCGCGAGGAGATCGGGACGACGACGAGAAGACCGAAGGACACGGATCGCTCGGTATATCTCTCTACCCCTTCTCTAGTTTGCTAGCATTAGGTTAATGGCCCGATTCGGGTCTAAAAGTCCACGGTAGCGCCGGTTCTAGTTTTTAGAAAAGTTCTTCGTTTCTACATTTTGGCCTCGGATTGACGGCCGGGGCGCTGCCGTGCACTTACAGTCTTTTCATCTTTTCACTGTTTTTGTTCCGAGAGCCTGTAACCTGCAACTATGTAGCAGATATGGGTCAAAAGCACCTGTTTATTTGTAAAATGTATAAGAATGGGGAATATAATAATGCAAAATTACGATATGAACAAATACCCCCAACCTTATCTCTTGCTCGTCCTCGAGCAAACCTAGTTTTATTCTCGAAAAAGACCTAGCCTCACTTTCGTAGGGAAACGCGATTGCACTGAGCTCGTGCAATAAGCCGTTAAACCTCTAGGTGTCCCTAGTAGGAGGAGTGTTGTCTCCTTAGGGTTTTCAGCGGATACTACCCACAAAATCCAATCAATTCGGCCTATTAACTTTTATTCTCCAATTAGGTTTTCTAACAAGGAATTCTATTATCTTCGACTCATAAATCATCCACCCTTATTCTTCACGCTTTCTTATTATTTAACTTAAGATTATATATGATTTGTAGATTTACTTAGCTTTTGGCATCTTTTAAGTTTTCCTTCTAGGGTTCCATCTCAACTTAGGAATTTTTATCATCTCTATTAAAGATATGAGTCCTATTTTTCATTCTTATCTCTTATCTAAACCCCAATCACATATCCCTACGTGTGTGTATATATCACCCCTATACTTGGAAATTCAAATCAAGTTATCATACTCTTGTCCGTCGTCCAAAGCACTTCTTAATTGGTGAATTTTTAGATGAATTTTGCTCACACATTCTTCATGCGACCGTTAATACTTCTTGAGGTACCAACAATCGATTACAAAATGTGTTTGCACATTAAAGCGTAATTCCTAGTCTTGTAACACCTGAGGCTTTAGCAGTGACTCCCAAACCAGTTGGTCTAAGGCACTAGGTGATAAAGCACCCTCGCTAAATATTTTTTTCTATTTATGCAGCCTTAAGTAATTACAAAAACCAGTGTTCATTTTTTTATTTCTTTATTCACACTTGTATTTTTTGTATTTTTCTCCGTACTAAGGACTTTAGACAAGAGCATTTCAAGGTCTCTCCTACTATTCCAAGTTTCAAGGTTCGTGTTTGTGCAATTTTGTAGAGTATATATTTTCAGAGTTTAGACTTAAGCTTAGGAATTATTTTTCAAACTTATACTTTAATAAAGATATCAATACTTTTCCTTTGTTTTAACTTAGCTCAAGAAGTGAACTCGAAATTTACCTATTTCTAAATAAACTACAAAGACATATACTCTCTACCGTTAAATTTTAAGAAAGGTTATTTTTAGGGTTTTTAATTTACTAAGTCTAAGATCTAGTTGTTCCTAGCTAGTTAACCTTCTTGTCAAACTCAAGTCAATTATGGCCAAAATTGAATGTTTCAATTTTTATAATTTTTAAAATTTTCAATTTTTATTGGTTTTAAAATAAGTATGCAAATGCAAGAATATACATATGAATGCGAAGGAAGAAGGCTTACCGAACATACCCCCAAACTTAAACTTGACAGTGTCCTCACTGTCATGCTACACCAAGAGGGTCAAAATGTCCGGTATTCCCCTGTTTATTTTTTTATATTTTTTTTATTGTTAAAAGAAAAACAAAATATATATACAACAATGTCCCCCCCAAACTTAAGTGAGACAGTGTTTCCACTGTTTTAAGCGTTAAAGTTCAGAGTTAGGGAGGAGAAAAATCAAACTATACAAGGCCTTACACAGACCAAAGGTTAGCACCAACCATTCAAAAATTCTATCGTGATAATGGTAGGGTTGGTGGAAGAATGGAGTGTAGAGAAAGGAGTTGAGAAACACACGAGACCATATGGAAAGAAGGGTGGAATATGGTCTCGGTATATTCGGAGAAGAATGGAGGAAGAGAGAAAGAAGTGTAGTACGAACTTGAGGGCGTAAATGGAGTGAATAAATTAGCGCAAATTGTGATGACCGATGTGTTAAAAGCGATTGTGCTAATCTATCAACCCGTCGAAAAATAAGGTCAAATCCTTCAAGATTCGCAAGAAAACATGGGTACATTGAACTTGGTAAACCATCCATTGGAAGCGGAAACACGACGGATTCTTGCGCGGTCGAAACGATGGAAAGGACGAAGGGGAGTGATTTAGGGATAGTCTTATTCTCGCCTAAGTAATCTGTCTCGAACTCGAAGGATTCCATCAATGGTTCGAAATGACTGTAAGCAACCGAGTCTGATGGTTCAACTAACTCATCTGAAAATTCAAAGGACTCAAACTCGGGCGGTGAGTTTTCAAAATCGTCCGAAAAATTGAAGCACTCGTAATCATTATCGGCTGTGAGAACTGTGTAAGATTCAAAGAGGAACGCACTAATGGCGTCCAAACAGCTGTGATCGAAGAGAAAATTTTCAAGCTCACAGTCCTCCTGCGTGATCTTTTGCGTGGTCAGAACGATTGAAAGGAGGGGGTTTGATTTAGGAAGTATAACAGTTAAAGGTTCATGAGGATGAATTGGAAAATCCGACTCATTAAACAAAAATGGTTCATTCTCAATACTATTCTCAATACTCTCCTCAATACTATCCTCATAATTCTCCTCAAAAGTTATCCCATCCATGCAATTATCATCAAAATCAAGACGCATATGAGGTTCGAGAGAAACATTTAATGACTCGGTATGATGAATTGGAGATAAAATTTCAGTCAAATCTGCGAGTTCATCATCAAAAATATTCCCTGCATCAATATCCTCAATCAAGTGAAAATCAATTTTTGACACCTCATCAAAAGCATGGATATTTATCAATTCAGGTTCTAGATTGGAGGTGTAAAGTTCGAAAGAATTAGGTTTGGGTTCACTCGAAAAGGGCTCTTCACAATCAGGTAAATCAAACACTACAAAGTCGCACAACTCATTAAACGTTTTATTTTCAACTAGTGAATCATTTGGGACACTTGTTAGATATTCAAAACTGGAGTTGTGGGATTCAATTGGTGATGGGTAGGTTTGTTTTGGAAGGGTGTATAGCTCACTTTCTCCACTCAAATTATCGATCTGTCCAACTGCCGCATTATACATTGAAAAATTTGGAGCTAGTTGGAAACTAGCTACCGGTTCACTAGGTTGTCTTGATGAATTAAGGGCGGCAATGGACGCATCCGGATTCCTCATCTGTCGGTTTGTTGCTACAATGTATGCTTCCAACGACTCTTCCAGACTAGACATGGGTTGTGAAGGGGTTTCAGTAAAATATTCAAAGTTGTTTGGATACGTGAAACTCCCAAATGGTTGTGTAGAATCAATGTCTAGGGAAGGTGTGAAAGTCGGGTAGGACTGATAGAAATTGAATGGTTGGACAGGAGTAGGATCAACATTTGGATAAAAAGGTGAATGGACTTGTTGATCCCAAGAACTGGAAGTGTTGAAAAGAGTGAAAGATCGGTTACGAGATTGTTCAATATGTTCAGCGATAGACATGGGTTTTGGAGTTACAACAGGACTTGAAAAAGTAGTATCAACATAAGAAGGTGGTGAAGGTTGAAATAGTTGATACAAAGTGGATTGTGGAGTCGAACTGTTTCTCCTAGATGCTTCTATTCGATCTTTTAAAGAAATTTTAGGCATGGAGGGGTCGTCCGTAATTCGACCAAAACAATTTGCGTAAGAAGCAAAGTTTGGTTGAGGGTACCAAAGTTCTGCAAGAGTTTTATGAGGTGGGGTACCCATGATGTAGGAAAGGGGAAGAAAAAGAATGTGGGGTGCACGGATTTCTTAGCGACAAGTTGTAAGTTTTTGTAAAAATTTTTCTTTTTTTTCTGTTTGTGTTTTTTTTATGTGGAGCATTTTGCAAAAAAAAGATTTTTGATAAAAGGCTTAGACACACGTTCAATCAATCACAAATGCACAATCAGGCCTAGATCTAGGGTCACCTAAGTCAGCTAGACAGCTCCTAACTGTTCCAAAGGGCAAGAAGTAGGACCTCAAACCGCCTCTTCACCGCCAATTGTGGCCAGGTAAGCACGAGTAGAGAAAGGAGGGATCCACTCACGAATCACCGTGAGACGGGCCTTTTAAAATTACCTTTCACTACCTGTCTAGCCTAGGCACCACAAAGTCAGGTTAGGATCAACGGGCGATGCCTACAACTATTCCTTTGTCCTATTGAGCGCGAAGTACTCAGGGCTGAGTCTAATCTTTTTTAATTAATTTATGGTCAATGCAATATGCCTTATGTGATTTTTGGGGTCCTGGGAAGGGTAATGAAATCCCCACCCAATCTGATTGGTGTTCAAGACCCTTAAAGTCAATTTAAAATATGCAAAGCAGTAAACACAATCACTTGCAAACAAATTTTTTTTTAGCGCGGTGCAAAGAATCCTGCATAAGATCAATTATTGGAAGGGGGAGATATTTTTGGCGCAAAGAATCCTGCCGGCAAACTTTACAGAGGAGATATTGGGGTTTGCAGAGAAGGAGAAAAGAAAACTTACAGCGCTTTTTTCACCTGCTGACGTCAGCACCGTGCCACGGTTCCGCCGCCAAAAGGGCCTCCTCGTCGCGGTTCCGCGGTCTAATGATTGGTTCAGATCCCCAAAAATTCTCTGATCTCTGTTCTGATTGTTCTCTGTTTGTTCAGATCTGTTGTTTTCTATTTCGCTCTCTGGATTTTTCCAGATCTGAATTTGTTCTTCGATCTTGCAAAATTCAAAAGAAAAATACCCTTCACAAAATAACAAGATGATAAATTTTTTATAATTTTTTTCCAGTTTTTTATGATTTTTATAATTTTATATTAACCCGAAATTGCAAAAAGAAAATAACTACGTCATCCCCGGCAACGGCGCCATTTGATTGTAAAGATTTAGCGTGCTTGCGCTTTTAAAAGACGAATCAAAGAATATTTATAACCGCAATCAAGAACGAAGTTGCTTGGTAACTAGCCGGTGAGTACGGGTCGGTCCACAGGGATTTTGTGTATTCTCGATTTGTTCTAACGAGTTAATTCCGATTGTTGTCGGATTGATTAAATCTAAAACCTAAGTTGATCTAAATCTTGCTAGGGTTAGGTTTAGGTTAAGTTTGTGTCATGCCCTGCTTCGCAGAGTGCGCTAAGATAGGCACGTGACATAGCCAACCATGCTACCTGTGGATAGGAAAAATCCTTCCACAGTCACATTACGGCTGTAGAGATATCAAGAACAGGAAAGTGAACTAAAACTATCTAGTACATGTCCATAAGCCAGAATGAATTAGTCAAGAAATAATGATAGTATGCGGAAGCCAAAAGATACAATAAATGAAACACCTGGAAGTGAAACTACATACCGACAGGAACTTCACCGCTCGGTCTAACAGCGGCAATACTCCTGAACAGTCTGCAACAAAGGTAGAAGGATCTGGGCCATGCAAAACCCAGACGTCAGCGCGTCATAACATCAAGCAATAAAGTATAAACAGGGTAACAGGTAATGCAAGTAATAATCATGAATGAAAAGCATGTGTAACATTAATAGGAATCAGGGCAGTAAAGGGTATTGTGCAGTGAGTAAACTAAACTGTTCTATTGGGTTTTCTACTCTCAAGTCTTTGAAATCAATTTGATGAATCATCGATGTAACTCAATAGTATCCCGTGCATACCCGGGACCACGGTCAAGATTCTCGGGCTGAATCCGAGACATGCCGCTAGGCACTAAAACAGGATATATGTGCAGATGAATGATGTCAGCAGCATCATCCCAAGGCTGGCCTAGCCTCTAAAACTGATCAGTAAAGGTAGTACACTGTCGAGTTACAAGTCAGGTTTCATCATTGATTTCCCCATACCCCTAAGTTATATGTGTATGTCAAGTCAGGTATTCAGTAATTAAGAACTAATGCCAACACAGGATCAGGTAAGAGCAGGTTTGTCTGGATAGACAACATGAGTGGTCCGTGAGCACTACATGTCAGGTTTGTTGGCATTAGACACAAGATCAGGTAACGGGTCAATCCATGGTACAACAGGTCAAGTCAAGTAGTGTACGGTACCATGTCGGGTCAATCGATATGTGTGTAGCAAGTTAGGCCAGGGTGTAAAAGATAACATGTGGGTACTCATAAACAGCTAGCATAATCATGGTTATAAATAATCAAGCATGGTTATCAATAACACAATCTAAGCAATAAGTTAAGCAATAAAGCAGATTTAATTAATTAGCTATACAGTTATCAGTTGTGATTAAACCGGTTAAAGTTGTACATGGATGTCCGATAGGTTAAAACTGTATAAAGGGGTATCATGGCTATAAACAAATATGATCATGTGGTCTAACCTTCACAGGTGATTACTAGGTATAAATAATTAGATACAACAATTAAGTTTCAAGTTCGAGATCGTAAAATGTATAATGGAACTTTATACGGTTAACTTGAAATCCAATTCTTTCGATTCTATTTAGAGATTTAACAGGAAATAAATAATTTAGCATACGGATAGTTTAAAATAGCATGTAGCAAGTTTCACTTGCTTCGACGGGTCGCGATACGGAAAACGGAACGTTACGCGTCGGCGGGGAAAAATCGCGACGCGCGCATGGTTCACAGAAAGAGCCCAAACGACGAACAGTGGAGTCACACGGGTCGCAGGTCCTCGAATGGTCTGAGAGGGATCGTGAGGGTCGACGGCGTCGACGGAGCTCCGACGAGGTACCCTAGATCTTCCATCAACAACACCGATGTATACTGGGGTCTTCTTAAACGACAACTTTGCAAAATCGCCTACCTCCTTAGACTGAGTGGCAAAAAAAGAGCTGTCTGTCTGTTCTCAGGTAGGCGTTTGAATACTTGCTTCATGTCTTCTTCAAAATTGGCCTCTAATATTCGGTCAGCTTCATCAATTACAAGACACATCAAGTTTTTTTATATATGAATCCTTTAGTATTTTAGAAGATGGTCTAGCAACCTTCCAAGTGTAGCTACCAATACATTTACTCCCCTTCCAAGAAGCTCCGCTTCCCCTCTGCACCCCCAATAACCAACCCCAGGGTCTGTGAATGATGCTTTAAGAGGTCCTTAGCCACGGCATGTGTTTGAATAGCGAGATCTCTGGTAGGGCAAATTATGATGACTCCATCCTCATTCCTAGATGCAAAACGAATGTTATGCAATAATTCAACTGCAGGTATCAAGAAAGCGAGAGTCTTTCCAGAGCCTGTTCTTGCAGCTCCCATAACATCTTTGCCTTATAGTAGATGTGGAATGGCTCTAGCTTGAATCTGTGTCATGTTCTCAAATCCCATATCCTTGATGGCTTCCATGGTCGGCTGCGAAATCGGCAGGTTCGCGAAGGGCCCAGACGTCATTATACTCGACCGCTTCTTCTCCACAGCCTTCGCTTTCTTAGATTTATGGCTTTCTTCTTCTTCTTCTTCTTCTCTGACACATGCTTCGCTTTCTTCTTCTGCTCTTTCTTCTATGTCCTCTCTCTTCGACCTCTTCTTGTATTTCTTCTTGTGCTCTCTGTCAACGAACGAAGGTGACATTTTGGGCGGTGATGGAGGCGGTGCGGTCGATGGCGGTGACGGGTGGCACGGCTAGGTTTTCTGGGGATGGGTTTCTGTGTTTAATGGAGACGAAGGAAGAAAAAATATAAAGAAAAGAAGAGAGAGAGAGAGAGAGAGAGAGAGAGAGAGAGAGACGAGAGAGAAAAGCAGAGAGAGAAAGAGAAAGAGTACGTGAGTCATTTTGAGTTGAGTATGGGATGTAATTTGAATGAATAAAAATATAAAAGATTATAATATATATTATATGTGTGCAGGGAGAGAGACTTGCATTAAATATAAAAATATATTTGTTTGTTTAAAAATCTTATGTAGACAGTTGTATAAGAATTAGAATATATTTTTTTGGTTAAAGAAGTTTTAAATGAAATAAAGATTATAATATTATAATATTAGTCCGTTTTAAGATTTTGTCGCATACAAACTTACTCCAAAATATGCCCGGGTCGGGTCTAAAAATTCAGATTTAAAATATTAAAAATATATGCGACTTCCAAATTTCAAACTGAAAACCCAGTTAAAAAAATGCATACCCCCAAGAATGGATGCACGTACGTGCGCGTAGCCATCCAAACACGTCCGTTTCACTGAAAGGGACGAGAACAAGATGTGCGGATGCTACCACGGGGTTAGGGGTATCATATAGGCTATGAAATGAAATTTTAAATTATTTTACATGACCTAAAAATGTTATATGATAAAAGATGCGATACCAGATAAAATACCAGTATGTACTAAACATGAGATGCACGTGTCCATGCAACAGGTCAAGGTATTCTATAAATAAGAATCAAACAGGTTCAAGCAAGCGGGTCGGGTCGAATGCAAAGTAATATTTAAAATACCATTCTCACCCAAATACGCTAAATCAAGAAAAATACCATGGATACGTAAATACGGAACTGGAATTGGTATAAGTGAACTCGGGTGTTACATTATACCCAACTACAAAAGAATTTCGTCCTCGAAATTCCAAGAACAAGAAAGGATAATCAATCAAGAAACTACAAAGATAGATGGGAAAACTTCTGTCGGACTTCATCTTCTCGTTCCCAAGTTGATTCTCCATGTGAGCGATTACTTCAAGAAACAAGTACAACAGTGATAACCTCGTTCTTAAGAACCTTTTCTCTTCGATCCACAATTGACCTCGGTCGCTCCTCAAAGGTTAAATATTCTCGTACAGTCATCTCCGAAAGATCCAATACATGTATTTCCTCTCGAGCATACCTACGGGGTTGAGATACGAGAAACTCGTCATGAACATTCTCCAAAGATTGCGGTAAAGCCAAACGATGCGCCACTTCTCCAATACGCCCCAAAATCTTAAAAGGTCCAACGAATCGAGGACTAAACTTTTCTCGACTCCCGAAACGAATCACCCCTCCAGTCGGTGATATCTTCAAGAATTCCAAATCACCCATGGCGAACTCTAGAGGTCTTCTCGATGTATCTGCCCAACTCTTCTGTCGGTCTTATACTACTTTCATATGAGTCCGGATAGCGTTAACTTTCTCAACTGTCTGCACAACCAAATCTGGTCCCAACAATCTTCGTTCACCGACATCGTTCCAACAATCAGGTGAACGACACTTGCGATCATATAAAGCCTCAAATGGAGCCATCCGAATAGTCGCCTGAAGACAGTCAGTGTAAGAAAACCCCACTAAGTGTAGATTATCCTCCCATCAACCCTTGAAGTCCAACATGCAAGCTCTTAACATGTCTTCAAGAGTTTGGATCGTTCTCTTCGACTGGCCATCTGTCTGAGGATGATAAGCTGTGCTAAGCTTCAATCGAGTCCCCAAACTTTCCAGTAAGCTCCTCCAGAAGTGTGATAAGAAACGACTGTCATGGTCAGACACGATACTCACATACTCCATGCAATCTCACAATCTTCTGCATGTACCATTTTGCCAAGGTTTCTGTTGATTAACCAACTCGAAAAGGAATTAAATGAGCTGCCTTAGTCAAACGATCAACAATCACCCAAACTGCATTGTTGCCTTTTGGCCTCCGCGGTAAAGCTGTCACTAAGTCCATGGTTATATGTTCTCACTTCCATTGAGGAATCGGAAGTGGTTGCAACAAACCAGCAACCCGTTGATGTTCAGCCTTAACTTGCTGACACACTAAGCACTTTGCTACAAAGTGGGCAATCTCCCGTTTCAAGCCTTCCCACCAGAAATGCTGTCGTAGATCTCGGTACATCTTTGTGCCTCCTGGATGTACGGAACATGCGGAACTGTGCGCCTCCTTCATAACTTCTTCGCGGATGTCTCCCTTTAGCACCCGCAAACGACTACCATATCGCAACGAACCATCTTCATGAATTTACAAGTCTGTTCGAAGTCCGACTTCAACCTGTTCTCGAAACTTCTGCAATCTAGGGTCCTGTAACTGCGCTGCTTTCATACTTTCGATCAATGACGATTGTACTTGCAGCTGCATCAACTGTCCTGAAGAACGCAGTAGCACAACCTCCAAATCAAATCTTCAAAAATCTGCAATAAGTCCCTTCTGTGCAGTCAACATCTGAATTGCTGGCAACCGACTAAACGCATCCGGCACAACATTAACCTTCTTCAGATGGCACTTAAGATCAAGATCGTAGTCAGCCATCAGCTCCAACCATCTACGTTGCCTCATATTAAGCTCCTTCTACGCGAACACATACTTCAAACTCTTATGATCAGTGAACACCTCGCCCCTTTCGCCCAAAAGGTAGTGTCTCCAAATCTTCAAAGCGAAGATCACAGCCGCAAGCTCCAAGTCATGAGTTGGGTAATTCTTCTCATGGGTCTTCAATTGTCTCGATGCGTACGCTACAACCTTCCCATGCTGCATCAAAACACATCCCAATCCTTTTCCAGATGCGTCGCTGTGAATCCAATCCTCCGGAACTGTCTGTCATGGTCAAAATAGGGGCGGTTATCCATCTCTGCTTCAACGTCTCGAAAGCTGACGCACACCTATCCGTCCACACAAAAAGTACCTCCTTGCACGTAAGCTTGGTCAACGGCTCCGCCAGACGAGCAAAGTTCTCCACAAATCTTCTGCAATACCCGGCGAGTCTGAGAAAACTTCTTATCTCCGCAACATTCTTTAGAATCGGCCAATCTCGAACCGCTGCAATCTTTTCTGAATCGACGGCGATTCCATCGCCAGACACAACATGCCCCAAAAACTTTACTTCCTCCAGCCAAAACTCGCACTTGCTCATCTTCGCATACAATTTCTCTTGTCTCAACGACTGCAGTTCGATCTTCAAGTGTGCCGCATGCTCTTCAATACTCCGAAGGTCATCACTAATACTCGTAATGTCAATACTGAGTTCGGAACGCAGTCTTGCAAATATCCTCCGACTTAACTCGGACCTGATGATATCCAAATCGCAAATCCAACTTCGAGAATACCCTCGCGTCACTAAGCTGCCCAAATAATTCGCCAATGCGAAGGATCGGGTACTTATACTCAATAATTACCTGGTTCTAAATTCTCGATAATCGATGCACATCCTCCCTCCGCCATCTTTCCTCTTGACTAGAAAAACTGGAGCTCTCCAAGGTGAGTTACTTCTGCAAATCCAACCCTTCTCAAGTAATTCATCAACTTGCTTCTTGACTTCTTCCAACTCCGCTGGTGCCATTGGAGAGCACTCCTTTGTGATTGGCGCTGCACCAGGAACAAGATCAATCGCGAACTCCACGTCTCGCTTCGGTGGTAAACCTGATATGTCTTCAAGCACGTCCATGAATTCTCGAACTATAGCCGGCGCTTCTTTCTTATCAACTTCCATCGACGAAAGAACATTGGTTGTCGGCCTAGCCCTAAACTCGACTGGCCCGACAGAACTGCTTCCTCCAGCAAAACAAACTCCGGATGTCCGGGAATTTGGAGAATCACTTTCCTTTCTTTACCATCAATATAAGCGTGGAAAGTGCCGCGAAAATCCATTCCCAAGACAACAACAACCAAGGGATGCACCAGAATTGAAAAATTTTAATGCGGGAAAAAAGAACTAGTAAGATACCGAGATGACTTCATCCGAAGTCAAGATACTGGAGAGGACCAAGCACGGTAAACATGATTCAAGCTGGCGATGAAACAATAACTGGTAAGCAATGAAACCGAGAGGGACAAGGTAGTACAACGATCATGGAACATGGAAGTGAATCAAGACCAGGACTCTAAGTTACTTAGATAGAGTACCGCATTGTAACCATGCTGTAGTTCATGGGTACAATTACATAACTCCACCCAAGTCGCCCAAATTCTAGTATCAGAATCAAGAAACATGGAGAAACGATAGAGAAACCAAAAAGATTTCAGGTCGAAATGCAAAGTGGTTTGCATATCGCCCAAACAAAGGATCAAGAGAAGGATATGATTCAACAATCACGATAATCAAGGTGGCAGGACATGTTCCTAATCACGAGTATTCTGATTCGTGTATTGGGTCAATACCCAACTACAAAAGAATCAACCCGATTAACCTATATCCTATGTCTCTGATACCAAAAGAACCATGTCACGCCCCGCTTCCCAGAGTACGCTAAGATAGGCACGTGACATAGCCAACCATGCTACCTGTGGATAGGAAAAATCCTTCCACAGTCACATTACGGCTGTAGAGATATCAAGAACAGGAAAGTGAACTAAAACTATCTAGTACATGTCCATAAGCCAGAATGAATGAGTCAAGAAATAATGATAGTATGAGGAAGCCAAAAGATACAATAAATGAAACACCTGGAAGTGAAACTACATACCGACAGGAACTTCACCGCTCGGTCTAACAGCGGCAATACTCCTGAACAGTCTGCAACAAAGGTAGAAGGATCTGGGCCATGCAAAACCCAGACGTCAGCGCGTCATAACATCAAGCAATAAAATATAAATAGGGTAAAAGGCAATGCAAGTAATAATCATGAATGAAAAGCATGTGTAACATTAATAGGAATCAGGGCAGTAAAGGGTATTGTGCAGTGAGTAAACTAAACTGTTCTATTGGGTTTTCTACTCTCAAGTCTTTGAAATCAATTTGATGAATCATCGATGTAACTCAATAGTATCCCGTGCATACTCGGGACCACGGTCAAGATTCTTGGGCTGAATCCGAGACATGCCGCTAGGCACTAAAACAGGAAATATGTGCAGATGAATGATATCAGTAGCATCATCCCAAGGCTGGCCTAGCCTCTAAAACTGATCAGTAAAGGTAGTACACTATCGAGTTACAAGTCAGGTTTCATCATTGATTTCCCCATACCCCCAAGTTATATATGTATATCAAGTTAGGTATTCAGTAATCAAGAACTAATGCCAACACAGGATCATGTAAGAGCAGGTTTGTCTGGATAGACAACAGGAGCGGTCCGTGAGGACTACATGTCAGGTTTGTTGGCATTAGACACAAGATCAGGTAACGGGTCAATCCATGGTACAACAGGTCAAGTCAAGTAGTGTACGGTACCATACCATGTCGGGTCAATCGATATGTGTGTAGCAAGTTAGGCCAGGGTGTAAAAGATAACATGTGGGTACTCATAAACAGCTAGCATAATCATGGTTATAAATAATCAAGCATGGTTATCAACAACATAATCTAAGCAATAAGTTAAGCAATAAAGAAGATTTAATTAATTAGCTATACAGTTATCAGTTGTGATTAAACCGGTTAAAGTTGTACATGGATGTCCGATAGGTTAAAACTGTATAAAGGGGTATCATGGCTATAAACAAATGTGATCATGTGGTCTAACCTTCACAGGTGATTACTAGGTATAAATAATTAGATACAACAATTAAGTTTCAAGTTCGAGATCGTAAAATGTATAACGGAACTTTATACGGTTAACTTGAAATCCAATTCTTTCGATTCTATTTAGAGATTTAACAGGAAATAAATAATTTAGCATACGAATAGTTTAAAATAGCATGTAGCAAGTTTCACTTGCCTCAACGGGTCGCGATACGGAAAACGGAACGTTACGCGTCGGCGGGGAAAAATCGCGACGCGCGCACGGTTCACAGAAAGAGCCCAAACGACGAACAGTGGAGTCACACGGGTCACAGGTCCTCGAATGGTCTGGAGAGGGATCGTGAGGGTCGACGGCGTCGACGGAGCTCCGACGAGGTACCCTAGATCTTCCATCAACAACACCGATGTATACTGGGGTCTTCTTAAACGACAACTTTGCAAAATCGCCTACCTCCTTAGACTGAGTGGCAGAAAAAGAGCTGTCTGTCTGTTTTCAGGTAGGCGTTTGAATACTTGCTTCATGTCTTCTTCAAAATTGGCCTCTAATATTCGGTCAGCTTCATCAATTATAAGACACTTCAATTTTTTTTTATATATGAATCCTTTAGTATTTTAGAATATGGTCTAGCAACCTTCCAAGTGTAGCTACCAATACATTTACTCCCCTTCCAAGAAGCTCCGCATCCCCTTTGCACCCCCAATAACCAACCCCAGGGTCTATGAATGATGCTTTAAGAGGTCCTTAGCCACGGCATGTGTTTGAATAGCGAGATCTCTGGTAGGGCAAATTATGATGACTCCATTCCCATTCCTAGATGCAAAACGAATGTTATGCAATAATTCAACTGCAGGTATCAAGAAAGCGAGAGTCTTTCCAGAGCCTGTTCTTGCAGCTCCCATAACATCTTTGCCTTCTAGTAGATGTGGAATGGCTCTAGCTTGAATCTGTGTCATGTTCTCAAATCCCATCTCCTTGATGGCTTCCATGGTCGGCTGCGAAATCGGCAGGTTCGCGAAGGGCCCAGACGTCATTATACTCGACCCCTTCTTCTCCACAGCCTTCGTTTTCTTAGATTTAGGGCTTTCATCTTCTTCTTATTCTTTGACACATGCTTCGATTTCTTGTTCTGCTCTTTCTTCTAGGTCCTCTCTCTTCGGCCTCTTCTTGTATTTCTTCTTGTGATCTCTGTCAATGAACGAAGGAGACATTTTGGGCGGTGATGGAGGCGGTGCGGTCGACGACGGTGACGGGTGGCGCGGCTAGGTTTTCTAGGGATGGGTTTCTGTGTTTAATGGAGACGAAGGAAGAAAAAATATAAAGAAAAGAAGAGAGAGTGAGACGAGAGAGAAAAGCAGAGAGAGAAAGAGAAAGAGTACGTGAGTCATTTTGAGTTGAGTATGGGTTGTAATTTGAATGAATAAAAATATAAAAGATTATAATATATATTATATGTGTGTAGGGAGAGAGACTTGCATTAAATATAAAAATATATTTGTTTGTTTAAAAATCTTATGTAGACAGTTGTATAAGAATTAGAATATTTTTTTTTGGTTAAAGAAGTTTAAAATGAAATAAAGATTATAATATTATAATATTAGTCCAATTTGAGATTTTGTCGAATACAAACTTACTCCAAAACATGCCCGGGTCGGGTTTAAAAATTCAGATTTAAAATATTAAAAATATATGCGACTTCCAAATTTCAAACTGAAAACCAAGTTAAAGAAAATGCATACCCCCAAGAATGGATGCACGTACGTGCGTGCGTAGCCATCCAAACACGTCCGTTTCACTGAACGGGACGAGAACAAGATGTACGGATGCTACCACGGGGTTAGGGGTATCATGTAGGCTATGAAATGAAATTTTAAATTATTTTACAAGACCTAAAAATGTTATATGATAAAAGATGCGATACCAGATAAAATACCAGTATGTACTAAACATGAGATGCATGTGTCCATGCAACAGGTCAAGGTATTCTATAAATAAGAATTAAACAGGTTCAAGCAAGCGGGTCGGGTCGAATGCAAAGTAATATGTAAAATACCATTCTCACCCAAATACGCTAAATCAAGAAAAATACCATGAATACGTAAATACGGAACTGGAATTGGTATAAGTGAACTCGGGTGTTACAGTTTGGAAAGTCAATATTTCTCACCGCTTTCTATGCCCTATTTAAGATCTATGAGGTGTTATGGTAATAATTAATAAAGTGGATTAGTACCATCGGGAAGAAACGGTGTTTCTTCCTATAGGTTCTTGTCCTTCCTTTCTTAATTCTTACCCTAACCTCCATGGAAAACATGCTCAACCAGTCGTTTATACTACGGTATCACCGCTACCTTGTGGGATAGGGTGCCGTAGGAAGCGGTGTGTGCATGTATGCATAGAGTCCTATAAAAACGTGTGATGGGCAAGAAAGGGGTGAGAGATCTTCATCTCTCAAGCCTTTCCCAAATCCAACCCTAACAAGCGAGGAGACTACTCACTCATTAGGGAATTGATTAACATTTTCTAAACTAATTAACTAGGGCATGGAAATAAAATTTAAGTAGGGCAATGAAAAGAAAGCCTACTCCTAATTTTTATTTGATGCTCTCTTCCTTCTTTACAGAAATTTACAGATCTGAATTTAGATAGATGAAATGAGGAACAAGAAGAGGCATACCTCAAAAAGAGGTTTAGGGTTTCTATTTATAGATCATAGAAACCCTAGGGTTACAATCGACTCACATCTGCAATTACATTTATACCTTACAGAAGACTAGTCAGCGCACCACCGCACCGACACTTCCTGCGCTGACACGTGTCCTACATGGTCGCGGATCCGCGGCCATAAGCTTGGTTTGGCCGCGGTTCCGCGACCGTATTGAGGGCTTGATAGCTCAGTTCTTCTGGGTTTCTCTGTGTTGCTTTTTCCTTGACTTTTCTTCACTTTGTTCTTCAGAATGTCTTCTAGTTTCCTTCCAGATTTCCACAGTGAATAATGTAGTGGACTTTACCGTTCGCTTTGTATCGAAGTCTTAAACCTTGCGCTGCCTTGTACGTTGTGAACTTGTTTATTGATCTTCGTTTATTCTCCAAACTGTAGGCTTGATCAAGATTCTTCCATTTGTTGGTCGTAGTCTCACTTTTGTATCGTCTTTTCATCTTTTCACTGTTTTTGTTCCGAGAACCTGTAACCTGCAACTATGTAGCAGATATGGGTCAAAAGCACCTGTTTATTTGTAAAATGTATAAGAATGGGGAATATAATAATGCAAAATTACGATATGAACAGGATCCGCGGCGACTCGGCCTGACTCGGCCGCGGTTCCGCGGCCGTTTGGTGTTCTTGTGGCTTCAAACTTTCTTTGTATTCTGTTGTTGGCTAATTGGTGTTCAGGTGATATCTGGATCTTTTTATCTCTTCTGAGTCTCTGCCAGATTTTAACTCTTTGACTTGTTGCATTTTGTCGGCAAATTTGCGATTCCGATATCTGTCCTGAAATAATTTTCTGCACAAAATCTCAATGAAGAATGTTAAGATATACAATATCATGCGTGAAGTAATAAACACACAATTTCCTTTCAGAATGTTGATTATAATGTATAACACGTGGTATTTGATATTTTCCAGACGAATTTGTAATACGTGTTATATTTACAACAAACATCCTTAGATGTTTATAAAAGTGCGGAAATTGTTATGTTAAAGATTGCAATATTTTCGACTGAACAAATTCCCCCAAATTTGACTTTGATCGTCTCGAGCAAACTTCTTTTATTCAAGGGGAGGAGAAAATAGAAAGAAAAAGAAAAACTAACTAGCACATTTTCGTAGGCAACACGATTGCACTGAGTACGTGTAACAAGCCTTTAAACCTCTAGGTGTCCTTAGTAGGAGGAGTGTTGTCTCCTGAGGGTTTTCAGCGGATTGCGCCCACAAAATCCTATAATAAAAGGAAGACTGTGAAAGTTACATATAAAGATAAGAATTATAAAAGAAAGACTTTAAAAATCAGAGTTTCTAACTACACTGGCTTTTCAGTTGTCATGAGCCCTATCTTAATAGTCATGAAAAGATGTTAGAAATCACATCATCCCTCAATAAAACATCGTCTTTATTCTTCATCCCTACCTTTCTTCCAAACACCGATCATATACCCCTACGTGTGTGTAAAAGACATCCTTACACTTGGAGAATTCAATTCAAGCTATTATACTCTTGTCCATCTATCTCAGTAATTTTTAGTCGATGAATATTTTAAATGGAATTGCTCACACATTCTTTATGCGACCGTTAATACTTCTTGAGGTACTAACCGACCGACTACTCAATGTGCTCACATATTAGACATAATTAGCAATTTTCTCGTCTTGCAACACCTAAGGCTTAGCAGTGACTCCCAAACCAGTTGGTCTAAGGCACTAGGTGATGAAGCATCCTCGCTATATTTTTTTTATATGCTGCCTTGGTGATTACAAAACAAGTATTCATTTTTCTTCACCCTTTTATACTTTTATGCTTCATTTATTATTCGTACTTTGGTTTTTAGACAAGAGCATTTCAAGGTATCCTCTACTTTCCCGAGTTTCAAGACGTGTGTAAGTGCGCATAGTAGGGTATCAACGTTCGGATATTTGGCTTTCAGAATAGGAACTATTTTTCAGACTTATTTTTATCCTCAGATTAGTGACTTCCTTCATCTTACTGACTCTTGGGACAACGGCTCATAACTACTTATTACTAGTTTCGTTTAAGAAAATATCTAACTTTCTTGGTTTTCATAAATTCTTCCAATCTTTTAAATGTAATTTTTCACTTTCTAATCTTTTATTATAAAAGAAATATATATATATATATATATATTTTAAATTTTGTGCTTATGCAAAATGTAATGCAAAGTGATGCGTGAATAAGCACAAACCTCCCCCAAACCTGTTTACAACAGTGTCCTTACTGTTGTCATCTGTTAAATCTCAAAAACCTATAGTTTTGGGAGGAAAAGTTATTAACGGGGTACAAGAAATATGGACGTGAAAATCTCCCCCAAACTTATTTTTGGCTCACAATTTTGAGGACAACTTTTATTTTCAAAAGCCAAAAATATACCTCCCAAACTTGATTTAAACAATATTAAGCATTTTTAAGAGGGGGTAAAGTTATTAGTCAATGCCAAGTTTTGCAAAGACCGAAAGTCAACACCAACCATTCGAATATTTTATCGATATAACGAACCGGTTGGTGGAAGAACATGTTATCTATAGCCCAGAAGAAGTGGGGAAGAGATAAGTGGTGGTGTAGAAAGGTTTTGAGTCTTAAATTATAGAAATGAAAGAATGAGGATGAATGAAAGCGAGAATGTGAATGATTTGGAATGAGTGGAATATTTGCATTCTCGTATCTTATAAGAAGGAATGGTGGCGGTTCAATTTCAATACGTGGAGGTTGATTAATCAAAAAATCCGTGTTGTTTAGGAATGCAAGTTTGTCAGCAAAAAGTTCTTCAAAACTTTCATCGATGGTGTGATTGAACATTTTGTTGTCAATAAGTTTTGTGTCAGAATTTATCATACTTGATTTATCAAAAATTATGGAGGTAGGAGACTCAAAAAACCCATCTACCTCATTTTCAAAAGTATCTAAATCAAGTTGGTTTTCTGGAATTATCGAACTTGAATTATTGGATTGTGATTCATCAACACTCACTGAAATTATAGGAAGAATAGAAGAAGAACCTGAAAAAGTAGAAGGTGAAATAGGTAAACAAATTGGTGTATCGAGTATCGTTGAACCAGATGTGGGAGATGAAGGCTGAATTTCGGTCTGCTGTTCGGTTATACAATTATCATCAACTTCAAGATGCATTTGAGATTCGAGAAGAATAATTAAAGGCTCGAGATGATGACCGCAAGGAACTGAAAGGACCCGATGAATTGATGGGACAAATTCATCCAAAATTTCGGATTCATCATTCAATATATCCCCAACGTCAATCTCCTCATTCAAGTGAAGGTTAGAATTCTCAAACACCTCATTAAAAGTATGGTTTTCAATCAATTTTGGTTCAAGAGTGGAGGTGTAGAGATCATAAGGGTTGGGTATGGTTTCACTTGAAATGGACCCTTCACAATCGGGTAAATCAAACACTACCAAGTCACACAACTTATCAGACATTCTATCTTCAATTGGTGAATCATTTGGTGTACTCGATGAATCTGTGAAACTGGAGTTGTGGATTTCAGTTTGGAATGGGAAGGTTTGATTAGGAAGGGTGTACAGTTCTGTCTCACTACCCAAATTCTCACTTTTGTCCTATGGCCGTATTATATACTGAAAATTTTTGGCCTGGTTTGAAATTATTTGCTTGCATCCACTCTGTTGTTTCCTTTCTAATTTGGTGTGACATTTCCATATATTTTTCTAATGTCCGCTCAAGACTAGACTTGGGTTGATAAGGGGTTTCGGTATAAGATTGAAATTCTTGTGGATAATTAAAACTCCCAAATGACTGATTAGAAGGACCGTCTAGAGAAGGTATAAAAGTCGGATAGGATTGATAGGAATAGAATGGTTGCGAAAATTGGGCAGGAGTAGGATCAACATTATGAAAAGAAGAATATTGATATTGGTTGGTTGGTTGACTATTTTTAATAGACATCATATATGCCACAAACCGATTATGAAATTCTTCTTTAGAAAGTGGTGGTGATGGTTGATATTGGTCCGGATTGAAAGTTTGGCCGTTAGCCCTTGCTATATGCTCAGCAATGGACATGCGTCTAGAGGTATCGTCACTCGGAGTATCAACTGAAACAGATATAGAATTAGAATACGGTTGATAAGACCTGGACTGAGCTGGCCAACTGTTTCTATCCGCTTGTTCTATCCGATCTCTTAAAGACATGGGAGAGTCGGATGGTATACCGAAGCGATTACGAAGACAAGAAATATCTGGTTGTGGATAGCAAAGCTCGACAAGAGTTCGTCTGTTTGGGTTACCCATTATAAGTAGGGAAGATGAGAGAAAGAGTAAAAAGGAAAAAAATAATTGGTTTGTTTTAAAAAAAACGGATTTAGAAAAAAATCACAAAACAAAATGCACAATTAACCCTAGATCTACGGTCACCTAGGTCAAGTCACTAGACCTCTCCTAGACTTCCAGAAGACAAATCGCAGGATAAATGCTCTACTACCTCTTTATCCCTTCTATGGCCAGGTAAGTGCCAGGTAAGTGGGAAGTATCCGCTACGTAAGTAGCAAGCCTAATTAAGTAACCACTTGCCTTAGACACACTTGCCTAGACACCATAAAAGAAATGCGGATAAGCAGTAAATTACCCACGACCTTCTTTTGTCCTAATTGAGCGCGACGGCCCTTAGAGTCTTGTCTAGATATTTTTTAGTTAATGAGGGTGATGTGGATGCTAGTGATGTGGATGCTAGTGTTGTGATTTTTGGGATTAAGAAGGGTAATGAAATCCCACATAATCTGAATTTGGTCTTTGCCCCTTAATTTTCATATTACAATATGCACAAACAACCAATATCAAGAAACGCAACAAGATTTTTTTAAGCGGCGAATTTTTGCAAAGAATCCTGCAGCAAATTTGTTATTGGACAAGATCAGAGATTAGAGAAGAGAGCAGAGAGCAGAGATTATACCCTAGAATTTTTAGGCACTGAATCACCTAAACGGTGGCGAAACCGCCGCAAAAACAACCAAACAGCTGCGGAATCGCGGTGCAATGGAAGAGATAGATGATGTAATTTTTACTGTAGCTTCCTTTGCTCTTATGGAATCTTCATAAAGTCTCTGAATCTTGATCTCCCTTCTACAGTGATGCCAGATTCTCCCGCAAAAAATTCAAACACTGATTGTTAAGCACACGAAGCGATCTTGATTTGAATTATGATGGAATAATAATGTTTCAACTCAAATAGCAAGAACGAACAAATTATGCACAGATCCTGGGCAACGGCGCCATTTGATTGATCGTTTCTCGAGGTGGATGAAAGTGTTATCACAATCAAAGAATTTATAGCCGCAATCAATAACGGTGTCGATATAGTTCGTTAATGAGTACGGATCATCTACTGAGATTCGTGTATTTATTCGTTCTCGCTTTAGTAGAGTCGAAAGAAAATAATAAAGAAAATTCAAGAAGATGAATCAAGATTTATTAGATGAAATATTTTCAAGAAAAATCAAGAAAGAGTTTAAGATTTAGTAATCAAAAAAGTGTCCAAAATCAATTTTAAGTATCAATAAAATGTAGAATAGCTTGTAGGATTCGATAGGAATTAGTAGCAATGATGAATACTAAAAATGACGTATCTTATCTATTGATGAATTATAGCTAGAACAATGGTGATGAATGAAGATTAGGGATCTATTGAAGAAATTAGGGTTTCTCCTTCACTATCCCTTATCTTTCCATTGATCAACATTCAAATCTAGCCTTTAGCAAAGAGAATCATCAATCATTTAATCCCAAATTGCAACGAAATAATCAAGAACTGTGATCTCACTCCAAATTTGGTCGTTGACGATTCTTTTTCCTAAAGTTCATAATTCTCATAAGACTTAAGATGCGTATAGGATTTCATCACCATTTGATCTACCGAATTCCTTCGAATCCTTAGCATGCGGAGATTTCACTCGTGCATCATGAAAAATAAAAGAATCAAGAATTAGAAATTTCATAATGCAAGAATTTAAAGAATTAACAATTGATCACCTTTATTAATCAACTTCTAATTACACATTCCTTCAATTAGAGATTACAAGAATTGCTCTCGATCGCTCCCTTGAAGAGGTAACTATTCCGTCGATTTTCGCTTTGCTCGATCTCCGTGAGACTTGGACCTGTCGAGGATCTCGCGCTCTTGATGACGATCGGCTTCGCGTAAAGGATCTTGAATGTCGTCGCTTGATGTTGTTCTCAATGATTCTTGATTTGGATATTGATTAGGAATTGAATTGGATTTGGTTTTGGTTTGTGTGCTAGAAATCGACTACCATCAACAACTAATCAACCTCATTAATGTAGGCTTAGGTCCCTTTTTATAGCTCTTCACCAATCCTCTACTAGAAGCTAGGTTAATCTTCCCCAAGAAGCTAGGTAGTTGTAGGGAAACTTCTAGAATAAGGTAGTTATCAAGCTTCCTCAAGAAGCTAGGCTGTTGGAGGGAAGTTTCCAGAAAAAGTTTGTTATAATGGAGTGTCTTCAACAAGCTAGGAAGTTGGATTGAAGCTTCTGGAGACTTATCATCACCGAAACCCACAACTCAGCCGTGGATCCTCGGCGACTCGGCCTGACTCGGCCGCGGTTCCGCGGCCGTTTGGTGTTCTTGTGACTTCAAACTTTCTGTGTATTCTGTTGTTGGCTAATTGGTGTTCAGGCGATATCTGAAATCTTTTTATCTCTTCTGAATCTCTGTCAAATTTTAACTCTTTGACTTGTTGCATTTTGTCGGAAAATTTGCGATTCCGATATCTGTCCTGAAATAATTTTCTGCACAAAATCTCAATGAAGA
Source organism: Agapanthus africanus (assembly GCA_030015575.1). NCBI lineage: Eukaryota > Viridiplantae > Streptophyta > Magnoliopsida > Asparagales > Amaryllidaceae > Agapanthus > Agapanthus africanus. The sequence continues at coordinate 426,747,137 of CM057340.1, forward strand.
ATGTTAAGATATACAATATCATGCGTGAAGTAATAAACACACAATTTCCTTCCAGAATGTTGATTATAATGTATAACACGTGGTATTTGATATTTTCCAGACGAACTTGTAATACGTGTTATATTTATAACAAACATCCTTAGATGTTTATAAAAGTGCGAAAATTGTTATGTTAAAGATTGCAATATTTTCGACTGAACAGGGAGCAAATGGATCTTTAAGAAGAAATTTGGTGTAGATGGAAAAGTTGAGACTTTCAAAGCTAGACCTGTTGCAAAAGATTTTAGTCAACGACCGGGTATGGATTATGATGAAACCTTTTCTCTAGTGGCTATGCTTAAGTCCATCCGGATCCTACTTGCCATTGCTGTATACCATGACTACGAAATCTGGCAAATGGATGTTAAGACCGCATTTCTAAATGGTGATTTAGAAGAGAGCGTGCACATGACTCAGCCAGAGGGCTTCATAGACAGTGGGAGCAGCGGAAAGATGTGCAAGCTGCTTAAATCCACTACGGGTTGAAGCATGTATTGCGGAGTTGGAATATCTGTTTTGATGTGGTAGTCAAAGAGTTTGACTTCGTCAAGAACGTAGATGAACCTTGTATATACAAGAAGGTGGCAGAGAGTAAGGTTGTTTTCCTCGTATTGTACGTGGATGACATCTCTTGATAAGAAATGATGTTCCTATGCTGCACTCGGTCAAGCTCTTCTTATCACAAAGATTCTCAATGAAAGATCTAGGTGATGCCTCCTGCATCATGGGGATTAAGATCTATAGAGATAGATCTAAATGGATACTGAGATTGTCCCAATCCGGGTACATTGACACCACACTAAAGAGGTTTAGTATGGAAGAATCCAAGCGTGGAAATTTACCCACGATCTATGGACTCACTCTCTCCAAAGAGATGTCTCCCAAGACTGATTTGGAGAGCGCTTGCATGTAAGGGATACCCTATGCTTCGGCAGTAGACTCTATCATGTATGCGATGCTATGTACCAGACCCGATGTAGCATACTCACTAAGTGTAGTGAGTAGGTATCAAGCATATTGTTCAGTCGAAAATATTGCAATTTTTAACATAACAATTTCCTCACTTTTCTATTCATCTAAGGATGTTTGTTATAAATATAACACATATTACAAGTTCGTCTGGAAAATATCAATCACCACGTGTTATACATTATAATCAACATTCTGGAAGGAAATTGTATGTTTATTATTTCACGCATGATATTGTATATCTCAACAATCTTCATTGAGATTTTGTGCAGAAAATTATCTCAGGACAGATATCGGAATCGCAAATTTGCCGATAAAATACAACAAGTCAAAGAGTTAAATTCTGGCAGAGATTCAGAAGAGATAAAAAGATTCTAGAGATTACATATAAACCCAGAGACCAACACCAGAATACACGGAGAAAATGAAGCAACAAGCTCACCAAATGGCCGCGGAACCGCGGCCGAGTCAGGCCGATCCGCCGCGGATCCGCGGCCGATTCAGGGAGCCGGCGGTCAAAAATTCTCCCGAAGCTTCATCTCAACATTCTAGCTTGCTGAGGATGCTCCATTGTAACAAACTTGTTCTGAAAACTTCCCTACAACAGCCTAGCTTCTTGAGGAAGCTTGATAACTACCTTATTCTAGAAGTTTCCCGACAACTACCTAGTTTCTTGGGGAAGATTGACCTAGCTTCTTGTGAAAGATTGGTGAGGGGATATATAAAGGATCTAGTCTTCATTTTGAAGGGTTGAACAATTCATTACAAAACTAAATCCAATTCAATTCCAAATCAAAATCCAAATCAAGAATCGTTGAGAACAATATTAAGCGACGACATTCAAGATCCTTTACGCGAAGCCGATCGTCATCAAGAGCACGAGATCCTCGATAGGTCCAAGCCTCACGGTGATCGAGCAAACCGAAGATCGACAAAGAAATTACCTTTTCAAAGGAGTGATCGAGAGCTTTCTTTCTTGTAACCTCAGATTGAGGAAGTGTAATTCGAAGTTGAATAATAAAGGTGATCACTTGTTAATTCTCGCTTTCATTAAATTTTCGCATTATGAAATTTCTAATTCTTGATTCTTTTATCTTCATGATGCGTGAGTAAATCTCCGCTTGCTAAGGATTCGAAGGAATTCGGTAAATCAAATGGTGATGAAATCCTAAACTCATCTTAAATCTTATGAGAATTATGAACTTTAGGAAAAAGAATAGTCAACGACCAAATTTGGAGCGATATCGCCGTTCTTGATAATTTCGTTGCAATTTGGGATTAAATGATTGATGATTTTCTTTGCTAAAGGATAGATTTGAATGGCGATCAATGAAAATACAAGGGATAGTGAAGGAGAAACCTTAGTTTCTTCAGAGGATCCCTAATCTTCATTCATCTCCATCGTCCTAGCTATAATTCATCAATAGATAAGATGAGTCATTTTTAGTATTCATCATTACTACTAATTCCTACCGAATCCTACAAGCTATTCTTCACTTTCTTGATAACTAAAATTGATTTTGGACACTTTCTTGATTACTAAATCTTAAACTCTTTCTCGATTTTATTTTTCTTGAAATATTTCATCTAATAAATCTTGATTCATTTTCTTGAACTTTCTTTACTATTTTCTTTCGACTCAACTAAAGCAAGAACGAATAAATACACGAATCTCAGTGGACGACCTGTACTCATTAACGAACTACATCGACACAGTTATTGATTGCGGTTATAAATTCTTTGATTGTGATTATACTTTTCATATCTTACGACGGAATCTTATAAATCAATCAAATGGCGTCGTTACCGGGGATGCGTGCGTAATTTGTTTGTTCTTACTATTTGAGTTGAAATATTATTATTCCATCAAAATTTGAATCAAAATCGTATCGTGTGCTTAATGATTAGTGTGTGAATTTTGCAAGGAAATCTGGAATCACTGCAGCAGGGAGAAAATTATTCAGATCATTTCATCGAGGACAGAGGAGCAAAGGGAGCAGTAATACAAAATTTCGTTCAAAGAACCGTTAAATCAACCGCGGAACCGCGGCAAAATGCAGGTATTAGCGGCGGAACCGCGACATTCTTGACGAGTTAGGGCTCCAGATTTCTCTGGTATATTCTCTACTTTCTTATCTCTCCTCTGATCTGTCCAATAACAACTTTTCTGCAGGATTCTTTGCAAAAATTCGCTGCGTTTAAAAAAAATTGTTACGTGTTTTGATATTGGTTGTTTGTGCATATTTTAATACGGAAATTAAGGGGCAAAGACCAAATTCAGATTAAGTGGGGATTTCATTACCCTTCCTAAGCCCCAAAAATCACAAAACTAGCATCTGCATCATCCTTCATTAACTAAAAAATATCTAGACAAGACTCTAAGGACCGTCGCGCTCAATTAGGACAGAAGAAGGTCGTGGGTAATCTATTGCTTATCCGCATTTCTTTTGTGGTGTCTAAGGCAAGTGTCTAAGGAAAGTGGTTACTTAATTAGGCCCGCTACTTACGTAGCGGATACCTTCCACTTACCTGGCCACAGGAGGGATAAAGAGGTAGTAGAGGATTTATCCTGCGATTTGTCTTCTGGATGTCTAGGAGCGGTCTAATGACTTGACCTAGGTGACCGTAGATCTAGGGTTGATTGTGCATTTTTGTGTGATTTTTTTAAATCCGTCCTTTTTTTCAAAACAAACCATAAAACAAACCACTTTCTCTAATTATCACAAACACTACCACTTGTGCTAAACTGTTTAGTGCATGCTCGGCTGGACATGGGATTCTAGTGCCTGTCTTGTCCGCGTTCCTCCTATCAACTCCGAATTTGGTATTTCTTCATCTTCTTTTTCCTCACCACTCACCACATCCACCGAGATGGACGGTTCTCCATCAAATTTTAACACCACTTTGCCACCACCCACAGGTGCGCAGAATCTGTAGGGTTGCTAGGCACACGCACAAGGGTCTACGAGGCATCAACCATGGTCAATTTAAATTTTAGCCGTGCCGAACAACCCAAAGCCGGATCTTTAAACTAGAGGTTAGGCGAAAACAAGCATGTTAAACACTTTAACACTAAGTGAGAGAGATTACAACCTTTGTAGATCCGGTCCTTCACTTCTTAAGCTCCATGTTGAGGTCCCTTCACCGCGATCATCGTATTCCGGACTCTCGAGAGGCTCCACGAAGAGAAAGATGCAGTCTTGCATCCGATCTTCGATAACAAAGATGATCTACCTTGAAGTTTCATTAACACAAGCTAACACTCACTAAATGAAGTGAACACCCTCATCTAAATGGCAAGGATAGATGGGGATGATGAAGTAGGATTTTTAGCTCTCATTTATAATCTTTTTCTCACACATAATTATCACTTAGAAAAAAACTAGAAAGCTTTTTCCATGAAGAACTCAAGGAAGAAGATGAATGAATCCTTTAATGATGAATAATGAATAACTCATATGTGAGGTTAGAAATGCAACCATAGTTAAGAATGAATCCTTAACCCATGTAGAGAAACAACCATGGTCAAGGGTTTGGGTTTGGTTAAGCAAATATCTTCACAAAATATCTTACACAAAACAAAACAAAACCTTCTAGAAACTTCTAGAAAAGCTTAACCCAAATCAAACCCTAACCATGTTTAATCTCTACTAATCATGTTGCATTAATAACCATATCATGTTATAATATTATATATCACATATATAATATTTATTGTAACAAAATAAAATAATACAATTAACATATATCGCATATATATCAATGTATTACCCGAGCGAGAAAAAGAATCTTTTAGTTAGCTAATATCAGTTAATGTAATTTAATATATCATATATATTATTATACATTAAATTATCGAATCAACACTTGATCAGACAATCCGGCTATATCGCATATAACCGACTAATATATCATTTACCGATTCATCGAATCAACACTTGATCCGATGACCCGGCTGATATCAAATATCGCGAGAAATAGAATACGGTATCTCATATCGCATTATCCTCAGTCCTGCACATATCACATATGTGCCCCTATTCCGTTTTCCCTGAGCCAAGAAACCTCTGTGTAGGACTCTAAAGAATCGTCAATACGCCGGCAGTAGGTGATGATCATATCAAACACCCACAAGCTGCAAGCGGTCAGCTAAACGTAACAGCCACCCAGGTATTGAGCGATCAGAAGATCAACAAGCAAGCCTGTACATTCTCCTGCGAATCCAATCAGTAACACTCCCGTACAGTCCGGTCTCGTCGTCTGATATGTCACATATCTCGCCTAGGGGTGGTAAACGTCAGACCCCAGTAGCTTGATAAGTCGTGTCGATTTGAGGTCTATAACAGTTCGAGAAATTACTAATAACACTTACCAGTAAATCTCAGCAACCCTGGCCAGGGATTTCCAGTTATAGCCAATCGAACACAGCACAACATCAACTCCCTATAGCGGGAGAGAAGAATCCCCTCCTATTGCTCATTGCCTCCATATGATTCGGGACTGTACCCAAAAGCCACCTTTTTGCACGCTCTCTTGGACGTGGTATGGTGGATATTAAAGCACAGTGGGAATCACACAAGACTCTATGACGATCTCGGGTCAACAGACTACTCTATACCAGTGTCACTGGAGAACTGCCATCTGACGTGAGGTATAATACCATCTGGGAGTTCTTGGCGAGTCCGTCCAGTGTACCCAGTCTCTACTGAGCACCCGTACACCATCCTTGATGTCTAACACCGATGGATATGGGATCATACATCGCCCATCATATGGGTCAAGATGCGTATACGCTAGTCTACTCTGGTGTATCGATGCCCTGTCTTGATACACCCTCGACTAGGAACAGTTATAGGATGTACTCGTCGACTACCGTGGCCCCACTAGTATGATCTCATCATAGTCCCAGTAGTCGAGTACATATCCTAAGGGCTTTATCAACATGTAACATAGAGACAATCAGAGTACATGTTAAGATAAAGAGCAACCAGATAGCGTACTATCATGTCGAGCAAGAAAGTCCTCGCTATATATGTCCTAGCATCCACTACAATATACATCGTATGTACAGTAATGGCTTATAGGGCATAAATATAACTAACAATCTCCCATTTGCACTAGGGCCATCTGTTGTGGTATCACATACCCAACAATTAGCTGTGGTTGAATTATCTCATACTCAACCTTTCCATAAAAGTCTCTACTGGGAAAAAGGCCTTTGTGAGTGGATCCGCGCTGTCGTCCTCTGTGTCTACTCTCCTAACCTCGATCTTCCTGGAGATCATCCATCTCCATGATCAGGTGATACTGCCTAAGAATTATATCTGGATTTCTGATGGGATGGGGGTTCCTTGGCATATGCCACAACTCCATTGTCACACAATGGTAGGAACGAAGTTCATCTCATGAACTTATATATCCAGACTGCCTCTTTGGTAGCATCTTTGGTAACGATGTATCTTGCCTTTAATCGTCTAGTATGTCACGGTATCTAGCTTGGAACTCTTCCAACATACCGTCCCTCCACTGAGGGTAAAGACAATGCTTGCGACTGACATTCAGTCTTCCTTATCACCGTGGAACTTTCCCGTGATTCTCCCCAGGATCGATTGATACCATCTCACTACAGCTAGTGAGTATCCTAACATCCAATTAGATCTATCTCATAGATCCAAAACCCAGGATTTAGAAGGTATCACTTTGATCCTATATGGAGAATCCTTGTGATAAGCGGAGATTGACCGAGCGTAGCATAGGAAACTCATTCCCTATCAAGAGTATGTCATCCACGTACTCTACGAGGATCACCACCATACTCCCTACTACCTTTTTGTATATACAAGGTTCATCTACTATTTTGATGAAGTCAAACTCTTTGACTACCACATCAAAACAGACGTTCCAAGTCCTCGATGCATGCTTTATCACATAAAACATCTTGCACACGTTTCCGCTACTCCCACTGTCTACGAAGCCCTCTGGCTGTGTACTTATAGACGCTCTCTTCCAAATCAACATTTAGAAAAGCAGTCATGACACCCAACCGCCAGATATCGTAGTCATGGTATGTAGCCGTGGCAAGTAGGATCTGGATGGACTTAAGCATAGCTTTGAAAGTCTCAACTTTTCCATATACACCAAGTAATCTTCTCAAGATATACTTGCTCCTGATGGGGATTTAACCCTTCAGATATAGCAGCTAAAGTCCATACTTTGCTGGTGTATAAGGATTCCATCTCAGATCACTAAGCATCCAGCCATTCTTACAGAGTCTTACTCCTGATGGCCAGCTCGAAGCTAGTTGGGTCATCATCTCATGATGCAATCCTCGCTCCCACTGTCATAGAGAAACCAAAGTATCTCTCAGGTGGGTGAGGAACCCTACTAGATCAGCGGAGAGGCTGAGGTTCATTGGAAACTATTGAATCCTTTGGTTCTACCAAATCATCTGCTGTAGTTTGTATAGCTGGAACTCCTTCCAGTTCTACCTCATGACCACTAATTTTTCCACAAGAAATTCCCTTTCACAAAGGTGGCATGTTGAGAAACAAAACATTTTTGTTCCTCGGTTAGGTAGAAGATATTCCCTTGCGTATGCTTGGGATATCCAACAAGCTTTCACAGATCTGACTTTGCCTCGAGCTTGTCCGGATTTTGCTTTTTAGACATAGGCCGGACAACCCCAAATCTTAACAAACTTAAGATATGGGCTCTTCCCTTTCCATATCACATATGGAGTGGTAGGCAACTGATTTGATTTGAACCCTATTCAATAGGTATGCAGCTTTTCAAGTGCATAACTCCCAAAAGGAAATAGGAAACTCAGTAGTACTCATCATAGAGCACACCATATCACATAGGGTGCTATTGCTCCGCCCCGATATACCATCATGCTATGGTGTATACGGAGGAGTAATGCTGAGGGAGAATCTCATTCTCCTTTAGAATAGTCTAGAAATTCCGTGTTCAAGTATTCTCCTCCTTGATCTCATCAAAGGACATAATACTTATACCCATTTTTGGTTCTCTACTTTAACTTATATTCTGTGAATATCTCAAAAGCTTCGGACTTGTGTTTCAACAGGAACATATGTCTGAATCTTGAGAGATCATCAGAGAATGTAACGAAGTATAAAGAACCTATCCTGGCATGTGTAGACAGGGGACTTTACATACATCACCATGTATCAATCCCAAGAGTTCACTAACTCTTTCTCTGTTTCCAATAAACAGAGCTGTGGTCATTTTATTTTTGTGACATGACCGGCAAGTTTCATAAGATGTAAATTCAAACAGATTTAAATATGCATCTAAATGTAACTTCAGCTAGTCGGGTCGCATTGATATGACCTAGTCTACAATGCCTCAAGAAGGATTTGTTCATTTCTGAACTCTTCCTCTTGTGTGTGTTCTGTATATTAAGAACTGTAGTTTGATTTAGAACGTTAATGCTTTTAGATAACGTGCCTGAACTGATCAACTCTTGATATAGGAAATGTTCAAAACATTATCCATCAATACAAAATTATATCTTTCTTTATCTAAATAAAGAGACTGATATGATTTTGTATACCAGGTTCGGTATCTAATAACATTCGTTTAGAATCAATATATTCTGGTAATATTGGGTGATAACTACCAACAGACTTGGCTGCAACTCTTGCACCGTTTTTTATTTCATGAAGCTTATCACCCGTTCTCAGTACTCTACCTATCTGTAGCCCATGTAACAAATTACATTTACGGGATCCTGATCCGGTATCTCATACCCAGGACGTAAAGGATACTGAGAAACAGTTCTCGGTAATGAACACACCCGAAGAAGATGCATCATCATGCACTTTCTTCGTTTGGGTGGCACGGGAATTCTGGTAATCCTCAATTTCCTGCTCTGTCTTATAACAATTATAAGTTGGAGCGGGACCGACATTCCCCAGCGCAGTATAACAAGCGGGTTCGGTCAATACATTCGTATTATTATCTTGATTAAGGCGTGACATGGTTGCTATCTAGAGAGAGAGAGAAGAAAACACTCAGCGTGCGCTTTTACAAGATTAGATTGGTTATCAATTTATCTAATCAGGATGTCTTCCACTGTTTTAGTCAAATCTTCCTTCAAACCCTAAAAGAAAAGACTAGCCGGGATTAATTACACCCTACAAGTTCGCCAATCTTTCAGCCAGGCCAGTGCCGGTACTTTGAGGGAGGTTCCCCGTGCTTTCGCACGGACCTAATTAAAGTAAACCTCATTTTCCCAGGGGCGTAACCCTGTTAACACCTTTCTAGACACATACTTGATCGGCTAATTGTAATGTGTAAAACTCTTCCAGGAGTAACTCTTACTCGCAGCGGGTAACGGGATCCAACTATCTCATAGAAAGTATGCAATCTCATTGCAAATTTTAACACTTGAAATTCCCAATAATATTTTACCCCTAGCTGCTATATGACCTTAACATAGTCAACAAATCATAAGTGCTAGTCAAGTTCAACCCGTCATTTCCCGATTGAATTAAACCTACCCGCACGACCCTTAACATTGTCAACAAAGTCGCACGACTACCCTAATCCAATCGCATCATATGCTTATACAGATAAGCACTAATCAGCTACCGCACACTACGCCTTAACATAGTCAACAAACGTAGCACAAATATTAACTAGTACTTATCTGAAATGACGGAGGGCTATGACAGGTTTTTAAGAAAACCTTTGCGTAATGAACTTGATATCGTTGTAGAATCGAGTGATTTTAAATGGAATGTTTTTGATGCCTTTTTAGTTTTGCTAAAGAGGTCACTCCCGGTGAAGAGATCGTCGGCTCTTTCCTTATCGAATATGGTGCAGGATATTTCGCAAATACCACTATGCAAAGCAAAAGCTATAGAAGCAATCAAAAGACAAACCGAGTTTGTAGCATCTGCTAGTTTCTCTAAAGAGGTCACTCCCGGTGAAGGGATCCCGGCTCTTTCCTCATCGAATAAGGTGCTGGATGTTCTACAAGGAACACCGCTATGCAAAGCAAGAACTAGAGCTACCAGTTTTTAAACAAGTTTCTACAACATTTTTAGGTTTCTTTTAGTTTCACTAATCTGTTAGTTGTATGTATGCCCTAGAGGCCAGTATTGTACAGATGATGTATATTATATTGGATGCTTGGACATATATAGAGATGACTTTCTTGCTCGATATGATAGTATGCTATCTGGTTGCTCTTTATCTTAACATGTATACTTGTCTCTTTATACTGTCTCGTAGTTACATGTTGGTAAAGCCCTTAGGATGTGTACTTGACTACCTGGACTATGATGTGGATCATACTAGTGGGGACTGTAAGTGCACGGCGGCGCCCCGGCCGTCAATCCGACGGCCGAAAGCGGAAACGGTGATAAACTTTAATTTTGCGGACTTTGCAAACCGGCACCACCGCGCACTAAACTCCGGATCGGGCCATTAAACTAGATCTAGCTAACTAACAAGATAGGGAAGAGATATACCGACTGATCCGAGTCCTCCGGTCTTCATCTCCACTCCGATCTCCTCGCGGGATCTCCGTCCGTCTCCTCCTCGTCGAAAAGGGCACCACGAAGCCGGGTACTTTTACGGGCTCCCACCTCAATACCGAGGCAACTCGGGCGCGAAGTAGGCTAGCCGACGCGTCCAAGATTTGCTGTAGAATGTAGTGTAGAGCATGCCGGTCTCATTTGGGGTTTGTTGCCATTTGTAGATGATGGAGGAATCAAGGTAAGAAAAATGGTGCTTGCATTTTTCTAGCATCAAAAATGAGATCAAGAATGCTACTCTCTCAAAGATGAAGCTCTCTCCTTCTCCTTTTTTCTTCTCTCTTTTCTAAAAAACTCTCATCCTTAGAAAATGGTGGAGCAAAGATTATGAAGCATGAAGGGAGGTGAGTGTAGGAAGTGAAAAGAGGTGACCACATCCTAGACATAATCATCACAAAACTCAAATCCAAATCAAATCCATTCTTATCACAATAAATGCATGAAAAGCAAAGATGCTTATCATATCAATCCTTATGCAAATAAATCCTCCAGAAAGTGTTATTTGCAAACTTGCAAATAACCCCCTCCATCTGAAAAGTCCGGCCGGGAAAGAACAAAGGAAAACCGGCCGGAACGGAAAGCAAACTGGCAACTCCAGAAAACTGGTCCTGTAATAAATTACAGGAAAAACCCCGATACTGTGCATACACACCCGCATCTGTATTCCGACCGGATACAAATGCAATGAGATAAAATCTACACTGTACTAAACTAGGATCCGGCTTAAACCAAAGCCGGCTAGTAAAATCCGTTCGATCCTGATCCGTGCAATACCGCACGTATCTGATCGAACCGTGCCATATATCTATACGGCCTCTAGTACAAACCGTCCGACCCTGATCCGTGCAATACCGCACGTATCTGATCGGACCCTGCCATATCTCCATACGGCCTCTACAGCGTTTCGCCCGAAAGCTGAGTAACTGAATGTGTGGTGGACTCTAAAGACTCGTCAATACTATGGCTGTGGATTTAACCACTAGCACGTCAGAGGTATAAGCCAATACGTAACGGGCCACCAGCTATTGACTAAAAGGGACGTCGATGAGCGAACTCTTCCTGACACCCTACTGAGCCTGTCAGTGACAATATCCGTACAGTCCGGTCCGTTCGTCTATGAGCATCGCAAGTCGGGCCTAGGGGGTGGGTAAAAGTCAGACCCCCAAAAGCGGTACAAGTCGTGTCGGAGTGTAGCCCAGAACACCCTGAGATACTACTGGAATACCTGCCAGTAAATCTCCTGCCTTGGCCAAGGACTTCGTGTAATGGCTCTCCTAGACACAGCGCGACCTCACCCCCAATACCGGGAGAGACGAAACCCCCGAAGATCCGCTCACTGCCTCCATGTGGCTCGGGACTGTATCCAACTAAAACCTGTTTGCACGACTCCTTTGAGCCGTGGTAGGGTAGTAATCAAAGCACAGTGGGAACTCACACGAGACAAATGACGATCCCCAGGTCGATGAACTAACCTGTACACATGTCACCTGGGAACTGCTATCTGACGTCAGGTATAAGACCAACTAGCATGTTCCCGGCGAGTCCTGTCCGGTGTACTCATAACCCAATGAGCACCTGTATACATCTTAGGTGAACCAACTGACACCAGTGGCCTGTGAGACCGGCCACCGCCCCTCGTCGGGGTCTCGACTGTATACACTAGTCTACTCTGGAGTATCGATGCCCTGTCTCGAAACTCCCACGACTAGGGACCATTCAAGGATGCGCTTATAGACTCCAGCTCTCACTTATATGATCGCCCTCATACTGCTGGCAGTCAAGAAAGAATCCTAGGGGCTCTATCAACGTGCAATAGCGACCTGTCAGGTCACCTAAAGCAGTACACGATGATAAAGGTAAACCAGATAGCGTACTATCATCTCGAGTAAGACTGTCATACCGGGATAGGTCCTCCCTCAATCATTGCAATCACGTGCCTGTGATCCAATAATTGACTCTGAGGGCACTATCTCCAACAGGGACATGGTAGTCCATAAGTACATTCTTCAAGGTCCCTAGTCATGGGTGTATCGAGACGGGGCATCGATATACCAGTGTAGACTAGCGTATACGCTTCTCGACCCATGAGATGGGCGATGGATAATCCCATATCCATTGGTGTTTGACATCAGAGATGGTATACGGGTGCTCAATGGAGACTGGGTACACTGGACGGACTCGCCGAGAACTCCCAGATGGTATTATACCTCACGTCAGATGGCAGTTCTCAGGTGACACTTGTGCAGGTTAGTCTGTAGACCCGAGATCGTCATAGAGTCTTATGTGATTCCAACTGTGCTTTGATTTCCACCTTACCACGTCTATGAGGGCATGCAAAACGGTGGTTTTTGGGTACAGTCCTGAGTCACATAGAGGCAATGAGCGATAGGAGGGGTTTCGTCTCTCCCGGTATTGAGGGTTGATGTTGCGCTGTGCTCGATTGGCCGTAACAGGGAAGTCCCTGGCCATGGCTGTTTTAGAGATTTACTGGTAAGTGTTACCAGTAGTTTCTCGACCCGTTATGAGCCTCACATCGGCACGACTTATCGGTTATTGGGGTCTGACGTTTACCACCCCTAGACTTGATATGCGACATATCTGACGAAGAGACCGGACTGTACGGTAGTGTTGCCGGTTAGCTCGACGGGAGTAGTAGCAGGTTCGCTTGTTTTCTTATGATCGCTCAATACCCGGGTGGCCGTTATGTTTAGCTGACCGCTTGCGGCTTGGGGGTGCTTGATATGATCTGTTAGTTATATGTATGCCCTAGAGGCCATTACTATACATAGGATGTATATTGTAGTGGATGCTGGGACATATATAGGGAGGACTTTCTTGCTCGACATGATAGTATGCTATCTGGTTGATCTTTACCTTAACGTGTATACTGATTGTCTCTCTGTTACATGTTGGTAAAGCCTTTAGGATGTGTGCTTGACTACCTGGACTATGATGCGGATCATACTAGTGGGGACATGGTAGTCCATAAGTACATCCTTCAAAGTCCCTAGTCGTGGGTGTATCGAGACGGGGCATCGATATACCAGAGTAGACTAGCGTGTACCTTCTCGACCCATACAGATGGGCGATGGATGATCCTATATCCATTGGTGTTTGACATCAGAGATGATATACGGGCGCTCAGTAGAGACTGGGTACACTGGACGGACTCGCCGAGAACTCCCAGATGGTATTATACCTCACGTCAGATGGCAGTTCTCTGGTGACACTGGTACAGAGTAGTCTGTTGACCCGAGATCGTCATAGAGTCTTGTGTGGTTCCCACTATGCTTTGATTTCCATCTTACCACGTCCAAGAGGGCGTGCAAAACGGTGGTTTTTGTGTACAGTCCCGAGTCACATGGAGGCAATGAGCGATAGGAGGGGATTCGTCTCTCCCGGTATAGGGAGTTGATGTTGCGCTGTGTTCGATTGGCTATAACAGGAAATCCCTGGCCAGGGTTGCTGAGATTTACTGGTAAGTGTTACCAGTAGTTTCTCGAACAGTTATAGACCTCATATCGACACGACTTATCGAGCTATTGGGGTCTGACGTTTACCACCCCTAGGCGAGATATGCGACATATCAGACGATCAGACCGGACTGTACGGTAGTGTTACTGGTTGGATTCACTGGAGTGTGAGCGGGCTTGCTCGTCGATCTTCAGATCGCTCAATACCCGGGTGGCCGTTACGTTTAGCAGACCGCTTGCGGCTTGTGGATGTTTGATATGATCATCATCCGCTGCCGGCGTATTGACGAGTCTTTAGAGTCCTACACAGAGGTTTCCTGGCTCAAGCGAAACGAAATAGGAGCGCATATGAGATATGTGTGGGACCGAGAATAATACGTGTATGTGATACCGCATTCCATTCTCGCGATAAATGTATCGATTGGTTGTATGCGATATAACCTAGTTATCGAATCAAGTATTGATTCGATAAGCCGATACATTGAATACTAGTCGGTTGTGTGCGACATGACCGGATCGTTAAATCAAGTGTTGATTTAATGATTTATTGCGTAATTATATATTTGATATATTAGTTTGCATTAACTAGTATCGGTTTACTTAAGATGGATTTTCTCACTCGGATGTGCGCATTACATATGCGATATGATTTTGTGCACTTGCTTGTATCATGTTTGATGATGCATCCCTTTTTGGTTAAGTGTAAAGAATTAAACCTTGGTTAATGAAATGGTTAGGGTTTACTTTTTCCTTATTCATTTATTCTTTTATTCTTTTAGAAAAAGAAAAAGAAATGAGATAAATGGTGGCATTCTTTTCATTCATGAAGCTTCATGAATACTTTGACCATGTCACCATTTTTGTCTTCTTTTTAAAACTAACCATTCTCATTAACTCAAGTTAGCTCTCTACACTTTACCATGGTCATTATTATGATAAGAATTATCATTCTAATATTATTATTAATTCTTATCATAAAACTTATCATAACAAAAAGCATCTTCTTCTTCCTTTCTTCAAGTGAAGAAAGCAAGCTCCATCAATGGTGATTGATGAAAACAAGTGAGAAATCCAATTCTAAAGTCTACCCACTTCGTATTTCTTCATCCTCTACCTCTTGCCAAGTAGTAGAGTGTGTTCTCTTCACAAGTTTTTGGACTTGGTGAAGTCGGAGCTTGATTTAGCGATGCCTCGACGTAGATCATCTTCGGCATGGACATCGACGACCTAGCTTGCCCATTCTCCGACGAAGCCGACGCTAGAGCCCGGATTTGATTTGGACAGCGGAGAGGACTTCGTTGCGGAGCTATGGAGATGGAGCACCAGATCTACAAAGGTTGTATTTCCGTATCTTGTAGTTAAGTGTTAACTAGTTAGCTTTTTCGCCTAGTTTTCTAGCAAACGATCCGTAGTCGGGTCTCTCGGCACCTAGAATTTTTGAAAATGGCATGTTCGATGCCTTGTGAGACCTCACTAGTGTGCCTAGGAACCCTACAGTGGTATCAGAGCCTAGCTAGAGCCTTAGGCGAAGTCCAGACGGAATTTGAAGTCCGATCGAACCAAAACTTAACCCGGAAAATTGCTCTCTGTACTTTTTCTGAAAACGTGGATTTTTCCAAATTAAAAATATGCAGAGAACTCAGCAGGAAATTCTAAGAATTACGGTGGAAATTTTTTTTCATGAACAGTGATTTTGGCTGCGGAACCGCGGCATAAGCTATCTTATGCGGCGGTTCCGCGGCGGATGTATGACGTTAGCCCTACCTTGTTA
Source organism: Agapanthus africanus (assembly GCA_030015575.1). NCBI lineage: Eukaryota > Viridiplantae > Streptophyta > Magnoliopsida > Asparagales > Amaryllidaceae > Agapanthus > Agapanthus africanus. The sequence continues at coordinate 426,762,952 of CM057340.1, forward strand.
CACAGTAATTCATTGTTTCAGCTTCTGAGTTCTCTGGGTATTTTTAAAAATTATTCAAGAGTTGAATTTTCTGCAGTTGTTTTGGGGATTCGGTGTTTCGATCGGGGTATCAAATTTTGTCTATTTGGCTTTCCGGATAAATTTTAGAATATGTTAAAAAGTTCGACCGGATATAAATACCCAATTTTTCCCCTGTCGGGAAAATTCCAAGTGTTGGATTTTCCGTAGTTTAACGACGTTCTAAGTAGTGCAAGTAACGCGATGGTCCCTCTAGAAGACAACAAACCTTAACTCGATTATGTGACCGTCTTGAACTGCCCTTTGAACCTTCGGGTTTGGGGCAGTACGGCGTGCCACATGTGAGGCGTTGGCTTGACCCTTCTACGGCTGGACCGTTGCTACTGAGGCACGAACTGAATGTTATTAGACTTATTTCATGTGTTGATCTGTATCGGGAAAACTTGGGTGTTCGAATGTTCAATCGGAAAGTTTAACATTTTCTAATTATCTGGAATGGGATACAATAATTGGAATTCACAATAAGTTATGAGATAACTGAATGAATGTTATAAACATAGCACTTTAGTCTCACTTGATCGGTTGCCACGGAATTTTGATGTGATCAAAAGTCCGTCGCAATCACGTAGTGTACGCGGATACTCGCCGATAAACTTAATAGACAGCCTCACTCCATAGCCCCGACCAAGTGACTGTAGGAGAACCCCGTCGCCGAAAGCATCCGTTCGGGTGCTCGCGGTAGCGGTGTTCCGCCTTGGTGCACTTCGTCGACGGTATCGGGGGTGCAGCCGTCTACTGAAGTTTGCGACGAGCATTCGATCAAAATGTCGGGAATCCTGTTGAATTGCCCGACTTGGTATTGAAAAGTGTTTTCGATAATGAGACTAAAATGCGGGGTTTATAATTGTTAGGCATGCGATGTCTAAGAAATTCATTTGGTCAGGCATGCGATGTCTGAGGAGGTTGCGGATTCCAACTGTTGTAGTTTTACACTTTCTTTTCTGTGACCGTAAGTGTAATATGTGATATCGCCGGTTTCGTTGCTATATGTCAACGACAATTGGGATGGACATATTTACTTACGTTGATGACATGTGATGTTATGTGTTGCTGGATATGTTATATTGGATCGTCGTGTTTGAATAGCCGGGGGTTTTTATGTGAGATGAGTGTTTTTCATTTTCATTCATGTAAAAACTTGTATGTAATATTCTTTTATTGGGGCGCTTCCAGGTTGCGGAAGTAGTCACCGTTTGTATATTATTTACTTTTCCGCACTAGGATAGGCCCAAGGAGGGGAGCACAAGTAACCGGGTTCTGGAGTCCAGTGGGAGACCAACTCGAGGAGTCGAGTCCGGGTCTCCTAACTCTAGAATTGGTAGGGTTGCTTGCCGCTCTCGTAGGGGTCTAGGGGTGTGGGTTTGGCTATTCATCACGACCGTGGAATCCGTGTTTTATACTGGCTCGTATTGAAAACACGGACGTCCTAGTATATCCAATATTTCATATGTTTCTTCTGCTGCGATATCTGTGTTGTGATCATGTGATGTTCTGTGATAGATACAGTATATAGTATATATGATATATTATATAGACGTTACTTATGTTTTACACCCGCGCTAGCCCTGCCCCGCTCTGCCGTTAGTTACCTAACCTAACGGTGCACGAGGGGACATCGAGGCGAATGCGGATGGCATAAGTGTACGTCGTATTTATCTGTGATGTTTAGGTACTTAAATGATGGGACTTCATTAATGTGATTAATGAAATAAAAGAAACCTAAGATGTTGTAGAATCGAATTTCAAAATAAAACAGGTAGCTACAGTTCTTGCTTTGCACAGCGGTATATGTGATATATCCTGCACCTTATTCGATGAGGAAAGGACCGAGATCCCTTCACCGGGAGTGACTCCTTTAGCAATAACTGGCAGATGCTACACACTCGGTTTGTCTTTTGATTGCTTTTAAGTGTTTTTGCTTTGCACAGTGATATATATGATATATCCCGCACCTCATTCGACGAGGAAAGGACCGACGATCCCTTCACCGGGAGTGACTCCTTTAGCAAAACTAGAAAAGCCTCAAAAACACTCCATTTTAAAAATCATTTGATTCTACAACGATATCAAGTTCATTACGCAATAGGTTTTCAGAAAAACCTGTCGTAGCCCTCCGACATTTCAGATAAGTTGTATATAGTATTCGTGCTGCATTTGTTGGCTTTCGTCAAGGTGCAGTGTGCGGTAGCTATATGCTGCTTATCTGCTAGCATACGATGCGATTGGATTAGGGTAGTCGTGCGGCTTTGTTGGCTTTCGTCAAGGGTCGTGCGGGTGGGTTTAATTCGATCAAGAAATGTACGGGTTGAACTTGACTAGCGGGCTATGGTTTGTTGGCTTTCGTCAAGGTCATAGCACGTTAGGGGCAAAATATTATCGGGAATTTCAAGTGTTGAAATTTGCAATGAGATTGCATACCTTCTATGAGATAGTTGGATCCCGATACCCGCTGCGAGTAAGAGTTACTCCTGGGAGAGTTTTATACATTACAATTAGCCGATCAAGTAGGTGTCTAGAAAGGTGTTAACGAGGTTACGCCTCTGGGAAAACGAGGTTTACATTAATTAGGTTCGTGCGAAAGCACGGGGGACCTCCCTCAAAGTACCGACACTGGCCTGGCTGAAAGATTGGCGAACTTGTAGTGTGTAATTAATCCCGGCTAGTCTTTCCTTTTAGGGTTTGAAGGAAGATTTGATAAAAAGCAGTGGGAGCCATCCTGATTAGATAAAATAATAACCAATCTATTCTTGCAAGAGCGCACGCTGAGTGTTTTCTTCTCTCTCTCTCCAGGTAGCGACCATATCACGCCTTAATCAAGATAATAATACGGATATTTGACTGAACCCGCTTGTTATACTGAGCTGGGGAACGTTGGTCCCGCTCCAACTTATAATTGTTATAAGACAGAGTAGGAAATTGGGGAATACCAGAATTCCCGTGCCGCCCAAACGAAGAGAGTGCATGCTGATGCATCATCTTCGGGTGTGTTCATTATACAGAACTGTTTCTCAGTATTCTTTACGTCCTGGGTATGTGATACCAGATCAGGATCCCAGATATGTAATCTGTTACATAGGGCTACAGTTAGGTAGAGAACTGAGAACGGGTGATAAGTTTCATGAGGCAGAAAACGGGGCAAGAGTTGCAGCCAAGTCTGTTGGTCACTGTCACCCTGTATTACAATACATTGATTCTGAACGAATGTTATTAGATACCGAACCTGATATACAAAATCATATCAGTCTCTTTATTAGTAAAGAAATGATAAAATTTTGTATTGTTGGATAATGTTTTGAACATTTCCTATATCAAAAGTTGATCGGTTCAGGCACGTTATCTAAAAGCATTAATGTTCTAAATCAAAATACAGTTCTTAGTATATGGAACACACACAAGAGGAAGAGTTCAAAATTGAACGATTCCTTCTTGAGGTATTGTAGACTAGGTCAGATCAATGTAACCCGACTAGCTAGAGTTACGTATAGATGCATATTTAAATCTGTTTGAATTTACATCTTGTGAAACTCGCCAGTCATGTCACAAAGATAAGATGACCACAGCTCTGTTTATTGGAAACAGAGAAAGAGTTAGTAAACTCTTGGGATGATACATGTTGATGTATGTAAGGTCCCCTGTCTACATATGCCAAGACCGGTTCTTAGTACTTCATTACATTCTCTGATAATCTCTCAAGATTCAGACATATGTTCCTGTTGAAACATGAGTCCGAACCTTTTGAGATATTCACAGAATATAAGCTAGAAGTAGAGAACCAAAACACAGGTATAAGTATTATGTCCTTTGATGAGATCAAGGAGGAGAATACCTGAGCACGGAATTCCTGGACTATTCTAAAGGAGAATGAGATTCTCTCTCAGCATTACTCCTCCGTATACACCATAGCACGATGGTATATCGGGGCGGAGCAATAGCACCCTATGTGATAAGGTGTGCTCTATGATGAGTACTACTGAGTTACCTATTTCCTTTTGGGAGTTATGCACTTGAGAAGCTGCATACCTATTGAATAGGGTTCCAATCAAATCAGAAGCCTACCACTTCATATGTGATATGGAAAGGGAAGAGCCCATATCTTAAGCTAGTTAAGATTTGGGGTTGTCCGGCCTATGTCTGAAAGCAAAATCCGGACAAGCTCAAGGCAAGGTCTGTTATGTAGAACTGGAAGTGTTCCAGCTATACAAACTACAGCAGATGATTTGGTACAACCAGAGGATTCAGTAGAAACCAACGAACCTCAGCCTCTCCGCCGATCTAGTAGGATTCCTCACCCACCTGAGAGATACTTCGGTTTCTCTATGACAGTGGGAGCGAGGAATGCATCATGAGATGATGACCCAACTAGTTTCGAGCTGGCCATCAAGAGTGAGACTCTGTAAGAATGGCTGGATGTTTATCGATCTGAGATGGAATCCTTATACACCAACAAAGTCTGGACTTTGGTTGCTATATCTGAAAGGTTAAATCCCCATCAGGAGCAAGTATATCTTGAGAAGATTACTTGGTATAGATGGAAAAGTTGAGACTTTCAAAGCTAGACTTGTTAAAGGTTTTCGTCATTGACCAGGCGTGGATTATGATGAAACCTTTTCTAAGGATCTATGCTTAAGTCCATCCAGATCCTACTTACCACGGCTACATACCATGACTACGATATCTGGTGGTTGGGTGTCTTGACTGCTTTTCTAAATGATGATTTGGAAGAGAGCGTCTATAAGTACACAGCCAGAGGGCTTCGTAGACAGTGGGAGCAGCGGAAACGTGTGCAAGATGCTTTATAGGATAAAGCAGGCATCGCGGAGTTGGAACATCTGTTTTGATGAAGCGGTCAAAGAGTTTGACATCATCAAAATGGTAGATGAACCTTGTATATACAAAAAAGGTATTAGGGAGTATGGTGACGATCCTCGTAGAGTACGTGGATGACATACTCTTGATAAGAAAGGAGTTTCTTATGCTACGCTCGATCAATCTCCGCTTATCACAAAGATTCTCCATATAGGATTAAAGTGATACCTACTAAATCCTGGATTTTGGATCTATGAGATAGATCTAAATGGATGTTAGGAAACTCACTAGATGTAGTGAGGTGGTGTCAATCGATCCTGAGGAGAATCACTGGAAGGGTTCCAGGGTGATAAAGACGACTGAATGTCAGTCACAGGCATTGTCTTTACCCTCAGTAAAGGGACGGTATGTTGGAAGAGTTCCAAGCTGGATACCGTGACATACTAGACGATAAAGGCTTGATACATCGCTATTTAAGATGCTACCAAAGAGGCTGTTTGGGTGTATATTGGTTCATGAGATGAACTATGTTCCTCCCATTGTGTGACAATGGAGTTGTGGCTTGTGCCAAGGAACGCCGGTCCCATCAGTGATCCAGACATATTCTAAGGCAGTATCACTTGATCATGGAGATAGTTGATCTCCAGGGTGATCGAGGTTTGGAGAGTAGATTCTGAGGACAACACAGCGGATCCACTCACAAAGGCCTGTTCCCAAAGAGAGATTTTTTTATGGGATGGTTGAGTATGAGATACTGCAACCACTGCTATCAGATGGCCCTAGTGCAAGTGGGAGATTGTTAGTTATATGTATGCCCTAGAGGCCATTACTATACATAGGATGTATATTGTAGTGGATGCTGGGACATATATAGGGAGGACTTTCTTGCTCGACATGATAGTATGCTATCTGGTTGATCTTTACCTTAACGTGTATACTGATTGTCTCTCTGTTACATGTTGGTAAAGCCCTTAGGATGTGTGCTTGACTACCTGGACTATGATGCGGATCATACTAGTGGGGACATGGTAGTCCATAAGTACATCCTTCAAAGTCCCTAGTCGTGGGTGTATCGAGACGGGGCATCGATATACCAGAGTAGACTAGCGTGTACCTTCTCGACCCATACAGATGGGCGATGGATGATCCCATATCCATTGGTGTTTGACATCAGAGATGATATACGGGCGCTCAGTAGAGACTGGGTACACTGGACGGACTCGCCGAGAACTCCCAGATGGTATTATACCTCACGTCAGATGGCAGTTCTCTGGTGACACTGGTACAGAGTAGTCTGTTGACCCGAGATCGTCATAGAGTCTTGTGTGGTTCCCACTGTGCTTTGATTTCCATCTTACCACGTCCAAGAGGGCGTGCAAAACGGTGGTTTTTGGGTACAGTCCCGAGTCACATGGAGGCAATGAGCGATAGGAGGGGATTCGTCTCTCCCGGTATAGGGAGTTGATGTTGCGCTGTGTTCGATTGGCTATAACAGGAAATCCCTGGCCAGGGTTGCTGAGATTTACTGGTAAGTGTTACCAGTAGTTTCTCGAACAGTTATAGACCTCATATCGACACGACTTATCGAGCTATTGGGGTCTGACGTTTACCACCCCTAGGCGAGATATGCGACATATCAGACGATCAGACCGGACTGTACGGTAGTGTTACTGGTTGGATTCACTGGAGTGTGAGCGGGCTTGCTTGTCGATCTTCAGATCGCTCAATACCCGGGTGGCCGTTACGTTTAGCAGACCGCTTGCGGCTTGTGGATGTTTGATATGATCATCATCCGCTGCCGGCGTATTGACGAGTCTTTAGAGTCCTACACAGAGGTTTCCTGGCTCAAGCGAAACGAAATAGGAGTGCATATGAGATATGTGCGGGACCGAGAATAATACGTGTATGTGATACCGCATTCCATTCTCGCGATAAATGTATCGATTGGTTGTATGCGATATAACCTAGTTATCGAATCAAGTATTGATTCGATAAGCCGATACATTGAATACTAGTCGGTTGTGTGCGACATGACCGGATCGTTAAATCAAGTGTTGATTTAATGATTTATTGCGTAATTATATATTTGATATATTAGTTTGCATTAACTAGTATCGGTTTACTTAAGATGGATTTTCTCACTCGGATGTGCGCATTACATATGCGATATGATTTTGTGCACTTGCTTGTATCATGTTTGATGATGCATCCCTTTTTGGTTAAGTGTAAAGAATTAAACCTTGGTTAATGAAATGGTTAGGGTTAACTTTTTCCTTATTCATTTATTCTTTTATTCTTTTAGAAAAAGAAAAAGAAATGAGATAAATGGTGGCATTCTTTTCATTCATGAAGCTTCATGAATACTTTGACCATGTCACCATTTTTGTCTTCTTTTTAAACCTAACCATTCTCATTAACTCAAGTTAGCTCTCTACACTTTACCATGGTCATTATTATGATAAGAATTATCATTCTAATATTATTATTAATTCTTATCATAAAACTTATCATAACAAAAAGCATCTTCTTCTTCCTTTCTTCAAGTGAAGAAAGCAAGCTCCATCAATGGTGATTGATGAAAACAAGTGAGAAATCCAATTCTAAAGTCTACCCACTTCGTATTTCTTCATCCTCTACCTCTTGCCAAGTAGTAGAGTGTGTTCTCTTCACAAGTTTTTGGACTTGGTGAAGTCGGAGCTTGATTTAGCGATGCCTCGACGTAGATCATCTTCGGCATGGACATCGACGACCTAGCTTGCCCATTCTCCGACGAAGCCGACGCTAGAGCCCGGATTTGATTTGGACAGCGGAGAGGACTTCGTTGCGGAGCTATGGAGGTGGAGCACCGGATCTACAAAGGTTGTATTTCCGTATCTTGTAATTAAGTGTTAACTAGTTAGCTTTTTCGCCTAGTTTTCTAGCAAACGATCCGTAGTCGGGTCTCTCGGCACCTAGAATTTTTGAAAATGGCATGTTCGATGCCTTGTGAGACCTCACTAGTGTGCCTAGGAACCCTACATGATCATCACCCACTGCCGGCGTATTGACGAGTCTTAGAGTCCCACAAAGGAGTTACCTAGTCCAGGCTAAACGTTGTGGTGCGCATATGCGATATGCGTATGGACCCGGTTAAAATGCGCGTACGAGATACCGTATATTAATCGGGCGGCTTGCTTTTGGTGGGGTCGTATGTGATATGGCCGTATTGATAAATCAAGTGTTGATTTATCATTTAACCATTAGTTTCTCACTAGAAATCCTTTCTTGTATTTGATGGATGTATGCATGCATGTATGCTTTCTTTCTAGATTCATGCAAATATGGATGTGCATACACACATACATACATACATCATCCTTCATGGTTGCTTATACATTGAAAATGGTGGCAATATAAGACTCACACCGTGGTTTTATATATGGATTATTGTTATATTTGTATTTGTTTTAAAAACAAAAGAAAAAGATAAAGATTAACACATGGTTTCTACACTCTTCTTCTCCTAACCATGTTCACCTACTTATTAACCATGGGTTAATCTTTACTTTGTGTTTTAAACTCAAATACAATAATAACTTTATCATTTAACCATGGTTTGAGATGAGGAGTGAAAAATATATAAACATATATTTTCATTTTCTTCATAAGAGTTTTTCTTTTACTCTTGTTCAAAAAGGCCATCATCTTCTTCCTCCTTCTTCTTTTGCTCTCTAGACTTTTGTAGTGAGCAAAATACTCATCAAGTTAGGTTTTTGAAGTGAGAATAGCCACCACAACATCATTCTACATAAGTCTAGCCCACTTGTTTAGAGTGTTAGCTTCATTTCTTTCTCTTGATAAAGTGAAGTTGCTAGCTTGGACAAATGAGCTTCGGGTGGATCGTCGTGGACGTTAGAAGACTTCAAGCTAACCGTTTTACAACCCTCAAGTGGCCAAGGATTCTAGCGTAGGGAGCTACAAAGGTTGTACTCTCAAAACCCTTGTCTTTGTTACTTGTAGTGTTTTGAAACCCTAATTTTCTAGGATAGATCCTTTGTATACTTACTTAGCACCATAAAAATCTAATTTTTGGTACATGTGATGCTTCCAAACCTTTCATAGGGTGCTAGATAAACCTAACATTGGTATCAGAGCCGACCTAGAATTTTAGGCGACACTTTAGCGAAGTAAAAACTCCGATCGAACCGAAATACGGATTTTCGAGACACTCTCTGGACATTTTTTGAAAACTGTTATTTTCCAGAATTAAAAATATGCAAAAAATTCAGCAGGGAAATCTAAGACAAACTGTGAAATACGAAGCTGTGAACAGTAAACTCTAGCGTGGAACCGCGGCCAAAGCTTGCTTAGGCCGCGGCTCCGCGGCCGTACAGATGCCTCACTGCCTCGTTTTTGTACAGTGTTTTTATTACCCGCTTGTGTATATTTTTGGGTATTTTTAAATCTGGTTTAAGTGTTATTTGTTCTGGAGATTGTTTTGGGTTCATTGATTCGATCGGAATTTTAACTTCATGTTTTTTCAGGATAATTAGAAAGTATTGAATTGTTCGAACGAGTGTCGTTTGCTCACTTTTCACGGGGTTTAAATCATTCGGAAATATGTGCAAGTTTTGTGGTGGACCCTCTAGAAGACAACAAACCTTAACTCGATTATGTGACCGTCTTGAACTGCCTTTTGAACCTTAGGGTTTGGGGCAGTACGGCGTGCCACATGTGAGGCGTTGGCTTGACCCTTCTACGGCTGAACCGCTATTACTGTGTCACACTCCGGGTTTTTGAACTCCGCTCAAGTGTTGAGCTTTAGGGAATTTTGGGTAATTTGATCATTCGTTCGAAAACTTTAATACTGTCTATTTATCTGGAATGTGATACAATATGTGGAATTCATATAGTTAGGCATGAAATACGAAATATGTGATATTTCGCATTTACGATGTCTAAAGAGAATGTGGATTCCAAATGTTGTAGTTTTACACTTTCTTTTCTGTGACCGTAAGTGTAGTATGTCGATATCGCCGGTTTCGTTGCTATACATCAACGACAATTGGGGTATGCATACTTACTTACGTTGATGATATATGATATTATGTGTTGCTGAGATATGATGTGCAGAATTGTCGCGATCGAATAGCCGGGGGTTTTTATGTGAGATGAGAGTTTTATTTTTCATTCATGTAAAATTCAAATGTAATGTAATATTCTTTTATTTGGGGCACTTCCGGGTTGAGGTTGATGTCACCAGTGTTGTATATTATTTACTTTTCCGCATTAGGATAGACCCAAGGAGGGGAGCACAAGTGACCGGGTTCTGGGGTTCAGTGGGAGGCCATCTCGAGGAGTCGAGACCGGGTCTCCTAAACTCCAGAATTGGTAGGGTCGCTTGCCGCTCTCGTAGGGGTCCAGGGTGTGGGCTTGGCTATTCATCGCGACTGTGGAATCCGTATTTTCTATTGTTGGCTAAATATTAAATACGGACGTCCTAGCATATCCCACATTATATCTATGTTTCTGCTGCGATATCTGTGATGTAATCATTTGATATATTGTGATGGATACAGTATATAGTATATATGATATATTATATAGACGTTACTTGTGTTTTACACCCGCACTAGCCCTGCCCTGCTCTGTCGTTAGTTACCTACCTAACGGTGCATGAGGGGACATCGAGGCGAATGCGGATGGCATAAGTGTACGTCGTATTTATCTGTGATGTTTAGGTGACTTAAATGATGGGACTTCATTAATATGATTAATGAAAGAAAAGAAACCTAAAAGATGTTGTAGAATCAAATTTTTTCAAAAAGGGTAGATACAGTTTTGCTTTGCATAGCGATATATATGATATATCCCGCACCTTATTCGATGAGGAAAGAGCCGAGATCCCTTCACCGGGAGTGACCTCTTTAGCAAAACTGGCAGATGCTACAACACTCGGTTTGCTTTTGAATGCTTTTGGAGTTTTGCTTTGCATAGTGATATATATGATATATCCCGCACCTTATTCGATGAGGAAAGAGCCGAGATCCCTTCACCGGGAGTGACCTCTTTAGCAAAACTAATAAAAGCCTCAAAATCACTCCATTTCAAAATTCACTAGATTCTACAACGATATCAAGTTCATTACGCAATAGGTTTTCAGAAAAACCTGTCGTAGCCCTCCGTCATTTCAGATAAGTTGTATATAGTATTCGTGCTACATTTGTTGGCTTTCGTCAAGGTGTAGTGTGCGGTAGCTATATGCTGCTTATCTGCTGCATATGATGCGATTGGATTAGTGCAGTCGTACGGCTTTGTTGGCTTTCGTCAAGGGTCGTGCGGGTGGGTTTAATTCAGTCAAGAAATGTACGGGTTGAACTTGACTAGTGGGCTATGGTTTGTTGGCTTTCGTCAAGGTTATAGCACGTTAGGGGCAAAATATTATCGGGAATTTCAAGTGTTGAAATTTGCAATGAGATCGCATACCTTCTATGAGATAGTTGGATCCCGATACCCACTGCGAGTAATTGTTACTCCCGGGAGAGTTTTACACAGGACAATTAGCCGATCAAGTAGGTGTCTAGAAAGGTGTCAACGGGGTTACGCCTCTGGGAAAACGAGGTTTACTTTAATTAGGTCCGTGTGAAAGCACGGGGAACCTCCCTCAAATACCGACACTGGCCTGGCTGAAAGATTGGCGAAGTTGTAGGGTGTAATTAATCCCGGCTAGTCTTTCCTTTTAGGGTTTGAAGGAAGATTTGATAAAAAACAGTGGGAGCCATCCTGATTAGATAAGATAATAACCAATCTGATCTTGCAAGAGCATACGCTAAAGTGTTTTCTTCTCTCTCTCTCTAGGTAGCGACCATGTCATGCCTTTATCAAGATAATAATATGGATGTATTGACCGAACCCGCATGTTATACTGTGCTGGGGAACATTGGTTCCTTTCTTTCTTATAAGAGTTATAGGGCTGAACAGGACATAGGGGAATACCAGGATTCCCATGCCACCCGAATGAAGAAAGTACATGATGATGCATTTTCTTCGGGTGTGTTCGTTACAGAGAACTGTTTCTCCATTTCCTCTACGTCCTGGGTATTGGATACCGGGTCAGGATCCCATATATGTAATCAGTTACATGGGCTTAAGAAAGGTAGAGAACTTGGAGAAGGTGATAAAGACATATGAGTTGGAAATGGTGCAATTGTTGCAGCAAAAACCGTCGGGGAATATCACCTTGTATTACCAACTGGTAATACATTGATTCTGAACGAATGCTATTACATGCCGAACCTGATATACAACATTATATCAGTTTCTTTGTTGAGTAAAGAGGGATATAATTTTATATTACAGGATAATGTTATGAACATTTTCCGTAACCAAAAGTTGGTTGGATCAGGCACGTTGTGCAATGGCATTTATGTTCTAAATCAATCAACAGTTCTGAGCATAACAAACACACACAAGAGGAAAAGTTCAGAAATGAACGAATCCTTCTTATGGCATTGTAGACTGGGTCACATCAATGCGGCACGACTAGCTAAGTTGCATAAGGATGGATATTTGAAACCGTTTGAATTTTCATCTTATGACACTTGCCAGTCATGTCTCAAAGGCAAGATGACCAAAACTCCGTTTACGGGACACGGAGAAAGAGTTACTGAACTCTTGGGACTGATACATAGTGATGTATGCGGTCCCATGTCTACACATGCCAGGGATGGTTCTTCGTACTTCATTACATTCACTGACGATCTCTCAAGATACGGACATGTGTTCTTGATAAGACACAAGTCTGAAGCTTTTGAGAAATTTAGAGAATATAAACAAGAAGTCGAGAACCAAACCGGAAAAAGTATTAAAATCCTTCGATCTGATCGAGGAGGTGAATACTTGAGCAATGAATTCCCGGACTTCCTAAAAGAGAATGGGATTCTCTCCCAGCTGACTCCTCCATATACACCACAGCACAACGGTGTATCGGAACGGAGGAACCGCACCCTATTATATATGGTGCGCTCTATGATGAGCACAGCTGAGTTACCTATTTCCTTCTGGGGGTATGCGCTAGAGACAGCCATACATCTATTGAATATGGTCCCCACCAAATCTGTGCCTACCACTCCATATGAGATATGGAAAAGGGAAGAGACCATGTCTTAACTATGTTAAGATATGGGGTTGTCCAGCCTATGTCAAACGAAAAAATCCGGACAAACTCGAGGCACGGTCTGTTCTATGCAAATTTATAGGATATCCTAAGAATTCACAAGGGTATATCTTCTACCACACTGAGGAACAAAGAGTGTTTGTTTCTCGGCATGCCACCTTTTTAGAAAAGAAATTTCTTGCAAAAGAGATTAGTGGTCATGAGGTAGAACTGGAAAAGGTTCCAGCTACAAAAGCTGCAACAGAAGATCTGGTGGAACCAGAGGATTCGGTAGTTCCCGATGAACCCCAGCCACTCCGCAGATCTAGTAGGGTTCCTCACCCACCTGAGAGATACTACGGTTTCCTCATGGATGGTGGGAGCGAGGATTGCATCATGGAGGATGATGACCCAACTAGCTTCGAGCAGGCCATCACGAGTGGGGACTCAGTAAAATGGCTGGATGCTATGCGGTCCGAGATGGAATCCATGTACACCAACAAAGTATGGACTTTGGAAGATGCTCCTGAAGGGGTAAAACCCATTGAGAGCAAGTGGATCTTCAAGAAAAAACTTGGTGTAGATGGGAAAGTGGAGACTTTCAACGCTAGACTTGTTGCAAAGGGTTTTCGTCAAAGACCAGGTGTGGACTATGACGAAACCTTTTCTCCAGTGGCTATGCTTAAATCCATCCAGATCATGCTTGCTATCGTTGCATATCATGACTACGAAATCTGGCAAATGGATGTTAAGACCGCCTTTCTAAACGGTGATTTAGAAGAGTGCGTGTACATGACTCAGCCAGAGGGCTTCGTAGATAGTGGGAGCAGCGGGAAGGTGTGCAAGCTGCTTAAATCCATTTATGGATTAAAGCAAGCATCGCGGAGTTGGAACATCTGCTTTGACGTCGTTATCAAAGAGTTTGATTTTGTCAAAAACGTAGATGAACCTTGTATCTACAAGAAGGTGGCAGAGAGTAAGGTTGTCTTCCTCGTATTGTACGTGGACGAAATACTCTTGATAGGAAATGACATTCCTATGCTGCAATCGGTCAAGCTGTTCTTATCACAAAGATTCTCAATGAAAGATCTAGGTGATGCCTCCTGCATATTGGGAATCAGGATCTATAGAGATAGATCTAAAAGGATATTGGGATTGTCCCAATCCAGGTACATTGACACCATACTAAAGAGGTTTAGTAAGGAAGAATCCAAGCGTGGGAACTTACCCACGATCTCTGGAGTCACTCTCTCTAAAGAGATGTCTCCCAAGACTGATTTGGAGAGAGCTCGCATGCAAGGGATACCCTATGCTTCGGCTGTAGGCTCTATCATGTACACGATGCTATGTACCAGATCCGATGTAGCATACTCACTAAGTGTAGTGAGTAGGTATCAAGAAGATCCAGGAGAGAGTCACTGGACAGCTGTGAAGAGCATTCTCAAGTACTTGCGAAGGACTAAAGAGATGCTCTTGGTGTATGGTAATGGAGAACTCCAAGTGGAGTCCTTTACCGACTCAAGCTTCCAGAGTGATAAGGACGACTCTAAGTCGCAGTCGGGATTTGTCTTTACCCTTTACGGAGGGGCGGTTAGCTGGAAGAGTTCCAAGCAGGAAACCGTGGCAGACTCAACGATGGAGGCTGAATACATCGCTGCCAACGATGCTGCCAAAGAGGCTGTCTGGATCAAGAAGTTCATTACTGAACTTGGAGTGGTTCCATCCATTGAGCATCCAATACCTTTGTATTGCGATAACAATGGAGCGGTGGCTTTGGCCAAGGAACCCAGGTCCCATCAGCGATCCAGGCATATTCTGAGGCGGTATCACCTGATCCGGGAGATAGTTGATCGCCGGGAGATCGAGGTCAGGAGGGTTGACACGAAGAATAACACAGCGGATCCACTCACGAAGGCCATTCCCCAGATACAGTTTGAGAGACTCTTCGGGATGCTCGGTATGCGATACTACAGCAGTTGGCCCTAGTGCAAGTGGGAGATTGTTAGTTGTATGTATGCCCTAGAGGCCAGTATTGTACAGATGATGTATATTATATTGGATGCTTGGACATATATAGAGATGACTTTCTTGCTCGATATGATAGTATGCAATCTGGTTGCTCTTTATCTTAATATGTATACTTGTCTCTTTATACTGTTTCGTAGTTACATGTTGGTAAAGCCCTTAGGATGTGTACTTGACTACCTGGACTATGATGTGGATCATACTAGTGGGGACATGGTAGTCCATAAGTACATCCTTCAAGGTCCCTAGTCGTGGGTGTATCGAGACAGGGCATCGATATACCAGTGTAGATTAGCGTATACGCTTCTCGACCCATGAGATGGGCGATGGATGATCCCATATCCATTGGTGTTTGACATCAGAGATGGTATACGGGTGCTCAGTGGAGACTGGGTACACTGGACGGACTCGTCGAGAACTCCCAGATAGTATTATACCTCACGTCAGATGGCAGTTCTAAGGTGACACTTGTGCAGGTTAGTCTGTAGACCCGAGATCGTCATAGAGTCTTATGTGATTCCTACTGTGCTTTGATTTCCACCTTACCACGTCCATGAGGGCGTGCAAAACGGTGGTTTTTGGGTACAGTCCCGAGTCACATGGAGGCAATGAGCGATAGGAGGGGTTTCGTCTCTCCCGGTATTGGGGGTTGATGTTGCGCTGTGCTCGATTGGCCGTAACAGGGAAGTCCCTGGCCAGGGTTGTTTTAGAGATTTACTGGTAAGTGTTACCAGTAGTTTCTCGACCCGTTATGAGCCTCACATCGGCATGACTTATCGGTTATTGGGGTCTGACGTTTACCACCCCTAGACTTAATATGCGACATATCTGACGAAGAGACCGGACTGTACGGTAGTGTTGCCGGTTGGCTCGACGGGAGTAGTAGCAGGTTCGCTTGTTTTCTTCTGATCGCTCAATATCCGTATGGCCGTTACGTTTAGCTGACCGCTTGCGGCTTGGGGGTGCTTGATATGATCATCACCCACTGCCGGCGTATTGACGAGTCTTAGAGTCCCACAAAGGAGTTACCTAGTCCAGGCGAAACGTTGTGGTGCGCATATGCGATATGCGCATGGACCCGGTTAAAATGCACGTATGAGATACCGTATATTAATCGGGCGGCTTGCTTTTGGTGGGGTCGTATGTGATATGGCCGTATTGATAAATCAAGTGTTGATTTTGTAAGCCCGCGGGGGCGCCCCGGCCGTCGATCCGACGCCGGAAACGCGGAAAACAAAAACTTTGCGAACTTTGCAAAACGGCACCACCGCGGACTTTTTACCCGGATCGGGCCATTAACCTAGCTAACTAGCAAATAAGAAAAGAGTAGAAAAGTATACCAAGCGATCCGTGTCCTTCGGTCTTCGTCTCCACTCCGATCTCCGGCGGAATCTCCGTCCATTATCGTCTCGTCGAAAAGGGCACCACGTAGCCGGAATCTTTTACGGGCTCCCACCTCTTGACCGAGGCAACTCGGGCGCGAAGTTGGCTAGCCGACGCGTCCAAGGCTTGCTATAGAATAGTGTAGTAAACTTGTCTCTTTGGGGTTTAAGAGGTTGCCATGGTTGGAGGAATTTTAGCACAAGAATTTTCCATGGATCCTTGAGGGAAAAATGGAGCATCCAAAGCAAAATGTGAGCTCGGCCAAAGCAAAGTGCTCACTGGAAAAGTCAAGAAGCAAGCTCACATTTTTCTCACTTCAAATCAAGTATGAAATGTGCATGAATTAATACCAAGGAGAAAAAGGAAAATTTCCTTCACTGCATACAAAAGGGGGGGGCCACCAAAAACAAATGAAGAAAATTATCCCACCAAATAAACCTCACTCCATGCCCAAACAAATGGCCGGCCCAGCAAAACTCAAAGTGGGGAAATACCATGGAATAAATTAAGGGGAGAAAGGGAATCAATGAATGGAAAAATAGTCACACCAATTTCCAACTCAATCCATTCACAAACCATCACAAGAAAAGCAAGTGATAGACAAGAAAAGCATCTCATGATTATGAAGCCACACTTATGCAAAAAAAACCCTCACAAAATGTTAATTGCAAACTTGCAATTAACACCCTCCAACGAAAAGTCCGACCGGGAAGGAAAAAGAGAAAACCGGCCGGAACGGAATGCAAACTGGCAACTTCAGAAAACTGATCCCGTAATAAAATACGGGAAAACCCCACTACTGCAAATACATGCCCGCATTTGTATTCGCACTGAACACAAATGCAAAGAGACAAAACTACACTATCTAATACTAGTATCCGGCTTAAGCCAAAGCCGGCTAGTAAAAACCGTCCGATCACGATCCGTGCAATACCGCACGTATCTGATCGAATCCTGCCATATCTCCATACGGCCTCTACAGCGTTTCGCCCGAAACTTGAGTAACTGTCTGTGTGGTGGACTCTAAAGACTCGTCAATACTATGGCTGTAGATTTAACCACTAGCACGTCAGAGGTATAAGCCAATACGTGACGGGCCACCAGGTATTGACCAAAAGGGACGTCGATGAGCGAACTCATCCTGACACCCTACTGAGCCTGTCAGTGACAATATCCGTACAGTCCGGTCCGTTCGTCTATGAGCATCGCATGGCGGGCCTAGGGGGTTGGTAAAAGTCAGACCCCCAAAAGCGGTACAAGTCGTGTCGGAGTGTAGCCCAGAACACCCTGAGATACTACTGGAATACCTACCAGCAAATCTCCTGCCTTGGCCAAGGACTTTTCATGTTCTGGCTCTCCTAGACACAGCACGACCTCACCCCCAATACCGGGAGAGACGAACCCCTGCAGATCCGCTCACTGCCTCCATGTGGCTCGGGACTGTACCCAACTAAAACCTGTTTGCACGACTCCTTTGAGCCGTGGTAGGGTAGTAATCAAAGTACAGTGGGAACTCACATGAGACAAATGACGATCCCAGGTCGATGAACTAACCTGTACACATGTCACCTGGGAACTGCTATCTGACGTCTGGTATATCCCAACTAGCAGGTTCCCGGCGAGTCCTGTCCGGTGTACTCATAACCCAATGAGCACCTGTATACATCTTAGGTGAACCAACTGACACCAGTGGCTTGTGAGACCGGCCACCGCCCCTCGTCGGGGTCTCGACTGTATACACTAGTCTACTGTGGAGAATCGATGCCCTGTCTCGAAACTCCCTCGACTAGGGACCATTTAAGGATGTGCTTATAGACCCCAGCTCCCACTTATATGATCGCCCTCATACTGCTGGAAGTCAAGCAAGAATCCTAGGGGCTTTATCAACGTGTAATAGCGACTCGTAAGGTCACCTAAAGCAGTACACGATGATAAAGATAAACCAGATAGCATACTATCATCTCGAGTAAGACTGTCCTACTGGGACAGGTCCTCCCCTCAATCATTGCAATCACGTGCCTGTGATCCAATAATTGACTCTGAGGGCACTATCTCCAACAATCTCCCACTTGCACTCGAGGCTAATTATTGCGATGTCGCATACTCACAGCCCGTGTGATACCGAACACCCAACTCCTCTACTAGTCTGTCTCACAAAGCTCGTTTGCGAAACTATTGCGTTCGAGGAATAGCCTCAGTGAGTGGATCCGCCTTGATGTTTCTTTCTATGTCTCTCTATATCTCATGTTCGCAGAGAAAACTATCTCCCGAAAACGAGCAATACCTGTCCTAGAATGTCTGGATGTCTGATGGGACTTAGCTCATAAATGAACTCCAAATCCAAACTTCTTAGACTGTATCGTCAACTGAACTTAATCAGTATCCTGCGTCATGCCTTCCCTCAGTATCCAACTGGACCACCTGTCCAAAATACTGCCCCTCGTCAAAGGGAAAACTATAACTCTGACAGCCACTATGCCATCCAGGTCACCTTGGAAGCCTGGAATGATAACCGTCTCCTAAAGGAGGCTGCCGTTATCAAATCCCTAGAACATTCACTTATGTTCTAAACTGCTTCCGACCGTTTCTCCAGGATTGGATTAATATCGACTTATTGCATCTACTGCAAGAACAACATCTGGCGTGGTACTTGACATCTCATGATTGACACAATTGCCTAAGCAAGTGATCTGCCAATCATGCACATCCCTCTCCCCTTTAGTCTGCAAGACACCTTTAGAGAGGGAGACTCCATCACCTGCAGGTATACTACCGTGCCAGGAGTCGTCCATTCTAAATACTCATAGAATGCGGTCAAAGTACCCAGATTGGGAAACCACCCAAATCTAGATCTAAAACCATAGATCTAGTAACCAGAATGTCTGATATAATATCCAAGTCCTATGTGGAGAAACTACTGTGTGACGACCAAAGTATAACCGATCGTAGTATAGGAATATCACTTCCTATTCTGTGTATGTCATCAAATACCAGGACATCACACCCTACTACCTTCTCAACAGATCCATCCCCTATTCTGATGAAGTCAAACCTATGACTGTCATATCAGAAATAGATGATCTATCTCCGCTATATCTGATTTAGTCTATAAATAGACATAAGCCTGATGTCCACCAATGCTTCCGCTGCTCCCACTGACTACGACAACCCTCTGGCAGAGTCATATAGACGTGCACTTCTAAAACCAGTTTAGAACGACGCTATACTCATCCTCCCGCCGGGTCTCGCAGCCTGGAACAACAGCAATGGCAAGTCTGGGTAAACAAGAACCTCCATGTCACCGTCCTTGAGCATACCGAAGTACCTCTCGGGTGCCTGAGGTTACCCACCTTATCTGCGGAGTGGCCAATGGAATGTCAAACCAGATTGAATCTTTAGGATCTTATGAAATCTTCAGTAATCGTTTGTGGTTCTGGAATCACTTCCAGTTCTACCATACTCCCACTACTGTTTTTCTGAAAAAATCCATTTTTGATAAAACTGTGGCGAGTCAAGAACAATATTACTATTGATCTTCCAGATGGTAGAAAGTCAACCCTCGTCATAGCCCGGGTCAACCCACAAACAGCCATTACTGAAACGTGCCTTGAGTTGTCCAGAGTCTGGTTTTAAGCATAAGCCGGACAACTCCCCGTATCTTAACAATATCAAGATATGAACTGTTCTATATCCAAGAAACAGAGGCACTGATTTAATTGAACCAGATTCAAATCATGCAACTGTCTCCAGTGCATGTCAACTAAATGGAAGGAGGCCGATCAGCGTTACTCAACTTAGGAATACTTCTAATTATGAGTAACCTGAAAAAAGAGAAGCAAGATCTCTTTATCATTACTATCAACTGAATACCATACACAAGTATCTACATCTTCGATCTCTTTGAAGAATCCCGATACTTGCTATATCTGGTTCTCTACTTTATTCTTATACCTATAACTCCTCAAAACTTAGACCCTGTGTTTCTACGAAACACGTGTCTAAGAACTAGAGAAGTTAAAAGTAAACAGAATATAGTACGAGGACCAACCGCTCTGTCCTAATGGACACTGGACAATATACAATACTCTGTATAAGTCCGCTGAGTCTAACAACTCATTCACTGTGTGTCGTAGGTTGAAAACTGTACTTTTGGTTAAGAAGTACACCGTTGTTCAATGCTCCCTACCTAAACATCCACAGATATAGGTAAATGTCATAGACATAATTTCAAAAAGTATATCTCACTCTATAAAAATAGACGTACAGATATATCAATTTGAAATTGGTGCATAACAACGGATATTCAAAACCAA
Source organism: Agapanthus africanus (assembly GCA_030015575.1). Classification (NCBI taxonomy): domain Eukaryota; kingdom Viridiplantae; phylum Streptophyta; class Magnoliopsida; order Asparagales; family Amaryllidaceae; genus Agapanthus; species Agapanthus africanus. The sequence goes on from CM057340.1 coordinate 426,783,691, forward strand.
ATATTTGCCGACCGGCAAACAACCCAGGTGGCTTCCTCAAATATCACCAATTCCAACGAATCCCGATATAATGAGGATGGTCACCTAATTCCCAATAACTTACTCCCACTCATCATCTGTAAAACCATACAGATGTGAGAATCATACCTGGTAAATACATACCCTGGAGCAAGTGCCTAATTGGGAAATCAGCTTTCATTTAACAGTACACAGTGAAACTGAAACATTGAGATGTTTCGATGGGGTATCCTGGTATTCTTAGTAATGCCTCTTCCATTATCCAGATTCACAACTATAACCGTATAATTCTTTGCCATCTTTCCAAATCCCTTTACATGTCTTTAGTCATTACCTTCTGTACACCCCTTTAGGCCAAATGGTTTTCTTCCTTCCCTACCGTTCGGCACCAGCCTATGGTTTGGAAGAAGACTATCCAATAAGCATAATGGGTGTACTGTCCTAGTCCTAGGAGCACTCGCAATGCGAGAGAAGGTGAGGATAAAAGACAACCGAATGAACTTAATTCATAGGTGATTTAGGATTGACAAAGAAGTACATGGTTTGGTCGTGAATAGCAGTCGCAATTTACTTTGCCCTCTTACTAATCCCTTGCTTTGTCTGAACTTAATACCTTCTGTACACCGTTTAGGCTAATTGGCTTTCTTCATTCCCCACCGTTCGGCACCAGCCTAAGGTTTGGAAGAAGACTATCCAATTTGCGTAATAGGTGTACTATCTCCTAAACCAAGGAGTACTCGCAACCTGAGAGAAGGTAAAAGGTAAAGACAACTGAATAGTCCTATTCGTTTTCTCCAGAACCGAAAACCATCCTCGAAGTCCTTCGAGTTCGTATATAACCATACGATGGTTTTGTCCAATGGAAGTGGACGTTCGTAGTAATACGGGGTGTCCCGGAGAAAAGGGTAAAAGTAGGAGTGGCAAAGATGTCTGCAACTCTGACAATCCAAAAGCCAGTGTTAAGATGGTTCGGTCAACTTGGTCACTGAGTCATAGTCTAGGGTCGGGTCAATGGTCGCTGCCAGAGAGAGAGAGAAAAGAAACACTCAGCGTGCACTCTAACCTAGATCAGAATGGTTATCACTTTATCTAATCTGGAAACCTCCCACTGTAACGTCAAATTCTTCCCCAAACCTGAAAGAAGAATTAGCCGGGATAACCCGAGGAGTAAACCAACTCATCAGTGGGAATCGGGATCCAACTCTCATCGCATGATAACGTGACGGAATCCGCTCACGTTATCACACTCCAGAAGGTATGCGCATATCTGGCAAGTTTCAGTACTTTTGAAACTCCCGATGTGGATTTCTGCCCCATGCTCTTATGACCTTGACTTTGGCCAACATATCATAAGTCACATGTCAAGTTCTACCCGTCATTCTCCTGGTTAATTTGAACCCACCCGTACCTACCCTTGACTTTGGCCAAAATGGCAGTACGACTGTCCCAAACCAACGCATCTATCTATGCTACATATGAATACCCAACAGCTACCAAACACTGTGCCTTGACTTTGGCCAACATACACAGCTTGAATACTATTGACCATCCATATGAAATGACGGAGGGCTACGAATGGTTTCTGGCGAAAACCTTTAACGTAATGAACTTGATATCGTTGAAGGAACTGATAGCTTTATAAAAATATAGTGACGACAACCTTTGCTAAAGAGGTCACTCCCGGTGAAGGGATCTCGGCTCTTTCCCCATAGAATGAGGTGCAGGATATTCCAACTGAATACCACGGTGCAAAGCAAAAGTAATCGGCTATAGTGAAGTTACTGCCCTGACGCAAACTTTTGTCCAAGGGGTCACTCCCGGTGAAGGGATCTCGGCCCTTGCCTCGTCGACTGAGGAGCAGGATATTCCAAATGAATACCACGATGCAAAACAAAAATGAACGTCCTTGCAATAACAGCTTTTGAAAAATGTTCCAACAACATCAGATTAGGTTTGTTTAACTTGCATTGATCCGAATCAATGCAGTCCCATCAATTGATCACACCACAAAGAACGAAAATATACTGACGTACGTATATGCCATCCGCATTCGCCACTGGGTCCCGTCATCACCCGTTAGGTTAGCTAACTAACGACAGAGCGGGGACTGGACTAGCGCGGATGAAAAACATATACAACATCTACTAATATATATATACAATATATAATTTTCGCTCAAGGCGTGATAAAAAGCAACACAGAAATGTATAGCAACACAGATCAATACAGATATCTGGGATCCCCGGGTTTCACAGAGCCGCTGAAACCCGACGTTCCCCTGGTCGTGTGGATAGCCTGTGCAATGAAATCCTAGACCCCTACGGGCGCGGCAAGTTGCCCGCCAAAACCTGAAGCGAGGCAGCCCCCTTCAGCAACGTGAATGGACCACCCAGCACTTCTCGGAATCCGGTAACTTGGGCACCCCTCCTGGGTCAACCCTATACCCCCTACGAGTGCGGCGAATAGCCCGCCAATTCTAGAGTGAAGCCCCCTCCGTCTCAATGCCATGAGATGCGGGCTTGTTGCCCTCTAGAATCCGGCTATCCGTGCACCCCTCCACGGGGTAATCCTAGTACAGAAAGTAAAATATACATACAACGGGTACATCGACCGCAACCAGGTCGTGCCCCAAAATAATAATACAAACAGGCAGTGACGGCAGTCCACATGTCGGACGCTCGCCCCGCAATATCAAATGTACATAATACAACAGCAACTGTACTACCACTGCAACCAGGCTATCCCCCACGACCGATCCGCAACAACACAGTACAATCACAGAACATCAACGTGAAAGTCACGTTCGCAAATCCGTCTAAAAGGGCTATAGCAGATAGACTGGATTTACCGATCGAGTGACATTCACGGTCGCAGATATAATGTAAAAACTGTGAACTGGCATGTTTAAAATATCCGATCGAACAAATATTATCAAGTGGGCCCCATACACTACTGTAGCACTTACAGAAAAACTGGGCCCAAGAAGAATATCCCAAAACCCCTATTTCCAAGCCAAAAGCCCACTGGAAAAATTTCGCACAGCAAGGACTTCTTTCCACCGCGGAACCGCGGCCAAACAAGGGGTTTGGCCGCCCTTCCGCGGTCGTCCTGAAGCATCACAAAACCAAATTTTTCCAGAGTCCTTAGAATTTCATTCTCATGTTTCTGCAATGTATTGAAAAATTTTCTGAGACAAAATAAAATCGACAGAAACCTGAAGCATGGGAAAATACGGTTTTTGGGGATTTTCGTTCGATCGAGCACTAAACATACTAGAGCAAGCTAGGTAGGTTAACGGCGTGGCTCTGATACCATTGTAAGCCCGCGGGGGCGCCCCGGCCGTCGATCCGACGCCGGAAACGCGGAAAACAAAAACTTTGCGAACTTTGCAAAACGGCACCACCGCGGACTTTTTACCCGGATCGGGCCATTAACCTAGCTAACTAGCAAATAAGAAAAGAGTAGAAAAGTATACCAAGCGATCCGTGTCCTTCGGTCTTCGTCTCCACTCCGATCTCCGGCGGAATCTCCGTCCATTATCGTCTCGTCGAAAAGGGCACCACGTAGCCGGAATCTTTTACGGGCTCCCACCTCTTGACCGAGGCAACTCGGGCGCGAAGTTGGCTAGCCGACGCGTCCAAGGCTTGCTATAGAATAGTGTAGTAAACTTGTCTCTTTGGGGTTTAAGAGGTTGCCATGGTTGGAGGAATTTTAGCACAAGAATTTTCCATGGATCCTTGAGGGAAAAATGGAGCATCCAAAGCAAAATGTGAGCTCGGCCAAAGCAAAGTGCTCACTGGAAAAGTCAAGAAGCAAGCTCACATTTTTCTCACTTCAAATCAAGTATGAAATGTGCATGAATTAATACCAAGGAGAAAAAGGAAAATTTCCTTCACTGCATACAAAAGGGGGGGGGCCACCAAAAACAAATGAAGAAAATTATCCCACCAAATAAACCTCACTCCATGCCCAAACAAATGGCCGGCCCAGCAAAACTCAAAGTGGGGAAATACCATGGAATAAATTAAGGGGAGAAAGGGAATCAATGAATGGAAAAATAGTCACACCAATTTCCAACTCAATCCATTCACAAACCATCACAAGAAAAGCAAGTGATAGACAAGAAAAGCATCTCATGATTATGAAGCCACACTTATGCAAAAAAAAACCTCACAAAATGTTAATTGCAAACTTGCAATTAACACCCTCCAACGAAAAGTCCGACCGGGAAGGAAAAAGAGAAAACCGGCCGGAACGGAATGCAAACTGGCAACTTCAGAAAACTGATCCCGTAATAAAATACGGGAAAACCCCACTACTGCAAATACATGCCCGCATTTGTATTCGCACTGAACACAAATGCAAAGAGACAAAACTACACTATCTAATACTAGTATCCGGCTTAAGCCAAAGCCGGCTAGTAAAAACCGTCCGATCACGATCCGTGCAATACCGCACGTATCTGATCGAATCCTGCCATATCTCCATACGGCCTCTACAGCGTTTCGCCCGAAACTTGAGTAACTGTCTGTGTGGTGGACTCTAAAGACTCGTCAATACTATGGCTGTAGATTTAACCACTAGCACGTCAGAGGTATAAGCCAATACGTGACGGGCCACCAGGTATTGACCAAAAGGGACGTCGATGAGCGAACTCATCCTGACACCCTACTGAGCCTGTCAGTGACAATATCCGTACAGTCCGGTCCGTTCGTCTATGAGCATCGCATGGCGGGCCTAGGGGGTTGGTAAAAGTCAGACCCCCAAAAGCGGTACAAGTCGTGTCGGAGTGTAGCCCAGAACACCCTGAGATACTACTGGAATACCTACCAGCAAATCTCCTGCCTTGGCCAAGGACTTTTCATGTTCTGGCTCTCCTAGACACAGCACGACCTCACCCCCAATACCGGGAGAGACGAACCCCTGCAGATCCGCTCACTGCCTCCATGTGGCTCGGGACTGTACCCAACTAAAACCTGTTTGCACGACTCCTTTGAGCCGTGGTAGGGTAGTAATCAAAGTACAGTGGGAACTCACATGAGACAAATGACGATCCCAGGTCGATGAACTAACCTGTACACATGTCACCTGGGAACTGCTATCTGACGTCTGGTATATCCCAACTAGCAGGTTCCCGGCGAGTCCTGTCCGGTGTACTCATAACCCAATGAGCACCTGTATACATCTTAGGTGAACCAACTGACACCGGTGGCTTGTGAGACCGGCCACCGCCCCTCGTCGGGGTCTCGACTGTATACACTAGTCTACTGTGGAGAATCGATGCCCTGTCTCGAAACTCCCTCGACTAGGGACCATTTAAGGATGTGCTTATAGACCCCAGCTCCCACTTATATGATCGCCCTCATACTGCTGGAAGTCAAGCAAGAATCCTAGGGGCTTTATCAACGTGTAATAGCGACTCGTAAGGTCACCTAAAGCAGTACACGATGATAAAGATAAACCAGATATCATACTATCATCTCGAGTAAGACTGTCCTACTGGGACAGGTCCTCCCCTCAATCATTGCAATCACGTGCCTGTGATCCAATAATTGACTCTGAGGGCACTATCTCCAACAGATTTATCATTTAACCATTAGTTTCTCACTAGAAATCCTTTCTTGTATTTGATGGATGTATACATGCATGTATGCTTTCTTTCTAGATTCATGCACATATGGATGTGCATACACACATACATACATACATCATCCTTCATGGTTGCTTATACATTGAAAATGGTGGCAATATAAGACTCACACCATGGTTTTATATATGGATTATTGTTATATTTTTATTTGTTTTAAAAACAAAAGAAAAAGATAAAGATTAACACATGGTTTCTAAACTCTTCTTCTCCTAACCATGTTCACCTACTTATTAACCATGGGTTAATCTTTACTTTGTGTTTTAAACTCAAATACAATAATAACTTTATCATTTAACCATGGTTTGAGATGAGGAGTGAAAAATATATATACATATATTTTCATTTTCTTCATAAGAGTTTTTCTTTTACTCTTGTTCAAAAAGGCCATCATCTTCTTCCTCCTTCTTGTTTTGCTCTCTCTAGACTTTTGTAGTGAGCAAAATACTCATCAAGTTAGGTTTTTGAAGTGAGAATAGCCACCACAACATCATTTTACACAAGTCTAGCCCACTTGTTTAGAGTGTTAGCTTCATTTCTTTCTCTTGATAAAGTGAAGTTGCTAGCTTGGACAAAGGAGCTTCGGGTGGATCGTCGTGGACGTTAGAAGACTTCAAGCTAACCGTTTTATAACCCTCAAGTGGCCAAGGAGTCTAGCGTAGGGAGCTACAAAGGTTGTACTCTCAAAACCCTTGTCTTTGTTACTTGTAGTGTTTTGAAACCCTAATTTTCTAGGATAGATCCTTTGTATGCTTACTTAGCACCATAAAAATCTAATTTTTGGTACATGTGATGCTTCCAAACCTTTCATAGGGTGCTAGATAAACCTAACATAATCTCATTAATGAAGTCCCATTTTTATTGTGCTTCACAAGCATCATCATTTGAAACGAAATCTGCAATATAACATACATCTCATATATATAATATAAACATTCGTCTCAGGCAGTAATATGATCTCATCACAGAACATTGCAGCAGAAGAACATATATGAAATATTGGATATACTAGGACGTCCGTGTTTTATTACGAGCCTGTATAAAACACGGATTCCACGGTCTCGATGAATAGCCAAACCCACATCCCTAGACCCCTACGAGAGCGGCAAGCAACACTGCCAATTCTAGGGTTAAGAGACCCGGTCTCGACTCCTCGAGATGGTCTCCCACTGGACCCTAGAACCTGGTTACTTGTGCTCCCCGCCTTGGGTCTACCTAATGCGGAAAAGTAAATACTATACAATGGTGACATCATCCTCAGCGCGGAAGTGCCCCAATAAAAGAATATTACATACAAATGAATTTTACATGAATGATAAAGAAAATCTCTCATCTCACATAAAACCCCCTGCTATTCAAACACGACGATCCAATATAACATATCACAGCAACACATAATATCTCATATCATCAACGTAAGCAAGTATGCGTATCCCGATTGTCGTTGATGTATAGCAACGAAGCCGGCAATACACTACATACTTTGCTTACGGTCACAGAAAAGAAAGTGTAAAACTACAACATTTGGAATCCACAATCTCTTTAGACATCGTAAATCCGAAATATCACATACTTCGCATTTCATTCCTAACTCCGTGAATTCCACATATTGTATCACATTCCAGATAAATAGACAATATTAAACTTTCCGATCGAATAATCAAATACCCAAGTTTTCCCTAATAGTTTTCAACACATGAAATTAGTTTAAAAACATCCATCACATGCCACAGTACCAATGGTCCAGCCGTAGAAGGGTCAAGCCAATGCCTCACATGTGGCACGCCATACTGCCCCAAACCCTAAGGTTTAGAGGCAGTTCAAGACGGTCACATAATCGAGTTAAGGTTTGTTGTCTTCTAGAGGGTCCACCGCGTTACTTGCACGATTTAGAACGTTCTTAAACTAAGGAAAAATCCAACGCTTGGAAATTTTCCGGCAGGGGAAAAAGTGAGTTATTGATATCCGGTCGAACTTTTTAACACGTTCTAAAAATTATCCGGACAAACTAAACGAAGTTATACTTCCCGATCGAATCAACGAGCTCCCAATACAACCCAGAAAACTCAACTCTTGAGTAAAATTAAAAATACCCAGAAGAATCAGGGAGTAGAGACGGATCAACTGTAGCAAAAACTAACCTTTAATCCCCAAGTACTGCCGCGGAACTGCCGCCAATACCCTAGTTTGGCCGCGGTTCCGCGGCGCTTTGAGCGATTCAGAGTGTCGTTTTGCACACGTGTCCATAGAATTCCCTGCTTATTTTTTAAAGTATTTTTAATATGAAAAAATCAAAAGTTTTGAAAAATTTCCAGAAATTAGGGTATATCGGGTATTCGGAGTTCGATCGGACTTTAAACTTCGCCTAGACTTCGCCTAAAGCTCTAGGTTGGCTCTTATACCACTGTAAGGTTGCTAGGCACACACACAAGGGTCTACGAGGCATCAACCATAGTTAATATAAATTTTAGCCGTGCCGAACAACCCAAAGCCGGATCTTTAAACTAGAGTTTAGGCGAAAACAAGCATGCTAAACACTTTAACACAAAGTGAGAGGGATTACTATTAGTGTATATGCCCTAGGGGCCATTATTGTATCATACTTGTATGTATATTATTTAATGGAAGCTTGGGATATTTACAGTTGTATTGACAGTCATGCTAAATATGGTAGTATGCTACTTGGTTTGTGTCTACTTTAATATGTGCATATGTTTCTTGTAACGTATCACTTATACATATTAGTAGAGCCCATAGGATCTTTGCTTGATTACCAGCGTTGTGATGGCAGTCACACTAGTGGGGGCTGGGTAGTCTATAAGCAACATCCTATACTTATCTCTAGTCGTAGGATTATCGAGACTAGGCATCGATACTCCATAGTAGACTAGTGTGTACGCTTCTCATCCCAGTTGGGGAGATGGTCTGTCCCACAGCCATCAGTATGTCGTACTGGAGATAGTATACAGGTGCTCGTTAGGTTACGGGTACACCGGACAGGACTCGCAGGGGAACTGTTGGTTGGTATTATACCCGTCGTCAGTTAACAGTTCCCAGGTGACATGAGTACAGCATAGTCCGCAGACTTGACACTGCTACTTCGCCTCGAGTGTGTCCCACTGTTCTTAGATTGCTACCCTACCATGGCTCAAAGGAGTCGTGCAAACAGGTTGCAGTTGGGTGCAGTCCTGAGCACTTGGAGGCAGTGGCGGTTAAATAGGATTCGTCTCTCCCGGTATTGGGAGTTGATATCGCGCTGTGTCAGAGAGCCATTACGCAAAGTCCCTGGCCAGGGCAAGCGAGATTTACTGGTAGGTTCCAGTAGTTTCTCAGGGTGTAATGGGCTACGCTCCGACACGACTTATACCGCTATTAGGGGACTGACGCTTGCCGCCCCTTAGGCTCGATATGCGATAGTCTTAGACGAACAGACCGGACTGTACGGAGATTGTCACATCAGGCTCAGTAGGAGTTCGGATGGGTTTCCTCATCGGCCTTCTTATCGACATCTACCTGGGGACCGTTAGGTACAGCTAGTGCCGCTTGTGGTCTGTGGTTAAACCCACTGCCAGCGTAGTGTCGAGTCTTTAGAGTCCTATACAGAGAGTTTCCCTGCTCCAGGAGAAACGATATAGAGGTCGTATGGTTTTACGACAAGGGTTCGGACGCATACGTGTTTAAACGCACGTACGACGTTCGGACAGTTTTTACTAGCCGGATTTAGTTTAAGCCAGATTCTAGTATCTGGTTATTAGATTTATACAGTCTAAAGTTTTTCCATGTTTTCACGGATAGGAGGGGCGTTCTCGTAATTTGTCGGGAAGCTTCTAGAAGCATGGTGGCTTGGGGGTTAAGGTGACATAAGCATTTATTGCTTAATGACTCATTTTTGTGATTCATCCTTAGAGTTAATGGTTCATTTATTGAGCTTATGACTCATGTGATGAATCACACAAGGTGAATGCATCAACCATGATGATTAATCATTTATATTATTTATTTGATAAATTGTTATATTCAAATGAGCTGATTATTCATTCTCATTCTTATCATCACCTTCTCTCTCCTCAAGCTCTCTCATTCTTGAAACCCTAACCCTAACCTCTCATATGTTGAGATCAAGGGTTAGCTAGACTAATACATCCATAACCTCACTCTATATCCCTTAGGTAGCTTAGATTAGCAGTTTGAGCAACCTAGTTATCTCAAGTTAGAGATCAAGCTTGGAGAAGGAGCTTTCGGGTGGATCGTCTTTGACTCGAGGAGGCCGTTGAGGTGCCGGTGTTCCAAGGAGCCTACGAGGAGTGGAGGACAGCGATGAAGACCCGAAGGACAAGTAACGTGAGGTATAACTTCGAATCCGAGTAGTTAAACCTCTCGTAGTTTGCTAGTAACGGTTTAGATACGATTCATGTGTTCAAGTCCGTGTTACGAAGCATTGACAATCGTTTTTCATATATTCTGCCTCCCCGCAAGTTCGTGGGGTGCGTGACATGGACTTACAGTGGTATCAGAGCCAACTAAACCATTACTAGCTTGTTAGCAACTAATTAGAAGTTCGATCGACGGAAAAATGCGAAAAACGAAAAACCTTACCCTAACAGTTCTGTTAATTTTAAACATGTCTAAAAAATTATTTGATATGCCTTAAAATTCACAGCAGGGAAATATAAGAATTCTGAGAAAATACGAGACCCTAACTCGGCAAGATGGCCGTAGATCCGCGGCAAGATGGTGCTTGTGGCCGCGGATCCGCCGCCGAGTCAACTCCGAGTTGACTCGGATTTCCTCTATAATTCATATTTTATAGTTTTCTGTTTTCCAGAATATTCTGTTTCTACCCAGGTTACTTCAGTGCTGCTTTGCTTTTAGGGTAGACACCGAAAAAGGAAGTCGATCGATGTTCTAAGTTATTTGCTAATTGGGTTTTTATCTGTAATGTTTAATGTGTTCATAAACCTCCCCTAACTGCTAGTATGTCGGTTGGCAGGGGGTTGCACATTTCTGTAATGTTTACTGTTTGTGTATATGGACTTGATTGGAATGTTGTGATGATTAGCCGGGGTTTGAGATGTGTTTTATATTCATTCATTCAATGTAAATGTAATATGATGTAATATTCTTTTGCGGGGCACATCCAGGTTGTGGTTGTAGCCACCATTGTATTATTTCTTTTTACTGTTTTTGCTCTTAGGATAGACCCAAGGCGGGGTACACAAACTACCGGGTACGTCGAAGTGTTTAGTGGCTTACTCACGTTGTTGAGGGAGACCGCTTCACTTTGGGTACTTGGCGGGTAGTTTGCCGTACCCGTAGGGGTCTAGGGTAGGGTAATGGCTATTCATCACAACCGTGTAATCTGTATTTTGTTGCAGGCTCAAAGCAAACGCGGATTGCTTGCATATCCAATAAAGTTCATCTGTGATCTGGAATGCCTATTATTGCGTCTGACGAATGTACAATATCTATATATGATAGCTATTAGACGTCACTTATGTTTTACACCCGCGCTAGCCCAGCTCCCGCTCTGTCGTTAGTAAGTAACCTAACGGGTGATGACGGGACCCCGTGGCGAATGCGGATGGCATAAGAGGACGTGGTATTTTCGTTGTTTTCTGCAATGATAGGATAAATGATGGGACGCATTATTATAATGCAAAGAAAATAAACCAAAGTTCAATCATTGGAACAAATTTAAAAGAAACCACTCGGTTATTTTAAAAGGATCAGAATTTTTAATTGCGGAGCTTTAACCACTCCTTTTAAAAAGTATCAGGTTCCTTCGATTATATCAAGTTCACTACGTTCACAGTTTTTGCCAAAACCATTCGTAGCCCTCCGTCATTTCATTTGGGTATTCAGTAGTATTCAAGCTATGTATTTTGACCTAACGCCAAGGCATAGTGTTTGGTAGCTGCTGAGTATTCATTTGTTGGATAGATAGATGTGTTAGTTTGGGACAGTCGTATTATCATTTTAGCCTAACGTCAAGGATATGTACGGATGGGTTCAAATTAACAAGGATAATGATGGGTAGAACTTGACATGTGACTTATGACATTTTGACCTAACGCCAAGGTCATAAGAGCATGGGGCAAAAATATATCGGGAATTTCTAAAGAAACTGAAATTTGCAGACAGAGCATACCATTTTGGAGTTTGATGAATGTTGGTAGGATTCCTTCAACATTATCATACGATGATATTTTGGATCCCGATCCTACTGTGAGTATATACTACTTATCAGGAGATTCGTCACTTAACGATCAATGCTATAAACCAAGTAGGTGCCTAGAAAGGTGTCAGCGGGGTTACGCCCCCAGAGAAAAGAGGTTATTTAATTAAGGAACTTCGCGAAAGCGTTGGAAAACCTCCCTCGAAGTATCGACACTGGCCTGGCTGAACGGTTAAGCAAGTATTGTACGGTGAGAATAGTCCTGGCTAATTCTTCTTTTATGGTTTGAGGAAGGATTCGAGAAACAGTGGGAGCCATCCAGTTTAGATAAACTTAAAACCAATCTAAACTTGCAACATCATCATGCTAAAATGTTTTCTTCTTTTTCTCTCATTGCAGCGACCTTGTGACCACGACTAGGTTACATCTAGATAACAATTGACTGAATCCGACTTATATGACTGGCAAAGGTCTGTCCAGATGTCCATTGCCCATAACAAGCTGGACCACCCTAATACTACTCAAGATCCCGCCGTCCCAGGTCCAGTTTCCACCGTCGCGGATATGGATATCCGTCAGACAAGGGAAAAGGATAAAACGAAAGCCAAGTGCCTCGTGTTATCTTCAGTTGATGGTTTATACCAGAAGCAGCACGAGAAGATGGACATAGTTTCCATTTTTCTCCATAACAAAGATTTATATGGAGAGCAATCTCATATCACAAGATATGAGACCTCGAACGAATTAATTCAAGCGAGGTTGGATTTTGGGTCATCTGTAGGGGACAACATCCTTACAATGACTAGTTGTATTGATAAGCTCAAGGACCTAGAGACCACGTTGGGAAACGAGTCAGATACTGACTTGATTCTACAGTCTCTGCCTCCTACCCTGAAGGAAACCAGGGAAGTAGAAGGAAAGAGAAGGGCAAAAGTTTTGGGACTGGATATAGTAAAAGAGGGACATTCCTATTGTTATGGGATTGGGCATAGGCAGAAAGATTGCAGAGCTTTAGAAGCCAGTAGCCAGGATACGAAGCATGTTGTGGCTTCAGCCTCAAGTGTATTTGTAATTGAGAACTGTTTGTCAATTAACTCTACTTCCTGGGTACTCGATACCGGAGCAGGATCTCATATCTGTAATTCATTACATGCTTTGAGAAACCGTAGAGTTATGAAGGTAGGTGATTTGTCTCTCAGAGTTGCAAACGGAATGAGCGTGGACGCTGAATCCGTGGGAGAATATCGCCTAGGTTTGACAAGTGGGCAGATATTGATTCTATGTAACTGTCTGTATGTACCTAGTATGACTTGTAATATCATATCAGTGTCCTCACTTTCAAAAGAGGGATATGATTTTACATTCGTAAGCGATATAGTTCACATCCACCTAAATCAAGTTTTGATTGGGTCCGGTACATAAGATAACGGCATATACGTATTGAGTCAAGCTCAGGTTTTCAATGTCCAGAACACACTTAAAAGAAAGTCTCTGGAATTAAATCAGGCTTTCTTATGGCATTGTAGACTAGGTCACATCAATGAGAGAAGTTTGACTAAGTTACTTAGAGAAGGATATTTGAATCCGTTCGAATATCAATCTTATGCTACTTGTGAATCTTGTCTCATAGGAAAGATGACAAAGACTCCGTTTACTGGACACGGAGTAAGAGCAAGCGAGCTCTTGGGACTCGTACACAGTGACGTGTGCGGTCCAATGTCTACATATGCGCGAGGTGGTTATTCATACTTCATTACTTTTACGGATGATTTCTCTAAGTATGGATATGTCTTCTTAATGAAGCATAAATCCGAGACCTTTGAGAAATTCCAAGAATACAAGAATGAAGTGGAAAACCAAACCGGCAAAAGTATCAAGACACTGAGATCTGATCGAGGTGGTGAATACTTAAGTGCCGAGTTCCTGGGTTACTTAAAAGAGAATGGTATTCTCTCTCAGCTTACTCTTCCATACACACCACAACACAACGGTGTATCAGAAAGGAGGAATCGAACCTTATTGGATATGGTTCGTTCCATGATGAGTAAGGCTGAGTTACCGCGATCATTCTGGGGATATGCACTAGAATCAGCTGCATATCTTTTGAACATAGTTCCTACCAAGACTGTGCCTACCACACCATATCAGATGTGGAGTGGGAAGAAACCCTATCTTCAGTATCTAAAGATTTGGGGATGTCCAGCTTTTGTTAAAAAGCAGCATGCGGACAAGCTCGAGGCACGATCAGTACAGTGTAAGTTTGTGGGATATCCAAAGAACTCCAGGGGGTATCTATTCTATTACGCAGAGGAACAAAAGGTTTTTGTTTCTCGTAATGCCCATTTTCTAGAACATCAGTTTTTAGAAAAGGAAATAAATGGGAGCGAAATAGAACTGGAAGAAATTCCAGAACCACAAACTGTTACTGAAAGTATGGTAGAACCAGTAGTTTAAGAAGAACAGGACATTCCCGCGCCACTCCGCAGGAGTAGTAGGCAGTCTCATCCGCCCGAGAGATACTACGGTTTTCTCATAGACGGGGATAGAGAGGATTGCACTATTGACTATGATGAGCCTACTAGCTTCCAGCAAGCCATTCAGAGCGGTGACTCAGTAAAATGGCTGGATGCAATGCGGACCGAAATGGAGTCCATGTACACTAACAAAGTATGGACTTTGGACTTTGCTCCAGATAGGGTAAAACCCGTAGGATGCAAATGGATCTTCAGAAAGAAGATTGGTGTAGATGGACAGGTTGAAACCTATAAAGTTAGACTTGTTGCAAAGGGTTTCCGTCAAAGACCTGGTTTGGACTATGACGAAACCTTTTCTCCAGTAGCTATGCTGAAATCCATAAGGATCCTTCTTGCTATTGCTGCCTTCCATGATTATGAGATCTGGCAGATGGACGTAAAGACAACATTTCTAAATGGAAATTTGGAAGAGAGCATCTATATGGATCAGCCAGAGGGATTCATTCAGAGTGGGAGCAGCGGTAAAGTATGCAAGTTGCTTAAGTCCATTTATGGACTAAAGCAGGCATCTCGGAGTTGGAACATCTGTTTTGATGATACTATCAAAGAATTTGACTTTATCAAAAATCCAGATGAACCATGCATATGTAGAAAGATTGTAGGGAGAGCTGTAGTATTCCTCGTCTTGTACGTGGATGACATTCTCCTAATAGGAAATGATATTCCTATATTACAGTCAGTCAAAAGATTCTTGTCACAGAAATTCTCCATGAAAGACCTGGGAGATGCCACCTACATTCTGGGGATCCAAATCTATCGTGATAGATCTAAAAGGATGTTGGGACTTTCGCAGTCCAGGTACATAGACACCATATTGAAAAGATTCAGTATGGAAGATTCTAAGCGCGGTAACCTACCGGCTTGTCACGGAATCACCCTCTCCAAAGAGATGTCTCCCAAGACCGATTTGGAAAGGGATCGCATGTCGATTATACCCTACGCTTCAGCAGTAGGCTCTATAATGTATGCGATGTTATGTACCAGACCAGATGTAGCATACGCATTGAGCGTTGTAAGCCGGTATCAGGCAAACCCAGGGGAGAATCACTGGATAGCAGTAAAGAACATTCTCAAGTACCTAAGAAGGACTAAGGAGATGTTCTTGGTGTATGGCGGAAAAGACCTCCAGATGGAGGCCTTTGCCGACTCCGGCTTCCAGAGTGACAAGGATGACTCCAAGTCCATGTCGGGTTATGTCTTTACCTTCAATGGAGGGGCGGTCTGTTGGAAAAGTTCCAAGCAGGAGACCGTTGCTGACTCAACAATGGAAGCGGAGTACATAGCTGCTTGCGATGCCGCAAAAGAAGCTGTCTGGATGAAGAAGTTCCTCACAGAACTTCAGGTAGTTCCTACCAGTGTTGATCCAATACTTCTGTATTGTGACAACAACGGCGCTATAGCTTTAGCGAAGGAACCCAGGTCCCATCAGAAATCCAGACACATCTTAAGGCGGTATCACCTGATCAGGGAGATCGTAGATCGCCGGGAGATCGAGGTGAAAAGAGTAGAGACGGAGAATAACATTGCTGATCCATTCACAAAGGCCATTCCTCAGATGCAGTTCGAGAGGCTATTCGAGATGATAGGTCTACGATATGCCAGCTCATGGCCCTAGTGCAAGTGGGAGATTGTTAGTGTATATGCCCTAGGGGCCATTATTGTATCATACTTGTATGTATATTACTTAATGGAAGCTTGGGATATTCATAGTTGTATTGACAGCTTGCTAAATATGGTAGTATGCTACTTGGTTTGTGTCTACTTTAATATGTGCATATGTTTCTTGTAACGTATCACTTATACATATTAGTAGAGCCCATAGGATCTTTGCTTGATTACCAGCGTTGTGATGGCAGTCACACTAGTGGGGGCTGGGTAGTCTATAAGCAACATCCTATACTTATCCCTAGTCGTAGGATTATCGAGAATGGGCATCGATACTCCATAGTAGACTAGTGTGTACGCTTCTCATCCCAGTTGGGGAGATGGTCTGTCCCACAGCCATCAGTACGTCATACTGGAGATAGTATACAGGTGCTCGTTAGGTTACGGGTACACCGGACAGGACTCGCAGGGGAACTGTTGGTTGGTATTATACCCGTCGTCAGTTAACAGTTCCCAGGTGACATGAGTACAGCATAGTCCGCAGACTTGACACTGCTACTTCGCCTCGAGTGTGTCCCACTGTTCTTAGATTGCTACCCTACCACGGCTCAAAGGAGTCGTGCAAAAAGGTAGCAGTTGGGTGCAGTCCCGAGTACTTGGAGGCAGTGGCGGTTAGATAGGATTTGTCTCTTCCGGTATTGGGAGTTGATATCGCGCTGTGTCAGAGAGCCATTACGCAAAGTCCCTGGCCATGGCAAGCAAGATTTACTGGTAGGTTCCAGTAGTTTCTCAGGGTGTAATGGGCTACGCTCCGATACGACTTATACCGCTATTAGGGGACTGACGCATGCCGCCCCCTAGGCTCGATATGCGATAGTCTTAGTCGAACAGACCGGACTGTACGGAGATTGTCACATCAGGCTCAGTAGGAGTTCAGATGGGTTTCCTCATCGGCCTTCTTATTGACATCTACCTGGGGACCGTTACGTACAGCTAGTGCCGCTTGCGGTCTGTGGTTAAACCCACTGCCAGCGTAGTGTCGAGTCTTTAGAGTCCCATACAGAGAGTTTCCCTGCTCCAGGCGAAACGATATAGAGGTCGTATGGTTTTACGACAAGGGTTCGGACGCATACGTGTTTAAACACACGTACGACGTTCGGACAGTTTTTACTAGCCGGCTTTGGTTTAAGCCAGATTCTAGTATCTGGTTATTGGATTTATACAGTCTAAAGTTTTTCCGTGTTTTCACGGATAGGAGGGGCGTTCTCGTAATTTGTCGGGAAGCTTCTAGAAGCATGGTGACTTGGGGGTTAAGGTGGCATAAGCATTTATTGCTTAATGACTCATTTGTGTGATTCATCCTTAGAGTTAATGCTTCATTTATTGAGCTTATGACTCATGTGATGAATCACACAAGATGAATGCATCAACCAAGATGATTAATCATTTATATTATTTATTTGATAAATTGTTATGGTTGTTATATTCAAATGAGCTGATTATTCATTCTCATTCTTATCATCACCTTCTCTCTCCTCAAGCTCTCTCATTCTTGAAACCCTAACCCTAACCTCTCATGTGTTGAGATCAAGGGTTAACTAGACTGATACATCCATAACCTCACTCTATATCCTCTAGGTAGCTTAGATTAGCACTTTGAGCAACCTAGTTATCTCAAGTTAGAGATCAAGCTCGGAGAAGGTGCTTTCGGGTGGATCGTCTTTGACTCGAGGAGGCCGTTGAGGTGCCGATGTTCCAAGGAGCCTACGAGGAGTGGAGGACAGCGATGAAGACCAGAAGGACAAGTAACGTGAGGTATAACTTCGAATCCGAGTAGTTAAACCTCTCGTAGTTTGCTAGTAACGGTTTAGATACGATTCATGCGCTCAAGTCCGTGTTACGAAGCTTTGATAATCGTTTTTCATATATTCCGCCTCCCCGCAAGTTCGTGGGGTGCGTGACATGGACTTACAATTACAACCTTTGTAGATCCGGTCCTTCACTTCTTAAGCTCCGTGTTGAGGTCCCTTCGCTGCGATCATCGTGTTCCGGACTCTCGAGAGGCTCCACGAAGAGAAAGATGCAGTCTTGCTTCCGATCTTCGATAACAAAGATGATCTACCTTGAAGTTTCATTAACACAAGCTAACACTCACTAAATGAAGTGAACACCCTCATCTAAATGGCAAGGATAGATGAGGATGATGAAGTAGGATTTTTAGCTCTCATTTATAATCTTTTTATCACACATAATCTTCACTTAGAAAATAACTAGAAAGCTTTTTCCATGAAGAACTCAAGGAAGAAGATGAATGAATCCTTTTGTGATGAATAATGAATAACTCATATGTGAGGTTAGAAATTCAACCATAGTTAAGAATGAATCATTAACCCTTGTAGAGAAACAACCATGGTCAAGGGTTTGGGTTTGGTTAAGCAAATATCTTCACAAAATATCTTACACAAAACAAAACAAAACCTTCTAGAAACTTCTAGAAAAGTTTAACCCAAATCAAACCCTAACCATGTTTAATCTCCACTAATCATGTTGCATTAATAACCATATCATGTTACAATATTATATATCACATATATAATATTTATTGTAACAAAATAAAATAATACAATTAACATATATCGCATATATATCAATGTATTACCCGAGTGAGAAAAAAAATCTTTTAGTTAGCTAATATTAGTTAATGTAATTTAATATATCATATATATTATTATACATTAAATCATCGAATCAACACTTGATCCGACAATCCGGCTATATTGCATATAACCGACTAATATATCATTTACCGATTCATCGAATCAACACTTGATCCGATGATCCGGCTGATATCAAATATCGCGAGAAATAGAATACGGTATCTCATATCGCATTATCCTCGGTCCTGCACATATCACATGTAGGGTTCCTAGGCACCCTAATGAGGTCTCACAAGGCATCAACCATGCCAATTTCAAATTTAAACGGTGCCGAGAAACCCTAGAACGGATCGTTGGCTAGATGTCTAGGCGAAAAAGAAACTAGTTAACAACTTAACTAAAGTTTAAACGGAAATACAACCTTTGTAGATCCGGTGCTCCACCTCCATAGCTCCGCGATGAAGTCATCTCCGCTGTCCAAATCAAAATCCGGGCTCTAGCGTCGGCTTCATCGGAGAAAGAGCAGGCAAGGTCGTCGGCTTCGTGCCGAAGATGATCTACGTCGAGGCATCGCTAGATCAAGCTCCAACTTCACCAAGTGATGAAACTTGTGAAGAAAACACACTCTACTACTTGGCAAGAGGTAGAGGATGAAGAAATAGGAAGTGGGTAGACTTTAGAATTGGATTTCTCACTTGTTTTCATCAATCACCATTGATGAAGCAAGCTTCTTCAAGTGAAGAAGATGAAGAAGAAGAAGATGAATAATATGATAAGTATATTTCAAAAAGGAAATAATAAGAATACTTATCATAATGTAACCATGGTAATGTGTAGAGAGTTAATCATGGTTGAATGGAATGGTTAGGGTTAAGCATGAGACAAAATGGTCACTTGGTCAAAGTCTTCATGAAGCTTCATGAACAAAACAAAACAAGCCACCATTTTCTCATTTACTTTTCTTTTTCCAAAAGAATAAATAAATGAATAAAATGAATAAGGAAATAGTAAACCCTAACCATTTCATTAACCAAGGTTTAATTCTTTACACTTAACCAAAAAGCATGTATCATCAAACATGATACAAGCATGTGCACAAAATCATATCGCATATGCAATGCGCACATCCGAGTGAGAAAATCCATCTTAAGTGAACCGATACTAGTTAATGCAAAGTAATATATCAAATATATAATTATTCATTAAATCATTAAATCAACACTTGATTTAACGATCCGGTCATATCGCATATAACCGGTTAGTATCCTATGTATCGGCTTATCGAATCAATCTTCGATTCGATAACTAGGTTATATCGCATACAACCATTCGACACATTCATCGCGAGAATGGAATACGGTATCACATACACGTATTATTCTCGGTCCCGCACATATCTCATATGCGCTCCTATTTCGTTTCGCTTGAGCCAGGAAACCTCTGTGTAGGACTCTAAAGACTCGTCAATACGCCGGCAGCAGATGATGATCATATCAAACACCCACAAGCCGCAAGCGGTCTGCTAAACGTAACGGCCACCTGGGTATTGAGCGATCTGAAGATCGACGAGCAAGCCCGCTCACACTCCAGTGAATCCAACCAGTAACACTACCGTACAGTCCGGTCTGATCGTCTGATATGTCGCATATCTCGCCTAGGGGTGGTAAACGCCAGACCCCAATAGCTCGATAAGTCGTGTCGATATGAGGTCTATAACAATTCGAGAAACTACTGGTAACACTTACCAGTAAATCTCAGCAACCCTGGCCAGGGATTTCCTGTTATAGCCAATCGAACACAGTACAACATCAACTCCCTATACCGGGAGAGACGAATCCCCTCCTATCGCTCATTGCCTCCATGTGATTCGGGACTGTACCCAAAAACCACCATTTTGCACGCCCTCTTGGACGTGGTAAGATGGAAATCAAAGCACGGTGGGAACCACACAAGACTCTATGACGATCTCGGGTCAACAGACTACTCTGTACCAGTGTCACCAGAGAACTGCCATCTGACGTAAGGTATAATACCATCTGGGAGTTCTCGGCGAGTCCGTCCAGTGTACCCAGTCTCTATTGAGCACCCGTATACCATCTCTGATGTCAAACACCGATGGATATGGGATCATCCATCGCCCATCTGTATGGGTCGAGAAGGTACACGCTAGTCTACTCTGGTATATCGATGCCCCGTCTCGATACACCCACGACTAGGGACTTTGAAGGATGTACTTATGGACTACCATGTCCCCACTAGTATGATCCGCATCATAGTCCAGATAGTCAGGTACACATCCTAAGGGCTTTACCAACATGTAACAGAGAGACAATCAGTGTACACGTTAAGGTAAAGAGCAACCAGATAGCATACTATCATGTCGAGCAAGAAAGTCCTCCCTATATACGTCCTAGCATCCACTACAATATACATCATATGTACAGTAATGGCCTCTAGGGCATACATATAACTAACAATCTCCCACTTGCACTAGGGCCATCTGTAGCAGTGGTTGTAGTATCTCATACTCAACCATCCCATAAAAGTCTCTCTCTAGGAACAGGCCTTTGTGAGTGGATCCGCTGTGTTGTCCTCTGAGTCTACTCTCCTAACCTCGATCACCCTGGAGATCAACCATCTCCATGATCAGGTGACACTGCCTTAGAATATGTCTGGGTCTCTGATGGGACGGGCGTTCCTTGGCATAAGCCACAACTCCATTGTCTCACAATGGTAGGAACAAAGTTCATCTTATGAACTAATATACACCCAAATATCCTCCTTGGTAGCATCTTAAGTAGCGATGTATCCTGCCTTTATCGTCTAGTATGTCACGGTATCTAGCTTGGAACTCTTCCAACATACCGTCTCTTTGCTTAGGGTAAAGACAATGCCTGTGACTGACATTCAGTCGTCTTTATCATCCTGGAACCCTTCCAGTGATTCTCCCCAGGATCGGTTGATACCATCTCACTACAACTAGTGAGAATCCTAACATCCATTTAGATCTATCTCATAGATCCAAAAATCCAGGATTTAGGAGGTATCACTTTGATCCCATATGGAGAATCATTGTGATAATCGGAGATTGATCGAGCGTAGCATAGGAAACTCTTTCCCTATCAAGAGTATGACATCCATGTACTCTACGAGGATCATCACCATACTCCCTACTACCTTTTTGTATATACAAGGTTCATCTACCATTTTGATGATGTCAAACTCTTTGACTAATTCATCAAAACAGACGTTCCAACTCCGCGATGCCTGCTTTATCCTATAAAACATCTTGCACACGTTTCCGCTGCTCCCACTGTCTACGAAGCCCTCTGGCTGTGTACTTATAGACGCTCTCTTCTAAAATATCATTTAGAAAAGCAGTCATGACACCCAACCACCAGATATCGTAGTCATGGTATGTAGCCGTGGTAAGTAGGATCTGGATGGACATAAGCACAGACACTTGAAAAGGTTTCATCACAATCCACGCCTGGTCGATGACGAAAAGCTTTAACAAGTCTAGCTTTGAAAGTCTCAACTTTTCCATCTACACCAAGTAATCTTCTCAAGATATACTTGCTCCTGATGGGGATTTAACCCTTCAGATATCGCAACCAAAGTCCATACTTTGTTGGTGTATAAGGATTCCATCTCAGATCGATAAGCATCCAGCCATTCTTACAGAGTCTTACTCTCGATGGCCAGCTCGAAGCTAGTTGGGTCATCATCTCATGATGCAATCCTCGCTCCCACTGTCATAGAGAAACCGAAGTATCTCTCAGGTGGGTGAGGAACCCTACTAGATCGGCGGAGAGGCTGAGGTTCGTTGGTATCTACTGAATCCTTTGGTTGTACCAAATCATCTGCTGTAGTTTGTGTAGCTGGAACCTTTCCAGTTCTATATTACAGACCTTGCCTCGAGCTTGTCCGGATTTTGCTTTTAGACATAGGCCGGTCAACCCCAAATCTTAACTAGCTTAAGACATGGGCTCTTTCCATATCATATCTCATATGGAGTGGTAGGCAACTGATTTGATTCGAACCTATTCAATAGGTATGCAGCTTCTCAAGTGCATAACCCCTAAAAGGAAATAGGTAACTCAGTAATACTCATCATAGAGCACACCATATCATATAGGGTGTATCTGCTCCATCCCGATATACCATCGTGCAATGGTGTATACGGAGGAGTAATGCCGAGAGAGAATCTCATTCTCCTTTAGAAAAGTCCAGAAATTCCGTGCTCAAGTATTCTCCTCCTTGATCACATCAAAGGACATAATACTTATACCCGTATTTTGGTTCTCTACTTCTAGCTTATATTCTGTGAATATCTCAAAAGGTTCGGATTCATGTTTCAACAGGAACATATGACTGAATCTTGAGAGATTATCAGAGAATATAATGAAGTATAAAGAACCGGTCTTGGCATGTGTAGACAGGGGACCTTACATACATCAACATGTATGATCCCAAGAGTTTACTAACTCTTTCTCTGTTTCCAATAAACAGAGCTGGTGTCATTATATCTTTGTGACATGACTGGCAAGTTTCATAAGATGTAAATTCAAACTGATTTAAATATACATCTACATGTAACTTCAGCTAGTCGGGTCGCATTGATATGACCTAGTCTACAATGCCTCAAGAAGGATTCGTTCATTTCTGAACTCTTCCTCTTGTGTGTGTTCCGTATACTAAAGAACTATAGTTTGATTTAGAACATCAATGCTTTTAGATAACGTGCCTGAACCGATCAACTTTTGATATAGGAAATGTTCAAAACATTATCCAACAATACAAAATTTTATCATTTCTTTACTAATAAAGAGACTGATATGATTTTGTATATCAGGTTCGGTATCTAATAACATTTGTTCAGAATCAATGTATTGGTAATACAGGGTGACAGTGACCAACAGACTTGGCTGCAACTCTTGCCCCGTTTTCTGCCTCATGAAACTTATCACCCGTTCTCAGTTCTCTACCTTTCTGTAGCCCTATGTAACAGATTACATATCTGGGATCCTGATCTGGTATCAAATACCCAGGACGTAGAGAATAGAGAAACAGTTCTGTATAAAGAACACACCCGAAGATGATGCATCAGCATGCACTCTCTTCGTTTGGGCGGCACGGGAAATCTGGTATTCCCCAATTTCCTGCTCTGTCTTATAACAATTATAAGGTGGAGCGGGACCAACGTTCCCCAGCTCAGTATAACAAGCGGGTTCGGTCAATTTTCCGTATTATTATCTTGATTAAGGCGTGATATGGTCGCTACCAGGAGAGAGAGAGAAGAAAACACTCAGCGTGCGCTCTTGCAAGATCAGATTGGTTATTATTTTATCTAATCAGGATGGCTCCCACTGCTTTTTATCAAATCTTCCTTCAAACCCTAAAAGGAAAAACTAGCCGGGATTAATTACACACTACAAGTTCGCCAATCTTTCAGCCAGGCCAGTGTCGGTACTTTGAGGGAGGTCCCCCGTGCTTTCGCACGAACCTAATTAATGTAAACCTCATTTTCCCAGAGGCGTAACCCCGTTGACACCTTTCTAGACACCTACTTGATCGGCTAATTGTAATGTATAAAACTCTCCCAGGAGTAACACTTACTCGCAGCGGGTATCGGGATCCAACTATCTCATAGAAGGTATGCAATCTCATTGCAAATTTCAACACTTAAAATTCCCGATAATATTTTATCCCTAGCAGCTATATGACCTTAACATAGTCAACAAATCATAAGTGCTAGTCAAGTTCAACCCGTCATTTCCCGATTGAATTAAACCCACCCGCACGACCCTTAACATAGTCAACAAAGTCGCACGACTACCCTAATCCAATCACATCATATGCTTATGCAGATAAGCACTAATTAGCTACCGCACACTACGCCTTAACATAGTCAACAAAAGTAGCACGAATACTAACTAGTACTTATCTGAAATGACGGAGGGCTACGACAGGTTTTTCTGAAAACCTATTGCGTAATGAACTTGATATCGTTGTAGAATCAAATGATTTTTAAAATGAAGTGTTTTTGAGGCTTTTCTAGTTTTGCTAAAGGAGTCACTTCCGGTGAAGGGATCGTCGGTCCTTTCCTCGTCGAATGAGGTGCGGGATATGTCGTATATATCACTGTGCAAAGCAAAAACTCTTAAAAGCAATCAAAAAACAAACCGAGTGTGTAGCATCTGCCAGTTATTGCTAAAGGAGTCACTCCCAGTGAAAGGATCTCGGTCCTTTCCTTATCGAATAAGGTGCAGGATATATCACATATACCTCTGTGCAAAGCAAGAACTGTAGCTACCTGTTTTATTTTGAAATTCGATTCTACAACATCTTAGGTTTCTTTTATTTCATTAATCACATTAATGAAGTCCCATCATTTAAGTACCTAATCATCACAGATAAATACGACGTACACTTATGCCATCCGCATTCGCCTCGATGTCCCCTCGTGCACCGTTGGGTTAGGTAACTAACGGCAGAGCAGGGCAGGGCTAGCACGGGTGTAAAACATAAGTAACGTCTATATAATATATCATATATACTATATACAGTATCTATCACAGAACATCACATGATCACATCACAGATATCGCAGCAGAAGAATCATATGAAATATTGGATATACTAGGACGTCCGTGTTTTCAATACGAGCCAGTATAAAACACGGATTCCACAGTCGTGATGAATAGCCAAACCCACACCCCTAGACCCCTACGAGAGCGGCAAGCAACCCTGCCAATTCTAGAGTTAGGAGACCCGGACTCGACTCCTCGAGTTGGTCTCCCACTGGACTCCAGAACCCGGTTACTTGTGCTCCCCTCCTTGGATCTATCCTAGTGCGGAAAAGTAAATAATATACAAAGGGTGACAGCTTCCGCAACCTGAAAGTGCCCCAATAAAAGAATATTACATACAAGTTTTTACATGAATGAAAATGAAAAACGCTCATCTCACATAAAAACCCCCGGCTATTCAAACACGACGATCCAATATAACATATCCAGCAACACATAACATCACATGTCATCAACGTAAGTAAATATGCACATCCCAATTGTCGTTGACATATAGCAACGAAACCGGCGATATCACATATTACACTTACGGTCACAGAAAAGAAAGTGTAAAACTACAACAGTTGGAATCCGCAACCACCTCAGACATCGCATGCCTGACCAAATGAATTACTTAGACATCGCATGCCTAACAATTATAAACCCCGCATTTTAGTCTCATTATCGAAAACTCTTTTCAATATCAAGTCGGGCAATTCAACAGGATTCCCGACATCCTGATCGAATGCTCGTCGCAAACTTCAGTAGGCGGCCGCACCCCCGATGCAGTCGACGAAGTGCACCAAGGCGGAACACCGCTACCGGGAGCACCCGAACGGATGCTTTCGGCGACGGGGTTCTCCTACAGTCACCTGGTCGGGGCTATGGGATGTAGCTGTCTATTAAGTTTACCTGGCGAGTATCCGCGTACGCTACGTGATTGCGACGGACTTTTGATCACATCAAAATTCCGTGGCAACCGATCAAGTGAGACTAAACTGCTATGTTTATAACATTCATTCAGTTATCTCAAAACTTTTTGTGAATTCCAATTATTGTATCACATTCCAGATAAACAGAAAATGTTAAACTTTCCGATCGAACAATCGAACACCCATGTTTTCCCGATACAATCCAACACTTGAAATAAGTCTAACAACATTCAGTTCGTGCCTCAGTACCAACGGTCCAGCCATAGAAGGGTCAAGCTAACGCCTCACATGTGGCACGCCGTACTGCCCCAAACCCGAAGGTTCAAAGGGCAGTTCAAGACGGTCACATAATCGAGTTAAGGTTTGTTGTCTTCTAGAGGGTCCATCGCGTCACTTGCACTACTTAGAACGTCGTTAAACTACGGAAAAATCCAACACTTGGAAATTTCCCGACAGGGGAAAAATTGGGTATTTATATCCGGTCGAAATTTTTAACATATTCTAAAATTTATCCGGAAAGCCACATAGACAAAATCTGATACTCCGATCGAAACACCGAATCCCCAAAACAACCCCAGAAAATTCAACTCTTGAATAAATATTAAAAATTCCCAGAAAATCCAGCACTATCAATTAGGAGTTACTGTGTAAGATTCACTGAACAATGAGGCCGTACGGCCGCGGAACCGCCGCACGAGCCATGCTCGTGCCGCGGATCCGCGGCAGGTTGATGGAGTTAGACACTCGAACTTCACAGTAACTCTTAAAATTGCCTGCTGATTTTTCTGCATATTTTTAATGTTGAAAAATCCCAGATTTTAGAAAAAGGACAGAGAGCATGTTTGGAATTGGGTTTCGGGTTCGTTCGGACTTCAAATTGCGTCTAGACTTCGCCTAAGGCTCTAGCTAGGCTCTGATACCACTGTAGGGTTCCTAGGCACCCTAATGAGGTCTCACAAGGCATCAACCATGCCAATTTCAAATTTAAACGGTGCCGAGAAACCCTAGAACGGATCGTTGGCTAGATGTCTAGGCGAAAAAGAAACTAGTTAACAACTTAACTAAAGTTTAAACGGAAATACAACCTTTGTAGATCCGGTGCTCCACCTCCATAGCTCCGCGATGAAGTCATCTCCGCTGTCCAAATCAAAATCCGGGCTCTAGCGTCGGCTTCATCGGAGAAAGAGCGGGCAAGGTCGTCGGCTTCGTGCCGAAGATGATCTACGTCGAGGCATCGCTAGATCAAGCTCCAACTTCACCAAGTGATGAAACTTGTGAAGAAAACACACTCTACTACTTGGCAAGAGGTAGAGGATGAAGAAATAGGAAGTGGGTAGACTTTAGAATTGGATTTCTCACTTGTTTTCATCAATCACCATTGATGAAGCAAGCTTCTTCAAGTGAAGAAGATGAAGAAGAAGAAGATGAATAATATGATAAGTATATTTCAAAAAGGAAATAATAAGAATACTTATCATAATGTAACCATGGTAATGTGTAGAGAGTTAATCATGGTTGAATGGAATGGTTAGGGTTAAGCATGAGACAAAATGGTCACTTGGTCAAAGTCTTCATGAAGCTTCATGAACAAAACAAAACAAGCCACCATTTTCTCATTTGCTTTTCTTTTTCCAAAAGAATAAATAAATGAATAAAATGAATAAGGAAATAGTAAACCCTAACCATTTCATTAACCAAGGTTTAATTCTTTACACTTAACCAAAAATCATGTATCATCAAACATGATACAAGCATGTGCACAAAATCATATCGCATATGCAATGCGCACATCCGAGTGAGAAAATCCATCTTAAGTGAACCGATACTAGTTAATGCAAAGTAATATATCAAATATATAATTATGCATTAAATCATTAAATCAACACTTGATTTAACGATCCGGTCATATCGCATATAACCGGCTAGTATCCTATGTATCGGCTTATCGAATCAATCTTCGATTCGATAACTAGGTTATATCGCATACAACCATTCGACACATTCATCGCGAGAATGGAATACGGTATCACATACACGTATTATTCTCGGTCCCGCACATATCTCATATGCGCTCCTATTTCGTTTCGCTTGAGCCAGGAAACCTCTGTGTAGGACTCTAAAGACTCGTCAATACGCCGGCAGCAGATGATGATCATATCAAACACCCACAAGCCGCAAGCGGTCTGCTAAACGTAACGGCCACCCGGGTATTGAGCGATCTGAAGATCGACGAGCAAGCCCGCTCACACTCCAGTGAATCCAACCAGTAACACTACCGTACAGTCCGGTCTGATCGTCTGATATGTCGCATATCTCGCCTAGGGGTGGTAAACGTCAGACCCCAATAGCTCGATAAGTCGTGTCGATATGAGGTCTATAACAATTCGAGAAACTACTGGTAACACTTACCAGTAAATCTCAGCAACCCTGGCCAGGGATTTCCTGTTATAGCCAATCGAACACAGTGCAACATCAACTCCCTATACCGGGAGAGACGAATCCCCTCCTATCGCTCATTGCCTCCATGTGATTCGGGACTGTACCCAAAAACCACCGTTTTGCACGCCTTCTTGGACGTGGTAAGATGGAAATCAAAGCACAGTGGGAACCACATAAGACTCTATGACGATCTCGGGTCAACAGACTACTCTGTACCAGTGTCACCAGAGAACTGCCATCTGACGTAAGGTATAATACCATCTGGGAGTTCTCGGCGAGTCCGTCCAGTGTACCCAGTCTCTACTGAGCACCCGTATACCATCTCTGATGTCAAACACCGATGGATATGGGATCATCCATCGCCCATCTGTATGGGTCGAGAAGGTACACGCTAGTCTACTCTGGTATATCGATGCCCCGTCTCGATACACCCACGACTAGGGACTTTGAAGGATGTACTTATGGACTACCATGTCCCCACTAGTATGATCCGCATCATAGTCCAGATAGTCAGGTACACATCCTAAGGGCTTTACCAACATGTAACAGAGAGACAATCAGTGTACACGTTACGGTAAAGAGCAACCAGATAGCATACTATCATGTCGAGCAAGAAAGTCCTCCCTATATACGTCCTAGCATCCACTACAATATACATCATATGTACAGTAATGGCCTCTAGGGCATACATATAACTAACATCACATATGTGCCCCTACTCCATTTTCCTTGAGCCAAGAAACCTCTGTGTAGGACTCTAAAGAATCATCAATACGCCGGCAGTAGGTGGTGATCATATCAAACACCCACAAGCTGCAAGCGGTCAGCTAAACGTAACAGCCACCCAGGTATTGAGCGATCAGAAATCAACAAGCAAGCCTATACATTCTCCTGCGAATCCAATCAGTAACACTCCCGTACAGTCCGGTCTCGTCGTCTGATATGTCGCATATCTCGCCTAGGGGTGGTAAACGTCAGACCCCAGTAGCTTGATAAGTCATGTCGATTTAAGGTCTATAACAGTTCTATAACACTTACCAGTAAATCTCAGCAACCCTGGCCTGGGATTTCCAGTTATAGCCAATCGAACACAGCACAACATCAACTCCCTATACCGGGAGAGACGAATCCCCTCCTATCGCTCATTGCCTCCATGTGATTCGGGATTGTACCCAAAAGCCACCTTTTTGCACGCCCTCTTGGACGTGGTATGATGGAAATCAAAGCACAGTGGGAATCACACAAGACTCTATGACGATCTCGGGTCAACAGACTACTCTGTACCAGTGTCACCGGAGAACTGCCATCTGACGTGAGGTATAATACCATCTGGGAGTTCTTGGCGAGTCCGTCCAGCGTATCCAGTCTCTACTGAGCACCCGTACACCATCCTTGATGTCTAACACTGATGGATATGGGATCATCCATCGCCCATCATATGGGTCAAGATGCGTATACGCTAGTCTACTCTGGTGTATCGATGCCCTGTCTCGATACACCCTCGACTAGGAAAAGTTATAGGATGTACTCGTCGACTACCGTGGCCCCACTTGTATGATCTCATCATAGTCCCAGTAGTCGAGTACATATCCTAAGGGCTTTATCAACATGTAACATAGAGACAATTAGAGTACATGTTAAGATAAAGAGCAACCAGATAGCGTACTATCATGTCGAGCAAGAAAGTCCTCCCTATATATGTCCTAGCATTCACTACAATATACATCGTATGTACAGTAATGGCTTATAGGGCATACATATAACTAACAATCTCCCACTTGCACTAGGGCCATCTGTTGTGGTATCTGTTCAGTTGATTAAACTGCACATTTATTATTACATTTTTCCTACAATTTCCATATTTAAAAAGTTCTTTATTATAATATATCATACATATGAGGGTTTATTTGTAAAAATACTATTTTCCATGTGTTGATATATTATAATTAGCATTTGGTAGGAAAATGTATATAATATTATTGACCTAATCCTAGTAGAACTAAGTCTACTAAATATTATTTAAGTTGTTGTGCAGAATCTTTCCAAGTTGTGCAGAATTTTCCATGACTAAAATCAAGGAAATCAAGTTGTTGAAGCTAACCTGCCTAATTAAGAAATCAAAATTAAGAAATCAATTCTGGCAGAAGAAAAGAAAAGATTTCCAAATTCTGAAGGTTCCAAGGATCGCCAAATGTCACAAATAGCCAGCCCTAGAAAATTGATGGACGGATGTGATCATCAAGCCGCGGATCCGCCGCGTGGAAGAAGAGATAGAGGCTGGAATCTTTTGGGTTGGATCATAACTGCTATTCCCCAATTTTAGCATCTAAAGTTCTGGCGTTTGGGGTATAAATAAGGATCGAGACCCTCTTGAAAAATTTATCAAATCGACGCGATCATGAAGTATAAGACGGCTCACGCATCCAAACTGATCATCAACTGTTCGTCTACCTCCTTGGAAGAGATCGAGAAGCAAACTAGTCTTTGTAATCATTTTCTAAGGAATCAAAGTGTAATGAATATTGTTGATTAATAAATGTAGCTTTCTTTTTCTTATTCTATTTCTTCGTAGTTTAATTATGCAATATCTTTCCATCTCTTTTTCTCCCAACATGTGCGAGTAATTCTCCGCTTGTTAGGGTTCGTAGGATTATGGTAGACTAATGGATGATGAACATCCCTAAACCTATTTTAAGTCCTATAAAGTTTATGAACTTTATCAAAAGAATCATTAACATCCTAATCGGGCGCGGTAACAATTCTTTGTTATTCCGACCGCGATTAGAGATTAAATTAATGATTGTTTTGGTAAAGTCTAGATATGAACGGAGTTCCGTGTCGAGATAAGGGTTAAGAGTGGGATTCCTTTTCCCTCCAGAAACCCTAATCTACACGCATCACCGTCGTTCTAGTTTTAAATCTATTAAAGGATAAAAGGGTAACTTTTAATTAATCATCCATAACTACTAAATCCTAACGAACCTTACAAGCCCTCTTATTATATTAGCTACATCTCTAAAATAATCTAGATTTATATATTTTGCATTCTTACTTAACGTAGATCTAGAAACCATTCTACAACATTCTTATTTCTTCCTCCCTTCTCAACACATCTAAAGTAAGAGTAAAAGATTCAACGTTTCCCTGAGGACGACCCGTACTCATCTCGGTCTAGCTACGCGCGACACCGTTCTGATTGCGGTTATTCTACAAACACACCTTTTCATACCAATCAAATGGCGCCGTTGCCGGGGATACGTGCGTAATTTTTTATTCTTGATATTTGTGTTGAATTCTTAGACGATTCATATCATTATTAACACGGAACTGCAAATTGCATATTTAACGATTTGTGCGTGAATTTTTTTTTTGCAAGGAAATCTGGAGTCACAGACTTGAGGAAACAGGAGATCTAGGGTTTAAACTTCTCTGGTATCTTTCTTAACTCCTTCTCTCTCCTCTCAAATCCAATAAAATCTATTTTCTGCAGGATTCTTTGCAAAATAGCGCCGCTCAAAAATCTTTTTGCAAAAGTTTTGTGATTGGTTTTGTTTTGCATATTTTAATACGGACTTTAAGGGGCAAAGACCAAATCAAGATTAGGTGGGGATTTCATCACCCTTCCTAAGCCCCACAAATCACAAACCGAGCATCTAGATCAACCCTTCATTAATTTAAAAAATATCTAGACCAGACTCTAAGGACTGTCGCGCTCAATAAGGACAGAGGAAGGTCGTGGGTAATCTATCGTTTATCCGCATTACTTTTGTAGTGCCTAGGCAAGTGTGTCAAAGGCTAGTGGTTTTTAATTAGGCCCACTACTGTGGTTCCTTCCCACTTACCTGGCACTTACCTGGCTACAAGGGTAGTACGGAGGCGGTAGAGAATTGATCCTGCGGCTTGTCCTTTGGAAGTCTAGGAGCGGTCTAGAGACTGGACCTAGGTGGCCTTAGTTCTAGGGTTGCTTGTGCATTTTAGAGTGATTTGTCTTGAGTCCCACTTTTTTCAAAACAAGCCAATTTTAAATCACACACACGCTGCCACTTGCACTAAACCCGCTTAGTGCATGCTCGGCTGGACACGGGATCCTAGTGCCCGTCTTGTCCGCATTCCTGCTATCGACATAGAAGTCGGTACTTCTTCATCTTCTTTTCCCCCACCACACACCACGACCGAGATGGACGGCACTCCATCAGAATATAACACCACGCTGCCACCACCCGTAGGTGTGCAGAATCCACCGCGCATCTCTCTCTAAGTGAGATGCTATCCTATCCGTGGTCCTCTTCCCACTTGTCTATCTCTTCCACCACCTAACGGGGATAATTTCGAAATTAAACCCTACTACATCAATCTGCTGCCTAAATTTCACGGGCTTGAATCGGAAGACGCATACGTTTTCATTACCAAATTCGAAAATGTATGTGCAATGATGGGTACTTCACAATTGACTTTAGATGCTATGCGCTTGCGTCTTCTCCCATTCACACTGTGCGACTTGGTAGAAAAATGGCTTTACAATACTGCCGCACACTCTATCATTAATTGGGATGAATTCGTCATAGCATTTCTTAAGAAGTTTTACCCAAACCATAAGACTGCCCGTGTTAGAAGCGAGATCAACCAGTTCACCCAGCTTTCCAATGAACCATTTTGGAAGTGCTTTGAACGTTTCAAGGATCTGCTTGTCCAATGTCCTCATCATGGAATCAATAGATGGGATTTATGTTGAATTATATATGAGGGCATTAATCCAGCGACAAAGCAGATGCTTGAAACAATGTGTCAATGCAATTTCATGTCTAAAGATGACGGTGAAGCTTGGAAGTATCCGGAAGACCTCGCTGAACACACTTTGCAGTGGGAAAACGTAAGACCACCTTCATCTAGGGGAGGTGTTCACCAGCTCGATGTTTCCATCGCAGTGAAAGCCGAAATGGCAGCGATACAGAAGAAACTCGACGCTATTGAGAACAAGTTCTCATCATTCTCCCTCAATCAGGTCATGCTTCCTAAGAACGTATGTGGTTGCTGTTCGGATCCTTCACACTTAATGGAAGAATGTCCTATGAATGCATCGTTTCAAGCTAATGCTGCTTTTCAGCAGCGACCTAGAAACGACCCTTATTCTTCCACGTACAATCAAGGATGGAGGAATCATCCTAACTTTGCTTGGAACCAAAACCAACAAAGCAATTATCAAAGACCTCCTCTTCAGCAACCACAACCACAGAATCAGCCCCCCTTTCAGTCACAGAATTTCCAAAATCCGGCCAACATTTCTACACCACAAGTGGCCGGTACTGACAACTCACTTGCACAAACTTTGGATATGTTCATGAAACAATCCATGCAATTGTCGGCT
This sequence comes from Agapanthus africanus, assembly GCA_030015575.1. Taxonomy (NCBI): domain Eukaryota; kingdom Viridiplantae; phylum Streptophyta; class Magnoliopsida; order Asparagales; family Amaryllidaceae; genus Agapanthus; species Agapanthus africanus. The sequence goes on from CM057340.1 coordinate 426,817,635, forward strand.
GAGATGAAGTCTTCTATTGATACCATAACGGAAAACTCCGCCTCCCATGGTGAGAGTATTAAATCATTAGAAAACCAAATCGCACAGTTAAACGCCGCAATGAGCGCAAGAGAGAAAGCGAAACTCCCATCTCAACCCCTACCGAATCCTGGCCATTCATAAAATCATAATGTGAATACCGTTACTACGTTGAGATCGGGGAGAGTGCTGAATAGCCGAGTGGGTGAGCAATTTGATGTTAGCGACACCATTGATACCCCAGCTTCTTCTTCTTCTTCCCCTAATTTGTCTAGTCTCCCACCTTCATCCGAGACTGTTCTCCGTTTTCCCAAGGCTCGAACATTTCGCCAAATCTATCTAAGTCGATTCCCACTCCAATTTTGGGATCGAATCCGTCCCCACAGTCTTCTCCACAAACGTTGGACCCAAAACTTATTGATCGAGCTCCATTTCCAAACAGATTAAGGGCCAACAGACTTAACCCGCAAATGGAGAAGATCGTGGAAATGTTTAAGCAAGTTAGCGTGAATATTCCTCTCCTAGATGCTATTCAACAAGTCCCATCTTATGCAAGAATCCTTAAAGACTTGTGCACTAGGAAGAGAAAAACTCAAGTGCCTAAGAAGGTTTTCATGACGAGTAATGTTAGCACAGCTTTTACCCAACAAATACCAAAGAAACGTAAGGACCCCGGCTGTCCTACAATCTCTATTTCTATTGGGGGTAAAAATATCAATCGTGCTTTACTCGATCTAGGCGCTAGCGTTAACTTGCTTCCTTATTCAGTATACGAGCAGTTAGGAATTGGAGAGTTAAAACCCGCCCATTGTACTCTCCAGATGGCAGACCGATCTATCACCAAATCTCAGGGCGAACTAGAGGATGTGTTAATTAAAGTTGGGGAATTCATATTTCCCGTGAACTTTATTGTTTTAGATACACAACCTGTGGCAAACCCACGCAATCAAATCCCGGTGATACTTGGTCGACCCTTCCTAGCAACTTCTAACGCTGTAATTAATTGTCGTAACGGTTCTATGAACTTATCCTTCGGGAAAATGACAATTGAGCTTAATATTTACAAGCTAGGAAGTTATCCATCAGAACCTTCTGCTCATTTGCTGGATGTTTGTTCCATCCACGAGATAGCTTCCGAAAGCTGCATGGATGAGGAACTTTGCTTTGATGTTCTCGAAAACACTAATGAGACATCGTTTGATCTTGCACCACTTCACAGTGAGGATATGTTCAATGAGTCCAACCTTGAGATTGAACCCGTTGACTCGTTGCAAAAGTCAGCAACACTTTCCGAGTCAATATCTTATGCAAGTTTTGAACCTCTTTAGGAGTCCGAATATCATTCCCTTACCCCACCTTCTATTGTCTCTCCGCCAATTCTTGATCTCAAACCGCTACCTTCTCATCTTAAATATGCATATTTAGGAGAGAATGAGACTTTTCCAGTGATTATATCCGCTTCTCTAGCCTTTGAGCAAGAGAACGCACTTTTGGCAGTGTTGAGATCGAATCGGCAAGTATTTGGTTGGACAATGGCCGACATCAAAGGGATTAGTCCCTTAATTGTTGAACATCACATACATTTGATGGATGAAGCCAAACCAACCTGAGACCCACAAAGACGGTTAAATCCCGTTATGAAGGAGGCGGTAAAGAAAGAAATCGTCAAGTGCCTTGATAGTGGAATAATTTACCCTATATCTGATAGCCAATGGATAAGTCCAATTCATGTGGTCCCTAAAAAGTCTGGCATCACGGTCATCACTAATGAGGCTAATGAGTTAATCCAAACACGCACCTAAACTGGGTGGCGTGTATGTATTGATTACAGGAAACTCAATGCCGCGATGAGGAAAGATCACTTCCCTCTACCTTTTATTGACCAGATGTTAGAACGATTAGCTGGACACGATTACTACTGTTTCTTGGATGGATACTCTGGCTATAATCAGGTCCCCATCGCCGAAAAGGATCAAGATAAAACCACTTTTAATTGTCCTTTCGGAACTTTTGCTTATAGACGCATGCCCTTTGGGTTATGCAACGCTCCCGCTACATTTCAGCGGTGCATGATGGGGATATTTTCAGATATGGTGGAAAATTTTCTGGAAATTTTTATGGACGATTTCTCCATTTTTGGGGACTCCTTTGAGGACTGCTTTCATAATCTTGACGCGGTTCTTACCCGTTGTAAGGATAAGAACTTGACTTTGAATTGGGAAAAATGTCATTTTATGGTCCAAGAAGGTATTGTACTTGGACATATAATTTCACGAAAAGGCATTGAGGTTGACAGAGCTAAAATAGATGTCATTCATAACCTCCCTCGTCCCAAATGCGTCAAAGATATACGATCCTTCCTTGGCCATGCAGGATTTTATAGGAGATTTATTAAGGACTTTAGCAAAATTGCTAGACCCTTAACCCTTCTATTGGCCAAGGACACTACTTTTCACTTCGATTCGGATTGTGAGGCTGCTTTTGAATTGCTTAAAGAATCACTCACTACAGCCTCCGTTCTATCATCTCCGGATTGGAACCACCCGTTCGAGCTTATGTGTGATGCATCAGATTTTGCTATTGGTGCTGTCTTAGGACAGCATATTGATAAGATGCCCCATGTAATTTACTATGCAAGTAGGACCTTGAATGATGCACAAATAAATTACACAACTACCGAGAAAGAACTCTTGGCAGTTGTATTTACATTAGAGAAATTCAGGCCCTACTTGATTGGCTCGCCTATTGTGGTTTACACAGATCACTCCGCCCTACGACATCTTTTATCGAAGAAGGATGCGAAGGCCAGGCTAATATGTTGGATCCTATTGTTACAAGAATTTGATCTTGTCATCCGAGACAAGAGTGGATGTGAAAACGTTGTAGCCGACCATCTTTCACGCATCACTTCTTCGCCATCTGTGACCGGGCTGATAAATGACTCATTTCCTGACGAACAGCTCTTGAATGTATCCTACGAACCTTGGTTCATGGATATCGTGAACTATCTTGCTACGGGACTTATTCCGAGTGATTGGTCGAATCAAGACAAACTTCGATTTCTATCCCAAGTAAAATATTTTTACTGGGATGAACCTTATCTATTCAAGTATTGTTCCGATCAAATCATTCGCAGGTGTGTCCCTAACGATGAATTCAAGAGCGTGTTATCATTTTGTCACGATCAGGCATGCGGCGGTCATTTTGGACCTCGAAAAACGGCAGAGAAAGTTTTGCAATGTGGCTTTTATTGGCCAACATTATTTAAAGATGCATTTGAACATTGCAAAACTTGTCCGCGATGTCAGCATTTGGGTCGGATTTCACGAAGGAACGAGATGCCGCTCCAACCTATATTGGTTGTGGAAATATTCGATGTGTGGGGTATTGATTTTATGGGTCCTTTTCCCAACTCCTTTAGGAATCTATATGTCTTGTTAGCGGTTGATTATGTCTCAAAATGGGTGGAAGCTATACCGTGTCGCACTAATGACAACAAAGTTGTCATTAAGTTTCTTAAAGAAAATATCTTTTCGCGATTCGGACACCCTCGCGCTATAATTAGCGACAACGGGACACATTTCTGCAATAGGTCTTTCGAGGCCTTGATGCGGAAATATTCAATCACTCACAAGCTTTCTACGCCCTATCATCCCCAAACGAGCGGGCAGGCTGAGATCTCAAATAGGTAGATCAAACAAATCTTGGAGAAGACGGTTTCTAAGAACCGTAAAGATTGGTCAACCAAATTAAAGGATGCCCTTTGGGCATTCCGCACCGCTTATAAGACCGATCTTGGTATGTCTCCATACCGCCTTGTGTTTGGGAAGGCATGCCACCTCCCTGTCGAGATCGAACATAAAGCAATGTGGGCTATTAAAGAGCTTAATTTTGATCTTGATCATACAGGCAGCTATCGGAAGCTGCAATTGAATGAGCTAAGCGAACTCCACGATGAAGCCTACGATAATGCGGTGATAGTAAAGAACAGGACTAAAGTGTTCCACGATAAAAATCTTTTTAGAAAAACCTTCACATCGGGGCAACAAGTCCTTCTTTACGATTCTCGTCTCCATCTTCATCCGGGTAAGCTTAAATCTCGTTGGAAAGGACCTTTTGTGGTGCGGTATGTACACCCGCACGGGGCAGTTGAAGTCGAAAATTTTGAAAACGGTTCAATTTTTAAAGTAAATGGGCATAGATTAAAACCGTATTTTTCTGCTGACCCCGCGGAGGAGCTCCTGTTTTTACAGGAGCCGCTTTATCAAAACTAAATTTCCTCTGCCTCACCTCCATGTTTTTGTGATATTTTTTCATTTTAAGAATGGAGGTGAGTAAAAATGGATTTAATTGTGTCAAAGATCAAGTTTGGGGGTAGTTTTCATTTAACTATTATTTTACCCCTTGTATCTCTCTCCTAGTATACTGGTCCTTGTTCTCAAAAGGCTACATCAGTGAAGACACTGCTGAAAACAGGTTTGGGGGGAGGTTTGTATTCATTGAATTATCTTTGACACTGGGCATTAAAATTTTTTTTTACAACAAAAGAGTAGAAAGTGAAAAATTACATCCAAAAGATAGGAATAGTTTAAGAAAACCAAGAAAATTAGAAGTTTTCTTAAACGAACTAGTAATAAGTAGTTATGAGCTGTTGTCCCATGGGTTAGTAAGATGAAGGAAGTCACTAATCTGAGGATAAAAATAAGTCTGAAAAATAGTTTCTATTCTGGAAGCCAAACATTTGAATGTTGATACCCTACTATATGCACTTACACACGTCTTGAAACTCGGGATAGTAGAGGATACCTTGAAATGCTCTTGTCTAAAAGCCAAAGTATGAAGGAAATGAAAAAAATGAAGAAAATATAAAAATGGTGAAAAGAAAAAAATGAACACTGGTTTTGTTATCGCCAAGGCAGCAATAAAAAGAATATATAGCGAGGGTGCCTCTTCACCTAGTGCCCTAAGGCCAACTGGTCTGGGAGTCACTGCTAAGCCTTAGGTGGTGCAAGACGAGGAAAATATTATCACCTAATCAGCAAGCACATAAGTAATCGGTCGGTTAGTACCTCAAGAAGTATTAACGGTCGCATGAAAATGTGTGAGCAAATCTAAATATTCATCAAGTTAAAAAGTATTGAGGTAGATGGACAAGAGTATGATAGCTTGAATTGAATTCTCCGAGTGTAGGGATGTTCTATTCACACACGTAGGGGTATATGATCGAATGTTTGGATGAAAGGTAGGAATGAAGAAAAAAGACGATGTTTTATTGAATGATGATGTGATTTCTAACATCTTTTCATGACTATTAAGATAGGGCTCATGACAACTGAAAAGCTAGTGTAGTTGGAAACCCTAAATTTTCAAAGTATTTCTTTTATGGTTCTTATCTTTATATGTAAATTTCACCATCTCTCTTTTATTATAGGATTTTGTGGGTGTAATCCGCTGAAAACCCTCAGGAGACAACACTCCTCCTACTAGGGACACTTAGAGGTTTAACGGCTTGTTGCACGTGCTCAGTGCAATCGTGTTTGCCTACGAAAGTGTGCTTAGCTTTCTCCTTTCTTTTTACTCCTTCTCTTGAATAAACTAGTTTGCTCGGGACGATCAAAGATAAGTTTGGGGGTATTTGTTCAGTTGATTAAACTGCACATTTATTATTACATTTTTCCTACAATTTCCATATTTAAAAAGGTCTTTATTATAATATATCATACATATGAGGGTTTATTTGTAAAAATACTATTTTCCATGTGTTGATATATTATAATTAGCATTTGGTAGGAAAATGTATATAATATTATTGACCTAATCCTAGTAGAACTAAGTCTACTAAATATTATTTAAGTTGTTGTGCAGAATCTTTCCAAGTTGTGCAGAATTTTCCAAGACTAAAATCAAGGAAATCAAGTTGTTGAAGCTAACCTGCCTAATTAAGAAATCAAAATTAAGAAATCAATTCTGGCAGAAGAAAAGAAAAGATTTCCAAATTCTGAAGTTCCAAGGATCGCCAAATGTCACAAATAGCCAGCCCCAGAAAATTGATGGACGGATATGATCATCAAGCCGCGGATCTGCGGCCCGAGCTCCTTGATGCCGCGGATCCGCTGCGTGGAAGAAGAGATAGAGGCTGGAATCTTTTAGGTTGGATCATAACTGCTATTCCCCAATTTTAGCATCTAAAGTTCTGGCGTTTGGGGTATAAATAAGGACCGAGACCCTCTTGAAAAATTTATCAAGTCGACGCGATCACGAAGTCCAAGACGGCTCACGCATCCAGACTGATCATCAACTGTTCGTCTACCTCCTTGGAAGAGATCGAGAAGCAAACTAGTCTTTGTAATCATTTTCTAAGGAATCAAAGTGTAATGAATATTGTTGATTAATAAAGGTAGCTTTCTTTTTCTTATTCTATTTCTTCGTAGTTTAATTATGCAATTTCTTTCCATCTCTTTTTCTCCCAACATGCACGAGTAATTCTCCGTTTGTTAGGGTTCGTAGGATTAGGGTAGACTAATGGATGATGAACATCCCAAAACCCTTTTTAAGCCCTGTAAAGTTTATGAACTTTATCAAAAGAATCATTAACATCCTAATCGGGCGCGCTAATAATTCTTTGTTATTCCGACCGCGATTAGAGATTAGATTAATGATTGTTTTGGTAAAGGCTAGATATGAACGGAGTTCCGTGTCGAGATAAGGGTTAAGAGTGGGATTCCTTTTTCCTCCAGAAACCCTAATCTACACGCATCACCGTCGTTCTAGTTTTAAATCTATTAAAGGATAAAAATGGTAACTTTTAATTAATCATCCATAACTACTAAATCCTAACGAACCCTACAAGCCCTCTTATTATATTAGCTACATCCCTAAAATAATCTAGATTTATATATTTTGCATTCTTGCTTAATGTAGATCTAGAAACCATTCTACAACATTCTTATTTCTTCCACCCTTCTCAACACATCTAAAATAAGAGTAAAAGATTCAACGTTTCCCTGAGGACGACCCGTACTCATCTCGGTCTAGCTACGCGCGACACCGTTCTGATTGCGGTTATTCTACAAACACACCTTTTCGTACCAATCAGTATCACATACCCAACAATTAGCTGTGGTTGAAGTATCTCATACTCAACCGTCCCATAAAAGTCTCTACTGGGAAAAATGCCTTTGTGAGTGGATCCACACTGTCGTCCTCTGTGTCTACTCTCCTAATCTCGATCTTCCCGGAGATCATCCATCTCCATGATCAGGTGATACTGCCTAAGAATTATATCTGGATTTCTGATGGGACGGGGGTTCCTTGGCATATGCCACAACTCCATTGTCACACAATGGTAGGAACGAAGTTCATCTCATGAACTTATATATCCAGACTGCCTCTTTGGTAGCATCTTTGGTAACGATGTATCTTTCTTTTAATCGTCTAGTATGTCACGGTATCTAGCTTGGAACTCTTCCAACATACCGTCCCTCCACCGAGGGTAAAGACAATGCCTACGACTGACATTCAGTCGTCCTTATCACCCTGGAACTTTCCCGTGATTCTCCCCAGGATTGATTGATACCATCTCACTACAGCTAGTGAGTATCCTAACATCCAATTAGATCTATCTCGTAGATCCAAAATCCAGGATTTAGGAGGTATCACTTTGATCCTATATGGAGAATCCTTGTGATAAGCGGAGATTGACCGAGCGTAGCATAGGAAACTCATTCCTTATCAAGAGTATGTCATCCACGTACTCTACGAGGATCACCACCATACTCCCTACTACCTTTTTTTATATACGAGGTTCATCTACTATTTTGATGAAGTCAAACTCTTTGACTACCACATCAAAACAGACATTCCAAGTCCGCGATGCATGCTTTATCACATAAAACATCTTGCACACGTGTCCGCTGCTCCCACTGTCTACGAAGCCCTCTGGCCGTGTACTTATAGACGCTCTCTTCCAAATCAACATTTAGAAAAGCAGTTATGACACCCAACCGCCAGATATCGTAGTCATGGTATGTAGCCGTGGCAAGTAGGATCTGGATGGACTTAAGCATAGCTTTGAAAGTCTCAACTTTTCCATGTACACTAAGTAATCTTCTCAAGATATACTTGCTCCTGATGGGGATTTAACCCTTCAGATAAAGCAACCAAAATCCATACTTTGTTAGTGTATAAGGATTCCATCTCAGATCGCTAAGCATCCAGCCATTCTTACAGAGTCCCACTCTTGATGGCCAGCTCGAAACTAGTTGGGTCATCATCTCATGATGCAATCCTCGCTCCCACTGTCATAGAGAAACCGAAATATCTCTCAGGTGGGTGAGGAACCCTACTAGATCGGCGGAGAGGCTGAGCTTCATTGGAAACTATTGAATCCTTTGGTTCTACCAAATCATCTGCTGTAGTTTGTATAGCTGGAACTCCTTCTAGTTCTACCTCATGACCACTAATTTTTCCATAAGAAATTCCCTTTCACAAAGGTGGCATGTTGAGAAACAAAACATTTTTGTTCCTCGGTTAGGTAGAAGATATTCCCTTGCGTATACTTGGGATAGCCAACAAACTTTCATAGATCTGACTTTGCCTCAAGCTTGTCCGGATTTTTCTTTTTAGACATAGGCCGGACAACCCCAAATCTTAACAAACTTAAGATATGGGCTCTTCCCTTTCCATATCACATATGGAGTGGTAGGCAACTGATTTGATTTGAACCCTATTCAATAGGTATGCAGCTTCTCAAGTGCATAACTACCAAAAGGAAATAGGAAACTCAGTAGTACTCATCATAGAGCACACCATATCACATAGGATGCTATTGCTCCGCCCCGATATACCATCGTGCTATGGTGTATACGGAGGAGTAATGCTGAGGGAGAATCTCATTCTCCTTTAGAATAGTCTAGAAATTCCGTGCTCAAATATTCTCCTCCTTGATCTCATCAAAGGACATAATACTTATACCCATTTTTGGTTCTCTACTTTAACTTATATTCTGTGAATATCTCAAAAGCTTCGGACTTGTGTTTCAACAGGAACATATGTCTGAATCTTGAGAGATCATCAGAGAATGTAACGAAGTATAAAGAACCTATCCTGGCATGTGTAGACAGGGGACCTTACATACATCATCATGTATCAATCCCAAGAGTTCACTAACTCTTTCTCTATTTCCAATAAACAGAGCTGTAGTCATCATATCTTTGTGAAATGACCGGCAAGTTTCACAAGATGTAAATTCAAACAGATTTAAATATGCATCTAAATGTAACTTCAGCTAGTCGGGTCGCATTGATATGACCTAGTCTACAATGCCTCAAGAAGGATTTGTTCATTTCTGAACTCTTCCTCTTGTGTGTGTTCTGTATACTAAGAACTGTAGTTTGATTTAGAACGTTAATGCTTTTAGATAACGTGCCTGAACTGATCAACTCTTGATATAGGAAATGTTCAAAACATTATCCATCAATACAAAATTATATCCTTCTTTATCTAAATAAAGAGACTGATATGATTTTGTATACCAGGTTCGGTATCTAATAACATTCGTTCAGAATCAATGTATTCTGGTAATACTGGGTGATAACTACCAACAGACTTGGCTGCAACTCTTGCACCATTTTCTATCTCATGAAGCTTATCACCCGTTCTCAGTTCTCTACCTATCTGTAGCCCATGTAACAAATTACATTTGCGGGATCCTGATCCGGTATCTCATACCCAGGACGTAAAGGATACTGAGAAACAGTTCTCGGTAATGAACACACCCGAAGAAGATGCATCAGCATGCACTTTCTTCGTTTGGGTCGCACGGGAATTCTGGTAATCCCCAATTTCCTGCTCTGTCTTATAACAATTATGAGTTGGAGCGGGACCAACGTTCCCCAGCGCAGTATAACAAGAGGGTTCGGTTAATACATCCGTATTATTATCTTGATTAAGGCGTGACATGGTCGCTACCTGGAGAGAGAGAGAAGAAAACACTCAGCGTGCGCTTTTACAAGATTAGATTGGTTATCAATTTATCTAATCAGGATGTCTCCCACTGTTTTAGTCAAATCTTCCTTCAAACCCTAAAAGGAAAGACTAGCCGGGATTAATTACACCCTACAAGTTCGCCAATCTTTCAGCCAGGCCAGTGCCGGTACTTTGAGGGAGGTTCCCCGTGCTTTCGCACGGACCTAATTAAAGTAAACCTCGTTTTCCCAAGGGCGTAACCCCGTTAACACCTTTCTAGACACCTACTTGATCGGCTAATTGTAATGTGTAAAATTCTCCCAGGATTAACTCTTACTCGCAGCGGGTATCGGGATCCAACTATCTCATAGAAAGTATGCAATCTCATTGCAAATTTCAACACTTGAAATTCCCAATAATATTTTACCCCTAGCTGCTATATGACCTTAACATAGTCAACAAATCATAAGTGCTAGTCAAGTTCAACCCGTTATTTGAATTAAACCTACCCGCACGACCCTTAACATAGTCAACAAAGTCGCACGACTACCCTAATCCAATCGCATCATATGCTTATACAGATAAGCACTAATCAGCTACGGCACACTACGCCCTAACATAGTCAACAAACGTAGCACGAATATTAACTAGTACTTATCTGAAATGACGGAGGGCTATGACAGGTTTTTAAGAAAACCTTTGCGTAATGAACTTGATATCGTTGTAGAATCGAGTGATTTTAAATGGAATGTTTTTGAGGCCTTTTCTAGTTTTGCTAAAGAGGTCACACCCGGTGAAGGGATCGTCGCCTCTTTCCTTATGGAATAAGGTGCAGGATATTTTGCAAATACCACTATGCAAAGCAAAAGCTATAGAAGCAATCAAAAGACAAACCGAGTTTGTAGCATCTGCTAGGTTCGCTAAAGAGGTCACTCCCGGTGAAGGGATCTCAGCTCTTTCCTTATCGAATAAGGTGCTGGATGTTCTACAAGGAACACCGCTATGCAAAGCAAGAACTAGAGCTACCAGTTTTTAAACAAGTTTCTACAACATCTTTAGGTTTCTTTTAGTTTCATTAATCTCATTAATGAAGTACCATTTTTATTTTGCTTCACAAGCATCATCATTTGAAACGAAATCTGCAATATAACATATATCTCATATATATATATTATAAACATTTGTCTCAGGCAGTAATATGATCTCATCACAGAACATTGCAGCAGAAGAATATATATGAAATATTTGATATACTAGGACGTCCGTGTTTTAATACGAGCCTGTATAAAACACGGATTCCATGGTCGCGATGAATAGCCAAACCCATATCCCTAGACCCCTACGAGAGCGGCAAGCAACACTGCCAATTCTAGGGTTAGGAGACCCGGTCTCGACTCCTCGAGATGGTCTCCCACTGGACCCTAGAACCCGGTTACTTGTGCTCCCCGCCTTGGGTCTACCTAATGCGGAAAAGTAAATAATATACAATGGTGACATCATCCTCAGCCCGGAAGTGCCCCAATAAAAGAATATTACATACAAATGAATTTTACATGAATGATAAAGAAAAACTCTCATCTCACATAAAAACCCCTGCTATTCAAACACGACGATCCAATATAACATATCACAGCAACACATAGTATCTCATATCATCAATGTAAGCAAGTATGCGTATCCCGATTGTCGTTGATGTATAGCAACGAAGCCGGCGATACACTACATACTTTGCTTACGGTCATAGAAAAGAAAGTGTAAAACTACAACATTTGGAATCTACAATCTCTTTAGACATCATAAATCCGAAATATCACATACTTCGCATTTCATGCCTAACTTCGTGAATTCCATATATTGTATCACATTCCAGATAAATAGTCAATATTAAACTTTCCGATCGAATAATCAAATACCCAAGTTTTCCCTAATAGTTCTCAACACTTGAAATTAGTTTAAAAACATCCATCACATGCCACAGTACCAATGGTCCAGCCGTAGAAGGGTCAAGCCAACGCCTCATATGTGGCACGCCGTACTGCCCCAAACCCTAAGGTTTAGAGGCAGTTCAAGACGGTCACATAATCGAGTTAAGGTTTGTTGTCTTCTAGAGGGTCCACCGCGTTACTTGCATGACTTAGAACGTTCTTAAACTACGGAAAAATCCAATGCTTGGAAATTTTCCGGCAGGGGAAAAAGTGAGTTATTGATATCCGGTCGAACTTTTTAACACGTTCTAAAAATTACCCGGACAAACTAAACGAAGTTATACTTCCCGATCGAATCAACGAACTCCCAATACAACCCAGAAAACTCAACTCTTGAGTAAAATTAAAAATACCCAGAAGAATCAGGAAGTAGAGACGGATCAACTGTAGCAAAAACTAACCTTTAATGCCCAAGTACTGCCGCGGAACTGCTGCCAATACCCTAGTTTGGCCGCGGTTCCGCGGCGCTTTGAGCGATTCAGAGTGTCGTTTTGCACACGTGTCCATAGAATTTCCTGCTGATTTTTTAAGTATTTTTAATATGAAAAAATCAACAGTTTTGAAAAATCGTTTTTAGATACGATTAATTCGCTCAAGTCCGTGTTACGAAGCTTTGACAATCGTTTTTCATATATTCCACCTCTCCGCAAGTTCGTGGGGTGCGTGACATGGACTTACAATTACAACCTTTGTAGATCCGGTCCTTCACTTCTTAAGCTCCGTGTTGAGGTCCCTTCGCTGCGATCATCGTGTTTCGGACTCTCGAGAGGCTCCACGAAGAGAAAGATGCAGTCTTGCTTCCGATTTTCGATAACAAAGATGATCTACCTTGAAGTTTCATTAACACAAGCTAACACTCACTAAATGAAGTGAACACCCTCATCTAAATGGCAAGGATAGATGAGGATGATGAAGTAGGATTTTTAGCTCTCATTTATAATCTTTTTCTCACACATAATCATCACTTAGAAAAAAACTAGAAAGCTTTTTCCATGAAGAACTCAAGGAAGAAGATGAATGAATCCTTTTGTGATGAATAATGAATAACTCATATGTGAGGTTAGAAATTCAACCATAGTTAAGAATGAATCCTTAACCCTTGTAGAGAAACAACCATGGTCAAGGGTTTGGGTTTGGTTAAGCAAATATCTTCACAAAATATCTTACACAAAACAAAACAAAACCTTCTAGAAAAGCTTAACCCAAATCAAACCCTAGCCATGTTTAATCTCCACTAATCATGTTGCATTAATAACCATATCATGTTACAATATTATATATCACATATATAATATTTATTGTAACAAAATAAAATAATACAATTAACATATATCGCATATATATCAATGTATTACCCGAGCGAGAAAAAGAATCTTTTAGTTAGCTAATATTAGTTAATATAATTTAATATATCATATATATTATTATACATTAAATCATCGAATCAACACTTGATCCGACAATCCGGCTATATCGCATATAACCGACTAATATATCATTTACCGATTCATCGAATCAACACTTGATCCGATGACCTGGCTGATATCAAATATCGTGAGAAATAGAATACGGTATCTCATATCACATTATCCTCGGTCCTGCACATATCACATATGTGCTCCTACTTCGTTTTCCCTGAGCCAAGAAACCTCTGTGCAGGACTCTAAAGAATCGTCAATACGCCGGCAGTAGGTGATGATCATATCAAACACCCACAAGCTGCAAGCGGTCAGCTAAACGTAACAGCCACCCAGGTATTGAGCGATCAGAAGATCAACAAGCAAGCCTGTACATTCTCCTGCGAATCCAATCAGTAACATTCCCGTACAGTCCGGTCTCGTCGTCTGATATGTCGCATATCTCGCCTAGGGGTGGTAAATGTCAGACCCCAGTAGCTTGATAAGTCGTGTCGATTTGAGGTCTATAACAGTTCGAGAAACTACTGATAACACTTACCAGTAAATCTCAGCAACCCTGGCCAGGGATTTCCAGTTATAGCCAATCGAACACAGCACAACATCAACTCCCTATATAGGGAGAGACGAATCCCCTCCTATCGCTCATTGCCTCCATGTGATTCGGGAATGTACCCAAAAGCCACCTTTTTGCACGCCCTCTTGGATGTGGTATGATGGAAATCAAAGCACAGTGGGAATCACACAAGACTCTATGACGATCTCGGGTCAACAGACTACTCTGTACCAGTGTCACCAGAGAACTGCTATCTGACGTGAGGTATAATACCATCTGGGAGTTCTTGGTGAGTCCGTCCAGTGTACCCAGTCTCTACTGAGCACCCGTACACCATCCTTGATGTCTAACACCGATAGATATGGGATCATCTATCGCCCATCATATGGGTCAAGATGCGTATACGCTAGTCTACTCTGGTGTATCGATGCCCTGTCTCGATATACCCTCGACTAGGAACAGTTGTAGGATGTACTCGTCGACTACCATGGCCCCACTAATATGATCTCATCATAGTCCCATTAGTCGAGTACATATCCTAAGGGCTTTATCAATATGTAACATAGAGACAATCAGAGTACATGTTAAGATAAAGAGCAACCAGATAGCGTACTATCATGTCGAGCAAGAAAGTCCTCCCTATATATGTCCTAGCATCCATTACAATATACATCGTATGTACAGTAATGGCCTCTAGGGCATACATATAACTAATAGAATCTACCGCGTATGTCTCTCCAGGAGAGATGCTACCCTATACGTGGTGCTCTTTCTACTTGTCTTTCCATTCCACCAGCCAATGGGGATAACTTTGAAATCAAACCACATTATATCAATCTTTTACCTAAATTTCACGGTCTCGAGTCTGAAGACACATACGTTTTCATCATCAAATTTGAAAACGTATGTGCTATGATGGGCACTTCACAACTTTCTGTAGATGCTATGCATTTACGTCTTCTCCCGTTCACTTTGTGCAATTTAGCCGAAAAATGGCTTTATAACACAACTGCACACTCTATTTCAAACTGGGATGAATTCGTCATAGCATTCCTTAAGAAATTTTATCCCAATCATAAAACCGCCCGTGTCCGTAGCGAAATCAATCAGTTTACCCAGCTTCACAATGAACAATTTTGGAAGTGTTTTGAACTATTCAAAGATCTTCTAGTCCAATATCCTCATCACGGAATCCATAGATGGGATCTGTGCCGAATCATATATGAGGGCATTAATCCAACAACAAAGCAGATGCTTGAATTCATGTGTCAAGGTAATTTCATGTCTAAAGACGATGGTGAAGCTTGGAAATTTTTAGAAGATTTTGCTGAAAAAACTTTGCAATGGAGAATGTTAGTCAACCATCATTTAGGGGTGGTATCGATCAACTTGATGTTTCCATAGCAGTCAAAGCCGAAATGGCAGCAATGCAAAAGAAACTTGAAGCTATGAAACACAAATTTTTATTAGCCTCCCTAAACCAGGTCACACTCTCTAAAACTGTGTGTGGATGTTGTTCC
The DNA here is from genome assembly GCA_030015575.1 of Agapanthus africanus. Lineage (NCBI taxonomy): Eukaryota > Viridiplantae > Streptophyta > Magnoliopsida > Asparagales > Amaryllidaceae > Agapanthus > Agapanthus africanus. The sequence goes on from CM057340.1 coordinate 426,833,095, forward strand.
GATCCATCACATTTTACGGAAGAATGTCCTTTGAATTCTCCGTTTCAAGGTCAAGAGCACACTAATACTGCTTTTCAGCAACGACCTAGAAACGATCCTTATTCTTCCACTTATAATCAGGGATGGAGGAATCACCCTAATTTTGCTTAGAACCAACACCAAATTCAAAATACGGTTCCAAACCAAAATTACTTTCAAAGGGTCTCTCCACAACAACAGCAACCACTACAACTGAGTCAGCACCCCTTTCAACCACAAAATTTTCAAAATCCGGCCAACACTTCTGCACCGTATAATAATTCTTTGCAATTGGCCGGTACCGATAACTCCTCTTCACTCGAACGAACTTTGGATTTGTTTATGAAACATTCCATCCAAGTGTCAGCTGATATAAGGTCTTCTATCGATGATATAAAGAAGAACTCCGCCTCCCACCGTGAGAGTATTAAATCGATAGAAGCACAAACTGAACGATTATATACCGAAATAAGTGCTAGAGAGAAAGGAAACTTCCAGCTCAACCCCTACCTAATCCTGGCTACTCACACAATGTGAATGCCATTACTGCGTTGAGATCCGGAAGAGTGCTGAATAACCAAGTCGGTGAAAAGATTGATAATGATAAATTGATCAATAACACCCCGACTTCCACTTCCACTTCCACTTCCACTTCTTACCCTACTTCGTCTACTCCACCTTCTTGCGAGCCTATTCTTCGTTTTCCCCAAGGCTCAAACCCTCAGGCCACTTCTTCTAGTCAACATAAGATGATCCCCACTCCAATTCTGGAATCTGTTCTATCCACACAACCTTCTCCAATGTCGGACCCAGCTCTTATTGCTAAAGCTCCTTATCTAAATCGGTTAAGGGGAAACAAACCAAGTCCACAAATGGAGAAGATTATAGAAATGTTTAAACTGGTTAACCTCAATATCCCTCTCCTAGATGCTATACAACAAGTTCCGGCATATGAGAAAATCTTTAAGGACTTGTGCACTAGGAAGAGGAAGACTCAAGTGCCCAAAAAGGTATTCATGACGAATAATGTTAGCACAGCTTTTACCCCACAATTACTACAGAAATGTAAGGACCCTGGATGTCCTACAATCTCTATTTCTATTAGGGGTAAAAATATTAACCGTGCTTTACTCGACCTTGGCGCCAGTGTTAACCTGCTTCCATATTCTGTCTACGAGTAGTTAGGGATTGGAGAGTTGAAACATGCTCATTGTACTCTCTACATGGCAGACCGATCCATCACCAAACCTAGGGGTGAATTTGAGGACGTGTTGATAAAAGTCGGGGAATTTATATTCCCTATAGACTTTATTGTTTTGGATACACAACCTGTAGCAAACCCATGGAACCAAATTTCGGTGATTCTTGGTCGACCTTTCTTAGCCACTTCTAATGCTGTCATTAATTGTCGAAACGGTTCTATGAACCTATCCTTTGGGAAAATGACAATTGAGCTCAATATTTACAAGATTGGAAGTCAGCCATCTGAACCTTCTGCTCATATTCTTGATGTTTATTATGTCCACGAGATAGCTCCCGAAAGCTGCAAGGTTGATGAACTTTGCTTTGATGATCTCGACGACATTAGCACATCATTGTTTGATCTTGCACATCATAGTGAGGACACTTTTGACGAGTCCACTCCATAGTTTGAACCTTCTGACTCATCACAAAAGTCAGACACACTTTCCGAGTCTGTATCCTTTGCAGGCTATGAACTTCTTCGAGAATCCGAATGTCATTCACTTACCCTACCTTCTATTGTCTCTCCGCCAACATTAGATCTCAAACTGTTACCTTCTCATCTTAAATATGCATATTTAGGTGAGAATGAGTATTTTCCTGTGATCATATCCGTTTCTCTAGCTTTAGAACAAGAGAACGCTCTTTTAATGGTATTGAGTTCTAATAGGCAAGCATTCGGTTGGACAATGGCTGACATCAAAGGGATTAGTCTCTTGATTGTTGAACATCATATATATTTGATGGATGAAGCCAAGCCAACCCGAGAACCACAAATACGGTTAAATCCCGTCATGAAGGAGGCAGTAAAGAAAGAAATTGTCAAATGCCTTGACAGTGGTATCATTTATCTAATCTCTGATATCCAATGGGTAAGTCCTATTCATGTAGTCCCTAAGAAGTCTGGCATCACGGTCATAACTAATGAGGCTAATGAGTTGATCCTGACACGCACTCAAACTGGGTGGCGTGTATGTATTGATTATAGAAAACTCAATGCTGCAACGAGAAAAGATCACTTTCCTCTACCTTTCATTGACCAGATGTTGGAACGATTAGCTGGACATGAATATTATTGTTTCATGGACGGATACTCTGGCTATAACCAGGTCCCTATTGCCGAAAAGGATCAAGATAAAACAACATTTACTTGTCCTTTCTGTACTTTTGCTTATAGACGCATGACCTTTGGGTTATGCAATGCTCCCGCTACATTTCAGCGGTGTATGATGGGATATTCTTGGACATGGTCGAGAATTTTCTGGAGATTTTCACAGACGATCTCGATATTCGGGGACTCTTTTGATGGTTGCCTATCTCATCTTGACGCAGTTCTTACTCGTTGTAAAGATAAGAACTTAACTTTGGATTGGAAAAAATGCCATTTCATGGTCCAAGAAGGTATCGTGCTTGGACATGTCATTTCACAAAAAGGCATTGAGGTAGACAGAGCTAAAATAGATGTCATTCATAACCTTCCTCATCCCAAATGCGTCAAAGATATACGATCTTGCCTTGGTCATGCAGGATTTTATAGGAGATTCATTAAGAATTTTAGCAAAATTACTAGACCTTTAATTCTTCTCTTGATACAACATTTCACTTTGATTCGGACCGTGTGGCTGCTTTTGAATCGCTTAAAAGATCTTTCACTACAGCCCCCGTTCTATCATCTCCTGATTGGAACCACTCATTTGAGTTTATGTGTATGCATCAGATTTTGCTATTGGTGCAGCCTTAGGACAACACATTGATAAGATACCACATGCGATTTATTATGCAAGTAAGACCTTGAATGATGCCTAAATTAATTATACAACTACTGAGAAAGAACTTTTGGCAATTGTATTTGCATTAGAACAATTCAGGCATTACTTGATTGGCTCACCGATTGTGGTTTACACCGATCACTCCGCCCTAAAACATCTTTTATCAAAGAAGGATGCTAAATGCATGTTAATACGTTGGATCCTATTATTACAAGAATTTGATCTTGTCATACGAGATAAGAAAGGATGTGAAAACATAGTAGCCGGCCATCTTTCGCACACCTCTTCTTCACCTATTGTGACCTTGCCAATTAACGACTCTTTCCCGGACTAACAGCTCTTGACCGTATCCGGCGAACTTTGGTCCATGGATATTGTGAATTATCTTGCAACGGGACTGATTCCTAGTGAATGGTCTAAACATGACAATTATCGATTTCTATCCCGAGTAAAGCATTTTTACTGGGATGAACCTTATTTGTTTAAGTATTGTCCTGACCAAATCATTTGCAGATGTGTCCCCAATGATGAATTCAAGAGTGTTCTGTCTTTCTGTCATGATCAGGCATGTGGTGGTCACTTTGGTCCATGTAAGACGGCGGAGAAAATTTTGCAATGTGGTTTTTACTGGCCTACTTTATTTAAAGATGCTTATGATCATTGCAAAACCTGTCCACAGTGTCAACACACGGGTCGTATTTCTAAAAGAAATGAGATGCCTCTTCAACCGATCTTGGTTGTTGAAATTTTCGACGTTTGGGGTATTGATTTTATGGGTCCCTTTCCCAACTTTTTTGGGAATTTGTGCATCTTGTTAGCGGTTGATTACGTCTCGAAATGGGTGGAAGCTATTCCATGTCACACTAATGACAACAAGATTGTTATTAAGATCCTTAAAGAAAATATCTTTTCGCGATTTGGACACCCTCGCGCTATCATTAGCGACAACGGGACACACTTATGTAATCGGTCTTTCGAGACTTTGATGTGGAAATATGCAATCAACCACAAACTTTCCGCGCCTCTATCATTCCCAAACGAGCGGGCAAGCTGAGATTTCCAATAGGCAGATCAAGCTAATTCTGGAGAAGACAATTTCTAAAAACTGGAAAAATTGGTCAACCAAATTGACGGATGCTCTTTAGGCATTTCATACCACTTATAAGACTGATCTGGGTATGTCTCCTTATCGCCTAGTGTTTGGAAAGCCTTGCCACCTTCCCGTCGAGATTGAACATAAAGCAATGTGGACCATTAAAGAACTGAACCTCGATTTAAATCAAGCCTGCACTTTCGGAAGCTGCAATTAAATGAGCTAACCGAATTCCGCGATGAAGCTTACGATAATGCGGTGATAGTAAAGAATCGGACTAAGGTATTTCACGATAAAAATATTTTGAGAAAAACTTTTACCCCAGGTCAACAAGTCCTTCTTTACGATTCCCGTCTCCATTTTCATGCGGGTAAGCTAAAATCTCGTTGGAAAGGACTATTTGTGGTGCGGTATGTCTACCCGCACGGGGCAGTTGAAGTTGAAAATAGAAAAAACGGTACAATTTTCAAAGTGAATGGGCATAGATTATATTTTTCCACTGACCCCACGGAGGAGCTCCTGTTTTTACAGGAGCCGATTTATAATGATTAATTTTCCTCCACCTCATCTCCATGTCTCGGTAATATTGTCTCATCTTTAGTATGGAGGTGAGTAAAAAAAAATATATGCAAAATTGTACATAAATAAAAGATAAGTTTGGGGAAAGATTTTCACTTTCATTTATTCTCGTCCCCGTTAATAACCTTTCCTCTCAAGCCTACAGGTCTTTGAGATTTAAAAGATGACAACAGTGAGGATACTGCTGTAAACAGGTTTGGTGGAGGTTTGTGCTTATTTACGCATCACTTTGCATTACACTTTGCATAAGCACAAAATTTTCAAAAAAAATAATATTTTTTTCTTCTTTTATAATAAAAGATTAGAAAGTGAAAAATTACATTTAAAATGTTGGAAAAGTTTAAGAAAACCAAGAATGTTAGATGTTTTCTTAAACGAAACTAGTAATAAGTAGTTATGAGCCGTTGTCCTAAAGGTCAGTAAGATGAAGGAAGTCACTAATCAGCGGATAAAAATAAGTCTGAAAAATAGTTCTTATTCTGAAAGCCAAACATTTGAACGTTGATACCCTACTATACGCACTTACAGACGTCTTGAAACTCGGGATAGTAGAGAATACCTTGAAATGCTCTTGTCTAAAAACCAAAGTACGAAGAAAAATAATAAATGAAGCATAAAAGTATAAAATGGTGAAGAAAAATGAACACTGGTTTTGTAATCACTAAGGCAGCATAAAAAAATATAGTAAGGATGCTTCATCACCTAGTGCCTTAGACCAACTGGTTTGGGAGTCACTGCTAAGCCTTAGGTGTTGCAAGACGAGGAAATTATTAATTACGCCTAATATGTGAGCACATTGAGTAATCGGTCGGTTAGTACCTCAAGAAGTATTAACGGTCGCATGAAGAATGTATGAGCAATTCCATCTAAAATATTCACCAACTAAAAAGTACTGAGGTAGATGGACAAGAGTATGATAGTTTGAATTGGATTCTCCGAGTGTAGGGATGTCTTTTACACATACGTAGGGGTATATGATCGGTGTTTGGAAGAAAGGTAGGGATGAAGAATAAAGGAGATGTTTTATTGAGGGATGATGTGATTTCTAATATCTTTTCATGACTATTAAGATAGGGCTTATGACAACCGAAAAGCTAGTGTAGTTGGAAACTCTGATTTTCAAGTTCTTTCCCTTATAATTCTGATCTTTATATGTAACTTTCACAGTCTTTCTTTTATTATACGATTTTGTGGGTGCAATCCGCTGAAAACCCTCAGGAGACAACACTCCTCCTACTAAGGACACCTAGAGGTTTAAAGGCTTGTTGCACGTGCTCAGTGCAATTGTGTTTGCCTACGAAAGTGTGCTAGTTAGTTTTTCTTTTTCTTTATATTTTCTCCTTCTCTTGAATAAAAGAAGTTTGCTCGAGACGATCAAAGTCAAGTTTGGGGGAATTTGTTCAGTCGAAAATATTGCAATCTTTAACATAACAATTTCCTCACTTTTCTATTCACCTAAGGATGTTTGTTATAAATATAACATATATTACAAGTTCATCTGGAAAATATCAATTACCACGCGTTATACATTTTAATCAACATTCTGGAAGGAAATTGTATGTTTATTATTTCACGCATGATATTGTATATCTCAACAGTCTTCATTGAGATTTTGTGCAGAAAATTATCTCAGGACAGATATCGGAATCGCAAATTTGCCGATAAAATACAGCAAGTCAAAGAGTTAAATTCTGGCAGAGATTCAGAAGAGATAAAAAGATTCTAGAGATTACATATAAACCCAGAGAACAACACCAGAATACACGGAGAAAATGAAGCAATAAGCTCACTAAACGGCCGCGGAACCGCGGCCGAGTCAGGCCGATCCGCCGTAGATCCGCGGCCGATTCAGGGAGCCGGCGGTCAAAAATTCTCCCGAAGCTTCATCTCAACTTCCTAGCTTGCTGAGGACACTCCATTGTAACAAACTTGTTCTGGAAACTTCCCTACAACAGCCTAGCTTCTTGAGGAAGCTTGATAACTACCTTATTCTAGAAGTTTCCCGACAACTACCTAGTTTCTTAGAGAAGATTGACCTAGATTCTTGTGAAAGATTGGTGAGGCGATATATAAAGGACTCCAGTCTTCATTTTGAAGGGTTGAACAATTCATTACAATACTAAATCCAATTCAATTCCAAATCAAGATCCAAATCAAGAATCGTTGAGAACAACATCAAGCGACGACATTCAAGATCCTTTACGCGAAGCCGATCATCATCAAGAGCACGAGATCCTCGACAGGTCCAAGCCTCACGGTGATCGAGCAAAGCGAAGATCGACGGAGAAATTGCCTCTTCAAAGGAGTGATCGAGAGCTTTCTTTCTTGTAACCTCCGATTGAGGAAGTGTAATTCGAAGTTGAATAATAAAGGTGATCACTTGTTAATTCTCGCTTTCATTAAATTTTCACATTATGAAATTTCTAATTCTTGATTCTTTTATCTTCATGACGCGTGAGTAAATCTCCGCTTGCTAAGAATTCGAAGGAATTCGGTAGATCAAATGGTAATGAAATCCCAAACTCATCTTAAGTCTTATGAGAATTATGAATTTTAGGAAAAAGAATCATCAATGACCAAATTTGGAGCGAGATCGCCATTCTTGATAATTTCGTTGCAATTTGGGATTAAATGATTGATGATTTTCTTTGCTAAAGAATAGATTTGAATGGTGATCAATGGAATGACAAGGGATAGTGAAGGAGAAACCCTAGTTTCTTCAAAAGATCCCTAATCTTCATTCATCGCCATCATTCTAGCTATAATTCATCAATACATAAGATGAGTCATTTTTAGTATTCATCATTGCTACTAATTCTTACCGAATCCTACAAGCTATTCTTCACTTTCTTGATAACTAAAATTGATTTTGGACACTTTCTTGATTACTAAATCTTAAACTCTTTCTCGATTTTATTTTTGTTGAAATATTTCATCTAATAAATCTTGATTCATTTTCTTGAACTTTCTTTACTATTTTCTTTCGACTCAACTAAAGTAAGAACGAATAAATACACGAATCTCAGTGGACGACCCGTACTCATTAACGAACTATATCGACACCGTTATTGATTGCGGTTATAAATTCTTTGATTGTGATTATACTTTTCATATCATAAGACGAAATCTTAAAAATCAATCACAGATCCAGGAGAGATTCACTGGACAGCTGTGAAGAACATTCTCAAGTACTTGAGGATGACTGAAGAGATGTTCTTAGAGTATGGTAACGGTGAACTCCAAGTGGAGTCCTTTACCGATTCGAGCTTACAGAGTGATAAGGACGACTCTAAGTTGCACTCAGGATTTGTATTTACCCTCAATGGAGGGACAGTTTGTTGGAAGAGTACCTAACAGGAAACCGTGGCAGACTCGACGATGGAGGCTGAATACATCGCTGCCAACGATGCTGCCAAAGAGGCTGTCTGGATGAAGAAGTTCATAAACGAACTAGGGTCCATTGAGCATCCAATACCTTTGTATTGTGATAACAATGGAGCTGTGGCTTTGGCCAAGGAACCCAGGTCCCATCAACGATCCAGGCATATTCTGAGGCGGTATCACCTAATCCGGGAGATAGTTGATCGCCGGGAGATCGAGGTCAGGAGAGTTGACATGAAGGACAACATTGCGGATCCACTCATGAAGGCCATACCCCAGATACAATTTGAGAGACTCTTCGGGATATTGGGTATGAGATACTACAACAGCTGGCCTTAGTGCAAGTGGGAGATTGTTAGTTATGTATATACCCCAGAGGCCATTATTGTACATATGATGTATATTATAGTGGATGCTTGGATATATATATATATATATATATATATATATATATATATAGGACTTTCTTGCTCGATATGATAGGATGTTATCTGGTTACTCTTTGTCTTAACATATTGACTTGTATTGTGTTACTGTCTTACTCTTCACATATTGACAAAGCCCTTAGGATGTATACTTGACTACTAGGACTATGATGGAGATCATACTAGTGGGGCCAGGGTAGTCCACAAGTACATCCTATATTTGTTCCTAGTCGAGAGTGTATTGAGACAGGGCATCGATACTCCAGTGTAGACTAGCGTATACGCTTCTTGACCCATATGATGGGCGATGGATGATCCCACATCCATTGGTGTTTGACATTAAAGATGGTATACGGGTGCTCAGTGGAGACTGGGTACACTGAACAGACTCGCTGAAAATGGTGCTTTGATTAGTCTGTAGACAGTTCTCTGGTGACACTGGTACAGGTTAGTCTGTAGACCCGAGATCGTCATAGAGTCTTGTGTGATTCCCACTGTGCTTTATTTCTACCTTACCACGTTCAAGAGAACGTGCAAAACGGTGGCTTTTGGGTACAGTCCCGAATCACATGGAGGAAATGAGCGATATGAGGGGTTTCGTCTCTCCCGGTATTGGGGGTTGATGTTGCGCTCTGCTCGATTGGCTATAACAGGAAGTCCCTGGCCAAGGATGATATGGAGATCTACTGGTAAGTGTTATCAGTAGTTTCTCGACCCGTTATGAGCCTCACATCGACACGACTTATCAGTTACTGGGGTCTGACGTTTACCACCCCTAGACTGGATATGCGACATATCAGACGAAGAGACCGGACTGTACGGTAGTGTTACTGATTGGATTCGTAGGAGAATGAGCATGCTTGTTTGTTGATCTTTTGATCGCTCAATACCTGGGTGGCCGTTATGTTTAGCAGACCGCTCATGGCTTGTGGGTGTTTGATATGATCATCACCTACTGCCGGCGTATTGACGAGTCTTTAGAGTCCTACATAAAGCTTTCCTGGTTCATGCGAAATGGAGTAGGAGCACATATGTGATATGTGCGGGACCGAGATTAATGCACGTATGTGATGCCGCATTCTATTCTCGTGACTTGTGACATTGGTCGGTTATATGTGATATAGCCGGGTTATCGGATCAAGTGTTGATTCGATATGTTGTTGAATTTGATATTAGTTGGTTATATATGATATAGCCGGATTATTAAATCAAGTGTTGATTTAATAATTTAATGTAGAATTATATATTTGATATATTAAATTACATTAACTAATATTAGCTCACTTAAGCATTACTTTTTCTCACTTGATGATACATTGATATATATATGATATATGTTAATTGTATTATTTTCTTTTGTTCACAAATAATATATATGTGGTATATATCATTGTGACATGCTAGGTTACACATGCAACATGTATGTATGAGACTCACACCATGCTAGGTTAATGTTAGGATTTTATATTTATTTATTAAGTAATTCAAAATTAGTGGATTTTATCATTGTTGAGCTTGGATGGAAGCTAGTAGAACATTGACTAAATCCACTTCTTTTGTTTTACTTAAAGATATTTATTAACCCAACCATTAATCACACACTATGGTTTATTCTCTACAAGGGTTAAGGCATGACATAACTCACCATGGTTGTATTTCTAACCTCATAAGTTTTATTCATTCATTACTTCATCTTCTTCTTCCTCATGAAAGCTTGCTAGTTTTTTTCTATGTGATGAAAAATTATGAGAAAAAGAAAACTAAAGAGAGCCCATTTCCTACTTTATCATCCTCTACTATTAGCCATTTAGTTTAGGATATTTGCTTCACTAAACCGTAATTTAGTGAAGAGATAGCATGAGCTTGAGTCTCTTTGACGTAGATCATCTTCGGCCTCGAAGACTTCGAGCAAGTTTGCATCTTTCATCTTGTGGATCCTCTCAAGAGTTCGGGAGATCATCACTCGCAGCGAAGGGACTTCTACATGGAGCATTTGAAGTGAAGGACCGGTCTACAAAGGTTGTATTCCGCATTCACTTAGTTGTAAAGTTGTTTACATTTCGTTTTCTTATGATTCATCCTAGGTTAGGGTTCTTTTAGCATGGCAAATTTTTAATTTGGCATGGATGATACCACCCGAAACCTTGCTGTCGTGCTTAGGAACCCTACATGCCCGAAGTGGGCTCAGGTCAGGGGCTTTCGTCGGGAAAGGGGAGGGGGTTGTGGCTGGGTGCACGCGTTGGGTTTCTTGCGACGTGCGCATCACTGGGGGAAATTGATGTATTATTAGATTGCAAACTTGCTCGATTAAAGTGTTTAATCGAATGAATTTGTAAAATATAGGATATGTGTTGGTAAACGTAGCCTAATTGATGTGTGATTTATTAGACTAGATTGCACAATGTGAATGTGATGTTGGTGTGTATGGTTTAGTGTGGATTGCCGTGTTTGAATAGTCCCTTGTGTGAATGTGATGTATACAAATGTTGTATTTTCAATTCATGTATTCTATAGACTACCAAATTGTATTATTCTTTTATTCGGACCTTCAAGTCCTATATGTAATGTATATAATACAGGTTACCCTACGAAGGAGTGCTCGAGCCACCGGGTTCTAGAATGTGCTAGGTGGCCCTCTCAAGGAGTTGAGACCGGGTCGCCTCATTCTAGAATTGCCGTTGGCTCGCCGCACTTGTAGGGGTTTTGGTTAGCTTTGTACGGGCTATTCACACGACCGTGGATTGTCGCGTTCGTTTGCGGCTCAAACGAAAGGCGAGATTCCGAGTATATCCGACTATTATATTTTTTGTGATATTTACAGCATTGCTTGTTGAATATGTATGTCCTAGAGGCCTTTATTGTATAGGATGCTAGGGGTATGTATGTACAGGACAATTGATTGATCTGAGAAAAGTGTGTCTATGTATGTTGTAAATAACCGCAATCAATAACGGTGTCACAATTGCTAGCCGCTAGTGAATACGGATCGTCCACAGAGAAACGATGAACTATTTTTCTTGTTTTAGACGAGTTGATAGAAGAAAAGTGAGATTGTTGTCGTTTTATATTAGAAAGGTTTGAAAAGTTTATAATAGAAATCTTGTAGGTTTATAGGATTTAGTAGTCAATGGATGGAGTTTTAAAATTAATTCTTTTTATCTTTTAATTATTTAATTAATACTAGAAAAATAGCGATGAATGTGGATTAGGGTTCTTGGGGGGAATTAGAGTTTCCCTCTACTGACCCTTGTCCTTCCTTTGATCCCTATTTGTCTCAAGCCCTTAACAAAACGATTATTAACGAATCTCAAATCGTGGTCGTAACTATCATGAATTGTTAGCACGCCCGATAAGAGGGTTAATATTCATTTTGCTAAACTTAATAAAAATTAAAACTTAAAAAGAATTGAAAAGATATTGTTCATCCATTATTCTACCTTATCCTACAAACCCTAGCAAGTAAGAATTTACTTGCTCATGGAGATCAATGAAGTAGAAGAAAGGTGGAAGAAAACGGAATCTATAATTAAAATTAAAAATGCAGAAAATAAATGCGGAAAGAAAATGCAGAAAGTAAATGCGGACAGTAAATGTGACAAAAATTAAAAGAAAGAACTATCTTTATTGATTAACTATCGCATTACAAAACTTGCTCATTGAAAAAGTAATTTACAAAACCCTAGTTTGCTCACTAGATCTTAATCGATCTATAGATAGATGAATTCGTTAATCTTTTTGATAGATAACTCTCGGTCTTTTATATACACTCTGGAATGTGAAACCCTAGACGTTATATTGGAGTGTATGAAATTACGATCAAGACCCTGAAGTTTCACATCCTACGGCCACTAGAAGACTGCGCTTCCGCCGCCTATGTCACCCTTTGACCGCGCTTCCGTCGCCGTTTGGTGGGTTCATGCCTCCAAATTTTTCGTGCCTTTTCTTCTCGATATTTGGAGATCTTTCTGATAAAAATATTCTGAAAATATATCTCTTAGTCTCTGCCGTTGCTAGATTCTTTAATTTGCTCTTAATATTCGGCAGATTTGGTTTGGTGAATCGATTTGATGTGGATCTCCTACTTGTATTTCAGACCTGAACTGATCTATTATCATACCTGCACAATATCTCAAATCACATTATTAATAGCACTTATTTTAATTGAGATACTATTCTAATCAATTATATGATATGATATCTTAAGAATATATGTTAGAAATATTTGATATTATATGCATATTTTAATTATAAATAATCTCATGCATATTTTATTTAAATATGATATGCATATATTTTCCCTAATTATATTAATTATAAATGAAGAAACATATGATAATAATCTTTTTACAAATAAATCCATATATGTTCTTTATTTACAATTAACACCATTTAGTAGTAAGCAATAATAGAGAAAATGTCTATACAAATATGCAATAAATTTGACTGATCAAATACTTCCAAATTTATCTTTGATCGTTTCGAGAAAACTATTTATTAAAAAGAAAAAGAAAAACCTAGCACACTTTCGTAGGCAACACGATTCCACTTAGCTCGTGCAACAAGCCTTTAAATCTCTAGATGTCCATAGTTGGAGGAGTATTGTCTCCTGAGGGTTTTCAGCGGATTACATCCACAAAATCCCAAAATAAAAGAAAGAATTACATGCAAAGATAAGGAACATATAAAAGAAAAAACTTGAAAATAAGAGTTTCAAACTACACTAGCTTTTTAGTTGTCATGAGTCCTATCTTAATGGTCTTGAAAAGATTTCAGAAATCACATCATCCCTCAATAAAATATCGTCTTTAGTCTTCCTCCATATTTTTCCTCCAAATATCGATCATATACTCCGACGTGTGTGTAAAAAACATCCCTACACTTGGAGAATTCAATTCAAGCTATTATACCCTTTATCTATATCCTTAGTACTTTTTAGTTGGTGATATTTTAGATGGATTTGCTCACACATTCTTCATGCGACCATTAATACTTCTTGAGCTACTAACCAACTGATTACCGAATATGCTCACTTATTATGGTGTAATTAGCAATATCCTAGTTTTGCAACACCTAAGGCTTAGCACTGACTCCCAGACTAGTTGGTCTAAGGCACTAGGTGATAAGGTAACCTCGCTATATTTTTTTTATGCTGCCTTAAGTAATTACAAAATCAGTGTTCATTTTTCTGCACCATTTATCTTTTGTTGATTTATATATATTTTCCTTCATACTAAGGTTTTAGACAAGAGTATTTCAAGTATCCTCTAATATCTCAAGTTTCAAGATGTGTGCAAGTGCGTATAGTAGGGTATCAGCGTTCAGAAGTTTAGACTCAAGAATAGAAATTGTTTTTCAAATTTATTTCTATCCGCAGATTAGTGATTTCTTCATCTTACTAACCCTTGGGACAACAGCTCATAACCACGTATTACTAGCTTCGTTTTAAAACATCTAATTTTCTTGCATTTTTTTAGATCTCTTCCTTTCTTTCATATGTATTTTTCACTTTCTAACTTTCATATTCAAAATTTATGCAATGCAATATTTATATATGATGCGTGGATATATACAAACCATCCATACAAACCATCCCCCTAACTTGTTTGCAGCAGTGTCCTCACTGATGTTGTTCTGTAAGCTCAAAACCTGAAAATTAGGAGGAACAGTTCAATAAGATGTTATAAAGAAGGGGTCAAGAGTGAATGACAGTGAAATCCTCCCCCAAACTTGTTCTTGGCTCACATTCGTGCAAAAATTTCTTTTCTTTCAAGAGCCATTTAAAAAATATTTTTCTTCTTTTCTCCCCAAACTTGAGTAAAACAATGTTTTCATTACTAAGTATTGAAATTCAACATAAGAGGGATGGTATATCGCGTCAGTATATACAAGGTTTTACAAAGCCCAAAAAAACCAACCATTCAAATATTTTATTAAGGTAGTACCCTGGTTGGTAGAAGATGAAAGTATGTCTTAGCACCTCTACTAGGTTTCAATGAGCATCAAGTATGCAATTTTAAAAAATCTAGAGTGCTCAGTATACTAACCTAGAATCGAACTAGAGAATTAGGGTTTCAAAGTAAAGCAAACAAGTTCTATACTAAGTGAATAGAGTCTACAACCTTTGTAGTCTAGTCCTTCACTTCTAAAGCTCCAAGTAGTAGTCTCTAGAACTCTTCTTTAAACTCCACTTGAAAAAAGGATCGAGTTTTCTTGTTGTCTTCGAAGCCGAAGATGATCCACCTTAAAATTTCTCTTACTCAAGCCCACACTTCACTAATGAAGGTATTAGTGAAATTAACAAGCTAAACTAATGGGCTAGATTAGTGTAGGTTTATGAAGTAGGAGATTTGCTCATTAGAAATATTTTTCTCTTTTCTCAACTCAAGAAAATTCTGGAGAGGATGAAGGAGATGAACTTGGATGAGAGAGAGTGAACCATGAGGTAAGTGATGAGATGATTTAAGAAAATATCTATGAATAAAACAAAGAATGAGAGGCGAGTCATGGCTTCCCAAGGCTTCTACAAGCATCCAAACTAATGACACATTCTCATTTTCTTTAATTCATAAATTAAACCATTATCTACTCATCTTTAACCTGTGATTCTCATACATTCTAGTTCTATGTATTATCAACCATGATACATTATAAATACATATACACATACATACATACATACATACATACATATATATATATATATATATATATCACATATATATAAATATGTATAAAGAGAAGAAAATCTTAAGAGCTTAATTTAGTTAATATGTGTATATATCAAATATATAAATATATATCAAATTATTAAATCAACACTTAATTCAATAATCCGGTTATATCATATATAACCGGCTAATATCAAATATATATATATATATATATCAAATTATTAAATCAACACTTGATTCAATAATCCGGTCATATCACATACAACTGGCTAATATTCAATATTAGTTAATATATACCAAATCATTGAATCAACACTTGATTCAATAATCCGGTTATATCACATATAAACTAACTGATATCAAATATCGCTAGATTAGAATACGGTATCACATACGCGTATTCAATCAAGCTCCCGCACATATCTCTATACGTGCCCTACTTCATTTCGCTTGAGCTAGGATTGTGTGGGACTCTAAAGACTCGTCAATACGCCAGCAGTAGGTAATGATCACATCAGATACCCACAATCCGTCAGTGGTACTAGCTGGACGTAACGGCTACCCAGGTATTGAATGAATAGAAGATCAACAAGCAAACTTGTCCAAACTCCCTTAGAGCCTATAAGCAACACTTACCATACAGTCCGGTCTCTTCGTATGATATGTCGCATATCGAGTCTGGGGAGTGGAATTGTCAGACTCCACTAACTTGATAAGTCATACCGATGTATGGCCTATAACCTTTTGAGAAACTGTTGATAACACTTACTAGTAAATCTCATCAGCCCTGGCTAGAGACTTGCTGTTATAGCCAATCGAACATAGCGCAACATCAAATCCCAATACTAGGAGAGACAAAACCCTTCCTATCGCTCATTGCTTTCATGTGACTCGGGACTGTACCCAAAATCCACCTGTTTGCACGACTCTTTTGAGCCGTGGTAGGGAGGAAATCAAAGCACAGTGGGAACCACACAAGACTTTATGACGATCTCGTGTCTACAGACTAACCTATACAAGTGTCACCGGAGAACTGGTATCTGACGATAGGTATAGTACCATCTAAGAGTTCTCGGCGAGTCCTGTTCGGTGTACCCATTCTCCAATGAGCACCTGTGTAAAATCTTTGATGTCAAACACCAATGGTTATGAGATCAACCATCGCCCAATACAGGGTCAAGAAACGTACACACTAGTCTACTCTGGAATATCGATGCCCTGTCTCGATACTCCCTCAACTATGAACTGTTAAAGGATGTGCTTGCGGACTACATAAGCCCCACTAGTATGATCTGCATCATAGTCCTGATAGTCAAGTCAACGTCCTAAGGGGTTTATCAACATGTATCAATGAGATAGTAAACTAAAACAAGTGTGCATGTTAAGATAAAGAGCAACCAGATAGCATATTATCATGTCGAGCAAGAGAGTTCTCTATATATATGTCCAAGCATCAACTATAATATACAATAATGGCCTCTAGGGCATACATATTTCTAACAAAAGATCGTGTAACGGATGGACGTGTAGAATACTCGAGACTGTATAAGAATGGAGGTTGTATCATATCTCGAGTAGAAGAAACAGAAATGAGAGTATCGAGAAAAGATGAAGTGGGGGTAAGATAAGAAGAGTAATCGAAAGGTTTTACGTCTCGGTAGGTGGAGACGAAAATGTGAGTGTGAATGAAAACGAGAATGTGAAAGATAAAGAATAGGAGGTGTTCACACTAGAATATTGCATTTAATACCGCCCATTTTTCTGCTCGTTTATTTATAGGTAGGTGCTTTTGGTCCGTGTTTGCTACATGATTACAGGTTACAGGTTCCTAGTCCAAAATGACGCAAATCATGCAAAATATCTACAGTCGTACCAAAATCCAGAACATCTGCCAAAAACAGATAAAATACGGGTTCCGGTCATCCACACCCGTCCAGTGCCGCTTACCAGTTCAAGAGACAAGACAAATAATAGTGGTCATTCGTGTCTCGAACAAGAACAGAGCACGAGAGCGGCAGCACAAAGATCAAAAGGTGCGCGGAGCTCGAGGGAGATAAAGGTCAAAGGGATTAAAAGTATAGCCATTTTGGACTGTTGAAAATCTAAACATATTTTGGAACCATTTTGCAATTTTAGACCTGCTAAACAGAAAAACAAAGTAATACGAGGAAGCCCAGGAAAAACGACTGATCAAACACTCCAAATGACCGTGGAACCACGGCCAATAGGCCTTTTGGGCGGCGGTTCCACGGCCAAGTCATGTCATCTATTGATCGTATTTCAAGGGTAGTTAGGTAATTGTTTAGGGGCTCGGAATATGATCCTAGGGTTTCAGTTCTCTGCTTATAAATATTCCAGTTTAAGCCAAGCCAAGAATGCTTTTCTTTACTAGGATTTAGTGTAGTCTAGTTGTAGTTTCTTCTTCTTCTTCTTCATCTATTCTTCATGAAATTGTAGTGAGAGCTTTTGAGTGGAAGATTAATGAAGATGAGGGTGTTTTTATTATCTTGTATCTTTCATTTCTTGTATTGTAATTTTAATTCTTAGTGTAACTTTTATTTTTTGTTGTTAAAGTAGTTGTTGGATTTCTTTTCTTGTTTTGTTTTTCTTTTCTTCTTATACGTATTTTTAAAGCCATGATACTCAATGGAGTCCCTTGCTTAGGTAATGGCCTAAGTAGTTAGCTTGCTATCATTTGTAAAAACCGTATTTTCCTTTCTTTCTTTTCTTCCTTCTTGTTTTATTTTTCATTTAAATGTGTGAATAATTTCCACATTTGTTAGGGCTAAGGAAGATTAGTATGAGGGATGGAAAAATTCCTTATGCTTCTCTTCGCCAAGCACCTTAAAATGAACCTAGACCAAACAAACACAGCCCCCTCATTTAAGCGTGCTATAAGTGACATATAGCTACGACCTAAGTCAAGAATTCCTTTGAGCACACTACAACGTGATACGTAGTTGTGACTTAATTGGATACATGGTTGTGTGTGTTTAGCCTAGGGTCGGAAATAAGCGCATATAGCGGACGGATAAGGGGCACTAGGAATGGATTTAGCATTGGAAAGCTTGCTTAAACTCGCAAATCTCATTCCTATGTCCTCCTAATCCCCGCTACTTTCGATTATCCCAATATCATTTCAAGAATGGCAAAAGACAAGCACAAAACTAATTCTAACTCTACCAACCAACCCTAATCCTAACAAGTTTACTTGAACATAAAATACGAACACTTAGGATAGAATTGAACATACACATATACACTTTCATTGACTCGTCTAAAACAAGAACGAATATACGAACCATCTCCCTGCAGACGACCGGTACTCAACCGGCTAGCTACAAAGTGACACCGTCTTGATTACGGTAAGTAGGACATATAAAATGCTTAGCGTAGTGCATACAAAAACGAAGATCAATCAGGTGGAATAGTCACATTCTCGTATGTGATAAGAAGAAGGGGCGGCGGTTCAACTTCTTCGGTCTCAAACAGAGGCGCATGAATTTCCGGTGGTGGTCGATTAATCATAGCATCCAAGTCTTCAAGGAACGTGAGTTCTTCGGCGAAAATATTTTCAAAATTTTCATTGATGTTCCGAATGATAATCTCATCAGAAAGAAAGAAATCGATATCTATATCGGTGGAAAAGGCAGATCCACTAGGAAGGTTGAAAGTTTCAAGGTCAATGTGTTGCGCACCAGGATTCAAAACACTCGATTCGTCAGAAATTATGGAGGTAGGAGACTCGAAAAGCTTGTCTATCTTAAAAGATTCTAAATCAAGTGATCTTTTAAGAATCATAGAACTCGAAATATAGGAATGTGATTCATCAAAATTCGGTGGAAGTGAAAGAAGATGAGAAGAAGAACTAAAAAAAGTGTGTAATGAAATAGGTAAACGAACTTGGGTGTCGAGCATTGTTGATTCAGATATAGGAGATGAAGGCTGACTATCGTTTTGCATATCGGATATGTTGGTGGTAAGAATATGATCAGTTAAATGCACAGGAAGATGTTCAAATTCAATGGAAATGACATGATGGGTCGGGGAATCCAACTCATCCAACATAGTGGATTCATCTTCAAAGATGTTCTCAACACTGATCTCACTAGCACTGTTAGTCAAATCAAATGAATAGTTCTTTAAAAATCCATCAGTTATATTATCCTCAATCGATGGATCACTAGGTTCACTTGATGGAATTAGAAGGTTTGAAATGTCAAGTTTAGACGAATAATGATTAGTTTGATTTGGAATGGTGTAAGGCTCTCTTTCACACTCATGATTGGAAAATCAAACATGTTGATCTCGGGCAACTCATCAATTAGATTATTAAGCGGTTGATCATTAAATACATTCGGTTGGGGTTCAGGATGGAAGGTGTCGAGATCAAAAGAATTGGTTCTGATTTGACTTTGAGGGATCTCTTGTTCTTTCTTATTACTTAATTCCAACTCTATTTCAGGACTAGACATGGTTTGTGAAGAAGTTTCAATAAAAGATTCTCTTTGAACCGTGGAACTGCGTAATTGATGTTCAAAAGTACTCTCCAGAGAAGGTGCAAAAGTTGAGTATGGTTGGAATGCGTTTAATTGTTGGCTACGAGCGAGTTCAATATGTTCCGCAATAGAAATGGGTTTAAGAATTGCCACATTAGCCTTAAGAGAAGTATTAACATGAGAGGGTGTGAAACTTTGGTGCTGTTTATGTAAGTCTACGGTAGCGCCCCGGCCGTCAATCCTAGGCCTAACACGGAACAAAAACTTTTTCTGAAACCGGCGCTATCGTAGTCTTTCACCCGGATCGAACCATTAACACAAACTAGCTAACTAGAGAAGGGTTAGAAAAGCTATACCGGTCGATCCGTGTCCTTCGGTCTTTAGCAACCATCTATAGCTCCTCGCGGCATCTACGATCTCCGGTCTCCTCGTCGGAAGGGCACCACGTCAAGAAGTCTTTTTATGGGCTCCCGCTTCAAACCGAAGAAACTCGGACATGAAGTTTGCTAGCCGACATGTCCAAGGTGATGTAGAGAATGTGTGTGATAACTTTGTCTCAAGCATCTATCGATTCTCAACACATGAGAGTGTATGGATGGAAGTTGAAGATGAAGCCATGGTAGAAATGGTGAGCTAGAAGAAGAAGAAGAAGAAGATGTATTTTCTATTATTGTGATGAGATAAAAGTGAGAGCACTAGAATCATAATCCAAGAGCAACCCCAAGCCTATGGCTGACCTCTCTCTCTAATCATCATTTCAATACAATAATCAATCGCTAATGTGACATTTGCACAAATAAAAAGACCATGAGTCATCACCCATGCACATGTCACAACAAATGCTCCTCATGATGAAATCCACTCACAATTTCCACCAAAATAAACATTAACCCAAATGTTTATGACAATGAAAAGAACGACATCGTCTAAAGTAAACTCGTGACGGATCACAAGAATAACCCTCACCTGTATATACATACCTGCATCCGCATTCCGACTAAATGCGAATGTGATGAGACTAAAGCAATCCAACAAATCTAATACTAGGATGCGGCTTAAACCAAAGTCCACTAGTATGATCTGTCCGATCATGATCCGTGCACAAGTGCACGTATTGTTGGAGACAGTGCCCTCAGAGTTAATTATTGGATCACAGGCACGTGATTGCAATGATTGAGGGAGGATCTATACCGTTAGAACAGTCTTACTCAAGATGATAGTATGCTATCTGGTTTATCTTTATCATCGTGTACTGCTTTAGGTGACCTTACAGGTCACTATTGCGTGTTGATAGAGCCCTTAGGATTCTTGCTTGACAGCCAGCAGTATGATGGCGATCATATACGTGGGAGCTGGTAGTCTATAAGCACATCCTCAGAGTCAATTATTGGATCACAGGCACGTGCTTGCAATGATTGAGGGAGTACCTATACCGTTAGAACAGTCTTACTCAAGATGATAGTAGGCTATCTGGTTTATCTTTATCATCGTGTACTGCTTTAGGTGACCTTACAGGTCACTATTGCGTGTTGATAGAGCCCTTAGGATTCTTGCTTGACAGCCAGCAGTATGATGGCGATCATATACGTGGGAGCTGGTAGTCTATAAGCACATCCTTAAAAGGTCCCTAGTCGTGGGAGTTTCGAGACAGGGCATCGATACTCCAGAGTAGAATAGTGTATACAGTCGAGACCCCGACGAGGGGCGGTGGCCGGTCTCACAAGCCACTGGTGTCAGTTGGTTCACCTAAGATGTATACAGGTGCTCATTGGGTTATGAGTACACCGGACAGGACTCGCCGGGAACATGCTAGTTGGTCTTATACCTGACGTTAGATAGCAGTTCCCTGGTGACATGTGTACAGGTTAGTTCATCGACCTGAGATCGTCATTTGTCTCGTGTGAGTTCCCACTGTACTTTGATTACTACCCTACCACGCTCAAAGGAGACGTGCAAACAGGTTTTAGTTGGGTACAGTCCCGAGCCATATGGAGGCAGTGAGCAGATCTGCAGGGATTCGTCTCTCCCGGTATTGGGGGTGAGGTCGCGCTGTGTGTAGGAGAGCCATTACACGAAGTCCTTGACCAAGGCAGGAGATTTACTGGTAGGTATTCCAGTAATATTTCAGGGTGTTCTGGGCTACAAACCGACACGACTTGTACCGCTTTTAGGGGTCTGACTTTTACCAACCCCTAGGCCCGCCATGCGATGCTCATAGACAAACGGACCGGACTGTATGGATATTTTCACTGACAAGCTCAGTAGGGTGTCAGGATGAGTTCGCTCACAGACGTCCCTTTTGGTCAATAGCTGGTAGCCCGTCACGTATGGCTAATACCTCTGACGTGCTAGTGGTTAAATCCACAGCCAAAGTATTGACGAGTCTTTAGAGTCCTCCACAGACTGTTTCTTAAGTTTCGGACGAAACGTTGTAGAGGACGTATGGAGATATGGCAGGGTTCGATCAGATACGTGCGGTATTGCATGGATCATGATCGGACGGATAATACTAGCGGGCTTTGGTTTAAGCCGGATCCTAGTATTGTACTGTGTAGATTTTGTCTCATTGCATTTGTATTCGGTCGGAATACAAATGCGGGTATGTATATACAGTCGCGGGGTTTTCCTGTAATTTATTACGGGATCAGTTTTTTGAAGTTGCCAGTTTGCTTTTCGTTTCGGCCATTTTCCTTTGTTTCCTTTCTTTGGCTGAAAATTGGTGGAGGGGGTTATTTGCAATTGTGCAATTAACAATGGAGAAGACTTTTTTTGGCACATGATAGCTTCATGATGGTTCCACCATCTTTTGACTTCATTTGTTCATCATGACTTGATATGATTAGGTGATGGAGTGGAGATTTGATTGTGATCATTATTCTTCATGATTATCATTTTCTCTCTCTTGTATTATTGCTTACTCCACTCTCTCTCATTCTTGAAGCTAGGGGGCCGGCCATTCTTAGTGTGGGGTTGTCACAATTTTTGTGGTGTGGCATTTTTGTTTCTCATTTGCTTGAAAAGGCTCTCTAGTTCATCTCCATATCTCATTCCTCCACCAAAAAAGGCAACTTCACAACCCTTTGAGACAAAGTAATCCACACTCAGCCTACAGCATTTCTTGGACACGTCGGCTCTCCAACTTCGTGCCCGAGTTGCCTCAGCCCAGAGGTGGGAGCCCGTAAAAGAACCCGGCGATGTGGTGCCCATCCGACGAGGAGATGAAGACCGGAGATTCCGCGGGGAGATCGGGACTACGACGAGAAGACCGAAGGACACGGAACGCTCGGTATATCTCTCTACCCCTTCTCTAGTTTGCTAGCATTAGGTTAATGGCTCGATCCGGGTTTAAAAGTCCGCGGTAGCGCCGGTTCTAGTTTTTGAAAAAGTTTCGTTTCCGCATTTTGGCCTCGTACAGACGGCCGGGGCGCTGCCGTGCACTTACACTGGTATCAGAGCCACGCCATTAACCTAGTCTAGCTTGCTCTAATGTGTTTACAAGTTCGATTGAACGGATTTTCCAAAAACCGCGTTTCCATGTCATGTTTCTGTCGAATTTTTACAGTGCTTTAAAAATTATTTGGTACATTGTAAAAATACGTTCAGGGTTTTTTTATGCATTCTGTGAAAATTTCGTAGGCTGAAGTTACTGTAGCGCGACGGATCAGCGGCCCAAACCACGTTTTGGCTGCGGATCCGCCGCCGAAATTTGGCTTCACTGCATCAAATTTTTACAGTGGCTCTCTGACATGGAAATAGGGTTTCTGGTATATTCGTTTTGGGCCCAGATGTTTTTGAGTGCTACAGTTGTGCTTGGGGCCCGCTTCGGGAAATTCAGTCGATCGAAATTTTAAACATGTTCGTTCACAGTATTTACATTATATCTGCGACCGTGAATGTCATTTGATCGGTAAATCCTGTCTAACCGCTATAGCCCTTTTAGACGGATTTGCGAACGTGACATTCACATTGATGTTCTGTGTTGTGCTGTGATGTTGCGGATTGTCGTGGTGGATAGCTTGGATGCAATGGTAGTTCGTTTGGTTTATTATGTACATTTGATATTGCAGGGCGAGCGTCCGACATGTGGACTGCCGTCACTGCCTGTTTGTATATTATTCTTTTGGGGCACGACCGGGCTGAGGTCGGTATACCCGTTGTATGTATATTTTACTTTCTGTACTAGGATTACCCTAAGGTGGGGTGCACGGATAGCCGGGTTCTAGAGGGCAACGAGCCCGCATCTCATGGCGTTGAGACGGAGGGGGCTTTACTCTAGAATTGGCGGGATATTCGCCGCACTCGTAGGGGGTATAGGTTGACCCAAGGAGGGGTGCCCAAGTTACCGGATTCCGTGAAGTGCTGGGTGGTCCATTCACGTTGCTGAAGGGGGCTGCCTCGCTTCAGGTTTTGGCGGGTAACTTGCCGCGCCCGTAGGGTCTAGGATTTCATTGCACAGGCTATCCACACGACCAGGGGAACGTCGGGTTTCAGTAGCGGCTCTATGAAACCCGGGGATCCCAGATATCTGTATTGTTCTGTGATGCTTATAACATTTCTGTGATGTTGCATTTTATCACGCCTTGAGCGAATATTATATATTGATATATATACTAGTAGATGTTGTATATGTTTTGCATCCGTGCTAGTCCAGTCCCCGCTCTGTCGTTAGTTAAATAACCTAACGGGTAATGACGGGACCCAGTGGCGAATGCGGATGGCATATACGTACATCATTATTTTTGTTCTTTATTGGTGTGATCAATTGATGGGACTACGTTGATTTGGATCAATGCAAGCTAAACAAACCTATTCTGATGTTGTTGGAACATTTTTCAAAAAGCTGTTATTGCAAGGGCGTTCTCTTTTGTTTTGCACAGTGGTATTCGGTTATGAATATCCAGCACCTCAGTCGACGAGGCAAGGGCTGAGATCCCTTCACCGGGAGTGACCCCTTGGACAGAAGTTTGCGTCAGGGCAATAACTTCACTATAGTCGTTTACTTTTGCTTTGCATCGTGGTATTCAGTTGGAATACCCTGCACCTCATTCTACGGGGAAAGAGCCGAGATCCCTTCACCGGGAGTGACCTCTTTAGCAAAGGTTTTCGTCACTATATTTTTATAAAAGCTATCCGGTTCCTTCAGCGATATCAAGTTCATTACGTTAAAGGTTTTTCGCCAAAAACCATTCGTAGCGCTCCGTCATTTCAGACGGGTAGCACGTAGTATTCATGCTATGTTTGTTGACCTTCGTCAAGGCATAGTGAATGGTAGCTGCTTGTTACCTTTCTGCTGCATAGATAGATGCGTTGGTTTGGGACAATCGTATAGCCTTGTTGACCTTCGTCAAGGGCTTGTACGGGTGAGTTCAAATTAACCTGGACAATGACGGGTAGAACTTGACATGTGACTTATGATTTGTTGACCTTCGTCAAGGTCATAAGAGCATGGGGTAAAAATCACATCGGGAGTTTCTAAAGAAAATGAAACTTGCCAGATATGCGCATACCTTTTGGAGTGTGATAACGTGAGTGGATTCCATCACGTTATCATGCGATGATAGTTGGATCCCGATTCTTACTGATGAGTTGGTTTACTCCTCGGGTGATCCCGACTAATTCTTTTTTCAGGTTTGGAGGAGAATTTGACGTTACAGTGGGAGGTTTCCTGATTAGATAAAGTGATAACCATTCTGATCTAGGTTAGAGTGCACGCTGAGTGTTTCTTTTCTCTCTCTCTTTGGCAGCGACCATGGCCCGACCCTAGACTATGACTCAGTGACCAAGTTAACCGAACCTTCTTAAACACTGGCTTTTGGATTGTCAGAGTTGCAAACCTCATTGCCACTCCTACTTTTACCCTTTTCTCCAGGACACCCCGTATTACTACGAACGTCCACTTCCATTGGATAAACCATCATATGGTTATATACGAACTCGAAGGAATTTATTCTAGGATGGTTTCCGGTTCTGGAGAAAACGAATAGGACTATTCAGTTGTCTTTTCCTTTTACCTTGTCTCAGGTTACGAGTGCTCCTTGGATTAGGACAGTACACCTATACGCAAATTGGATAGTCTTCTTCCAAACCATAGGCAGGTGTCGACCGGCAGGGAATGAAGAAAACTAATTAGCCTAACGATGGTGTACAGAAGGTATTAAGTAAAGACAAATAAAGGGATTAGAAGGAGGGCAAAGTAAATTGCGACTGCTATTCACGACCAAACCAAGTATTTCATTACCACTCCCACTTCACCTTCGTATTTCTTCAGAACACTCCATATCACTACGAAGATCCACAGTTTATTGGATACTCCATCGTATGGTTATATACAAACTCGAAAGAAACTTGTTCCAGTTCGGGGATGGATTTTGGTTCAGGAGAAATAGAAATAAGGTTTTATTCGGTTGTCTTTTGTCTTCACCTTCTCTCATTACGAGTGCTCCTAGGATTAGGACAGTACACCCATTATGCTTATTGGATAGTCTTCTTCCAAACCATTGGCTGGTGCCGAACGGTAGGGAAGGAAGAAAACCATTTGGCCTAAAGGGGTGTGCAGAAGGTAATGACTAAAGACATATGAAGGGATGTGGAGAGATGGCATAGAAATATACGGTTATAGTTGTGAATCTGGATAATGGAAGAGGCATTACTAGGAATACCAGGATACCCCTATGAAACATTTCAATATTTCAGTTTCACTGTGTACTGTTAAAGGAAAACTGATTTCCCAATTAGCACTTGCTCCAGGGTATGGATTTACCAGGTATGAATCTTACATCTATATGGTTTTACAGATGATGAGTGGGAGTAAATTATTGGGAATTAGGTGATCATCCTCACTATATCAGAATTCGTTGTAATTGGTGATATTTGAGGAAATCGCCTAGGTAGTTTGCCGGACGGCAAATATTTGGTTTTGAATATCCGTCGTTGTGCACCAATTTCAAATTGATATATCTGTACATCTATTTTTATAGAGTGAGATATACCTTTTTGAAATTATGTCTGTGATATTTACCTATATCAGTGGATGGTTAGGTAAGGAGCATTAAACAGCGGTGTAACACTTCATAACCATAATACAGTTTTCAACCTACGACACACAGGGATTGAGTTATTAGACTCAGGGGACTTATATAGAGTATTGTATATTGTCCAGTGTCCATTAGGACAGAGGGGTTGGTCCTCGTATTATATTCGGTTTACTTATGACTTCTCTAGTTCTTAGACAAGTGTTTCGTGGAAACACAAGGTCTGAGTTTTGAGAAGTTATAGGTATAAGAGTAAAGTAGAGAACCAAGTATTGCAAGTATCGGGATTCTTCAAGGTGATCGAAGATGTAGTACTTGTGTATGGTATTCAGTTGATAGTAATGGTTTTGAGAAACTTGGTTCTCTTTCAGGTTACTCATAATTGGACGCACTCCTAAGTTGAGTAACGCTGATCGGCCTCTTTCCATTTTAGTTGACATGCACTGGAGACAGCTGCATGATTTGAATCTGGTTCAATTAAATCTGTGCCTCTGTTTCTGTATTGGATATAGAACAGTTCATATCTTGACATTGTTAAGGTACGGGGAGTTGTCCGGCTTATGCTTAAAACCAGACTCTGGATAACTCAAGACACGTTTCTGTAATGGCTGTTTGTGGGTTGACCCAGGCTATGACGAGGGTTGATTTTCTACCATCTGGAAGATCAATAGTGATATTGTTCTAGACTCACCACAGTTTTAAGTAAAATGGATTTTTTCAGAATACAAAAGTGGGAGTATGGTAGAACTGGAAGTGATTCCAGAACCGCAAACGATTACTGAAAATTCGATAAGAACCTAAAGATTCAATCTGGTTTGACATTCCATAGGCCACTCCGCAGATAAGGTGGGTAACCTCAGGCACCCAAGAGGTACTCCGGTAGCCTCAAGGACGGTGGCAGGGAGGTTCTTGTTTATCCAGACTTGCCATTGCTATTGTTCCAAACTATGAGACCCGGCAGGAGGATGAGTATAGCATCGTTCTGAACTGGCTTTAGAAGTGTACGAGTATATGACTCTGCCAAGAGGGTTGTCGTAGTCAGTGGGAGCAGCGGAAGCATAGTGGACAAGTAGCTTATGTCTATTTATAGACTAAAGCAGATATAGCGGAGATAGATCATCTATTTCTTATGTGACAGTCATAGGTTTGACTTCATCAGAATAGGGGATGGATCTGTTAAGAAGGTAGTAGGGTATGATGTCCTGGTATTTGGATGACATACACAGAGTAGGAAGTGATGTTCCTATACTACGGTCGGTTATACTTTGGTTGTCACACAGTGGTTTCTCCACATAGGAATTGGGTATTATATCAGACATTCTGGTTACTAGATCTATGGTTTTAGATCTAGATTTGGGAAGTGTCCCAATCAGGGTACTTAGACAGCATTCTAAAGGTGTTTTAGAATGGACGACTCCTGGCACGGTAGTGCACCTGCAGGTGATGGAGTCACCCTCTCTAAAGGTGTCTTACAGACTAAAGGAGAGAGGGATGTGCATGATTGGCAGATCACTTGCTTAGACAATTGAGTTAATCATGAGATGTCAAGTACCACACCAGATGTTTTTGCACTAGATGTAGTAAGTAGATATTGATCCAATCCTGGAGAAACATTCGGAAGCAGTTTTAGAACATAAGTGGATGTTCTTGGGATATGATAACAACAGACTTTTTCGGGAGACGGTTATTATTCCAGGCTTCCTAGGTGACCTGGATGACAGAGTGGCTGTCAGAGTTATAGTTTTCCCTCTGACGAGGGACAATGTTTTGGACAGGTGATCCAAGCGGATACTGAGGGAGGCATGGCGCAGTATACTGATTAAGTTCAGTTGATGATACAGTCTGAGAAGTTTGGATTTGGAGTTCATTTATGAACTAGGTCCCATCAGACATCCAGACATATTCTAAGACAGGTATTGCTCATTTCGAGAGATGGGTTTCTCCGCGAACTTGAGATTAAGAGAGACATAGAAAGAAACATTAGAGCGGATCCACTCAATAAGGCTATTCCTCGAACGCAATAGTTTCGCAAACGGGTTTTGTGAGACTGATTAGTAGAGGAGTTGGGTGTTCGGTATTACACGGGCTGTGAGTATGCGACATCGCAATAATTAGCCTTGAGTGCAAGTGGGAGATTGTTGGAGAGAGTGCCCTCAGAGTCAATTATTGGATCACATGCACGTGATTGCAATGATTGAGGGAGGACCTATACCGTTAGAACAGTCTTACTCAAGATGATAGTATGCTATCTGGTTTATCTTTATCATCGTGTACTGCTTTAGGTGACCTTACAGGTCACTATTGCGCGTTGATAGAGCCCTTAGGATTCTTGTTTGACAGCCAGAAGTATGATGGCGATCATATATGTGGGAGCTGGTAGTCTATAAGTACATCCTTAAAAGGTCCCTAGTCGTGGGAGTTTCGAGACAGGGCATCGATACTCCAGAGTAGACTAGTGTATACAGTCGAGACCCCGACGAGGGGCGGTGGCCGGTCTCACAAGCCACTGGTGTTAGTTGGTTCACCTAAGATGTATACATGTGCTCATTGGGTTATGAGTACACCAGACCGGACTCGCCGGGAACATGCTAGTTGGTCTTATACCTGACGTCAGATAGCAGTTCCCTGGTGACATGTGTACAGGTTAGTTCATCGACCTGAGATCGTCATTTGTCTCGTGTGAGTTCCCACTATACTTTGATTACTACCCTACCACGCTCAAAGGAGACGTGTAAACAGGTTTTAGTTGGGTACAGTCCCAAGCCACATGGAGGCAGTGAGCGGATCTGTAGGGGTTCGACTCTCCCGGTATTGGGGGTGAGGTCGCGCTGTGTCTAGGACAGCCATTACACGAAGTCCTTGGCCAAGGCAGGAGATTTACTGGTAGGTATTCCAGTAATATCTCAGGGTGTTCTGGGCTACACTCCGACACGACTTGTACCGCTTTTGGGGGTCTGACTTTTACCAACCCCCTAGGCCCGCCATGCGATGCTCATAGACGAACGGACCGGACTGTACGGATATTGTCACTGACAGGCTCAGTAGGGTGTCAGGATGAGTTCGCTCACAGACGTCCCTTTTGGTCAATAGCTGGTAGCCCGTCACGTATGGCTAATACCTCTGACGTGCTACTGGTTAAATCCACAGCCAAAGTATTGACGAGTTTTTAGAGTCCCCCACAGATCGTTTCTCATGTTTCGGGCGAAATGCTGTAGAGGCCGTATGGAGATATAGCAGGGTTCGATCAGATACGTGCGGTATTGCATGGATCATGATCAGACGGATAATACTAGCGGGCTTTGGTTTAAGCTGGATCATAGTATTGTACTGTGTAGATTTTGTCTCATTGCATTTGTATTCAGTCGGAATACAAATACGGGTATGTATATACAGTCGCGGGGTTTTTCTGTAATTTATTACGGGATTAGTTTTTTGAAGTTGCCTGTTTTCTTTCCGTTTCGGCCATTTTCCTTTGTTTCCTTTCTTTGACTGAAAATTGGTGGAGGGGGTTATTTGCAATTGTGCAATTAACAATGGAGAAGACTTTTTTTGGCACATGATAGCTTCATGATGGTTCCACCATCTTTTGACTTCATTTGTTTATCATGACTTGATATGATTAGGTGATGGAGTGGAGATTTTATTGTGATCATTATTCTTCATGATTATCATTTTCTCTCTCTTGTATTATTGCTTACTCCACTCTCTCTCATTCTTGAAGCTAGGGGGCCGGCCATTCTTAGTGTGGGGTTGTCACAATTTTCGTGGTGTGGCATTTTTGTTTCTCATTTTCTTGAAAAGGCACTCTAGTTCATCTCCATATCTCATTCCTCCACCAAAAAAGGCAACTTCACAACCCTTTGAGACAAAGTAATCCACACTTAGCCTACAGCATTTCTTGGACACGTCGGCTCGCCAACTTCGTGCCCGAGTTGCTTTGGTCCAGAGGTGGGAGCCCGTAAAAGAACCCGGCGATGTGGTGCCCTTCCGACGAGGAGATGAAGACCGGAGATTCCGCGGGGAGATCGGGACGACGACGAGAAGAACGAAGGACACGGATCGCTCGGTATATCTCTCTACCCCTTCTCTAGTTTGCTAGCATTAGGTTAATGGCCCGATCCCGGTTTAAAAGTCCGCGGTAGCGCCGGTTCTAGTTTTTGAAAAAGTATCGTTTCCGCATTTTGGCCTCGTACAGACGGCCGGGGCGCTGCCGTGCACTTACACGTATATGATCGAACACTGCCATAATCCCATACGGCCTCTACAACGTTTCACCCGAAACTTGGGAAAACTTTCTGTGAGGGACTCTAAAGACTCGTCAATACACTGGCTCTGCGTTTAACCACTAGCACGTTTGTGGTACTAGCTGTACGTAACGGGCGCCCAGGTATTGACCAAAAGGGGGGCCGATGAGCGAACTTATCCTAAAACCCTACTGAGCCTATCAGTGACAATATCCGTACAGTTCGGTCCGTTCGTCTATGAGCATCGCATGTCGGGCCTAGGGGGCTGGTAGACGTCAGACCCCCAAAAGCTGTACAAGTTGTGTCGGAGTGTAGCCCAGAACACCCTGAGATACTACTGGAATACCTACCAGTAAATTTCACTTGCCTTGGCCAAGGACTTCGTGTAATGGCTCTCCTAGACAGAGCGCGATCTCACCCCTAATACCAGGAGAGACGAAACCCCTGCCGATCCGCTCTTTGCCTCCATGTAGCTCGGGACTGTACCCAACTAAAACCTGTTTGCACGACTCATTTGAGCCGTGGTAGGGTAGTAATCAAAGCACAGTGGGAACTCACACGAGATAAATGATGATCTCAGGTCGATGAACTAACCTGTACACACGTCACCAGGGAACTGCTATCTGATGCTAGGTATATCACCAACTAGCAGGTTCCCGGCGAGTTCTGTCCGGTGTACTCATAACCCAATGAGCACCTGTATACGTCTTAGGTGAACCAACTGACACCAATGGCTTGTGAGACCAATCACCGCCCCTCGTCGGGGTCTCGATCATATACACTAGTCTACTATCGGAGTATCGATGCCCAGTCTCGAAACTCCCAGGACTAGGGACACTTTTAAGGATGTGCTTATAGACTACCCAACTCTCACGTATATGATTGCCATCAAACTGTTGGTAGTCAAGCAAGAATCATAAGGGCTCTATCAATGTGTAATAGTGATCTGTAATACCACCTAAAGCATGTACACGATGACAAAGATAAACTAGATAGCATACTTTCATCTCGAGTAAGACTGTCCTATAGGTATAGGTCCTCCTCAATCATTGCAATCACGTGTCTGCGATCCAATAATTGACTTTGAGGGAACTATATCCAACAATCTCCCACTTGCACTTAAGGCTAATTATTACGATGTCGCATACTCATAGCCCGTGTGATACCGAACACCCAACTCCTCTACTAATCAGTTTCACAAAGCTCGTTTGCAAAACTATTGCGTTCGAGAAATAGCCTCAGTGAGTGGATCCGCCCTGATATTTTTTTCTATGTCTCTCTTAATCTCAAGTTCGCGGAGAAAGCTATCTACTGAATTGAGCAATACCTGTCTTAGAATATGCCTGGATAATGCTCCTTACCTAACCATCAACTGTTATAGGTAAATGTCATGGACATAATTTCAAAAAGTTATATCTCACTTTATAAAAATAAACGTACAGATATATCAATTTGAAATTGGTGCATAACAACGGATATTCAAAACCAACTATTTGCCGTCCGGCAAAAACCCAGGCGATTTCCTCAAATATCACCAATTACAACGAATCCCGATATAATGAGGATGATCACCTAATTCTCAATAACTTACTCCCACTCATCATTTGTAAAAACCATACAGATGTGAGAATCATACATGGTAAATACATACCCTGGAGTAAGGTCTATTTAGGAAATCAGTTTTCCATTAACAATACACAGTGAAACTGAAACATGAATATGTTTCGATGGGGTATCCGGGTATTCCTAGTAATGCCTCTTCCATCATCAGATTCACACTGTAACTGTATATTTCCTTTCCATCTCTCTAAATCCCTTTATTTGTCTTTACTCATTACCTTCTGCACACCTTCTTAGGCTAAATGGTTTTCTTCCTTCCCTACCGTTCGGCACCAGCCTATGGTTTGGAAGAAGACTATCCAATAAACGTAATAGGTGTACTGTCCTAATCCTAGGAGCACTCGCAACCTGAGAGAAGGTGATGATAAAAGACAACTGAATAAACCTTATTCTTATTTCTCCTGAACCAGAATCCATCCTCGAACTGGAACAAGGTCCTTTGAGTTCGTATATAACCATACGATAGATTATCCAATAAACTGTGGATCTTTGTAGTGATACGGGGTGTTCTGGAGAAATACGAAGGTGAAATAGGAGTGGCGATGAAATACTTGGTTTGGTCGTGAATGATAGCAGTCGCATTTTACTTTGGCCTCTTTCTAATCCCTTTATTTGTCTTTACTTATTACCTTCTGTACACCACACTTAGGCTAATTGGTTTTCTTCATTCCCCACTTTTCGGCACCCGCCTATGGTTTGGAAGAAGACTATTCAATAAGCGTAATAGGTGTACCCTCTCCTAATCCTAGGAGCCCTCATAACCTGAGAGAAGGTAAAAGGAAAAGACAATTGAATAGTCCTATTCATTTTCTCCAGAATCAGAATCCATCCTCGAATCTGGAACAAGCTCCTTCGAGTTCGTATATAACCATACGACGGATTATCCAATAAAGTGGATGTTCGTAGTAATACGGGGTGTTATGGAGAAATGCAAAGGGTAAAAGAAGGAGTGGCAATGATGTATGCAACTCAGACAATCCAAAACCAGTGTTTTAAGATGGTTCGGTTAACTTGGTCACTGAGTCATAGTCTCGGGTCGGGCCATGGTCGCTGCCAAAGAGAGAGAAAAGAAACACTGTGCGTGCCCTCTAACCTAAATCAGAATGGTTATCAATTTATCTAATCAGGAAACCTCCCACTGTAACCTCAAATTCTCCTCCAAACTTGAAAGAAGAATTAGTCGGGATCACCCGAGGAGTAAACCAACTCATCAGTGGGAATCGGGAACCAACTATCATCACATGATAACGTGATGGAATCCACTCACGTTATCACACTCCAGAAGGTATGCGCATGCCTGGAAAGTTTCAGTTTCTTTAGAAACTCCCGATGTGATTTTTACCCCAAGCGGTTTATGACCTTGACTTTGGCCAAAAAATCATAACCCGCAAGTTAAGTTCTACCCGTCATTGTCCTGATTGATTTAGACCCACCCGCACACACCCTTGACTTTGGCCAACAAAGTGGTACGATTGTCCTAAACCAATGCATATCCATGCAATGGACAAGCAACACACAGCTACCGCACACGATGCCTTGACTTTGGCCAACAAACATCACATGAAAACTATGTGCTACTTATCCGAAATAACGGAGGGCTACGGATGGTTTTTGGCGAAAAACCATTAACGTAATGAACTTGATATCGTTGAAGGAACCGCATAGTCTTTGAAAAATATATAGTGGCGAAAACCTTTGCTAAAGAGGTCACTCCCGGTGAAGGGATCTCGGCTCTTTCCCTGTAGAATGAGGTGTAGGATATTCTAACTGAATATCGCAATGCAAAGCAAAAAGTAATCGACTATTATGAAGTTATTACCCTGACGCAAACCTCTGTCCAAGGGGTCACTCCCGATGAAGGGATCTCGGCCCTTGCCTCGTAGAATGAGGTGCTGGATATTCATAACCGAATACCACTGTGCAAAACAAAAGAGAACGTCCTTGCAATAACAGCTTTTTGAAAATTGTTCCAACAACATCGAATAGGTTTGTTTTTCTGGCATTGATCCAAATCAATGCAGTCCCATCAATTAATCACACCAAAAAGAACGAAAATATGATGTACGTATATGCCATCCGCATTCGCCACTAGGTCCCGTCATCACCCGTTAGGTTACTTAACTAACGACAGAGCGGAGACTGGACTAGTGCGGGTGTAAAACATATACAACATCTACTAGTATATATATAGCAATATATAATAATCGCTCCAGGCGAGATAAATGCAACATCACAGAAAAGTAATAAGCATCACAGAACAATACAGATAATCTGGGATCCCCGGGTTTCATTGAGCCACAACTGAAACCCGACGTTCTCCTGGTCATGTGGATAGCCTTTGCAATGAAAACCTAGACCCCTACGGGCACGGCAAGTTACCCGCCAAAACCAGAAGCGAGGCGGCCCCCTTCAGCAAAGTGAATGGACCACCCAGCACTTCACGGAATCCGATAACTTGAGCACCCCACCTTGGGTCAACCTATACCCCCTACGAGTGCGGCGAATAGCCCGCCAATTCTAGAGTGAAGCCCCCTCCGTCTCAAAGCCATGAGATGTGGGCCCGTTGCCCTCTAGAATCCGGCTATCCGTGCACTCCACCGTGGGGTAATCCTAGTACAGAAAAGAAAATATGTACAATGGGTACATCGACTTCAACCCGGTCATGTCCCAAAAGAATAATATACAAACAGGCAGTGACGGCAGTCCACATGTCGGACGCTCGCCCCGCAATATCAAATGTACAAATAAATCCAAACTGCACTACCATTACACGCAAGCTATCCACCATGACAAATCCGCAACATCACAGCACAACACAGGACATCAACGTGAATGTCATGTTCGCAAACCCGTCTAAAAGAGCTATAGCAATTAGACAAGATTTACCGCTCGAATGACATTCATGGTCGCAGATAGTAATGTAAGTACTGTGAACTAACTTATTTAAAATTTCGATCGACAAAATTTCCTGAAGTGGGCCCCAAGTACAAATCCAGTACTCAAACAAAATTTGGGCCCAAACAAAATATTCCAGAAACCACAATTCCATATGAAAGACACCCAGAAGAAATATGGTGCACCGAATCGACTATTGCGCCGCGCAACCGCGGCAAACATGGTGGTTCCGCCGCGGTTCCGCAGTGTGATGGTACGATCGTGCTCCCAAATTTCTTCCAAAGTCTTAAAAAAGCCTGCACGATTTTCTGACATACTCAAAATAATTTTTAGACCACAAAAAAATTTCGACAGAAAATGCAAAAAATGGAATCGCGGTTTTGGAAATCTCGTTCGATCGATATTTTAAACATGTTAGAACAAGCTAGTAAAGGTTAATGGCGTGGCTCTGATACCATGTAAGTCTACGGTAGCGCCCCGGCCGTCAATCCTAGGCCAAACGCGGAACAAAAACTTTTTCTGAAACCGACGCTATCGTAGTCTTTCACCCGGATCGAACCATTAACACAAACTAGCTAACTAGAGAAGGGTTAGAAAAGTTATACCGATCGATCCGTGTCCTTCGGTCTTTAGACACCATCTCTAGCTCCTCGCAGCATCTCCGATCTCCTCGTCGGAAGGGCACCATGTCAAGAAGTCTTTTTACGGGCTCCCGCTTCAAACCGAAGCAACTCGGACATGAAGTTTGCTAGCCGACATGTCCAAGGTGATGTAGAGAATGTGTGTGATAAGTTTGTCTCAAGCATCCATTAATTCTCAACACATGAGAGTGTATGGATGGAGGTTGAAGATGAAGCCACGGTGGAAATGGTGAACTAGAGGAGGAAGAAGAAGAAGAAGATGTATTTTCTATTATTGTGATGAGATAAAAGTGAGAGCACTAGAATCATAATCCAAGAGCAACCCTAAGCCTATGGCTGCCCCCCTCTCTCTCTAACCATCATTTCAACACAATAATCAATCACTAATGTGACATTTGCACAAATAAAAAGACCATGAGTCATCACCCATGTACATGTCACAATAAATGCTCCTCATGATGAAATCCACTCAAAATTTCCACCAAAATAAACATTAACCCAAATGTTTATGACAATGAAAAGAATGGCATCATCTAAAGTAAACTCGTGACGGATCACAAGAATACGCCTCACCTGTATATACATACCTGCATCCGCATTCCGACTGAATGCGAATGCGATGAGACTAAAGTAATCCAACAAATCTAATACTAGGATCCGGCTTAAACCAAAGTCCACTAGTATGATCCGTCCGATCATGATCCGTGCACAAGTGCACGTATATGATCGAACCCTGCCATAATACCATACGACCTCTACAACGTTTCGCCCGAAACTTGGGAAAACTTTCTGTGGGGGACTCTAAAGACTCGTCAATACACTGGCTGTGGGTTTAACTACTAGCACGTCAGTGGTACTAGCTGTACGTAACGGGCGTCCAGGTATTGACCAAAAGGGGGGCCGATGAGTGAACTCATCCTTAAACCTTACTGAGCCTGTCAGTGACAATATCCGTATAGTCCAGTCCATTCGTCTATGAGCATCGCATGTCGGGCCTAGGGGGCTGGTAGACGTCAGACCCCCAAAAGCGGTACAAGTCATGTCGGAGTGTAGCCCAGAACACCCTGAGATACTACTGGAATACCTACCATTAAATCTCACTTGCCTTGGCCAAGGACTTCGTGTAATGGCTCTCCTAGACACAGCGCGATCTCACCCCCAATACCAGGAGAGACGAAACCCCTGCCGATCCGCTTACTGCCTCCATGTGGCTCCGGACTGTACCCAACTAAAACCTGTTTGCACGACTCCTTTGAGCCGTAGTAGGGTGGTAATCAAAGCACAGTGGGAACTCACACGAGGCAAATGACGATCTCAGGTCGATGAACTAACATGTACACACGTCACCAGGGAACTGCTATCTGACGCTAGGTATATCACCAACTAGTAGGTTCCCGGCGAGTCCTGTCCGGTGTACTCATAACCCAATGAGCACCTGTATATGTCTTAGGTGAACCAACTAACACCAATGGCTTGTGAGACCAGCCACCGCCCCTCGTCAGGGTCTCGATCGTATACACTAGTCTACTATCGGAGTATCGATACCCAGTCTCGAAACTCCCACAACTAGGAACACTTTTAAGTATGTGCTTATAGACTACCCAACTCTCACATATATGATCGCCATCATACTGTTGGTAGTCAAGCAAGAATACTAAGGGCTCTATCAATGTGTAATAGTGATCTGTAATATCACCTAAAGCATGTACATGATGACAAAGATAAACCAGATAGCATACTATCATCTCGAGTAAGATTGTCCTACCGGTATAGGTCCTCCTCAATCATTGCAATCACATGCCTGCGATCCAATAATTGACTTTGAGGGTACTATATCCAACTGTTTATAAGAGTTATAAGGGAGTATCCAAGTTTCATAAATAGAATTAGGATCAACATTGTGATATGAAGAAGATTGAGATTGGTTGGTTAGTTGGCGACTGGTTTTTGCAATTTGCTCAGTAATGGTCATGCGTGTAAAAGTTGTCGTATTCGCCTCAAAAGGATTATCAACATGTTCATATGGAAATGATTGTAATTGTTGTCCTAATGGTTTTGAAGAAGTGAAAGATATGAAACTTTGGCTACGGGCCTTCGCAATATGCTCTACAATTGATATTGATTTAGAAGTTTCCTCACCAGCCTTAAAAGAATTATCAACATAAGAAGGTGTTGAATTTTGACACGGTTGATAAAACTTTGAGTGAGGTTTCCAACTGTTATTTCTAGAGCGTTCTATTCTATCCCTTAAAAAAATGGTAGGGTCGGAATTTCTACCAAAACAATAATGATATAAAGAAATATCTGGTTGTGTGCAGCAAAACTCGCCAAGAGTTGGTCGGTTTGGGTTACCAATCATAAGAGAGTGACAAGAATTGGAGGGTGAAAAGGTAATTTTTTAAAGCTTTTTTTTGGATTTTTGAAATTATTTGGCTTTGAAAGAGGGACTCGACTCAACCAATCACAAACGTGCACAAACAATACCTAAAATTAGGGTCACCTATGTCAAATCACTAGACCGCTCCTAAACTTCCAAAGGACATGACGTAGGATCAATCTTCTATCACCTCCTTATCAATCTTGCAGCCAGGTAAGTGGGAGACATCCTCTATACGAATCACCGAAATAGCGGGCCTAATTAAGTACCACTTTACTTAGTCATACTTGCCTTAGACACCACAAGAAAAATGCGGATAAGCAATAGATTACCTACGACCTTCTTTTGTCCTAATTGAGGGCGATTTTCTTTAGAGGCTTGGTCTAGTTATTTTTTTATTAATGCAGGGTAATGCGTATGCTTGTTTATGATTTGTGGGGCCTAGGAAATGCGATGAAATACCCACCTAATCTGAATTTCGGTTTCTTGCCCCTTAATGTCTGTTTTAAATATGCAAAACAAAACAAAATCTAAAACACAAAAAAAGATTTTTAGCGGCGCTGTTTGCAAAGAATCCTGTAGGTAAAAACAGTTTATTAGAGGTTTAGAGGAAAGAGAAGGACTATAGGATAATACCAAAAAATTTGGGTGGTTAACTCCACACTATGGTCGCGCATCCGCCACTAAGAGCTCCTTTGGACCGCGGTTCCGCCGCCGTTTGATGG
Source organism: Agapanthus africanus (assembly GCA_030015575.1). Taxonomy (NCBI): domain Eukaryota; kingdom Viridiplantae; phylum Streptophyta; class Magnoliopsida; order Asparagales; family Amaryllidaceae; genus Agapanthus; species Agapanthus africanus. The sequence continues at coordinate 426,872,305 of CM057340.1, forward strand.
AATCTCCCTTTCAAATTTTGGCACCACACTCTAATGCTTCTCTGCTCCTATTTGATAGTCTCTGAATCTCTGTTGGTTCGCTCCAAGTGCTTTAGATTTTTCGCAAAACTCTCACAAAAATCGTTAAAAATACAAAATGCAGTTTTTTATTATTATTATTTTTTATGTTCTCTGGTTTTATATTCGAAATCAACCCGAATAACAAGAAAAATAATTACGACCGTTTCCCTAGCAACGACGCCATTTGATTGATCTGATAAGAGTGTGTCTATGTATGTTGTAAATAACCGTAATCAATAACGGTGTCGTAATTGCTAGCCGCTAGTGAGTACAGGTCGTCCAAAGAGAAACAATGAACTATTTTTCTTATTTTAGACGAGTTGATAGAAGAAAGGTGGGATTGTTGTCGTTTTATACTAGGAAGGTTTGAAAAGTTTATAATAGAAGGCTTATAGGGTTTATAGGATTTAGTAGTTAATGGATGGAGTTTTAAAATTAATTCTTTTTATTTTTTAATTATTTAATACTAGAGAAATAGCAATGAATGTGGATTATGGTTCTTGGGGGGAATTAGGTTTTCCCTCTACCGACCCTTATCCTTCCATTGATCCCTATTTGTCTTAATTCCTTAAAAAAATTAACGAATCTCAAATCATGGTCGTAACTATCATGAATTTGTAGCACGCTCGATAAGAAGGTAAATATTCATTTTGCTAAACTTTATAAAAATTAAAAATTTAAAAAGAATTGAAAAGGTATTGTTCATCTATTATTCTACCCTATCCTACAAACCCTAGCAAGCAAGAATTTACTCGCTCGTGGAGATCAATGAAGTTGAAGAAAGGTGGAAAATAATGGAACCCATAATTAAAATTAAAAATGCAGAAAGTAAAGTGGAAAAAAATGCAGAAAGTAAATGCGGACAGTAAATGCGGAAAGTAAATGCGACAAAAATTACAAGAAAGAACTACCATTATTGATTAACTATCGCATTACAAAACTTGCTAGCTGAAAAAGTAATTTACAAAACCCTAGTTTGCTCGCTAGATCTTAATCGATCGATGGATAGATGAATTCGTTAATATTTTTGATAGATAGCTATCGGTCCTTATATAGGCTCTGGAATGTGAAACCCTAGACGTCATATTGGAGTGTGTGAAATTACGATCAAGATCCTGAAGTTTCACATCCTATAGCCACCAGAAGACTGCGCTTTCGCTGCCTATGGCACCCTTTGACCGCGCTTCCGCCGCCGTTTGGTGGGTTCGTGCCTCCAAAATTTTTGTGCCTTTTCTTCTCGATATTTGGAGATTTTTCTGATAAAAATATTCTGAAAATATATCTCTTAATCTCTGCTGTTGCTAGATTCTTTAATTTGCTCTTAATATTCGGCAGATTTGGTTTGGTGAATCGATTTGATGTGGATCTCCTACTTGTATTTCATACCTGAACCGATCTATTATCATAACTGCACAATATCTCAAATCATATTGTTAGTAGCACTTGTTTTATTTTAGATATTATTCCAACCAATTATATGATATGATATTTTAAGAATATTGGTTAGAAATCTTTGATATGATATGCATATTTTAATTATAAATAATCTCATGGATATTTTGTTTAAATATGATATGCATATATTTTCCCTAATTATATTAATTATAAATGAAGACACATATGATAATAATCTTTTTACAAATAAACCCATATATGTTCTTTATTTACAATTAACACCTTTTAGTAGTAAACAATAACAGGGAAAATGTCCATACAAATGTGCAATAAATTTGACTGATCAACAATCTTGCTCGATATAATAGTATGTTATTTGGTTTGACTTTATCTTAACATGTGTATATGTTTTACTTGTTATTTCATATCGCCGATATATGTTGATAAAGCCCGTAAAATACTTGCTTGACTACTAGTGTTGTGATAGCAATCATACTTGTAAGAGCTGGGTAGTCGATAAGCACATCCTTAAATATCCCTAGTTGTGGGAATATCAAGACCGGGCATCGATATTCCAGAGTAGATTAGTGTGTACGTTTCTAGACCCTGACGAGAGGCGGTGGTTGGTCCCACAGTCAATGGTGTGTTTCACCTAAGATTGTATACAGGTGCTCACTGGGGGTGAGTACACTGGACGGACTCGCCGAGAACAGGCTAAATGGTATTATACCTATCGTCAGATAGCAGTTCTCTGATGACATGAGTACGGACACTCTGTCGACCTGAGATCGTCATTTGTCTTGTGTGAGTTCCCACTGTGCTTTGATTACTACCCTATCACGGCTCTACTGAGTCGTACAAACAGGTTTTAGTTGGGTACAGTCCCGAGCCATATGGAGGCAGTGAGCGATTGTTAGGGATTCATCTCTCCCGATATAGGGAGTCGATGTTGCACCGTGTTCAGTTGGCCAACACTATAAGTCTCTGGCCAGGGCTGTTTAGAATTATTGATAGTCAGATCAGTAGATTCTTGAATGGACTTGAGCCACATCTGTCACGAACCGAAAGTACGGAACATGACCGGCACTTAGACTACGAAACGTCTCGAGGCGTACGTAATCTAAGTAAGCTGAAAACTCAGAAATCCAAACCAAGAAAAGTAGTAAAGTGAAGGAAAACCAATTTAAATCAAGTAGTTTTAATAGCATAAGCCGAATTATGCGTTTTTTTAAAAAACATCAAATATTTACTGAAAATTTCGGCAGAGTCTCCTTTGTAAAAACTGGCCCCCAAACGGGATACAACATGAATAGTATACGAAATCAATAAAAAGGCATCCCCAAGCGGGAGCTAGCTCTTCGTCAATCGACGGTCACAACCACACAAGCAATATAATATACAACGCTAACGGCGAGGATCAAAACTCAAAAGGAAACTCAAAACCACAAGAAATCCACAGAAATATAACGCGCGACTCTAAGGTCGAAGGAATAACATCACTGGTCTCTATCTCAAAATAAATACATGTTTGGTTGATGGAACTTTTAGATACAACAGAGTAATAATATACAAGTTATATAATGGGGGGGTACGATACAAGTAACCCACTTACTAGCAAATCACCCGAAGGAAACTATGCCCGCAAGCCGTAATGAAACCTGTACGGCAAACCTGCAAGAAACTGGGGCACAACGGGGGTGAGTTGCCAACTCGTGAATAGAAAAACATCTACGCACAGAAATCGCATAAATAACGCAACCTAGGTCAATGATCATAATATATCCTCAAATATATGAATAACATGCAGCCTATAACAATGGCTAGGGTAATATCTAACCCGAGTGTGATCTCATGTGCCCGTGTCAGTGCCTCAGGTAGCAATATATCATATGAATGAGGTATGAATGCATGGAACAGAATGCATGTACTGACGAAAACTGCTTTCATAAATCAGTGAGATTTCTGTATTTTAAAAGTGAGGTACCATAAATGAAATCAGCATAAAACAGTGCCTAGCATCGACACAAAACAAGTGTCCAAATATCTCGATATCTCTGTACCTCAATATCTCAAAATCTCAATATCTCAATAACAATATCTAGGGCTCCGTCAATCCAGACCGGCCCCTACCATCCATCTCAAGACCACGACGGTATCCTCCGGATATCCGACGCGTCGGGTAATATCACCGGTTGGTAGTGCTCCCCTGCCAGGCTCAACGTCAACAACACGATCCTCTTGCCCCGGGGTACCGCACCGGGCCCACCATGTACCTGAAACGGTTCCTCCACTCCTCGAATCGGGTCTCGAAATCCATCAGCAAACTCATGGTGGACGACTGATACATCATGGGAAAACCGCACTTTTTATTTTTAAAAGAGAAAAAAGGTTTATTTATGTTTTTGCGGTTTTCCTCCAAATCTAGAAAATCTCATGGAAATCCGAATCCAAAACCTCAATAACACGTAAAATAGTGAATATATGCATGACAATCCATGAATGCGGCATAACAATGAATAACAGTATGCATGAAGTGGCAGGTAATAACTACAATGTCTAAACTAACATATAAGGCAAGTACGCTAATATCATGTATAAACTATTAGTTAACAGGCTATGTCAAGCAATAATATTTTCTAAGGTGTACGTGACTTGGCAATTACCGATGAAGATGTGTGTGAGCCGGCAAGTAAGTGTACGTGGTACATACGCATCATCGGTAATGGTACTGGTGTCCTAACAGCATGATATCAATAATGGAGTATGAAACATAATATAAGCATGCGATGCGAAGCGAACCACAATAATGAGCGGGAGATGAATACTAGACGCAACTATAACTAATCTGCATTAATCTAATATAAGTCCTACAAATGGTGCCTTTTGAAATAACACGAATCATGGGGTTTTGAAAATAGGGGCTACGGTGTTTTTATGAAAAGATACGTCTTTTGAAATATCCGTAGGATCCCTTGGGCTGTCTTTTAAAATACCCACGATTCGTTAGTTTTTGAAATAGGTAAGAATCGAATCTAATCTAACAACTAAACTAAACTAAGGGGCTAAGCTAATAAGCTGGACTACAGGTAAGGAAACCGCCTAACATCTGAGTCGATCCATATACATACCTGTATATATATTAGTCGGTGATCCCGCCTCAATAATATCATATCCGATACCATATCTATAATCAGACATCCCAAGTCAAGAGTGCGGATCAATCATCAAGATATAGCTCGTACGTAAATCCGTCGTACGGCATCCCCAAATCTGGGTACGGGTCAATATCATATTCCTCACACTATTCCTCTGGTATCCTCTTTATCCAAGATCATAGTCTAGGGTACTGACCTATGTCTAGTACAATACTAATATCCTCAATATACTCATGATCTGACTACTGATCGACAATATCGTACAAACCGATATCGTCAGCGCATATCATCATCAAGGGGTATACATCGCCCGATACGGCCTAATATCAATATCCTAGCATATCATGCCTCATATCACGATCACATGTCGACCATTTTATTTATAACACTATTCACCCGTATAGCCGCCCCAAGATTCGCTATAACACCAGGACGTACCTCAAGTACGAATCCTGCCATATCACCGATATCACAACCACAAAACAAATCTCATCGACTCAGCTCAATCCCAAGTATCATCCTCAAATCCGTATGTGAACACATAGTCCCATACCCATGTGAACACATAACTATAAAGAATCCCATGAGCACATATAAATAGGAATGTATGCAAGTATGTATGTGTGTATGTGTAGTGCAACACTACCCTAGGGTTCACAACACTAAAATAATCCAACACACCAATATCCATCCTAAACATCGTTATTAATCCCAAATAACATATAATAATTGTTGGTGTGTATACGCATCCGTATACACCACCACGGACTGCGGGGGTGCTATACGCCATCCACCCGACTTCTCCCCGTAGATATAAATCTACTCACCTGGTCCTCGCTAGCCGGTGCCGACGTCGCCACGCGCTTGCTTGTCGTTTCGAAGTCCACATGGGTTACCTACATATCATAACGCACCGTATCGCATTAAAATCCGACTCATGACTAAAACGACTCACGAATCCCACATAGGTCAAAACCTATGGTTGCTTTCACAAATCGACCCAAAAACCCTCGACGTCGGCGTACAAACGCCAAACCATCGAGAAAGCTCCCAACACACTCATTTGTACAATTACAAGCACTAATTATAATATAAAATAGCTTAAAATTCACAAAAACCCCAATTTCACTTAAAAAGTCATTTTTCCGAAAATCTAGCAAGCACAAATCACCGTTTTAGTACAAAACTCGATGTATAAACGAATCTAGCGGCCACAATATTCACTAAATATCTTAAATAAGTCATAAAAACAATTCCCATAATTTAATCTCGTTAAATTCCAAAAACCCTAAAATTCTAGTTTACAAAATACCTAAATTTTAACAGTTTTATAGCAAAAATGCACAAACTACAATCTAGTTTGGATTTTCATGAACTAAAGTATTAAACTATACTTTAAAATGTTAATAATGCCATGAATACCCTAATTAGATTTTAATCTCAAATATATATGTATTTCACTAAACCTAGTTAGCAAAAATGCTTAGTTTGGACATTTTAAATGTTACAAATTTGGAAATTAACAACTAGATTAATTTTTCTATAGCTTAGCATGATAGCTACACCATTAAACCATGATCAATGATAAAAACCCTCACTTGGTAACAATTTCCCTTTTCTAGAATTTCAAGATTGGAGCTAGAACCCAAATTAAACAAAATGAAGTAATTAGCAACTCATTAACAATTTAGTTAGGAATTATACCTCACAAACCTTAAATCTAGCTTGCAACTTAACCATTCCAAAATGCTCTCTTGCTCCCAAAATCCACGCTTGAATGGCCAAGGAAAATTGGATGAAGGTTAAGTAAAGAATTGGTGAGGTTTAGCATTGATTTTTTTTTTTTGATGAATTTTATAGGATTTTCATGATAATTGGAGTGGGAAAAATAGGGATTTGGGGGGCTTCCTTGCTCGGCCAGCAGGAAGGTGAGGGGAGAGAGTGAGGTTTGAGTGTAGCAAAGAATTCCAAGTCAAAGAAAATAAAGCCCATACTTCAATCACCTCACACCATACCTCATTTAAATCAATTCTTTAATCTTTTCTTTATTTTTTTTTCTTTTAAATTTGAGGAGAATGAAGTGGTGAAGTGAGGGGTGGGGGCTGCACTGTAGCAAGGCCGACCATGAAGTGGGGAAAGAGAGTGTGGGTATGTGTGGTTAATTGTAGAAAGTTTCATTATTACCTATATTAATTTATTTTTCTTTTATTATTTACTTAGCATAAAACTAACTAGAACTTTGAGACAAGTTTCCAATTAAAACCTGTTACAAACTATGATTCCAACATGTCATGGTTCACTTTGTTAAATTAACCCGTTCCAATTTGTATTTATCACCAATTAAATGTAATAGTGACGGCTTAAAATAATATTAAAATAATTAATTTCGGAAAATTTTTCAGAAAATTTGAAATTTCACCAGCGGGTCAATAAACACCAAATACTAGCAATTACATAGCTAGAATATGTATATTTAATTTTTATAATAAGATATTTGTATTTTGACTTTCTACAGAAAACTCCCTTATGTTACCGTTTTTTCGAAATTTCACCGAAACGATTTTCAAAACGTTACAATCTTCCCCCTTAAAGAAATTTGGTCCCCGAATTTAAATTAAAACTTACCCCAAATACTAAAATATTTCAGCCAAAACCATCAAATCGCCGGGGCTCCGAAATCATAAATACATAAAACAAATCGTAGCGCAGCGCATGCGCATGAAAAATGAGCATGTAACTCAAATCAAAACTCCGTCAAGCATCCCGCAATCATCGGAGTCATGGAGAAGACATCAATGCCAAATCCAAAGCAAAACCAATATGATATAACTCGAAACTATACATGTAAATATCGAATCTATATATGTAAGTATCTGAAGGAAATGCATGCCAAATCTCTTTAAGTCGCTGTGCAACACGTATAACACTGCACAGTGGCGAACGTCTATCATAAGAAAATAACTATATACATATATACCTTTGTTTGAAATGTACGTTCCGCCGTTTTGGAAACAATTTAGAAGGGTCTCCTTGTTTTAAACATTTCGTGTCATATCAGACACGTAGGTAAATGCTGAGGCTATAGCTCACTTTTTGGAAATCCCTTCAATAACTATCAATGCATGCAAAATATATTCAGGTACCGTCCTCTGACCAGTCCTGCTTAGTACGAAAACACGTAGCAATATCATAAAAACGTACTGCTCTATAAGATAAATAAATCCCAAAATACGCGTATGAATACTACGTGCGTCTGATGCGCACGGAAATCAAAATCCATATACGTGCCATACAAGTGCACAGAAACAAGATCTAAGTGCATCGGGTGTGCACAAAGCATCTGTCGTAGGCAACGTGTGTGCCTGACAGCAAAAATCAGGTGCATCTGACATTCACGAAAAAATCTCGATTTAGTGCATCTGGTGTGCACCAAAATCGCATCTCAAGACATGCGCTCAACATGCGCGAAAACCCAAAACCAGGGGCATCCATCATGCACGAAATCATGAAATCCAATATCAAGTGCCGAATATACGCAAAATCCAATCAGGTGCACAAGGTGCACAAAACAAATATCGAACATCATCATCGAAATCGAAGTCCAGGGCATCTAAATGCACAACATACATAACACTGCACTGCAAGCATATAAGAACTATACCGAGTGAAAAAACCAAATCGTGTGCGTATATACGCACAAATCAACTCAACTGTATGAAATCCATATAATCACAAGCATGAGAACCAAGGCACGAAAACGATATCAAGTGCAACAACCGTGCAAAAATCGTAAATACTCAGCAGGTGCAACCATGGTCCTTGAAGACAAATATCATGAAACTCAATCATCAAAATCAATCATGCGAATAAATCGCCCAAAATACGCAAATCAAGTATGGCGGAATAGTCCCGCTCAAGCACATCCTCCAAGAATCTCTGGCCAACTGCCGTGGTCACTCATAGCATGTCTCGTCGACAATCCTGAACTCTGGCCTGCCGGTGTGCATAACATGACCACTACTGGGTCCAAGTCTTCTCGTAATTTATTCTAGAAAGGTCCTATCGAGATCTCTCCCAAATCTCGTCTCTTCCGAACTGTCCGGAAGTCATCGTCCCTTACTAGATCTGTTCTCGTTCTGGAACGGCTGCATACTCAACGCGACTCCTTCTGGAAGGTATATCCAAGTACAATGCCTCGGCATACGTATCGCATCTCTGATGTCGGCGGAGTGGAACGTTGTTTCATCTAGATCTGGTACGAACCTCTTACTTCACCTTTCTCTAATGTCGACCGCTTCGGACTCGTCTCGTCGTGGCTGCATGGACTGAGCTCCAACGGCTATCCTCGTATCGGGAGTCTCCCAAGAAATGCATCTCACCACCTAGCATCCGAATTAAGTCGAGCCATCCGATCGAGTCGTCAAAACCTCATAATCCCCCAAGAGCTCAACATCTTGGGCACAATTTAATAGTATCGAGTACATACCACAGCATCGGTGGTCCAGCCGTAGAAGGGCAAACCCAAGCCTCACTAATGGCGCCGTAGAACTGCCGCAAACCCGAAGGTTCAAAGGCTTTCACACGGTCATTAAATCGAGTTAGGGTTTCATTCTTCTAGAGGGACCATAGAATTGCCTGCATGTCTTTCCGACTACTTTAAACTTGGAATAATAGGTTTCCGACATTCGATCGTCTCTGTCGACTCCCAACGTCTCCGCGTGAAGTCGTCTCTAGCTGGAATCAATCTATCTGATGACCTCGCATCGGGGTAGGCGAACGATCCACATGTCCTAGTCATTCATCCTCGATGACTAGCGACCTTCTATCATCTCTTAGTACAACTCATTTTGCATTAACTCCAGCATCTGGGGCAATATCTCGTCGTTCGCAGCAATAACTGGCTCGCTCGTCTGCACGCTGAACAGTGCCTCAATCATCATGAGTAAGCAATACACCAACGGTCATCAAAATCTGGCTGGCCTCTATCATTGGCTCAATCCTCTAGTGTCGATCAGCACATCCGAGTAACTTCATAAAGGCAATCCGCCAAACGCTCGTGGCGCGGAAACACAGTAAAAAGACACATCTCCGCAATCGTGTGTCGCCGGAATTTCGCCCTGGTCAGTCCTCGTTCGTGACGAGCTCGTGCTGACCGCAACTCTAGCTGTAGCTCTCCCTGCCCGTAATCGTGGCAGCAAAACCATAACTGGTACTGATGAGGCTAGATCGGAATGAATATAATACTGAGCAAAGAAATGTACATCCTAAGGCTTCTTAAGTGGAGTAGCGTATCGTAAATATGCCGCGGAACATACCTACGGTACGTCACTCTACTTTAGTCACCTATTCCATCAACCAAAGGTCATCCTACGCTCCGAAGGTAAAACCTAACGCTCTGATACCAACTTTGTCACGAACCGAAAGTACGGAACATGACTGGCACTTAGACTACGAAACGTCTCGAGGCGTACGTAATCTAAGTAAGCTGAAAACCCAGAAATCCAAACCAAGAAAAGTAGTAAAGTGAAGGAAAACCAATTTAAATCAAGTAGTTTTAATAGCATAAGCCGAATTATGCGTTTTTTTAAAAAACATCAAATATTTACTGAAAATTTCGGCAGAGTCTCCTTTGTAAAAACTGGCCCCCAAACGGGATACAACATGAATAGTATACGAAATCAATAAAAAGGCATCCCCAAGCGGGAGCTAGCTCTTCGTCAATCGACGGTCACAACCACACAAGCAATATAATATACAACGCCAACGGCGAGGATCAAAACTCAAAAGGAAACTCAAAACCACAAGAAATCCACAGAAATATAACGCGCGACTCTAAGGTCGAAGGAATAACATCACTGGTCTCTATCTCAAAATAAATACATGTTTGGTTGATGGAACTTCTAGATACAACAGAGTAATAATATACAAGTTATATAATGGGGGGGTACGATACAAGTAACCCACCTACTAGCAAATCACCCGAAGGAAACTATGCCCGCAAGCCGTAATGAAACCTGTACGGCAAACCTGCAAGAAACTGGGGCACAACGGGGGTGAGTTGCCAACTCGTGAATAGAAAAACATCTACGCACAGAAATCGCATAAATAACGCAACCTAGGTCAATGATCATAATATATCCTCAAATATATGAATAACATGCAGCCTATAACAATGGCTAGGGTAATATCTAACCCGAGTGTAATCTCATGTGCCCGTGTCAGTGCCTCAGGTAGCAATATATCATATGAATGAGGTATGAATGCATGGAACAGAATGCATGTACTGAGGAAAACTGCTTTCATAAATCAGTGAGATTTCTGTATTTTAAAAGTGAGGTACCATAAATAAAATCAGCATAAAACAGTGCCCAGCATCGACACAAAACAAGTGTCCAAATATCTCGATATCTCTGTACCTCAATATCTCAAAATCTCAATATCTCAATAACAATATCTAGGGCGCCGTCAATCCAGACCGGCCCCTACCATCCATCTCAAGACCACGACGGTATCCTCCGGATATCCGACGCGTCGGGTAATATCACCGGTCGGTAGTGCTCCCCTGCCAGGCTCAACGTCAACAACACGATCCTCTTGCCCCGGGGTACCGTACCGGGCCTACCATGTACCCGAAACGGTTCCTCCACTCCTCGAATCGGGTCTCGAAATCCATCAGCAAACTCATGGTGGACGATTCATACATCATGGGAAAACCGCACTTTTTATTTTTAAAAGAGAGAAAAGGTTTATTTATGTTTTTGCGGTTTTCCTCCAAATCCAGAAAATCTCATGGAAATCCGAATCCAAAACCTCAATAACACGTAAAATAGTGAATATATACATGACAATCCATGAATGCGGCATAACAATGAATAACAGTATGCATGAAGTAGCAGGTAATAACTACAATGTCTAAACTAACATATAAGGCAAGTACGCTAATATCATGTCTAAACTATTAGTTAACAGGCTATGTCAAGCAATAATATTTTCTAAGGTGTACGTGACATGGCAATTACCGATGAAGATGTGTGTGAGCCGGCAAGTAAGTGTACGTGGTACATACGCATCATCGGTAATGGTGCTGGTGTCCTAACAGCATGATATCAATAATGGAGTATGAAACATAATATAAGCATGCGATGCGAAGCGAACCACAATAATGAGCGGGAGCTGAATACTAGACGCAACTATAACTAATCTGCATTAATCTAATATAAGTCCTACAAATGGTGCCTTTTGAAATAACACGAATCATGGGGTTTTGAAAATAGGGGCTACGGTGTTTTTATGAAAAAATATGTCTTTTGAAATATCCGTAGGATCCCTTGGGCTGTCTTTTAAAATACCCACGATTCGTTAGTTTTTGAAATAGGTAAGAATCGAATCTAATCTAAAAACTAAACTAAACTAAGGGGCTAAGCTAATAAGCTGGACTACAGGTAAGGAAACCGCCTAACATCTGAGTCGATCCATATACATACCTGTATATATATTAGTCGGTGATCCCGCCTCAATAATATCATATCCGATACCATATCTATAATCAGACATCCCAAGTCAAGAGTGCGGATCAATCATCAAGATATAGCTCGTACGTAAATCCGTCGTACGGCATCCCCAAATCTGGGTACGGGTCAATATCATATTCCTCACACTATTCCTCTGGTATCCTCTTTATCCAAGATCATAGTCTAGGGTACTGACCTATGTCTAGTACAATACTAATATCCTCAATATACTCATGATCTGACTACTGATCGACAATCTCGTACAAACCGATATCGTCAGCACATATCATCATCAAGGGGTATACATCGCCCGATACGGCATAATATCAATATCCTAGCATATCATGCCTCATATCACGATCACATGTCGACCATTTTATTTATAACACTATTCACCCGTATCGCCGCCCCAAGATCCGCTATAACACCAGGACGTACCTCAAGTACGAATCCTGCCATATCACCGATATCACAACCACAAAACAAATCTCATCGACTCAGCTCAATCCCAAGTATCATCCTCAAATCCGTATGTGAACACATAGTCCCATACCCATGTGAACACATAACTATAAAGAATCCCATGAGCACATATAAATAGGAATGTATGCAAGTATGTATGTGTGTATATGTAGTGCAACACTACCCTAGGGTTCACAACACTAAAATAATCCAACACACCAATATCCATCCTAAACATCGTTATTAATCCCAAATAACATATAATAATTGTTGGTGTGTATACGCATCCGTATACACCACCACGGACTGCGGGGGTGCTATACGCCATCCACCCGAATTCTCCCCGTAGATATAAATCTACTCATCTGGTCCTCGCTAGCCGGTGCCGACGTCGCCACGCGCTTGCTTATCGTCTCGAAGTCCACATGGGTTACCTACATCTCATAACGCACCGTATCGCATTAAAATCCGACTCATGACTAAAACGACTCACGAATCCCACATAGGTCAAAACCTATGGTTGCTTTCACAAATCGACCCAAAAACCCTCGACGTCGGCGTACAAACGCCAAACCATCGAGAAAGCTCCCAACACACTCATTTGTACAATTACAAGCACTAATTATAATATAAAATAGCTTAAAATTCACAAAAACCCAAATTTCACTTAAAAAGTCATTTTTCCGAAAATCTAGCAAGCACAAATCACCGTTTTAGTACAAAACTCTATGTATAAACGAATCTAGCGGCCACAATATTCACTAAATATCTTAAATAAGTCATAAAAACAATTCCCATAATTTAATCTCGTTAAATTCCAAAAACCCTAAAATTCTAGTTTACAAAATACCTAAATTTTAACAATTTTATAGCAAAAATGCACAAACTACAATCTAGTTTGGATTTTCATGAACTAAAGTATTAAACTACACTTTAAAATGTTAATAATGCCATGAATACCCTAATTAGATTTTAATCTCAAATATATATGTATTTCACTAAACCTAGTTAGCAAAAATGCTTAGTTTGGTCATTTTAAATGTTACAAATTTGGAAATTAACAACTAGATTAATTTTTCTATAGCTTAGTATGATAGCTACACCATTAAACCATGATCAATGATAAAAACCCTCACTTGGTAACAATTTCCCTTTTCTAGAATTTCAAGATTGGAGCTAGAACCCAAATTAAACAAAATGAAGTAATTAGCAACTCATTAACAATTTAGTTTGGAATTATACCTCACAAACCTTAAATCTAGCTTGCAACTTAACCATTCCAAAATGCTCTCTTGCTCCCAAAATCCACGCTTGAATGGCCAAGGAAAATTGGATGAAGGTTAAGTAAAGAATTGGTGAGGTTTAGCATTGATTTTTTTTTTTTTGATGAATTTTATAGGATTTTCATGATAATTGGAGTGGGAAAAATGGGGATTTGGGGGGCTTCCTTGCTCGGACAGCAGGAAGGTGAGGGGAGAGAGTGAGGTTTGAGTGTAGTAAAGAATTCCAAGTCAAAGAAAAGAAAGCCCATACTTCAATCACCTCACACCATACCTCATTTAAATCAATTCTTTAATCTTTTCTTTATTTTTTTTTCTTTTAAATTTGAGGAGAATGAAGTGGTGAAGTGAGGGGTGGGGGCTGCACTGTAGCAAGGCCGGCCATGAAGTAGGGAAAGAGAGTGTGGGTATGTGTGGTTAATTGTAGAAGGCTTCATTATTACCTATATTAATTTATTTTTCTTTTATTATTTACTTAGCATAAAACTAACTAGAACTTTGAGACAAGTTTCCAATTAAAACCTGTTACAAACTATGATTCCAACATGTCATGGTTCACTTTGTTAAATTAACCCGTTCCAATTTGTATTTATCACCAATTAAATGTAATAGTGACGGCTTAAAATAATATTAAAATAATTAATTTCGGAAAATTTTTCAGAAAATTTGAAATTTCACCAGTGGGTCAATAAACACCAAATACTAGCAATTACATAGCTAGAATATGTATATTTAATTTTTATAATAAGATATTTGTATTTTGACTTTTTACAGAAAACCCCCTTATTTTACCTTTTTTTCGAAATTTCACCGAAACGATTTTCAAAACGTTACAACATCGACATGACTTATCAGGTTATTAGGGGTCTGACGTTTTCCACCTCTAGACCCGGCATGTGATACTCTCAGATGAATAGATCGGACTGTACGGAGATTGTCACAGACAGTTTAGTAGGGGTTCGGATGAGTTTGCTCGTCTGCCTTCTTTTCGATAGGTACCTGGGTAGCCGTTACGAATAACTAGTGCCAATGACGTGCTTGTGGTTAAACCTACTGCCAACATACTGTCAAGTCTTTAGAGTCCCACACAGAGGTTTTCTGTAACATTTCATAAAAATAGGAAATATTATTTTTGGAATTTAAATAATAAAATAATAAATTTTATGAATATTATACAAGTATGGAAACGAGTTTTAATAGAATGGTATAATTATATACCTATATTTTGGAAAATAATTGGAATCTAAAATAAATTATTATTTATGAGAGCATTCATTTGATTTGGGCTTTTTATAAATTAATATATAATTATTTACATATAAGTTTAATGTTAAACTTGATTAGTATTTCACTAATTATGCATTAAATCAATTTGTTTTGTTAATCATGCCTTGTGTGCATGATATGTAATATTTTGTTCATATCTTATACCATGGTTTCAATTTTCATATGGTTTTGTTTTAAAAGAGAAAAGAAAAGAAAAGAAAGAAAGAAAAAGAAAATGATGAGAGAGGGGGGACATAATAGGATGGTGCATTAAATGAGGAAAATAAATGAGAAGGATAATTGATGGATGGATAACATCAAGCCATTCATCTCCTCTTCCTCTCTTTCTTCTTCTTCATTTGTTCTTCCTCTTCCTTCATCTCCTCCTCCATCCTCAAACCACCCTCAAAACTGTCTCAAAACCATATACACACTTCACAAAAATTGTTTCTCATCTCATCCTACACATCATGGCATGTTCAAGGATTCATTTTGGGGAGCTTGGCCAACTAGGAATTTTCTTGAGTTGCTTTAATGAGGTATAACCCCACTTTTAGAATGGTTTTCAAGTGTTCTTGCTTTCACAATTAGTTTAGAGCTCAAAAGTTTTTGTTTTGTGAACTTGGAAATTTCCAAAGTGAGAATTAGTGGATAAAACTTGTAGTAGAGGTTTAGTGGAGATTTAGAAAGTGTATACAAGGCCATTGGTGATAAGTGAGAGTGTCTTAGTGGAGAAATTCTCGGATTTGATGAGTTTAAAATTTTCCGATGGCTGTTTTGGATGACTGTTGATGATCTTACTCAAGGACTCTAAAAATTAAATAGCGGATATAGTGAGATGTGCAGACCTATAGAAAACCACCCTAGAACCCCGAGCCTAATCCCCCAAGTTTTGGCCGCAATTTTATTCGTTTTGACCGCAATTATCGGGTCGATTTTGGAATTTGGCTCTGAAACTTGGTTTTTAGCTCACTCATTGGATAATTAAGACTACCTTATATGCAAAAATGTCTAATATCACCTTAAGTAAAATCTGGAGTTGTTTTACTTGTTTTCTGTCAATGTTTTGCGACTTTTGAAACTTGATTTTTGGATATTTGTGTTATGATTCGGTCTCTTGACGTTCGTATGTCAATATCGGGGGTTGTTTCGTTGTTCTAGCACGCGTGGACCATAGGTTCTAACCTATGCGCCCTTCGCTTGTTGTATCGGTTTTCGATTTGGACTTTTATGCGATACGATATGCCTTGAGTGTAGGTACAAGTGTATGGACTTCCGGGACGACGAAGAAGGGCAAGGCATCCATCGTGATCGAATAGAGTAAGGCGTTGTAGGTGAGTAGATATATATCTATAGGGAAAGTCGGGTGGATGGCGTATAGCACCCCCGCAAACATAGAATTAGGATGTATATATTTATATAGATATATATGTATACTTAGTTAGTAAGGTGTCTAGAATACCATACCATAGCAGTATACTTAGTAGAAGATATTCCCTAGTTCTATTTCCTTACCATTAGGCTACACACACACACACACACCCCCCTATATATGATATGAGGATAATTATGATGAGGATACGAGTCGATATGACATGATGATAATATGAGTCGATATGATTTGATATGATAATACGAGGCGATATATAAATGATATGGTATGACATGGCATGATACGATATGACATGAGATGGTTTGATGAGATGGGATGCGATGGGATGATGTACGTGACTATAGATCCGTACTATTTGATTGATAATATCGTACGATGAATATTCCGTACGTGATATGACAAGGATGGATCGCTAACTTATATATCAACTTGAGAAATATTATTTTTAAATCACTTAAGTAGATATTATGATATGTTTAGAGCCATACCTATTTTCAAAATTAGCGAATCGTCATGAACTTTTAAATGATAATTTCAAGGGACGCTGCGACTTTTTAAATGGTATCTTTTTTTTCAAAAATATCGTATCCCCTATTTTAAAAAACGATGATTTTTACTATTTTAAACTATAACTGTATGGATCATACGTAGTTGCGTATTGTTATACTATTCACGTTACGATTTCTTATTTCTGCATACGCTCGCATTTATTTCATTTATGACATATATACTATATTTCATATCCTTATCTTTATATGACTTCGTTTGCTGGGACACACGCACCATTACCGATGATGCACATGTTGCACATACACATACTTACCGACTTATACACAAATCTTCAGTAATTACCATGCCACACATTAGAAATCGCTATGTCACCGAATCACCTTATAACCTGTTAGCATGTTAGTTACTAATTAGTAAGCAATACCCCATATTATTGTAGGTATTGCACTTTCTTTACCTTACTACACGACACGCTCATATGATCACACTTGCTATGCATTACAGTGTTGTTCTGTGCCTGTACATATTATTTCATTACTGTCATATTTTCATGAGATTTCTGGATTTTAGAAACCACAGATATTATTTAAAAACTTATGATTGTTTTAAAAACACGGTTTCTCTTGATATGATACTTCGACGTCTACCATGAGATTTCTCGGTGCTGAGCTATGATGATTACCCGATTCGAGGAGAGAGAAGTCACAATCTGCGGGTACATGGAGGACTCGGTACGGTACCCCGGGGCAAGAAGATCGTATAGGAAAACGTTGAGCCTAATACGGGAACACTACCTACCGGTGACAGTGTTGGACTCGACGGATATCCGGAGGATACCGACCGGAGTGATATGATACAGAAGCATATGAGGACCGATCTGATGAGACGGTGCCTGAGATATGAGGGCCGATCCGATGAGACGGCGCCTGAGATATGAGGATTTACGTGTTGATGCTGGACACGAGTTTTATAATGATTTCGAGTGTCAATGCTGGACACTCATGATTTTACGATGAATTTGATATGTCGTTGATGGACACATGTTGAATGACATATACATATATATAACACATTTGATATGGTACCACATATTGATTCAGGTACGATATTATATATTTATACACATATGTATACACGATCACCTTCTTTTCCATACGATATGATATTATATTACAGTATAACCTAGGAGATCGTTATACATTCAATTTCAACCTGATGATATCTTCTTCTCACGAGTTGGCAACTCACCCCCGTTGTACCATAGTTTTCTTACAGGATCGACCGCTCGGATTTAGCAGCGGCTTGCTGGCACATTGCTCCTTTCTGGGTGATTTGCATTGATAGGTGGGTTACAGTTCAGAGCGTAACCATCATTGTTTACATTTATATCCATTGTATCTAGTTAAAAGCTCTATCAACCAGACTATGTATATTTGGTAGACTTAGAAACCAGAGACTTGTATATTCTTTCAGACTTAGAGCGAGATGTGTATATTATTCTTATATTGGATTTGATGATGTTTTGGTTTTCTTTACTTTCTTTCTGTGATTAATCTTCACCTTGGGCTTCTCTTATTTTACTTGCGTGGTTGTGTTTCCGCCAATTGGCGAAGAGCCAGCTCCCGCTTGGGGATGCCTATATTATTCTTGTTATGTACTGGTTTTGGATTAAAATTTACAAAGGAGGTGCTGCCCAAATTTTAAATGACAGAACATTTTCAAAATTTAGTATACATCCACTTGCATGTCTATAAAAATTTACTTATACATTAAAAGAAGCACTTGATTTCATTTATACCCTTCTTTTT
Source organism: Agapanthus africanus (assembly GCA_030015575.1). Lineage (NCBI taxonomy): Eukaryota > Viridiplantae > Streptophyta > Magnoliopsida > Asparagales > Amaryllidaceae > Agapanthus > Agapanthus africanus. Next base: position 426,891,145 of record CM057340.1, read on the forward strand.
AAACTTCATCTCCACTATTTTCCTAAAAAGGTTTAGATTTCTAGGTTTTCGGCTTTCTTGGGTTACGGTGGGGTCCAATAGACTTCATGTTATCCAAGTGCCGGTCATGTGCCATTTCTGGGTCGTGACAGCTTCCCTGATTTAGACGAAATGATGTAGAGGCCGTATGGTTATACGTGCAGGGTTCCGATCATATACGTGTACTAGCTACACGGATTTATGTTCGAACGGTTAATATTAGCGGGCTTAGGATTAAGCCGCATTATTGAATCAAGTATTGATTTAATAATGATCTAGTATTATATTATTGGATTATTTTATCTCTTGGTATTATATTTTTTATAGTACGAACACGGGTATGTATATATGGTTTACGTATTCTTGTATTTATACAAGAATGCTTCTAGATGAGGATACCTCATTATTTTTGTTTCTATTTATTAGAAATGGAAAATAAGTTGGAGGGGTGAGGTGGTTTTGAGCATGGTGAGAAGCATGGCTATTGCTTTTTTATTTATTTGTGAAAACTATTCAAGCATGGCTTGATATTTTATTTGGAAAAAAATATTATGAGATATCTTTTTTCAAGCTATTCTTCATTCATTCTCTCTTAGCTATTTTCTCTCTTCTCTTGACTTCTTCTTCCTCAAACCATAACCCCTCTCATGAGTTAAGAAATATAGGGTTTATGAGATAAACAAGTCTAATTAACACACTCTACATCTTCTAAACTACCTAGATTAGTAAACTTGGTCTTTTAGTCACCTTCTTTTTGAGGTTGAAGCTTGAACCACAAACTCTCAGATGGATCGTCTTTGACGCGAGGAGACCGAAGACCAAGATCGATCCCGACGGACTAGGAGCCAAGGAAGGGTACTTTGAAGACCCGAAGGACTTGATCTCATAGGTATAATCTCTTTCATAGTAGATTAGTATCTATGAAGTTTTTGCTATCTAGGGCTTATTGTAGTTCTTGGGATATAATCAGTCATATTTATTGCACATTTGTACGATCATTTTCCCTATTTTTATTAATTACTAAATGGTGTTATCTGTAATTTAAGAACATATGCGGGTTTCTGTGTAAAAAGATTTTGTCATATGTTTCTTAATTTATAATTAATACAATTGGGGGGAATATATGCATATCATATTTAAATAAAATATCCATGTGATTCTTAATTATGAAAATATGCATATCTTATCATATCAAATATTCTTAACCATTATTATTAAAATGTGCATATCATATCATATCATATCATATCATATCCATTAAGTAATTTATTTAAAAATTGGTTAGAATATTATCTCAAATAAACCCAATGTTATTAATGATTTGATTTAGGATATTGTGCAGGTATTAAAATAATAAATCAGATCAGGGCTACAAACATAAGTAGGAGATCCACATTAAATCGAGTTAGCAAACCAAATCTGCCGAATTTTAGGAGCAAATTGAAGAATCTTGCAACTGCAGAGAGAAAGAAATATTCTCAAAATATATTCATCAGAAAAATCTCCTAAAATCAAGAAAAGAATGCATAAAAAATCTGGAGGTGCGATAACATTGACAGGCGGCGGAACCGCGGTGAAATGGGGTTAAATGCGGCGGAACCACGGTCACTTAGTGGTCGTTGGATGTGAAATTTTAGGGCCATGATCGTCTTTTCACATACATCGAGATGACGTCTAGGGTTTCAAGTTCCAGAGCATATATAAAAGACCGAGCATGAATCTATCAATCAATCAATCTATCCATCGATCTATCTATCGAGCAATCTAGGCTTTTTAGTTCTTTTAGGTTTTTTTCAGCAATCAAATTTTGTAATGCAAAAGTTTCAATAAAAGGCAGTTTTCTTTTAATTTTGTCTCATTACTTTCCGCATTTATTTTCTGCATTTATTTTCCACACTTTTCTTTTTTGTTTTTTTCTTATGGGTTCCTTATTCTTTTACCTTTCCTCGTTTACTTTGTTTTTCCCAATGAGTGAGTACATTCTCACTTGTTAGGGTTTGTAGGAAAGAGTAGTATAATGGATGAAAAAATCTTTAAATTTCTTCTTATGTTTTAATTTTTATAAATTTTAACAAAGAGAGTCTCAACCCTCTTATTCGAGCGTGCTACCAATTCATGATAGTTGCGACCTCGATTTGAGATTCGTTAATACTTGCTTTGTTGAGGGCTTGAGATAAATAAGGATCAATGGAAGGACAAGAGTCAGTAGAAGAAAACCCTAATCCCTCCAAGTACCCTAATCTACCTTCATCGCTATTTCTCTAGTATTAAATAATTAAAAAATAAAAAGAATTATTTTTAAAACTCCATCCTTTAACTAGACAATCCGAAAAACCCTACAAGTCCTTCTCTTAAGAAATTTTCAAATATCTTTGTATAAAACGATAAAAATCACACATTTCTTTATTAACTCGTCTAAAATAAGAAAGATAATTTACCATTTCCCTGTGACGACCCGTGCTCACTATCGGCTAGCTATTGCGACACCGTTATTGATTGCGATAACTAGGAAGCATACAAAGACTCAATTTTTGAAAACAATCAAATGACGCCGTTGCCGGGGAAACGGTAGCAATATTTTTCTTGCTCGGGTTGATTTTTTTTCATAAATAAAAAAACAAAAAACATTTTTTTTTAAAAATAAAAATAAAAACCGCATTTTGTATTTTTAACGATTCTTGCGAGTTTTCCAAGAAATCTGGAGCACTTGGAGCGAACCAATGGAGATTAAGAGAATTTCAGATAGGAGCAGATGAGTATTGGAGTGCAGTGCCAAAATTTAGAGGGGAGATCTCACCCAAAGGCGGCGGAACCGCGGCCATTTGGGTCATTTGGCGGCTGAACTGCGCCAAATTGGGGATCAAGGCCCCTAAATTTAACTGGTATTATTTTATCTTCTTCCTCTCTCCTCTGAAGGTCTAATAAACTGTTTCTACCTGCAGGATTCTTTGCAAACCGTGTCGCTAAAAAAATCTTTTTGCGTGTTTTAGATTTTGGATTGTTTTGCATATTTAAAACGGATATTAAGGGACAAGAAATCCAAAATCCAGATTAGGTGGGGATTTCATCACCCTTCCTAAACCCCAAAAATCACAAATAAGCATACGCATCATCCTATATTAATAAAAAAATTCTAGATCAAGCCTCTGAGGACAGCCGCGCTCAATTAGGACAATGGAGGGTCATGGGTAATCTATTATTTATCCACATTTTTCTTATGGTGTCTAAGGCAAGTGCGACTAAAGAAAGTGGTTTACTTAATTAGGCTTGCTATTTCGGTGATTCATATAGCGGATATCTTCCACTTACCTGGCATTTACATGGCTGCAAGATTGATAAGGAGGTGATAGAGAATTTATCTTATGTCTTGTCCTTTGGAAGTCTAAGAGCGGTCTAGTGATTTGACCTAGGTGACCCTAGATTTCGGGATTGTTTGTGCATGTTTGTGATTGGTTAAGTCGAGTCCCACTTTCAAAGCAAAACAATTTCAAAAATAAAAAAAAAAGCTTTAAAAATAACCATTTCACCCTCTTTTCTTTTCATCTCAAATTTTTTTCATTCTTTTATGATGGGTAACCCAAACCGACCAACTCTTGGTGAGCTTTGCTACACACAACCAGATATTTCTTTATATCGTTATTTCTTTGGTAGAACTTCCGACCCCACCATTTCTTTAAGGGATAGGATAAAGAGCTCTAGAAATAACAGTTGGACACCTCACTCAAGTTCTTATAACCGTGTCAAAATTCAACACCTTCTTATACTGATAATCTTTTTAAGGCTAGTGAGGAAACTTTTAAACCCATGTCCATTACAGAGAATATTGCGAAGGCCCGCAGCCAAAGTTTCATACCTTTCACTACTCCAAAACCCTCAGGACAACAATTACAATCATTTTTATATGAACATGTTGATACTCCTTTTAAGGCGAATATGACAACTTTTACACCCATGATCATTGCTGAGCAAATTGCAAAAGCTATTCGCCAACAATTCAACCAATCCCAATCTTCTGCATATCACAATGTTGATCCTAATCCTATTTATGAAAATTGGATACACCCTTCTAATTCTTATCATCAGTACTAAACTTTTACACCCTATCATGTTGATATTTCTCTTGAAGCCAATGCGACAATTTGTAAACCCATTTTTATTGCGGAACACATTGAACTCATCCGTAGCCAACAATTAAACACATTCCAATCATACTCAACTGTTGCATCTTATCTAGACAGTGCTTCGGAACATCAATTAGGAAGTTCCACGGTTCAAAGAGAATCCTTCATTAAAACTTCTTCACAAACCATGTCTAGTCTTGAAGTAGAGTTGGAATCGAGTAGTGAGAAAGAACCAGGGATCCCTCATAGTCAACCTAAAACCAATTCTTTTGATCTCAACACCTTCCATCCTGAACCCCAACCGAATATATTTAATGTTCAACCGCTTAATAATCTAATTGATGAGGTGTCCGAGAATAACATGTTTGACTTTTTCAATCATGAGTTGAAAGAGAGCCTTACACCATTCTAAATCAAACTGATCCTTATCCGACTAAACTTGACATTTCAAATCTTTCAATTCTATCGAGTGAACCTAGTGATCCATCGATTGAGGATAATATAATTGATGAATTTTTAGAGAACTATTCGTTTGGTTTGACTGACAGTGCTAGTGAGATCAATGTTGAGAATATCTTTGAAGATGAACTCGTTATGTTGGATGAGTTGGATTCACCGACTCATCATGTCCCTTCCAGTGAATGTGAACATTTTCTTGTACATTTAACCGATCCTATTCTTACCACCAACCTATCCTGTTGGTTGTAGTAGCAACTCTAGTTAGGTTACAACATCATAAAATAGTAAACTTTTAAATTTTAGAGGGCTATTACAAACAAACTACGAATCGTAACTAGAGTTTAGGGTAACAACAACTATATAGGAAGTCTAAACTAAAGGAAAAGGGAATACAACCTTTGTAGCCAACTCCTTCACACTTTTAGACTCCTATGGCTTTGCTCAAAGCTTCGATCAACTCCGCTTAAGGTCCTTCATCGTCTACGATGATACACCCGGAGATTTCTAGGTCAAGCTCTTTGCTTCACAAAAACAAGATGAAGTGGAGCAAACACTCTACACTAAAGGGCTAGGGTAGTGTAGAATGGTTATGTGGTTTGTATACTCTCTTAAAAACCCTTTCTTTTTAATTCCCTCACTCTTTTTAAAACTCAAGAGAGCTTGAAGAAGGAGGAAGATGAAGATGGCAAAAGCTTTTGTCAATATTGTGAAAAAACTTAATCCAAAAAGAAAAAGAAAAGAATGTATATATGAGACACTCTAAAATATAACCATGGTTAACATAATATCTAGATATTTTGTGGATGAGTCAAAGAACAAAAGGAAATATAACTAGGGTTAAAGTCAAAGGGCCAACAAGAAGTGTGTGGAAGAAATGAGCCATTTAGCTAATTTCCTTTTTTCTTTAATTCATTACAAATATGTAGATATTTGTCAACCATGTGAGTCTTATATTGCCATCTCCTATGTATCAACAACCATGATACATGTGTATGTATGTATGTATGTGTGTGTGTGTGCATTCACATCATCATGTGCATGTATAAACATATATGTATACATGCATCCATACAATCAAAAGAAAATGTTTAATTAAAAGTGAGCTAAAATTCAATATTAAATCAACACTTGATTTAATAAATCGGTAACATCAAATATGACCTGACCAATAGTAAACGCCCAATTAAAATACGGCATCACATACTCGCATTTAATCGAGCTCCCGCACATATCTCAAATGCACACCACATTGTTTCGCCTGAGCTAGAAAATCCTGTATGGGACTCTAAGACTCGTCAATACGCTGGCTGCAGGCGATGATCATATCTAAACACCTACAATCCGCAAGCGGTCAGCTAAACATAACGACCATCCGGGTATTGAGCGATCAGAAGAAAAACAAGCGAACCCGTCAAAACTCCCGTCGAGCCATTGGCAACACTTACCGTACAGTCCGGTCTCTTCGTCTGATATGCTGCATATCAATTCTAGGGATGGAATCGTCGAGCCGTAATAAATCAATAAGTCATGTCGATATGGACTATGACCGGTCGAGAAACTACTGATAACACTTATCAGTAAATCTCATCATCCCTGGCCAGGGACTTCAAGTCAGAGCCAATCGCACATTGCACAACATCAACTCCCAATACCGGGAGAGACGAAACCCCTCCTATCGCTCACTTTCTCCATGTGTCTCGGGACTATACCCAAAAGCCACCTGTTTGCACGACTCAGTAGAGCCGTGGTAGGGTGGAAATCAAAGTACAGTGAGAGAACACACATAACTCTATGACGATCTCGGGTCTACAGACTAACCTGTACCAGTGTCACCAGAGAATTGCTATCCGATGATAGATATAATACCATATAGGAATTCTCGGTGAGTCCGTTCAGTGTACTCAGTTTCCACTGAGCTCCCGTATACAATCTTCGATGTCACAACACCAATGGATATTGGATCATCCATCGCCCATCATATGGGTCAAGAAACGTATACGCTAGTCTACTCTGGAATATCGATGCCCTGTCTCGATATACCTACGACTAGAAACATTTAAGGATATGCTTATAGACCACACATGCCTCACTAGTATGATCTCCATCATAGCCATGGAAGTTAAGCAAATATCCTCAGGGCTTTATCAACCTGTATCAAATGAACAATATCATGTAAACATGTCAGATAAAGTAAAACCAGATAGCATACTATCATGTCGAGCAAGAAAATCATCTATACATATATATATGTCCAAGCATCCACTATACATATAATGGCCTCTAGGGCATATATATATCCAACAATCTCCCACTTGCACTAAGGCCAATTATTGGCATATCTCATACCCAACATCTCAAAAAATCGCTCATGTTGCGGCTGTGGAAGGGCCTTGGTGAGTGGATCTGCGGTGTTATTCTTTGTGTTTACTCTCCGAATCTCGATCTCTTGGCGATCTACTATCTCCCGGATCAAATGATATCGCCTGAGGATGTGTCTGGACTTCTGATGGGATCTGGGTTCTTTGGCCAACGCCATAGCTCCATTATTATTACAATACAATGGTATTGGATCAATAATGGTTGGAACTACTCCTAGCTCCGCGATGAACTTCCTCATCCAGATGGCTTCCTTGGTAGCATCATTTGCAGCAATATACTCAGCTTCCATCGTGGAGTCTGCAACGGTATCCTGTTTGGAATTCCTCCAACATACTGTCCCTCCATTGAGGGTAAATACAAACCCTGAGATAGATTTACTGTCATTCTTATCACTTTGGAAGCTAGAATCGGTAAAGGCCTCCATTTGGAGATTCCCATTACCGTACACTAAGAACAATTCTTTAGTCCTTCGCAAGTACTTAAGAATGTTCTTCACGGCTATCCAGTGTTGCTCCCCTGGGTTGGATTGATACCTACTCACTACAGCTAGTGCATAAGCTAAATCAGGGCGAGTACATATCATCACGTACATTATAGATCTTACGGCTGAAGCGTAGGGTATAATACTCATGCGGGCTCTCTCTTCATCAGTCTTCGGACAGAAGTCCTTAGAGAGAGTGATTCCATGGAAAGCGGGCAAGGCACCACTCTTGGAATATTCCATACTAAACATTTTTAGGATGGTATCAATGTACTTTGATTGGGACAATCCCAATAACCTCTTGGATCTATCTCTATAGATCCTTATGCCCAAAATGCACGAGGCATCACCCAAGTCCTTCATGGAGAACCTTTGTGATAAGAATAGTTTGACCGATTGTAGCATATGAATACCATTTCCTATCAAGAGAATGCCATCCACGTACAATACGAGGAAAGTGACAGTACTCCCCACAGTTTTCTTATAAATGCATGGTTCATCTATATTTTTGATAAAATCAAATTCTTTGATTGTATCATCAAAACAGATGTTCCAGCTCCGAGATGCCTGTTTTAATCCATAAATGGATTTAAGCAACCTACACGCCTTTTCGCTTCTCCCACTGTCAATCAAGTCCTCTGGCTGATCCATAAAAACGCACTCTTCTAAATCACCATTTAGAAATGCAGTTTTAACGTCCATATGCCAGATTTCATAGTCGTAGTGAGCAGAAATAGCAAGTAGGATCCGAATGGATTTAAGCATTGCTACTGGAGAGAAAGTTTCATCATAGTCCTATCCTGGTCTTTGACGAAAACCTTTCGCTACAAGCCTTGCTTTATAGGTCTTTACCTGTCCATCTACACCAATCTTTTTCTTAAAGATCCATTTGCACCCCACGGGTTTTATCTCAGGAGGTGCAACGTCCAAAGTTTATACTTTGTTGGTGTACATGGACTCCATTTTAGATCTCATGGCATCCAGCCACTTCACTGAGTCACAACTCGTGATAGCCTGCTGAAAACTAGTAGGGTCATCATCATCCATGATGCAATCTTCCCTATCACCATCAATGAGAAAACCATAGTATCTCTCCGGTGAGCGAGAAGTTCTACTAGATCTCCGGAGCGGCTGAGGTTCTTGATGTTCTACTGCAACATCAGGTTCAACCAATTCTTCATGAGTAATTTGTGTCTCTAGAACCTCTTCTAATTCTACCTCATTGCCATCAGTACTATTTGTAAAAATTTTATTTTCCAAAAATGTGGCATGTTGAGAAACAAACACTTTTTGTTCCTCCTTGTGGTAGAAAAGATATTCATATGAATGTTTTGGATATCCCACAAATGTATACATGACCGATCCTGTCTCGAGTTTATCCGGATTCTGCTTTTTGACATAAGCCGGACAACCCCATATCCTAACTCTTTTAAGAGATGGTCTCTTCCCACACCACATCTCATATGGAGTGGTAGACACGGTCTTGGTTGGAACCCTGTTCAATAGATAAATTGCTGTCTCTAATGCATGTCCCTAAAAGGAAAGCGGTAACTCAGCATCACTCATCATGGACCGTACCATATCTAATAGGGTATGATTTCTCCGTTCTGACACACCGTTGTGCTGTGGTGTGTAAGGAGGAGTGGGCTGAGAGAGAATCCCATTCTCTTTTAAGAAGTCTGAAAACTCAGTGCTTAAATACTCTCCACCTCGATCTGATCGATGTTTCTTGATATTCGAGCCAGTTTGCTTTTCTACTTCAAGTTTGTACTCCTTGAATTTCTCGAAAGCTTCGGATTTATACTTCAATAAAAACACGTGTCTGAATCTTGAGAAATCATCAGTAAAAGTGATGAAGTATGAAAAACTGCCTCTAGCATGTGTAGACATTGGTCCGCATACATCACTATGTATGAGGCTTAAGAGTTCTGTAGCTCTCTCTCCGTGTCCTATAAACGGAGTTTTGGTCATTTTATCTTTGATGCAAGACTGACAAGTAGCATAAGATTTATATTCAAAAGGATTCAAATATCCATCTTTATGTAGCTTGTTTAGTCTTGTTTCATTAATATGACCAAATCTACAATGCCAAAGAAAAGATTCATTTATATCTGAAATCTTTCTTTTATTTGTATGTTGTATATTGAAAACTGTGTGTTAGTTTAGGACATAAATTCCGTTACTTAGTGTACTATACCCAATCAACTGTTGATTCAAGTTAATGTTCATAACATTATTTTGCAACACAAAATGATATCTTTCATTATCCAACAAAGATACGGATATTATATTACATAGCTTACCAGGTCTAAAATAACAAGGGTTCAAAACCAAAATACATCCTGAAAGCAACCCCAGACGATACTCTCCTACAGATACAACATGTACATTGGAACCATTTCCAACCCGTAGAGTGTGGTCCCCGGTATTCAAAACTCTAATGTTTCTCAATCCCTGCACACAATTGCAGATGTGAGAACCAGAACTGGTATCTAATACCCAAGATGCAGAGTTTAAAGAAAAACAGTTTTCAGTTACAAACACACCTGAAGTGGAAGCATCAATATGCTTCTTCTTCTTGAGATCTGCAAGGTACAAAGCACAATTGCATTTCCAATGTCCCGACTTGTAGCAGTAAAAACATTCTCCTTTTCCACTTCCCACGGCCCCAGACTTGTCTTTCCCCTTCGCCTTTTCAACTCCACCTCTCGGCTTGGCGGGATTCTTCTTCTTCTTTCCCCTAGCCTTGGCTTTTGGGACTGAAGAAGAAGATGGCCCATAAAGCAGAGCGGGAGTTTTCGCTATCTTAAGCGTGCTCTCTGTACTTCTTAACATATTGAGAAGTTCAGGCAATGATTTCTCCAAATCGTTCATATTGTAGTTAACTATGAACGGAGCAAAGGCAGGGGGAGAGACTGTAGAACAATATATGTATATTGCTCATTATCCATGGCCCATCCCAGTTCCTCAAGTTCTTCTATAAGACCAATCATCTTCAGAACATGTTCTCTTACTGATGTGCCAGCGGCCATATGTATCTGAAACAACTTTTTAGATGCCTCGTATCGTAAAGTGCGAGATTGCTCTTCATACAACTCTTTTGTATGAAGAAATATGGATTATACATCCATATTCTCGTGTTGCTTCTAATGAATACAGTCCATAGAAGAAAGCGCGAGGCACTTGGCCGTGTTACAGTCAATATCCCATGTTTTTCGGATCTCCCTATCTGAAACAGATGATTCAGGTCCTGGGACGGGTGGGGCTTTGGTAGTGAGGACATATGATATTTTATCATATGTGAGTGCAATGTTCAAGTTTCTCAACCATTCTTTATAATTCGGTCTAGTCAGTTTGTTTTTCTCTAACAGAAGTTTCAGTCCCGTCATAGGTATCTGCCATTAGGAGAGAGAAAAGAATACACTCAGCGAAATGCTCTTGCAAAGATCATATTGGTTTTTATCTTATCTAATCGATGTCTCCCACTGCTTTTATCAAATTTTCTTTAAAACCTCAAAAAGAAAAGTAGCCAGGATTAACTACACTCTACAGTTTCGCTAACCGGTCAGCCAGGCCAGTGTCAGTACTTTGAGGGAGGTTCCTCGTGCTTTTGGACGGACCTAATTAAAATAAACCTTGTTTTCCCAGAGGTCAAACCCCGTTGACACCTTTCTAGACACCTACTGGATTAGCTAATTGTAAATTGCAAAACTCTCCTGAGAGTAACTCTTACTCACAGTGGGATCAGGATCCAACTATCACATAGATGGTATGCAATCTCATTGCAAATTTCAACTCTTAAAACTCCCGATTTTGTTTTTACCCCTAGCAACTTATGACCTTGGCTATGGACAACATATCATAAGTATTAGCCAAGTTCTACCCGTCATTTTGAGATTAACTAGACCCACCCATGTGACCCTTGACTATGATCAACATAATCACATGAATGTCCTAACTAATCGCATCATATGCTTTGTAGGAAGACATCACTTAGCTACCGTACACTACGCCTTGACTATGATAAACATTCGTAGCACGAATACTAAGTACTCTGTTTCCTAAAATGACGAAGGCTGCGGATGGTTTTTATGAAAACCTTTAACGCTTTAAACTTGATTTCGTTGTAGAATCTAAATAGCTTTAGAAAAGGAGTGGCTTAAGCTCCGCATCTTTTGAAACTTGCTTTTTCATAAAAAGAGTTGAGTGGGTTTCAAATCCGATTCTACAACATCATTAGGTTTCTTTTCTTTTACATTAATCTCATTAATGTATTCCCATCATTTAAGTTCCTGAGCCATTACAGAAAGAAACGAAAAACAGTATTACATATCACATATATAACAATATTACATTCGTCTCAGATATTAAGCAATCACATCACAGAATAATCAGCAGCAGAAACACATATATGAAAATATAGGATATACTAGGAACTCCATATTTTATATTTAGCCTACGATAGAAAATACGGATTCCACGGTCGTGATGAATAGCCAAGTCCACACCCTTAGACCCCTACGAGAGCGGCAAGTGACCCTTCCAATTCTGGAGTTTAGAAGACCCGGTTTCGACTCCTCGAGATGGCCTCCCACTGAACTCCAGAACCCGGTCACTCATGCTCCCCTCCTTGGGTCTATCCTAATGCGGAAAAGTAAAATATACATCAATGGAGACATCATCCTCAACCCGGATGTGCCCCAATAAAAGAATAATATATACAATGAATTTTTCATGAATGAAAAGATAAACTCTCGTCTCATATAACATTCAATCACGACGATCCTATACATCATATCACATCAACAATTGAAAAGCATAGACGACGTTAAAATATATCAATCAACACATCAACATACCCACTGTTGTAATAGATCTCAACACTTGAACCTGCATAAAAAATTTCCAGAGAGCATATATAGTACCTACAGATCAATGCGAGAACGCACGGTCCAAGCCTCACCAACGGCGCCGCGGAACCGCCGCAAATACCCCTATTTGGCCACGGTTCCACGGTCGTTGTGTCGAGTTAGGCGCTCGTTTTTCTTGGGGATCCACAGAAAACCCTGCTCTATTTTCTGAATATTTTTAATTACAAAAATTCCAACTTTTGAAAAAATTTCTAGTGAGCATGCAAAAAACACATTTTTCATGTTCGATTGAGTTTTTAAACGTCGTCTAGTTTACCCTAAAGCTCTAGCTAGGCTCTGATACCATGTTGGTGTGTAGTAGCACCTCTAGTTAGGTTACAAAATCATAAAATAGTGAACTTTTAAATTTTAGAGGGCTATTACAAACAAACTACGAATCATAACTAGAGTTTAGGGTAATAATAACTATATAGGAAGTCTAAACTAAAAGAAAAGGGAATACAACCTTTGTATCCAACTCCTTCACTCTTTTAGACTCCTATGTCTTTGCTCAAAGCTTCGATCAACTCCTCTTGAGGTCCTTCATCGTCTACGATGATCCACTCGGAGATTTCTAGGTCAAGCTCTTTGCTTCACAAAAACAAGATGAAGTGGAGCAAACACTCTACACTAAAGGGATAGGGTAGTGTAGAATGGTTATGTGGTTTGTATACTCTCTTAAAAACCCTTTCTTTTTAATTTCCTCACTCTTTTTAAAACTCAAGAGAGCTTGAAGAAGGAGGAAGATGAAGATGGTAAAAGCGTTTGTCAATATTGTGAAAAAACTTAATCCAAAAAGAAAAAGAAAAAGAATATATATATATGAGACACTCTCAAATATAACCATGGTTAACATAATATCTAGATATTTTTTGGATGAGTCAAAGAACAAAAGGAAATATAACTAGGGTTAAAGTCAAAGGGTCAACAAGAAGTGTGTGGAAGAAATGAGTCATTTAGCTAATTTCCTTTTTTCTTTAATTCATTACAAATATGTAGATATTTGTCAACCATGTGAGTCTTATATTGCCATCTACTATGTATCAACAACCATGATACATGTGTATGTATGTATGTGTGCATTCACATCATCATGTGCATGTATAAACATATATGCATACATGCATCCATACAATCAAAAGAAAATGTTTAATTAAAAGTGAGCTAAAAGTCAATATTAAATCAACACTTGATTTAATAAATCGGTTACATCAAATACGACCCGACCAATAGTAAATGCCCGATTAAAATACGGAATCACATACTCGCATTTAATCGAGCTCCCGCACATATCTCAAATGCACACCACATTGTTTCGCCTGAGCTAGAAAAATCCTGTGTAGGACTCTAAGACTCGTCAATATGCCGGCAGTAGGCGATGATCATATCTAAACACCTACAAGCCTCAAGCGGTCAGCTAAACGTAACGGCCATCCGGATATTGAGCGATCAGAAGAAAAACAAGCGAACCCGTCAAAACTCCCGTCGGGCCATTGGCAACACTTACCGTACAGTCCGGTCTCTTCGTTTCATATGCTGCATATCAAGTCTAGGGATGGAATCGTCGAGCCCTAATAACTCAATAAGTTATGTCGATATGGACTATGACCGGTCGAGAAACTACTGATAACACTTATCAGTAAATCTCATCAGCCCTGGTCAGAGACTTCAAGTAAGAGCCAATCGCACATTGCACAACATCAACTCCCAATACCGGGAGAGACGAAACCCCTCCTATCGCTCACTGTCTCCATGTGTCTCGGGACTATACCCAAAGCCACCTATTTGCACGACTCAGTAGAGCCGTGGTAGGGTGGAAATCAAAGTACAGTGGGAGAACACACAAGACTCTATGACGATCTCGGGTCTACAGACGAACCTGTACCAGTATCACCAGAGAAATTCTATCCGACGATAGATATAATACCATATAGGAATTCTCGGTATGTCCGTTCAGTGTACCCAGTCTCTACTGAGCACCCGTATACAATCTTCGATGTCACAACACTAATGGATATGGGATCATCCATCGCCCATCATATGGGTCAAGAAACGTATACGCTAGTCTACTCTGGAATATCGATGCCCTGTCTCGATATACCTACGACTAGGAACATTTAAGGATATACTTATAGACCACACATGCCTCACTAGTATGATCTCCATCATAGCCATGGAAGTTAAGCAAATATCCTCAGGGCTTTATCAACATGTATCAAATGAACAATATCAAGTAAACATGTCAGATAAAGTAAAACTAGATAGCATACTATCATATCGAGCAAGAAAGTCATCTATACATATATACATGTCCAAGCATCCACTATACATATAATGGCCTCTAGGGCATACATATATCCAACATATCCGATATGCAAAATGATATTCAGCCTTCATTTCCCACATCTGGATCAACATTGCTCGACATCCAAGTTTGTTTACCCATTTTAATACACACTTTCTTTGGTTCTTCTCATCTTCTTTCAATTCCACCGAGATTTGATGAATCGCACTCGGATATTTTGAGTTCTATGATTTTTGAAAGTCCACTTGATTTAGACTCTTTTAAGAATAAGGGAGATGATCTTTTCGAGTTTCCTACCTCCATAATTTCTGACAAATCAAGTGTTTTGAATTCTGTTGCACAACACATTGACCTTGAAACTTTCAACCTTCCTAGTGCATTTTCCTATTCCACTGATATAGATATCGATTCCTTTCTTTCCGATGAGATAATCATATGGAACATCGATGCAAGTTTCGAAGTTATTTTCGTCGAAGAACTGACGTTCCTTGAAGACTTGGATGCTGTGATGAATCAATCTCCACCGGAAATTTATGCGGCTCTATTTGAGGCCGAAGAAGTTGAACCACCACCCCTTCTTCTAATCACATATGAGAATGCGACTATTTCACCTATTCCTTATTTTTCACAATTTCGTTTTCAATCACATTCACTTTTTCGTTTCCACCAACCGAGACATAAATCCTTTCGATTACACCTCTTATCTTCCCCCCACACCATCTCTTATCGTTATTCTCATTTTTGTTTCTTCTACTCGAGAGATGATACAATCTCTATTGTTATACAGTCTCGAGTCTTCTTCACGTCTATCCGTTACACCATCTTTCACCAACCATGGTGTTAACTTGATAAAATATTTGAATGGTTGGTTTTAACTTTTGGTCTATATAAAGCTTTGTGTAGACCGATAATATTTCCCCCCTCTTATGTTGAATTTCAATATTTAGTAATGAAACAACTATTTTACTCAAGTTTGGGGGGAAGAAGAAAATATTTTTAAAATGGCTCTTGAAAGAAAGGAAATTTTTGCATGATTATGAGCCAAAGACAAGTTTGGAGTAGGATTTTACTGTCATTCACTCTTGACCCCATTTTTTTTATACAATCTTTGAAAACCTTTTCTCCTAGTCTTCAGGTTTTGAGCTTACAGGACAACATCAGTGAGGACACTGCTGTAAACAAGTTTGGGGGAGGGGGTTTGTATTTATTCACGTATAATTTTGTAAAAAATACCTAGAAGATTTTGAAAGTAAAAGTTAGAAAATGAAAAATACATATGAAAAAGAGGAAGAGACTTAAGAAATGCAAGAAAATTAGATGTTTTAGAACGAAGCTACTAATACGTGGTCATGAGCTGTTGTCGCAAGGGTTAGTAAGATGAAGAAATTACTAGTCTGCAGATAGAAATAAGTCTGAAAAATAGTCCTTATTCTTGAGTCCAAACTTCTGAATGTTGATACCCTACTATACGCACTTGCACACATCTTGAAACTTGCGATAATAGAGGATACTTTGAAATACTCTTGATTGAAAACCTTAGTATAAAAAACAAAATCAACAAAATATAAATGGTGCATAAAATAAAATTTAAAAGAAAAATGAAAACTGGTTTTGTAATTACTTAAGACAGCATAAAAAAAATACAGCGAGGGTGCCTTAGACCGGCTGGTTTGGGGGTCACTGCTAAGCCTTAGGTGTTACAAGATTAGGATATTGGTAAGTACGACTTAATAAGTGAGCACATTCGGTAATCGGTTGATTAGCGCCTCAAAAAGTATTAACGGTCAAATGAAGAATGTGTGAGAAAATCCATTTAAAATATCACTGACTAAAAAGTACTAAGGAATATGGACAAAGGGTATGAAAGCTTGAATTGAATTCTCCAAGTGTAGGGATGTCTTTTACACACACGTGGGGGTATATGATTGATATTTGGAGGAGAGGTAGGGAGCAAGACTAAAGACGATGTTTTATTGAGTGAGGATGTGATTTCCGATATCTTTTCATGACCATTAAGATAGGGCTCATGACAACTAAAACGCTAGTGTAGCTTGAAACTCTTAATTTCAAGTTTTTGTTTTATATGTTCCTTATCTTTGCATGTAATTTTCGTTTTCTTTCCTTTATTTTATGAATCTTTAGGATTTTTTAGGCGTAATCCGATGAAAACCCTCAAAAGACATCACTCCTCCTACCAAGGATACCTAGAGATTTAACGGCTTGTTGCACGAGATAAGTGCAATCGTGTTGCCTATGAAAGTGTGCCCGATTTTTTTTCTTTTAAAAATAAAACAGTTTGCTTGGGATGATCAAAAAATAAGTTTGGGGGTATTTGATCAGCCATATTTATTGCACATTTGTACTGTCATTTTCTCTATTTTTATTAATTACTAAATGGTGTTATTTGTAATTTAAGAAGATATGTGGGTTTATGTGTAAAAAGATTTTGTCATATATTTCTTAAGTTTTAATTAATACAATTGCGGGAATATATGCATATCATATTTAAATAAAATATCCATGTGATTCTTAATTATGAAAATATGCAGATCATATCATATCAAATATTCTTAACCATTATTATTAAAATATGCATATCATATAATATCATATATATTAAGTAATTTATTTAAAAATTGGTTGGAACATTATCTCAAATAAACCAAATACTATTAATGATTTGATTTGAGATATTGTGCATGTATTAAAATAATAAATCAGATCAGGGCTACAAACATAAGTAGAATATCCACATCAAATCGAGTTAGCAAACCAAATCAGCCGAATTTTAGGAGCAAATTGAAGAATTTCGGAACTGCAGAGAGAAAGAAATATTCTCAAAATATATTCATCAGAAAAATCTCCCAAAATCGAGAAAAGAAAGCAAAAAAAATCTGGAGGCGCGATAATATCAACAGACGGTGGAACCACGGTGAAATGGGGTTAAAGGCGGCAGAACCATGGTCACTTAGTGGCCGTTGGATGCGCAATTTCAGGGGCATGATCGTCTTTTCACATATATCGAGATGACATCTAGGATTTCTGTAGGGTTACCTTGCACGGCCACTGGGTTTCGGAAGGTATCAACCATGCCGTTTTCAAAAAATTGCGATGCTAAACAACCCTAGACTAAGAATCTTAACTAGAGAATTAGACGAAACAAGCATGTAAACATCTTTACATCTAAGTGAACAAGGAATACAACCTTTGTAGACCGGTCCCTCACTTCAAATGCTCCGTGTAGTAGTCCCTTCGCTCCAAGTAGGGATCTCCCGGACTCTAGTAAGGCTCCACAAGATGAAATGAACAAGCTCGCTTGATGTCTTCGAGGCCAAAAATGATCTACGTCGTGGTGACACTAACTCAAGCTACCTTTTCACCAATTAGGAATTAGTGAAGCAAACAACCTAAACTAAATGGCTAATCTATTGTAGGTTGATGAAGTAGAAATTTTTCTCACTTTAGAAATATTTTTCTCACTAATTTTCTTCAACTCCTAAAAACCTAGAGAGCTCTCTCTTGATCAAGAAGAAGATGAAGCCAATAATGTTATGGCAACCATGGGTGAGAAATATCTCATATAAATCATGTAGATACTTAACCATGGCTTTAGATAATGGTTAGGTTAATAAATATCTAAGGTAAGACAAAATTAGTGGACTAAGTCAATTGTTCCACAAGCTTTAACCATGTGTTAATTTCCAACTAATTTTTATTTACTTTAAATAAATAAACCCCACATTATCATAAGCATGGTGTTAGTCTCATACACCCATGTTGCATGTAGCAATAAGCATGACACAATAATATATATCACATATATATTAAGTGTACACAAGTGAGAAAAAGAAGTGCTTAAGTGAGCTAATATTAGTTAATGTAAATTAATATATCAAATATACAATTATACATTAAATTATTAAATCAACACTTGATTTAATAATCCGGCTATATCACATATAACCGACTAATATCATATGTATCAACTTATCGAATCAACACTTGATTCGATAACCCGGCTATATCATATATAACCGACCGATATCACATATCGCGAGAATAGAATACGGTATCACATACACGTATTAATCTTTGTCCCGCACATATCACATATGTTCTCCTACTTCTTTTCGCATGAGCTAAAAAACCTATAGGATTCTAAAGACTCGTCAATACGCCGGCAGTAGGTGACGATCATATCAGTCACCCACAAGCCATCAGCGGTACTAGCTGGACGTAACGGCTACCCGGGAATTGAACGACCAGAAGATCAACAAGCAAGCTTATCTAAACTCCCTCAAATCCTGTCAGTAACACTACCATACATTTCGGTCTCTACGTCCGATATGCCGCATATCTAGTCTAGGGGTGGTAAACATCAGACCCTAGTAACTTGATAAGTCTTGCCGATTTGAGGCTCATAACGGGTCGAGAAACTACTGATAACACTTACCAGTAAATCTCTGTATCAGCCCGGGTCAGGGACTTCCTGTTATGGCCAATCGAGCACAGCGCAACTCAACCCCCAATACCGGGAGAGATGATCCCCTCTTATCGCTCATTGCCTCTATGCGACTCGGGACTGTACCCAAAAGCCACTGTTTTGCATGTTCTCTTGAACGTGGTAAGGTGGAAATCAAAGCACAGTGGGAATCACACAAGACTCTATGACGATCTCGGGTCTACAGACTAATCTGTACCAGTGTCCCAGAGAACTGCTATCTGACGCTAGGTATAATACCATCTAGGAGTTTTCGGCGAGTCCTGCTCAGTGTACCCAGTCTCTACTGAGCACCCGTATACCATCTTTGATGTCAAACACCAATGGATGTGGGATCATCCATCGCCCATCATATGGGTCAAGAAGCGTATACGCTAGTCTACTCTGGAATATCGATGCCCTGTCTCGATACACCCATGACTAGGAACAATTAAAGGAAGAACTTATGGACTACCCTGGCCCCACTAGTACGATCTCCATCATAGTCCTGGTAGTCAAGTACACATCCTAAGGGCTTTATCAACATGTGAGAGCAAGACAGTATCACAATACAAGTCTACATGTTAAGACAAAGAGCAACCAGATAGCATACTATCATGTCGAGCAAGAAAGTCCTTTCTATATATGTCCAAGCATCCACTATAATATACAATCATGTACAATAATGGCCTCTAGGGCATACATACAACTAACAGTTTCATGTTCCAGATCCTATATAAAGGACCGAGCATGAATCAATCAATCAATCAATCAATCTATCGAGTAATCTAGTGTTTATAGTTCTTTTAGTTTTTTTTCAGCAATCAAATTCTGTAATGCAAATGTTTCAATAAAAGGTAGTTTTCTTTTAATTTTGTCTCATTACTTTCCACATTTATTTTCCCCACTTTTCTTTGTTTTTTTTTCTTATAGGTTCTTATTCTTCTACCTTTCCTCGTTTGCTTCGTTTTTCCCAATGAGCGAGTAAATTCTCGCTTGTTAGGGTTTGTAAGAAAGGGTAGTATAATGTCACGACCCGAAATGGCACGTGACAGGTACTTGAATCATGTGAAATCTATAGGACCCTACCTAATTCAAGTAAGCCAAAAGCCCAGAAATCTAAACCATTTAAAAAGAGAGTGAAAGAAAACTTGTTCTAAAGCAAGTGGTTTTAACAAAAAAGTGGCATTAAACATTTAAAAGCAACATCATATTTTCCCGAAAATTTCGGCAATGTCTCATTTGTAAATACCGGCCCCAAACGAGTACAAACAGGAATATAGAAGTAATGAATAAGGCATCCTCAAGCGGGAGCTAGCTCTTCGCCAATTGGTGGAAACAATCACGCAAGCGATATGATATACAACGCCGAAGAGCGAGGATCAAAACTCAGAAAGAAACCAACATCCTCAAGAAAAGCAGAGAATTATCATAATAATACAACCGCGCGACTCTTAGGTCGAAGAATAAACAACTGGTTTTCTAGGTCTATCAATAATACAAGTCTGGTTGATGGAGTTTACTAGATACAACTGAAATAAATGAAAGTACAATAGTGGTCACGTTGCAAATGAATCCACCTACCCAAGCAATCACCCGAAAGGAAGCAGTGTGCCAGCAAAGCCGCCAAGGAAACCTGTACGGCAAAACCTGCAAGAAACTATGGCACAACGGGGGTGAGTTGCTAACTCGTAAGTAGAAGACATCACCGAGCAGAAATCACATGTATGATTCTCTCCTAAGTCATACAATAGAATCCTCATAATATATAACCTGAAGCATCTAATAATGGCAAGGGTAATCATCTAAACATAAGTGTAATACCAAGTGCTCGTGTCAGTGCCTCAGGTAGAAACATATCACATATATGATGTATGAATGCATTAAGAATGAAGTAACATACATCTTATACGAGAAAACTGTTTTCTTATCTCAGTGAGATATTTTTGTATAAAAACCGAAGTATCATCAATGAAATCAACAGAGAATCCGTGTCAATCATCGACACAAAAATATATATCCCAATATCTCAATATCTCGGGCTCCTGCAATCCGGACTGGCCCATATATCCATCTCTCTCATAACTCCGAACAGTATCCTCCGGATATCCGTCGAGTTTCCATACAATCATCAGTAGGTAGTGCTCCCCTGCCAGGCTCATCGTCATCCCCACGAAATCTCTCTCTCGCCCCGGGGTACCGTACCGGGTCCACCATGTACCCGCAGACGTTTCATCCTCCTCCTTGAATCGGGTCTCGAAAACCACTCAGAACCAAGAAAACATCATGGTGGACGCTACTCATTATATCAAGGAAAACCACATCTTTCTCTTTTAAAATAATCATAAGTTTATAATAGTTCACATGCGGTTTCCCAAATCCAGAAATCTCATAAAAGACCCGAAATATCAAAATCACGAGTCAGTGAACAGTGAATATCGGCATAAAGCCCCACGATATTGCATAACAGAATGAATATATGAATGCATGAAATATCTGAGTAAGATATGCAATATCTAACTAGCATATGAAGGCAAGCGTACTAGTACTATATTGAAATTACAAGCTAGCAAATTATACCAGTGAAGTGTCACGACCCGAAAATATTAGCTCGTGATCGGCACTTAAATCACGCAACATCTAAAGGCGCAACGTAACTCAAGTAAGCTGAAACCCAGAAATCTAAACCTTTTTAAGAAAATAAGAGAGGCGAAGTTTTGAAAATAAAGGTATAATGAAATCAAACGTTTTCTTAAATCTATAAGTAATGGAACATGAAAATGCAAGTGGATTTAGTTATTTGAAAACATGTTTTGTCTTTTAAAAATTCGGGCAGCACTTCATTTGTATATTTTGATCCAGAACCATAAATACATGATAATATAAAAGGTATGCCCAAGCGGGAGCTAGCTCTTCGCCAATCGATGGATTCACAACCACGCAAGTCACAAAGTAAATATACGACGCCCAACGGCGAAAATCAACACAAAGAATAATGTAAAGCAAGACATCCAATTTACCAAGCGGACATATAACCCATCGCTCAAGTCTCGCAACCACAAGTCTTGCTAAGTCTTACTACTTATACAAATACTAATTTTGATTGAAGGAGTTGACTAGATACAATATGAATAATAAATACAATAGTGGTACGATCCAACATGTACTACCTACCAAAGCAAGTCACTCGAATGCAAGCTGTATGCTAACGATACCGCTACCGCTCCATGCGGTCAACCTGCAAGAACTGTGGCACAACGGGGTGAGTTGCCAACTCGTGAGTAGAAAACATCATCAGGTATAAATTGAATAAACAACGATTCCTAGGTCAACTATATCATAAAGGTAATGCTATGATATCTAGGGTGACTGTATCTGCATAGGTGTCAACACTATACTCAACGCCTATATGCATGTGGATATCATCCAACCATATAATCAAAGCCTGTATGCATGTGGATCTCATCCACGTGTCAACCAATGACACAATAATATCATGCATGTAAATATCATAAAAGCATATGCATGAAAGTATGAGAATATAAATCAACGTGTGTCCATCAGTGACACATCAAGATCATGGAACCTGAGTGTCCAACATCGACACTCGAAACATCATGAAACCCGTGTCCAGCATCGACACGTAATTCCTCATATATCTCAAACGCCGCATCCTCAGATCGGCCCTCAGGTGCCGCACGCTCTGGTCGGCCCTCATATCCACTCACTACTCCGGTCGGTATCCTCCGGAAAACCGCCGAGTCCAATTCTATCACCGGTAGGTAATGCTCCCTCTGCCAGGCTCATCGTCTACACCACGAAAATCACCTCTCGCCCCGGAGAACCATACCGGGTTCACCATGTACCCACAGACGGTGCCTCCCACTCCTCGAATCGGGTCTCACAAGCCACTCTCAGAACCGAGAAAACACATGGTTGACGTCTCGAAATATCATATCAAGAGAAACCGGATTTTGAAAACAATACATAATTTCCTTTGAAATTTGACCACGGTTCCCAAATCCAGAAATCTCATGAAAACAGCATATCTCAATGTGTATAATCATAAAGCATGATGTATGTGACATATGACAGAAATGTAAGCATATCCGTATATCATACAACATGGAACAATGATGTGACAATATCAGTATATCATGCGACATATCGTAATGATGTGAACATATGTGAACATAGCAAGTAAATCATGAAAGGAGTCATATCATGATGCAGCAATTCTACTGTGTAGTGACATAGAAATTATCGATGATGAAGTGTGTGAGCCGGCCAATCTGTGTAAGTGTAACATACGAATCATCGATAATGGTGTAGGTGTACTAGCAAAGGTATATGTAATGCAATGAGAATGACATGAATGTGGCATAAGGTACATCGTCAGCTAAATGCTATAAGGTATACGTATCTAACATGACCGAGTCGGTGAATCTATTAATCGACATCCAGCCTCACAACATCACGTACAGTATAATCCATCGTACGGCATCCTCTAGTCAAGGGTATGGATCAATCATCATAAAACTCATCACATACGGTAAATCATCGTACGACGGCATTAACAATTGGGGATCCTATCAACCTATATGACAATGAGGGTACGAACCTAACGTCTCGTACGGCTTATTACTCATGATTCACAACATTTTATATATCTATATGCCTATATCCCAGGTCATATCCATACAATCTCACATCAGGGGACTGGCAAAGGTATCAATCCTCTCTTATTGACTCGCATCCGTATACCGACATATCAATCAAGTTATCATATCACATCGCATATTCTTTTCATCACATTAAGTCATCTTATATCAAGTCAATTTTATATATACATTCTACCTTATACATCAAATGACCTACTACTCTAAACTCATACCTATTCTAGTGCAACTACATATCTATAAATCGTGATCCACATTCACTTTTCATATCCCTAAATCTTTCATCTCATATCTCAATATATATATTCAACCACTCATATCATCTTTAACTATCTTTTAACCATATCCCTAGTTTTCTAATCTAGGTTTCTATGATTGTATCCTATAGATCGGTTTCCATTTATAATTTGCGGGGGTGCTATACGCCATACACCTGAATTCCCCTGTTGATATAAATCTACTCACCTGCGGAACTCCTCGTTCAGCCGTAGTCGATGTGCTCCGTCGTCTCGGAAGTCCATGCGAAGGTACCTACAAATCAACACACCACCGTAATGCTATTAAAATCGAACCCGGAAAACCAATACGGCACACGGTGCGCTCATAGATTAGAACCTATAGCCTATGCATGCAAAACAACCTATTATCCCTCGTCGTTGACATACAAACATCCAACGCCCCAAAACAATATCAAATACCAATTCCCAAGTTTACAATTCACGAATACCAAATTCAGCAACGAAGGAAATCACTCCCAGATTTCTCCCTAGGCCAAACTAGGGAATTTTGCATATAGGATTGCTCTAGATATAACATAACCAAGCTATG
Source organism: Agapanthus africanus (assembly GCA_030015575.1). Taxonomy (NCBI): domain Eukaryota; kingdom Viridiplantae; phylum Streptophyta; class Magnoliopsida; order Asparagales; family Amaryllidaceae; genus Agapanthus; species Agapanthus africanus. Next base: position 426,915,805 of record CM057340.1, read on the forward strand.
GTCCAAGTTCACCACATTTCACCACAACTTGGCAGCAATTTGCGGCCAAATCAATTAAATCTGCGGCCAGATTATGGGCTATTGGGCTCGGGTTTCAGGCGGTGTTTCTAGGTTGCTTGCTCGTTTCACAGTGAAGGGAACTTATTTTATGGTGGTCTCAGGTCATCCCAGATTCCTATATACCATCAAAATCTGTCACAAATCCAATGTCGGGAAATTCTAAGTTCATGTTTTGGTCCTAATCTTAGGTCTAGGCCAGTAAAAACACCACTCAAGTCTTGTAACGGCTCCTACACATCACCACAACATAACTCAAACCCTAATCCTTCACTTGGAATTTTCAAACATCACAATCCAAAACGATTTAACTCTAAACTACTATAGGATGCTAAGAAACTAAAAACTAAACTAAATGAAAGGAATATACCTCATTTGGGCAACTCAAGAAAAACCCTAGCTTCCCAAAGTCTTCAAAATTCAACTTTGCATGGTCCAATGTGCTGAGGATGAGGTGGCGATCAACTTTTGTGAAGGGAGTATAGGGTTTTGATGAAGATTTGGAGATTGATTATGAGGGTAGAATGAGGGGGCTTGAAGATGAAGAAGGAGAAGGAAAATGATGGGGGGGAAATGAATGAGGCAGCCCCCCCTCTCTCTCACTTATTCTCACTCTCTTTCTCTCTCATGGCATGCTCCAAGTTATGATGTGGCCCCCTTCTCTCTCCTCAATAATACACTCTCTTCATTTTCTTTTCTCACAAAAAATAGAACCAAAAACAATGAACAAACACAAAGGAAACAATATGTAACATAATGCAACATGTCATGGTGCACTAGCCAGGATAAAAATGTAGAAATACGGATTTGGCGTAATCGCGGTTAGCAGTGCACTAATCGGGTTTAATTTCAAACCTGCATATAATAAATTATAAAAATGCCAAATCCAATAAATATATTATTAAATGAATAAATCATTTTAATCTCCAATTATTTCACAAATATTGCTATATATTTATACCATTTTACGAAAACCCCAATTTCGCAAATCGGGTAGTTTTCTCGAAATATATTATTTTAATATTAAATTCCAAAAATAATATTTTATATTTTCTGAAATGTTACAATCTTCCCCCCTTAAATAAATTCTTTCTCCGAATTTAAATTTAAACTCCCAAATACTAAAACATTTCAATAATCAACTCAAATCAACGGGGCTCCGAAATCACTGGAGATACAGAAACAACACAGCGCATCGCGTGCACCTGCAAATGAGTATGAAACTCAAAATTGAACTACGTCAAGCGTCACGCAAATCATCAGATTCGTAGGCATATCATCGGAGTTGTAAAAGAGATACAGAAATCGAAATCCACTACTAAAATTCAATATGTACTAGTCAAATACTATAACATGTATATAGTACGCATCCTTGGAAAAACCTTCAAAAACAGAATGACACACATACAAAAACTTTTCTAAATCGCCATGTGATGCGTAACTCACGGCATAAGTGACGGACGCTCATTTGTAAGTAATAAGTATACGCTCATATATGTTCTGCTAAAATATACGTTCCACCCTTTTAAAATATCCCAAAAGGTTTTCCTTTTTTAACGTTCGTGTCGCTCACGGACACGTAGGAAATAGCGAGACTATAGCTCCTTTCCGAAAACCTCTGGTTAAACTTTTAATGCATGCAAAGTACTCAGGTACTTTCCTCGGATCAGTCCTGTTCGGCTACTACAAAATAAAGTGCCCATCATGAAAGCAAAGTGCTCAAAAGCAAAATCATCCTCAAAAGGCGTATCCAACATCACGTACGTCTGGTGCGCACGGAAATCAAATCCAATACAAGTGCTACGGTATGCATGAAAGTCAAAACTAAGTGCAACGGGTGTGCACGAAAACATCTGTCCAGTGCAACGGATGTCCACGACAACAACATCAAGTGCATCTAGAGTGCACGAAAGTCTCAACCCAGTGCAACTAACCTGCACAATAAAATCCCAATCGAGTGCATCCAGTGTGCACAAAATCACATCTCATATCATACGCCCAACATGCGCGGAATCCAATTCAAGTGCATCCGACATGCACGAATGAAATCGCATCCAATATGCATGGATAAAATCTAAATCAAGGGCATCCAACATGCACGAGTAAAATCTCACTCAAGTGCATCCGATGCGCACAAAATCCAATATCAAGTGCCTAATATGCGCAAAAATCCAACCCAAGCGCGTCAAGTCCATATAAATGCCCAGTGCAGTAAAGCGCACGAAAAACGAACGTCAAGTGCAACGCGCACAAAAACATAAATCTGTTAAAACGAATGCTCAAGGACAAAAATCGGTGCAACCAATGTACGAAATATAAATCTAGTGCAACCAATGCATGAAATACCGATCTGGTGCAACCAATGTACAAAAATATAAATCCAGTGCAACAAATGCACGAAATATAAATCTTGTGCGACAAATGCACGAAATGAAAATCTAGTATGACAAATGCACGAAATGAAAATCTAGTGCAACAAATGCATGAAACACAAATCCGGTGCATCCAGTGCACGAAATACAAATCCGGTGCATCTAGTGCACGAAATACAAATCTGGTGCATCTAGTGCACGAAATACCAATCTAGTGCAGCAAATGCACGGAAACTCATCAATAACTCAAATGTGTATCAAAGCAACACCGAGTGTACCAAAGTGTATAAAATCCAAAGACGTGTGCAACTATGTGCACAAAATCCGTATCAATGCATTGCAAGCATATGTGAGCTATACCGAGTGCAAAAATCAAATCGAGTGCGTACCACATGCACAAAATCAAATCAACCGTATGAAATCAACGAATCATAAACACATGCAGCCAAGGCACAAAATCGACATCAAGTGCAATAAATATGCACAAATCATAAACCAGCACAACGGTGTATAAAACATATATCAAGTGTAATAACTATGCATAAAATGTAAATACCCAGTAGGTGCAGCCATGGTGCACAAAAACAATATCATGAAACTCAATCGTCAAAACTCACATATAAGCGATATAAGCATGATACACGGATCACAAACGCAAATCGCAACAAATGACATTAAGGTACACCTTCTGCAATGTCGAAAAATATCGGTGCGCCCAAAATTGGCAGAGCAAGAACATCCGCTTGCCTCCTGCTCACGGTCTGGCGTCGTCTGTCTCTGGGTCCTCATTTTCTCTGTGGGTTACCAATCTCACAATCCATCGGCTCATCGGCCCGGTCGGGTGTACTAACGGAAATGATTCCGCTATGACACTCTTCTAGTCATCTCTCGGCCAATTTGTATGACTACTCATAAGGCAACACGTCATTGGCGTCGGCCTCTGGCCCTCTGAATACATGTGACACAACTGATCCTGGGTGCAAATCTTATCGCAGCAGTGTCCTGGAAGGAACCTGCTCAAGGTCTCTTCCGATCTCGCCTATGCCGAACTATACGGAGGCTGGTACTCTCGCATAATCTTTTCTCGCTCTCTGGACATCTACGTTCTCAGCATAGCATTTCTTCGGGAACTGGTCATATCTTACGCCTCTGTATATATATCAGATCTCCAATCTCAACGGGGAGTAACAACAGCTTGTTAATCTCTCGCACGAACCTCTTGTTCTACTCGTCTTTATTATCGTCCGCTTCGACGTCACATCATGCTATCAGCGTACTGCAATTGTTCTCGGCTACAGTTAATACGGAGTCTCTCACATGGACTCGAAATCACGAACTCGGTATCTTCATCGCTCTATAGAAGATATCTGCCCGAACACGTTCTCAGGAACTCGTCCCAACCATCGGAGGAATACTCAATACTCATCCGTTCTCGATCAACTCACAACGCATCTGGGTGAGATCCTCTATCCGAAGCTGGTCAACTTACTGATCTCACGTCGGGTCATTCAACGAACAACGTCATCTCTGAATCGATCTACTCTAGATCTGAATAAGATTCTCCACACTGGAAATCTTCAACTCAACCGGGCCTGTGTCGGCGTATCAAATCTGACGAATCACCTTCGTCTCTCAACTCAAGATAGATTAGCTATCCTCTGTCCCATCTCTGCCTGAAAGCTCCTACGATCTCAGCTCATAAGTTCTGGAAGCGACATCCCATCAATCTCAGCAACGGCTGGGTCATCTGTCTGCACGGTAGACAACATCACAACTCTGAGGTAGGCTGTACATCAACAGTCATCTCACAACAGGCTGTTAGTTATGTATATGCCCTAGAGGCCATTGTTGTACATATGATGTATATTATAATGGATGCTTGGATATATATAGAGAGGACTTTCTTGCTCGACATGATAGTATACTATCTGGTTTCATTTTGTCTTAACATGTTGACTTGTATTAGTTTACTGTCTTGCTCTCACATGTTGATAAAGCCCTTAAGATCTGTATTCGACTACTAGGACTTTGATGAGATCATACTAGTGGGGCCAGGGTAGTCCACGAGTACATCTTATAACCGTTCCTAGTCGAGGGTGTATCGAGACAGGGCATCGATACTCCAGAGTAGACTAGCGTATACGCATCTTGACCCATATGATGGGCGATGGATGATCCCATATCCATAGGTGTTGGACATCAAAGATGGTGTACGGGTGCTCAGTGGAGACTGGGTACATTGAACGGACTCGCCGAGAACTCCTAGATGGTATTATACCTATCGCCAGATAGCAGTTCTCCGGTGACACTGGTACAGGTTAGTCTGTAGACCCGAGATCGTCATAGAGTCTTGTATGATTCCCACCGTGCTTTGATTTCCAACTTACCACGTTCACGAGAACGTGCAAAACGGTGGCTTTTGGGTACAGTTCCAAATCACATGGAGGCAATGAGCGATATGAGGGGTTTTGTCTCTCCCGGTATTGGGAGTTGATATTGCACTGTATTCGATTGGCTATAATTGGAAGTCCCTGGCCAGGGCTGATATGGAGATTTACTGGTAAGAGTTATCAGTAGTTTCTCGACCCGTTATGAGCCTCACATCGACACGACTTATCGGTTATTGGGGTCTGACGTTTACCACCCCTAGATTGAATATGCGACATATTATACGAAGAGACCGGACTATATGGTAGTGTTACTGATTGGATTCGCAGGAGTATGTACATGCTTGCTTGTTGATCTTCTGGTCGCTCAATACCCGGGTGGCTGTTACGTTTAGCTGACCGCTTGCAGTTTGTGGGTGTTTGATATGATCATCACCTACTGCTGGCGTATTGACGAGTCTTTAGAGTCCTACACAGAGGTTTCCTGGCTCAGGCGAAACGGAGTAGGAGCACATATGTGATATGTGTGGGGACCGAGATTAATACGATATGTGATACCGCATTCTATTCTCGCGATATATGATATCGGCCGGTTATATGTGATATAGCCGGGTTATTGGATCAAGTGTTGATTCGATAAAATGATATATATATATATATATATTTATATATATATTATATGCTGACTTAAGTATTTATTATTCTCACTTATAATACATTTAACATATATGTGATATATGTTTATTGTATTGTTTTCTTTTGTTGCATAAATATTATATATGAGATATATAATATTGTGACATGCTAGGTTATACATGCAACAAGTATGTATGAGAAGTATACCATGTTACATGTAATGTTTGAGTTTAAATTCTTAAGTAATTCAAAATTGAAGAAATGAGTCATGGTGAAGCTTCATGAAGCTTGTGGATAAACTTTGACAAAGTCTTCTCCTTTTGTTTTGCTTAAGATATTTCTAAACTCAATCATGACACATAGCCATGGTTAACTCTCTACAAGAGTTAGTGGATGACATACACTAACCTAGGGTTGCATTTCTAACCTCATCTCTTTCATTATTCATCTTCTTCCTCATCTCATTTTTGCTCTCTACCTTTTGAGAAAAGAGAAGAAAATAGTGAGAAAATAAATAATAAAGTAAGCAAAATTGCTACTTCATCATACTCTTCTATACTAGCCATATAGATTAGAGTGTTGGATTCACTAATTTCATATCAGTGAAGTCATAGATTGAGTTCGTGTTTCCTCGAAGTAGATCATCTTGGATTTCGAAGACTTCAAGCAAGATGCATCCTACATCGTGCGGAGCCTCTCTAGAGTCCGCGTGTTCATGGATCGCAGCGAAGGGACCACTACTCGGAGCTTTTGAAGCGAAGGAACGGGCTACAAAGGTTGTAATCCCTATCTCTTTGATGTAAAGTTGTTTACATGCAAAGTTAACCCTAATTCTCTAGTTAAGATCTTGGTTAGGGTTTCATAGCACCCCAAAATTTTTCTTTATGGCATGTGTAATGCCTTGCTAAACCTTGTTGTCGTGCTATACAACCCTACAGTGGTATCGGAGCCAAGGTAGAGCATTAGGCTTTGTCTAGACGAAGTTAGAACTCCGATCGAACCCCGCAAACCCATTTTGGACCCCCTCACCGGAAAATTTTCAAAAAGTTGGATTTTTCCATGTTAAAAATATTCAGAATATCATGCAGGGAATTCTATGGATACACCTGAAGAACGAAACCCTAACTCGTCTAAGTGACCACGGATCCGCGGCCAAAACCTTGTTTTGGCGGCAGATCCGCGGCGCCACTTGGGAGGCTTGGGTCGGCCCTTCAGCTGTAGGTCCGTAGGTACTGTGGTATGTGTCTGGTTAATTTTAACTGTGCTCAAATGCTGAGCTATCTTGGAATTTTTGGGAATTCGTTGAATCTATCGAATTGTCTAACTTCGCCTAGTTATCTGTGAGGATTATGTGTGGCTGTGATATGTTATATTGGATCGTTGTGTTTTGAATAACCGGGGGTTTTATGTAAGATGAGGGTTTTTATTTTCATTCATGTAAAATTCATTGTTTGTAATATTCTTTTATTGGGGCACTTCCGGGTTGAGGATGATGTCACCATTGTATATTATTTACTTTTCTGCATTAGGATAGACTCAAGGAGGGGAGCACAATTAACCGGGTTCTAGGGTCCAGTGGGAGATCATCTCGAGGAGTCGAGACCGGGTCTCCTAACCCTAGAATTGGGAGGGTTGCTTGCCGCTCTCGTAGGGGTCTAGGGATGTGGGTTTTGCTATTCATTGCGACCGTGGAATCCGTGTTTTATACAGGCTCAAAATAAAACATGGACCTCCTAATATATCCAATATTTCATATGTTATCTTCTGCTGCTGATATACTGTGATGTGATCTTTTTATATGCGTGAGACGAATGCTTATACTATATATATATGATATTTAAATATTACTGCTTTCATTTCTTCTGTGATGCTTAGGAAGCTTAAATGATGGGATTTCATTAATGAGATTAATGGAAAGAAAAGAAACCTAAAAGATGTTGTAGAATCAAATTTATAAAAAGGGTAGCTCTAGTTCTTGTATTGCATAGCGATATTCCTTGTAGAATATCCATCACCTTATTCGATAAGGAAAGAGCCGAGATCCCTTCACCGGGAGTGACCTCTTTAGCAAAACTAGCAGATGCTACAACTCACTCGTTTTTGTTTTTTGATTGCTTCTATGGTTCTTGCTTTGCATAGCGGTATTCCTTGTAGAATATCCAGCACCTTATTCGATAAGGAAAGAGGCGAGATCCCTTCACCGGGAGTGACCTCTTTAGCGAAACTAGTAAAAGCCTAAAAAATACTCCTTTTCAAAATCACTTGTTTCTACAACGATATCAAGTTCATTACGCGAAAGGTTTTCTGAAAAACCTGTCGTAACCCTCCGTCGTTTCAGATAAGTAATATTTAGTATTCGTGCTACGTTTGTTAACTTAGTCAAGGCATAGTGTACGGTAGCTAAATAGTGTTTATCTGCTAAAGCATGAGATGCAATTGGATTAGGGTAGTCGTACGGCCTTATTGACTTAGTCAAGGGTCGTACAGGTGGGTTTAATTCAATCTGGAAACGTACGGGTTGAACTTGACTTGCGATTTATAGTTTTTTGACTTATTCAAGGTCATATATCGCTAGGGGTAAAAACATTATCGGGAATTTCAATTGTTGAAATTTGCAATGAGATTGCATACCTTCTATGAGATACTTGGATCCCGATACCCACTGCGAGTAAGAGTTACTCCTGGGAGAGTTTTACACATGACAATTAGCCAATCAAGTTGGTGTCTAGAAAGGTGTTAACGGGGTTATGCCTCTGGGAAAATGAGGTTTATTTTAATTTGGTCCGTATGAAAGCACGGGGAACCTCCCTCAAAGTACCAACACTGACCTGGCTGAATGATTGGCGAACTTGTAAGGTGTAATTAATCCCGGCTAGTCTTACCTTTTTGGGTTTGAAGGAAGATTTGATAAAAATAGTGGGAGCCATCCTGATTAGTTAAGATAATAACCAATCTAATCTTGCAAGAGCATACGCTAAAGTGTTTTCTTCTTTCTCTCTCCAGGTAGCGACCATGTCAGGCCTTAATCAAGATAATAATATGGATGTATTGATCGAACCAGCTTGTTATACTGAGCAGGAGAACGTTGGTCCCGTTCTTTCTTATAAATATTAGAAGACTGAGCAGGGAATAGTGACATATCCGGATTCTCATGCCACCCAAATGAAGAACAAGTATGTTGATACATCTTCTTCGGGTGTGTTAGTAATCGAGAACTGTTTCTCAGTTCACTCTACGTCCTGGGTATGAGATACCGGATCAGGATCCCACATATGTAATATGTTGCATGGGCTACGGAAAGGTAGAGAACTTGGAATGGGTGATCATTCCGTAAGAGTAGGGAATGGTGCAGATGTTGTATCCAAAGCAGTTGGCGAATATCATATTGTATTACCAAATGGCAATACATTGATTCTGAACGAATGCTATCACATACCGACCCTGATATGCAATGTTATATCAGTTTCTTTATTGAGTAAAGAAGGATATAATTTTGTAGTACAGGATAATGTTATGAACATCTTCCTGAATCAAAAGTTGATTGGATCAGGCTCGTTAAATAATGGCATATACGTTCTAAATCAAACCACAGTTCTTAATGTACAAAACACACACAAGAGGAAGAGTTCAGAAACGAACGAATCCTTCTTGTGGCATTGTAGACTAGGTCATATCAATGCGAGATGACTGGCTAAGTTACATAGAGATGGATATTTGAATACGTTCGAATTATCATCTTATGAAACTTGCCATTCATGTCTCAAAGGCAAAATGACCAAAACTCCGTTTAGTGGACACGGAGAAAGAGTTACAAAACTCTTGGAATGATACATAATGATGTATGTGGTCCCATGTCTACACATGCCGGGAATGGTTTCTCGTACTTCATTACAATCACTGACGATCTCTCAAGATACGGATATGTGTTCCCGTTGAAACACAAGTCTGAAGCTTCTGAGAAATTCAAAGAATATAAGAACGAAGTAGAGAACCAAACGGGTAAAAGTATTAAAATATTTCGATCTGATCGAGGAAGAGAATACTTGAGCAATGAGTTCCGGGATTATCTAAAAGAGAATGGGATTCTCTCTCAGCTTTCTCCACCATATACACCACAGCACAATGGTGTATCGGAACGGAGAAATCGCACCCTATTAGATATGGCGCGCTCTATGATGAGCACTGTTGAGTTACCTATTTACTTTTGGGGGTATGCGCTTGAGACAGCCATATACCTATTGAATCTAGTTCCATCTAAATCTGTACCCACCACACCATATGAGATATGGATGTAAGTCTATGTTACCCACCCCGGTGCTTAACGGGGAGGCGGAATAGGTAAAAATCGAATTTTTCCTCAAAGGAAACATAGACAAACCATGAAGGATCTTTGCTAAACGAAAACTAACAAACTAATACGGAGTTTTAATTACTAGGTTAGATGGTTATACCTAGTTCTTGAACTCCTTCTCTTCTTGTTGTGGTCCTCCTTGTTGCGAGCTCCTTGGAGTGGTGTAGATTGGCTCCTCCTCGTTGTCTTCTCTAGGTCAAAGAACGATCCACCCGAAGACCTCTTCCTTGAGCTCCTACCTCAACAATGAAGTAACTAGAGTGCTTGGCTTGCTACACTAAGAACCCTAGAGTGAGTAGAGAAGTATTTTGGTGGTTTAGTCTCAAAGCTTTAATTTTCAACACATGAAACACTTAAGCCTTTTGAGAGAGGAAGAGGGAGAGCAAACCATGAGAGAGAAAGGTTATGTGAGAATGAGAGGATAAACTCTCATATGAGGAAATTATGATAATAATAATATTAATTAGTTTATTATGATGGTGTGTTGATTTGACCATTATCATATCACATTTAATGCTAATCATGCTCACAAAAATAACTAAGTCAACATGGGTCAACTTGGTCAAATGGTCAAACCAACATTAGCCATGACACAATTAACTCTAATTAAAACTATTAATTAATTTCCTCCTTCTCATTATGGTTTTGATCAAGTCAATGGTCAAAACCCTAATGAGGTGTCTCCGTATCCTCCTCTGTCAACTGTACATACATACCCGCATCCGTGTTCCATAGAAACACGAATACAATGAGACTAGACCAATCCCAAAACAAATACTAGGATCTGGCTTAAACCAAAGCCCACTAGTATCAACTTCCCGAACACGAAACGTGCACAAGTGTGGGTATGTGAACGAACCCTGTCGTAAAACCATACGACCTCTACTCCGTTTCGTCCAAAGGTGAACAACACTCTGTGTGGGACTCTAAAGACTCACTATACGCTGGCAATGGGTTTAACCACAGGCCGCAAGCGGTACTAGCTGTACGTAACGGTCCCTAGGTAGATTTCGATAAGAAGACCGATGAGGTGAACCCATCTGAACTCCTACTGAGCCTGAATGTGACAATCTCCGTACAGTCCGGTCTTTTTGTCTAAGAATATCGCATGTCGGGCCTAGGGGGAGGTAAACGTCAGACCCCTAATAGCGGTACAAGTCGTGTCGGAGTGTAGCCCAGAACACCCTGAGAAACTACTGGAAACACTATCAGTAAATCTCGCTTGCCCTGGCCAGGGACTTTGTGTAATGGCTCTCCTAGACACAGCGCGATATCAACCCCCAATACCGGGAGAGACGAATCCTGTCTAACCGTCACTGCCTCCAAGTGCTTCGGGACTGCACCCAACTACTATCTGTTTGCACGACTCAATAGAGCCGTGGTAGGGTAGTAATCTAAGAACAGTGGGAACACACTCGAGGCGAAATGACAGTGTCAACTCAACGGACTAAGCTGTACTCATGTCACTTGGGAACTGCTAACTGACGATAGGTATAGTACCAACCAACAGTTCCCGACGAGTCCTGTCCAGTGTACTCATAACCTAATGAGCACCTGCAAACTATCTCCAGTACGACGTACTGATGGCTGTGGGACAGACCATCTCCCCAGCTGGGATAAGAAGCATACACACTAGTCTACTCTGGAGTATCGATGCCCTATCTCGATAATCCTACGACTAGGGACCTATATAAGGATGTGCTTGTAGACTACCCAACCCCCGCAAGTGTGATTGCCATCACAACGCTGGTAGTCAAGCAAAGATCCTAAGGGCTCTATCAATATGTATTAGCGATACGTCAAAAGAAACATATACACATATTAAGATAGATACAAACCAAGTACCATACTACTATGTCGAGCAAGCCTATTATAAATCTGTGTATATATATCCCAAGCTTCCAAAATGTAATAGACAAACTAGTACTATACAATAATGGCCTCTAGGGCATATCACACTAACAATCTCCCACTTGCACTAAGGCCATGTGCTGGCATATCGCAGACCTATCATCTCGAATAGCCTCTTGAACTGCGTCTGAGGAATGGTCTTTGTGAATGGATCTGCAGTGTTATCCTCTGTAGCAAACCTCCGAACCTCGATCTCCTGGCGATCCACGATCTCCCTGATCCGATGATACCGCCTCAAGATGTGTCTGGACTTCTGATAGGACCTAGGTTCCTTTGCTAAAGCTATATCCCCATTGTTGTCACAATACAGAGGTATTGGAGCAACAGTGGACGGAACCACCTGAAGTTCTGTTAAGAACTTCCTCATCCAGACTGCTTCTTTTGTGGCATCATAAGCTGCGATATACTCCGCCTCCATCGTCGAGTCAGCAACGGTTTTTTGCTTGGAACTCTTACAATAGACCACCCCTCCATTGAAGGCAAAGACATAACCCGACATGGATTTGGAGTCATCCTTGTCACTTTGGAAGCTGGAGTCAGCAAAGGCCTCGATCTGGAGGTCTTTTCCGCCGTAAACCAAGAACATATCCCTAGTCCTTCTCAGGTACTTTAGAATGTTCTTTACCGCTATCCAATGCTTCTCCCCAGGGTTTGACTGATATCGGCTTACTACACTCAGTGTATAAGCTACATCAGGTCTAGTACACAACATCACATACATTATAGAGCCTACCGCAGAAGCGTAGGGTATAATAGACATGCGATCCCTTTCCAAATCAGTCTTGGGAGACATCTCTTTGGAGAGGGTGATTCTGTGACAAGCCGGTAAATTACCGCGCTTTGAATCTTCCATACTGAATCTTTTCAGTATGGTGTCGATGTACCTGGACTGCGAAAGTCCCTATATCCTCTTAGATCTATCACGATAGATCTGGATTCACAGAATGTAAGAGGCATCACCTAGGTCTTTCAAGTAGAACTTGTGTGACAAGAACCCTTTGACAGATTGTAGCATAGGAATGTCATTTCCTATCCAGAGAATGTCATCCACGTATAAGATGAGGAATACAACAGTTCGTGCTACAATCTTACTATAAATGCATGGCTCATCTGGATTTTTGATAAAGTCAAATTCTTTGACCGTCTCATCGAAATAGATGTTCTAACTCCGTAATGCCTGCTTCAGTCCATAAATGGACTTAAGCAACTTGCACACTTTCCGCTGCTCCCACTCTGAATGAAACCTTCTGGCTGGTCCATATAGATACACTCCTCTAAATTTCCATTTATAAAAGCGGTTTTTTACGTCCATCTGCTAAATCTCATAATCGTGGAAGGCAGCAATGGCAAGAAGGATCCGAATGGATTTGAGCATAGCCTTTGGAGAAAAGGTTTTGTCATAGTCCAAACCAGGTCTTTGACGAAAACCCTTTGCAACAAGTCTAGCCTTATAGGTCTCAACCTGTCCATCCACACCAATCTTCTTTCTGAAGATCCATTTGCAGCCTACGGGTTTTACCCCTTCTGGAGCAACGTCCAAAGTCCGTACTTTGTTGGTGTACATGGGCTCCATCTCGGTCTGCATTGCATCCAGCCATTTTTCCGAGTCAGTGCTCTGAATGGCCTGCTGGAAGTTAGTCGGCTCATCATTGTCAATGATGCAATCCTCTCTATCCCCGTCTATGAGAAAACCGTAGTATCTTTCAGGTGGATAAGAAAGCCTACTACTCCCGCGGAGCGGTGCAGGAATGTCCTGTTCTTTTGAAACTTCTTGTTCCGCCAAGCTTTCAGTAATAGTTTATGGTTCTGGAATTTCTTCAAGTTCTATTGCGCTCCAACTTGTTTCTTTTTCTAAGAATTGATGTTCCAGAAAGTGGGCATGACGAGAAACAAAAACCTTTTGTTCCTCTGCGTAATAGAAAAGATACCCCCTGGAGTTCTTTGGGTATCCCACAAACTTACACAGTACTGAGCGTGCCTCGAGTTTGTCCGCATACTGCTTTTTGACAAAAGCTGGACATCCCCATATCTTCAGATATTGAAGATAGGGTTTCTTTCCACTCCACATCTGATATGGTGTGGTAGGCACAGTCTTGGTAGGAACCTTTTTCAAAAGATATGCAGCTGATTCTAGTGCATAACCCCAGAATGATCGCGATAACTCAGCGTTACTCATCATGGAACGTACCATATCCAATTGGGTTCGGTTCCGTCTCTCCGATACACCGTTGTGTTGTGGAGTGTAAGGAGGAGTAAACTGAGAGAGAATTCCATTCTCTTTTAAGTAATCCAGGAACTCGGCACTTAAGTATTCACCACTTCGATCAGATCTCAGTGTTTTGATACTTTTGCCGGTTTGTTTTTCTACTTCATTCTTATATTCCCGGAATTTCTCAAAAGCCATGGATTTATGCTTCATTAAGAAGGCATGTCCATACCTGGAGAAATCGTCCGTAAAAGTAATGAAATATGAAAAACCACTTCTTGCATGTGTAGACATTGGACCACACACGTTGCTGTGTACGAGTCCCAAGAGTTCGCTCGCTCTTAATCCATGTCCAGTGAACGGAGTCTTTGTCATCTTTCCTTTGAGACATGATTGACAAATTGCATAAGAATGATATTCGAACGGATCCAAATATCCTTCTTTATGTAACTTAGTTAACCTTGTCTCATTGATGTGACCCAGTCTACAATGCCATAAGAAAGCATGATTTAATTCTGGAGACTTTCTTTTGTGTGTACTCTGGATATTGAAGATCTGCGGTTGGTTTAATATGTATATAACGTTTCTTAATGTACCCGACCCAATCAAAACATGATTAAGGTGAATGTTTACAACATTGCTTACAAATGCAAAATCATAACCTTCTTTAGACATTAAAGATATAGATATGATATTACAAGTCGAACTGGGTACAAAATAACAGTTGCGCAAAATCAAAACATGTTCATTTGTCAATCCTAAGTGATAGTCCCCCACGGACTCAGCATCCATGCTTGCTCCGTTTGCAACTCTGAGGGTCATATCACCCGCCTTCAAAACCCTACGGCTTCTCAGTGCCTGCAAAGAATTATAGATATGAGATCCTAATCCGGTATCCAATACCCAGGAAGTAGAGTTGATTGACAGACTATTTCCAATTACATACACACCTGAAGCCGAAGCCACAACTTGCTTCGGGTCCTGGTTCTTGGCCCTCCAAGCCCTGCAATCTTTCTTCCAGTGTCCTTTCTTGTGACAATAAAAGCATTCTTCCTTCCCCACAATCTGTCCCGCTATCTTTGCTTTTCCCTTGGCTTCCACCTTACTAACACCGCCCCTTGGTTTGGTGGGGGCCTTCTTCTTCTTTCCTTTGGCTTTCGCCTTAGACCCAGAAGAGGAAGCTCCTCCAACAAACAAAGCGGGTGTTTCCCTGACTTTCTGCAGGGTGCCCTCTGCACTCCTCAACATGTTGAGGAGTTCCGGAAGTTCAACTTCTTTTCTTTGCATGTTGAAATTCAGGATAAACTGGGTGTAGGTGGAAGGAAGGGGCTGGAGAATCAAGTCAGTGTATAGCTCATTCTCTAACATGGTCCCGAGGTCCACGAGCTCCTCAATGTAGCCAATCATCTTAAAGACGTGTTCCCCTACAGATGATCCGACGGCCAACCCCGCTGAAAATAGCTTCTTCGAGGTCTCGTATCTTGCGATACGGGATTGCTCTTCATATAGTTCCTTAGTATGGAGAAATATGGATTCAAGATCCATATTTTCGTGCCTCCTCTGATGTTCATTGTCTATAGAGGCAAGCATGAGGCACTTGGCCTTCGCGCTGTCAATCTCCCAGGTCTTACGGATTTCCCTATCCGCGATACTGGATTCTGGACCTGGGACGGCGGGGGCTTTAGTGGTAAGGAGATACCCAAACTTGTCATAAGTGATTGCCATTTTGACATTCCTGAACCAATCTTTGTAGTTTGGCCCTGTCAGTGTATTTTTATCTAATAGTAACTTAAGGCCCGTCATGATGTTTGGTTGTTGCAATTAGGAGAGAGAGAAGAAACACTTTAGCATGATGCTCTTGCAAGTTTAGAATGGTTTTTAGTTTGTCTAAACAGGATGGCTCCCACGGTTTCTCGAATCCTTCCTCAAACCATAAAAGAAGAACTAGTTGGGATTGATCTCACCGTACAATACTTGCTTAACTATTCAGCCAGGCCAGTGTCGGTACTTCGAGGGTGGTTTTACGACGCTTTCGCGAAGTTCCTTAATTAAATAACCTCTTTTCCCTATGGGCGTAGCCCCGCTAACACCTTTCTAGACACCTACTTGGTTTACAGCATTGATCGTTAAGTGAGAAAAATTTCCCGAGGAGTAGCATATAGTCACAGTAGGATCGGGATCCAAATATTATTGTGTGATAAAGTTGAAGGAATCCTACCAAAATTATCACACTCCAAATGGTATGCAACACCAGCAAGTTTCAGTTTCTTTAGAAACTCCCGATGTGGATTTTTGCCCCATGCTCTTATGACCTTGACGAAAGCCAACATATCATAAGTCACATGTCAAGTTCTACCCGTCATTATCCAGGTTAATTTGAACCCACCCATACATACTCTTGACGAAGGCCAAAATAGCAGTACGACTGTCCTAAACCAACGCATCTATCTATGCAATAGATAAATATTCGGCAGCTACCGGTCACTATGCCTTGGCGAAGGTCAAAATACATAGCTTGAATACTACTGAATATTTAACTGAAATGACGGAGGGCTACGAATGGTTTTGGCAAAACCGTGAACGTAGTGAACTTGATATAATCGAAGGAACCTGATAGCTTTTAAAAGGAGTGGTTTAAGCTCCGCATTTTAAAAGTTTTGCTGTTTTGAAAAAAAAAACCGAGTGGTTTTGAAATTGTTCCAACGATTTAACTTTGGTTTGTTTTCTTTGCATTAATAGAACGCGTTCCATCAATTAATCCTACCATTGCAGAAAACAACGAAAATATGACGTACGCTTATGCCATCCGCATTCGCCACTGGGCCCGTCATCACCCGTTAGGTTACTTAACTAACGACAGAGCGGGGGCTGGACTAGCGCTGATGCAAAACATAAGCAAAGCCAACTAGATATCATATATAGATATATATACATTCGTCAGACACAATGATAGTCATTCTAGATCACAGATGAACACATTGGATATGCTAGAAATCCGCGTTTCGTTCGAGCCTGCAACGAAAGACGGATTACACGGTCGCGATGAATAGCCAAACCACACCCTAGACCCTTACGGGTGCGGCAAACTACCCGCCAAATACCCGAAGTGAAGCAGCCTCCCTCAACAACGTGAGTAGGCCACTCAGCACTTCAAAGTAGCCGGTAGTTTGTGCACCCCACCTTGGGTCTATCCTAAGAGCAAAAACAGTAAACGAAATAATATACAATGGTGGCTACAACCTCAATCCGAATGTGCGACCATAAAATAATATTACATCAATTTACAATTTACATCGAATGAAAAATGAAAAACACTCATCTCACATCCCCGGCTATTCATCCATGACAATCCAACAAGTTCATATACACAAACCAATATCACAGATCACAGATATGTGCAACCCCCACTAATCGATGTATAGCGATTAGCAGACGTTCAGCACATATAACATATAATAGATATAATCCGATTAGCTAAAGTTAATAGAATTTCGATCGATATTTCAAATTTGAAACTACCCCAAATACAACACTGTACTCAAAGGAATCTGGGCAGAAACAAAGTATCTGAAAAATCACAAAACATCAAGCCGGACGATCTGCAAGAAAAACGAGTTGACTCCGAGTCGACTCGGCCACGGATCCGCGGCGAAACGCATGGTTTCGCCGCGCTTCCGCGGCAGTCTGACCGAGTCACGAGCTCGTTTATCTTGGGTGTCCCTAAAAAAGCCTGCACGTATTTTTCAGGTCTCTGAAAATATTTTTAGACCTGTTTTGCAAATCGGCAGAAAACATGAATTTTTGATGTATTTTGCGATTTTTCCGGGATCGAAATTCTAAAGACTTTGCTAACATGTTAGTTGTTGTTTAGTTAGGCTCTGATACCACTGTAAGTCTATGTTACCCACCCCGGTGCTTAACGGGGAGGCGGAATAGGTAAAAATCGAATTTTTCCTCAAAGGAAACATAGACAAACCATGAAGGATCTTTGCTAAACAAAAACTAACAAACTAATACGGAGTTTTAACTACTAGGTTAGATGGTTATACCTAGTTCTTTAACTCCTTCTCTTCTTGTTGTGGTCCTCCTTGTTGCGAGCTCCTTGGAGTGGTGTAGATGGCTCCTCCTCGTTGTCTTCTCTAGGTCAAAGAACGATCCACCAGAAGGCTTCTTCCTTGAGCTCCTACCTCAACAATGAAGTAAATAGAGTGCTTGGCTTGCTACACTAAGAACCCTAGAGTGAGTAGATAAGTATTTTGGTGGTTTAGTCTCAAAGCTTTGATTTTCAACACATGAAACACTTAAGCCTTTTGAGAGAGGAAGAGGGAGAGCAAACCATGAGAGAGAAATGTTATGTGAGAATGAGAGGATAAACTCTCATATGAGGAAAATATGATAATAATAATATTAATTAGGATAATTGTGATGGTGTGTTGATTTGACCATTATCATATCACATTTAATGCTAAGCATGCTCACAAAAATATCCAAGTCAACATGAGTCAACTTGGTCAAATGGTCAAACCAACATTAGCCATGACACAATTAACTCTAATTAAAACTATTAATTAATTTCCCCCTTCTCATTATGCTTTTGATCAAGTCAATGGTCAAAACCCTAATGAGGTGTCTCCCTATCCGCCTCTGTCAACTGTACATACATACCCGCATCCGGGTTCCATAGAAACACGAATACAATGAGACTAGACCAATCCCAAAACAAATACTAGTATCTGGCTTAAACCAAAGCCCACTAGTATCAACTGCCCGAACACGAAACGTGCACAAGTGCGGGTATGTGAACGAACCCCGTCGTAAAACCATTCGACCTTTACTCCGTTTCACCTAAAGATGAACAACCCTCTGTGTGGGACTCTAAAGACTCGACACTACGCTGGCAGTGGTTTTAACCACAGGCCGCAAGCGGTACTAGCTGTACGTAACGGTCCCCAGGTAGATGTCGGTAAGAAGACCGATGAGGTGAACCCATGCGAACTCCTACTGAGCCTAAATGTGACAATCTCCGTACAGTCCGGTCTGTTCGTCTAAGAGTATCGCATGTCGGGCCTAGGGGGCGGTAAACGTTAGACCCCTAATAGCGGTACAAGTCGTGTCGGAGTGTAGCCCAGAACACCCTGAGAAACTACTGGAAACACTATCAGTAAATCTCGCTTGCCCTGGCCAGGGACTTTGTGTAATGGCTCTCCTAGACACAGAGCGATATCAACCCCCAATACCAGGAGAGACAAATCCTGTCTAACCGTCACTGCCTCCAAGTGCTTCGGGACTGCACCCAACTACTACCTATTTGCACGGCTCAATAGAGCCGTGGTAGGGTAGTAATCTACGAACAGTAGGAACACACTCGAGGCGAAGTGACAGTGTCAAGTCAACGGACTAAGCTGTAATCATGTCACTTGGGAACTGCTAACTGACGATAGGTATAGTACCAACAAACAGTTCCCGACGAGTCCTGTCCAGTGTACTCATAACCTAATAAGCACCTGCATACTATCTCCAGTATGATGTACTGATGGATATGGGGCAGACCATCTCCCCAGTTGGGATGAGAAGCGTACACACTAGTCTACTCTGGAGTATCGATGCCCTGTCTCGATAATCCTACGACTAGGGAACTGTATAAGGATGTGCTTGTAGACTACCCAACCCCCACAAGTGTGATTGCTATCACAACGCTGGTAGTCAAGCAAAGATCCTAAGGGCTCTATCAATATGTATTAGCGATACGTCAAAAGAAACATATACACATATTATGATAGATACAAACCAAGTAGCATACTACCATGTCGAGCAAGACTGTTATAAATCTGTGTATATATATATTCCAAGCTTCCAAAATGTAATATACAAACTAGTACTATACAATAATGGTCTCTAGGGCATATCACACTAACAATGTAGTGGAAGAGACCATATTTTAAACGGGTTAAGATATGGGGTTGTCCGGCTTATGTCAAAAGGAAAAATCCGGATAAGCTCGAGGCACGATCAATTCTTTGCAAGTTTGTGGAATATCCAAAGAATTCTCAAGGATATTTTTTCTACCACACTGAGGAGCAAAAGGTGTTTGTTGCTCAACATGCCACCTTTTTAGAAAAGAAATTTCTTGCAAAAGAAATTAGTGGCGAAGATTTAGAGCTGGAAGAAGTTTCAGAAGCACAAACTACAACTGAAGATTTAGTGGAACCAGAGGATTCGATTGCTCCCAACGAACCCCAGCCTCTCCGCCGATCTAGTAGGGTTCCTTATCCACCTGAGAGATACTACGGTTTTCTCATTGATGGTGGGAGCGAGGATTACATCATGGAAGATGATGACCCGATTAGTTTCGAGCAGGCCATCACGAGTGGTGACTCTGTGAATTGGCTGGATGCAATGCGATCTGAGATGGAATTCATGTACACCAACAAAGTATGGACTTTGGAAGTTGCTCCTGAAGGGGTAAAACCCTTTGGGAGAAAATGGATCTTTAAGAAGAAACTTGGTGTAGATGGAAAAGTTGAAACTTTCAAAGCTAGACTTGTGGCAAAGGGTTTTCGCCAACGACCAGGTATAGATTATGACAGAACCTTTTCTCCAGTGGCTATGCTTAAGTCCATCAGGATCCTACTTGCCATTGCTGCATAGCATGACTACGAAATCTGGCAGATGGATGTTAAGACCGCTTTTCTAAATGGTGATTTAGAGGGGTGCGTGTATATGACTCAGCCAGAGGGCTTCGTAGACAGTGGGAGCAGCGGAAAGGTGTGCAAGCTGCTTAAATCCATCTACGGGTTGAAGTAGGCATCGCGGAGTTGGAACATCTGTTTTGATGTTGTAGTCAAAGAGTTTGACTTCATCAAAAACATAGATGAACCTTGTATATACAAAAAGGTAGCAGAGAGTAAGGTTGTCTTCCTCGTATTGTACGTGGATGACATACTCTTGATAGGAAATGATGTACCTATGCTGCACTCGGTCAAGCTCTTCTTATCACAAAGATTCTCAATGAAAGATCTAGGTGATGCCTCCTACATTTTGGGGATTAAGATCTATAGAGATAGATCTAGAAGGATACTAGGATTGTCCCAATCCAGGTACATTGACACCATACTAAAGAGGTTTAGTATGGAAGAATCCAAGCGTGGGAATTTACCCACGATCTCTGGACTCACACTCTCCAAAGAGCTGTCTCCTAAGACTGATTTGGAGAGAGCTCGCATGCAAGGGATACCCTATGCTTCGGCAGTAGGCTCTATCATGTACGCGATGCTATGTACCAGACCCAATGTAGCATACTCACTAAGTGTAGTGAGTAGGTATTAAGCAGATCCAGGAGAGGATCACTGGACAGCTGTGAAGAACATTCTCAAGTACTTGAGAAGGAGTAAGGAGATGTTCTTGGTGTATGGTAAAGGAGAACTCCAGGTGGAGTCCTTTACCGATTCGAGATTCCAGAGTGATAAGGACAACTCTAAGTCGCACTCGGGTTTTGTCTTTATCCTCAATGTAGGGGCGGTGTGTTGGAAGTGTTGGATGTATATGCCCTAGAGGCCAGTATTGTATATGTATACATATGGATACTAGGGATATGTATGTACAGAACAATCTTGCTCAGTTTTATAGTAAATAATTTGACTTGTCTTTATCGGGATATGTGTATTTATTTATATTGTTGTTATATCTGGTTTGCACATATTGATAAAGACTCGATACGGTAGTATACTATTGTGGTTTGTCTTTATCTTAACATAGCATATGTCATACTCGTTATTACATATTGCGGTTACATGTTGATAAAGCCCCTAGGATCTTTCTTGACTACCTGCGTTGTGATGGCGATCATACTTTTGGGAGCAGGGTAGTCCATAAGCACATCCTTAAATGGTCCCTAGTCGCGTGAGTATCGAGACTGGGCACTGATACTCCAGAGTAGATTGGTGTGTACGTTTCTACCCCCGCAGGGGATGGTTGGTCCCGCAGCCATTGGTCTGATGCACCTAAGATCGTGTACAGGTGCTCACTGGGTGTGAGTACACTGGACGGACTCACCGAGAACTTCCATATGGTATTATACCTATCGTCAGATGGAAGTTCTCAGGTGACATGTGTACAGGATAGTCTTTGGACCCGAGATCGGCATTTGTCTCGTGTGAGTTCCCACTGAACATTGATCACTACCCTACCATGGCTCTACTGAGTCGTGCAAACAGGTTTTGGTTGGGTTCAGTCCCGAGCCACATGGAGGCAGTGAGCGATTGTCGGGGATTCGTCTCTCCCGGTATAGAGAGTCGATATCGCACTGTGATTCGATTGGTCAGGACCATAAGACCTTGGCCAAGGCACTTGGGATTTACTGATAGGTTGATCAGTAGTTTCCCGGATTGGTCCTGAGCCACATCGGCATGACTTATTAGGTTATTAGGGTCTGACGTTCACCATCCCCCTAGACCCGGTATGCGATACTCTTTGACGAAGAGACTGGACTGTACAGATATTGTCACGGATAGGCTCAGTAGGAGTTTGGACGAGCTTGCTCGTCGGCCTTCCTTTTCGACAGGTACCTGGGCAGCCGTTACGTACAGCTAGTGCCGCTGACGTGCTTGTGGTTATACCCACTGCCAGAGTACTGTCGAGTCTTTAGAGTCCCACACAGAGGGTTTCCCTGATCCAGGCAAAATGATGTAGTAGCCGTATTGGATACGTGCAGGGTTCGATCGATTGATGTACTTAGTACTCGGATTTTCGATCAGACAGTTTGTAATACTAGCCGGCTCGGGTTTGAGCCGGATTATTAAATCAGGTATTGATTTAATAATTTACGTATATGTATTTCGATATATATATCCTAGTATTACGTTCTTCGGTTTTTTCTATCTCTTTGGGCATTCAGATTTTTATCTGATTGCCGGTACATATATACGGTAGACTGAAATCCGTATTTATTACAGATTTCCTTCTAGAAGGTGGACACATCATTATGTATTTTCCTTTTATTTGATAATTGGAAATGAGGTGTAAAGTAAAGGGTATGGGAGGAAAAGAGGTGACCATGCTTCAATAGTAGTCAAATAAATTTATAATTCATTTTGGAGTTACTATTGAAGCATGGTTGCTAATTGTTTAATGAAAGAATTGACATACAAAACCAAGGTATTGATTTTCTCTTTCATGCAATGCTTCATAATTTTTCTTGAGCTCTCATTTCTCTTGAGTTCCTTCCTCCTCTAGCTTTCCTCCACCTTCATCTTCTTCCTCTTCATTACCTTCTCATGTGTTGAGAATCAAGAAAGAGATAGCTTCACACTTAGAACTCCAAACTACATCCTAGACCACTTGGACTAGCATCCCAAGTCCTCTAGTTGCTCTTTTGACATATTGCAAAGTGCTAGAGCCATGGACCATACTCCCCGGGTGGATCATCTACGACAAAAGGAGGCCGGAGAACAAGCCCGATTCCGATGGACCGATGGAGCCGGATTTGGAGTTCAAGCATGTTCAAGGCGTTTTCTAGGAGCTAAGGATGAAGAAAGAAGACCGAAGGACTTGGTTCATTTGGTGAGGTTTCTATCATAGTAGATAGCACTTCTTCTTTTGCTAAGTAGTTTTTATGGAAAGATCCGGTTTTAGGGTTTAGTCTAGCACTAAGTTTCGTTCGTTTTGAAATTTTTGTTCCGCATTGGGCCCACATGAGTTGGCCGAGGCGCTAGGGTAACCCTTCAAGAAGAGTTCCAAAGAGGAAACCATGGCAGACTCGATGATGGAGGCTGAATACATCGCTGCCAACGATACTGCCAAAGAGGCTGTCTGGATAAAAAAGTTCATCACTGAACTTGGTGTGGTTCCATCCATTGAGCATCCAATACCTCTGTATTGTGATAACAATGGAGCTGTGGTTTTGGCTAAGGAACCCAGGTCCCATCAGAGATCCAGGCATATTATGAGGCGGTATCACTTGATCCGGGAGATAGTTGATCGCCGGGAGATCGAGATTAGGAGAGTTGATATGAAAGACAACATTGCGGACCCACTCATGAAGGCCATACCCCACATACATTTTGAGAGACTCTTCGGGATGTTGGGTATGAGATACTACAACAGCTGGCCTTAGTACAAGTGGGAGATTGTTAGTTATGTATATGCCCTAGAGGCCATTGTTGTACATATGATGTATATTATAATGGATGCTTGGATATATATAGAGATGACTTTCTTGCTCGACATGATAGTATACTATCTGGTTTCACTTTATCTTAACATGTTGACTTGTATTAGTTTACTATCTTGCTCTCACATGTTGATAAAGCCCTTAGGATCTGTACTCGACTACTAGGACTATGATGAGATCATACTAGTGGAGCCAGGGTAGTCCACGAGTACATCCTATAACTGTTCCTAGTCGATGGTGTATCGAGACAGGGCATCGATACTCCAGAGTAGACTAGCGTATATGCATCTTGACCCATATGATGGGAGATGGATGATCCCATATCCATAGGTGTTGGACATCGAAGATGGTGTAAGGGTGCTCAGTGGAGACTCTGTACACTGAACGGACTCGCCGAGAACTCCTAGATGGTATTATACCTATCGTTAGATAGCAGTTCTCCGGTGACACTGGTACAGGTTAGTCTGTAGACCCGAGATCGTCATAGAGTCTTGTGTGATTCCCACCATGCTTTGATTTCCACCTTACCACGTTCACGAGAATGTGCAACACGGTGGCTTTTGGGTACAGTTCCGAATCACATGGAGGCAATGAGCGATAGGAGGGGTTTTGTCTCTCCCGGTATTAGGAGTTGATGTTGCGCTGTGTTCGATTGGCTATAACTGGAAGTCCCTAGCCATGGCAGATACGGAGATTTACTGGTAAGAGTTATCAGTAGTTTCTCGACCCGTTATGAGCCTCACATCGACATGACTTATCGATTATTGGGGTCTGACGTTTACCCCCTCTAGACTGAATTTGCGACATATTAGACGAAGAGACCGGACTGTATGATAGTGTTACTGATTGGATTCGCAGAAGTATGTACATGCTTGCTTGTTGATCTTCTGGTCGCTCAATATCCGGGTGGCTGTTACGTTTAGCTGACCGCTTGCAGCTTGTGGGTGTTTGATATGATCATCACCTACTGCCGGCGTATTGATGAGTCTTTAGAGTCCTACACAGAGGTTTCCTGGCTCAGGTGAAACGAAGAAGGAGTACATATGTGATATGTGCGGGGACCGAGATTAATACGATATGTGATACCGTATTCTATTCTCGCGATATATGATATTGGCCGGTTATATGTGATATAGCTGGGTTATTGGATCAAGTGTTGATTCGATAAAATGATATATAAATATATATATATTTATATATTTATATATATTATATGCTCACTTAAGTATTTATTATTCTCACTTATAATACATTTAACATATATGTGATTTATGTTTATTGTATTGTTTTCTTTTGTTGCATAAATATTATATATGAGATATATAATATTGTGACATGCTAGGTTATACATGCAACAAGTATGTATGAGAAGTATACCATGCTACATGTAATGTTTGAGTTTAAATTCTTAAGTAATTCAAAATTGAAGAAATGAGTCATGGTGAAGCTTCATGAAGCTTGTGGATAAACTTTGACAAAGTCTTCTCCTTTTGTTTTGCTTAAGATATTTCTAAACTCAACCATGACACATAGCTATGGTTAACTCTCTAAAAGGGTTAGTGGATGACTTACACTAACCTAGGGTTGCATTTCTAATCTCATCTCTTTCATTATTCATCTTCTTTCTCATCTCATTTTTGCTCTCTAGCTTTTGAGAAAAGAGAAGAAAATAGTGAGAAAATAAATAATAAAGTGAGCAAAATTCCTACTTCATCATCCTCTTCTATACTAGCCATATAGATTAGAGTGTTGGCTTCACTAATTTCATATTAGTGATGTCATAGCTTGAGTTCGTGTTTCCTCGAAGTAGATCGTCTTGGATTTCGAAGACTTCAAGCAAGATGCATCCTACATCGTGCGGTGCCTCTCTAGAGTCTGGGAGTTCATGGATCGCAGCAAAAGGACCACTACTCGGAGCCTTTGAAGCGAAGGAATGGACTACAAAGGTTGTAATCCCTATCTCTTTGATGTAAAGTTGTTTACATGCAAAGTTAACCCTAATTCTCTAGTTAAGATCTTGGTTAGGGTTTCATAGCACCCCAAAAATTTTCATTATGGCAAGTGTGATGCCTTTCTAAACTTTGTTGTCATGCTATACAACCCTACATAGGCAGCCTCTAACAATGGCCCGATCATGCTGTGCAAAACCGAACACTCGCCTCAAATGAGAAGTCACAACACAAACACTAAAACGATACGTTCCCATGTCACCAGAAAACACGATGGTCAGTCCTCATCCACGACGAGCTTGTCCTGACCGCATCACTAGCAGCAGCTCAATCTGCGCTCAAACCATGGTGACAGGAACCTCAAGTATGTATCGATGAAAACAGATCAAGGAATGAAAGGAAACAACATATCCAGAATGGATACATGATTATAAGGAGGAACGGAATCAATGGTAGTATGATCATGGAAACGAATAGAATCAAGGATCTCAAATGGATGTATAATCATAGGGACGAAGAGAATCACAGATCTCAAAATATGTACATCCTAAGGTTTCTGAAGTGGAGTATCGTATCGTAAATATGCCACGGAACATACGTACGGTACGTCAGTCTACTTAAGCTACCTACTCCATCAATCAGGGTCGGCCTATGAAACGAAAGTTTGGGTCTAATACCCCCATGTTCAAGTCTAAGTTGTATAAGGTCAAGCCTAGGTTCCGAAATAAATTACGCCCCAGACTCCACATAGTCAAACCTAAACTCGAACCAAGGTTAAACCTAGTGCTCTGATACCAATTTTGTCACGACCTAAAAATATTAGCTCGTTACCGGCACTTAAATCACGCTATATCTAAAGACGTAACGTAACTCAAGTAAGTCGAAACCCAGAAATCTAAACCTTTTTAAGAAAATAAGAGAGGTGACATTTTGAAAATAAAGGTATGATGAAATCAAACGTTTTCTTAAATGTATAAGTAATGGAACATGAAAATGCAAGTAGATTTAGTAATTTGAAAATATGTTTCGTCTTTTAAAAATTTGGGCAGCACCTCCTTTGTATATTTTGGTCCAAAACCACATATACATGATAATATAAAAGGCATCCCCAAGCAGGAGCTAGCTCTTCGCCAATTGGCGGATTCACAACCACGCAAGTCACAAAGTAAGTATACGATACCCAATGGCGAAGATCAACACAAAGAATAATGTAAAGCAAGACATCCAACTCACCAAGCGAACATATAACCCATCGCTCAAATCTCGCAACTACAAGTCTTGCTAAGTCTTACTACTTATACAAATACTAATTTTGATTGATGGTGTTGACTAGATACAATATGAATAATAAATTTTAACGCCTTGAAAAGTCGTTTTGGTGTTTTCCCGAAAATCGGTAAATATTTGGTATTTTTCCGTAAATCGTCATTATAACTATTTTGCAGTATAGGCCTAATTATACCTAATTTAGATAGGTAATTGCTAGTTTTTAGTAGCTAATGAGTCTCTTATAAAATTCTGGTCGTTTTACAATTTTCCCTATTTTACTATTTTTAATATTATTTTAAGCTGTTAAAAATACATTAAATTAGCGATAAATACAAATTTGAATAGGCTAATTACATGCTTTAGAACCATGACAACTAAAATCTAGTGAGTAATATAAATTTTTAGCTTTTTATTACAAGTTCTAATTAGTTATAATCAAAGAAAATTAAAATTTTAAATAAATTAAACTAAAACTTGCAAATTTGTAACTTGAGGGTTCTTTTTGTATAGAATTTTTTTGTACACTCTCACACAACCACACCCCTCTTATTGGTATCCCATAATTTCCCCCCTCCAATTAGTGTTCTTCAACTCATTTTGAATTGATTTAAATAGGCTTTTAATATATTATATTGAGGTATGGGTTTAAGAGGTATGGGGGGGGGGCTTTGACCTTTGAAATTTTCCACACAAATTCCCTCACACCTCACTCCATCTCCTCTGGCCGAAACTCCCCCTGCTGCTGTCCCCAAAAATTCCCTTCTCTTTTCACTTCAAATTTCATCAAAAAACACATCAAAATCCACAATTTCCTTCACCAATACAACACAAAACCCTATTCTATCTCTTCTCAAACTTAATTTGGTTCAAAACTTGGAGAAAGGAGGTGTCTTGGGAAGCTAGAGCATGCTAGGGTTGAACTTGTGAGGTATAATTTCTAATCAATTGGTTAATTTGTAGTTTAAGTGTGCTAAATTAGAACTTTGAAATGTTAAATTATTATTAATTTCGAATCTAGGTTTTTAAAGAGAGTAGTTTGATTTAAACTAGGGTTTTAGCACACCATTACTGGGTTAATTAAATCTATTTTTCTATCTAGTTGTTTTGCTAACCTAATCTAAGAGGTTAATTTGCTTAAATGGGTTTTAATTTGTGTTATTTTAGTGTTTTTCATGTATGGAATGGATTAAATTGCTAGTTATGAAATTCTAGAAAGGGTTGTTTATGGAAAATAGAATTTGAAGCATTGCTAATGTGTTGGAAATTAGTGTAGTGGCTATCAATGGTTTAACTTGGGTGATTATGCTTGATAGTTGTCTTTTTGTCGCAATGCGACGATGTTTGCACCGAATTTGGAATGCTAATGCTTACAAGGTTTTTTTATAAAATTATGTGATGAATTATTTGTGATATCTTGATGATATTATTGGCATCTCCTATGACATTTAGGGTGTGTGAATGTGTATTTTGGTTTTATCGGGTTTTAGTTTTGGCGGGTGCTCCGAAACGACAATTTTAGTTAAGGTTGTAGCGTTTTTCGTGTGTATTCCGCGCACCGTGTGCACGTTGTGCCTAATTCGTTGACGTTGACCCTTTCATTTTGTGACATGCGTCGTTTCATGATGTGTAACCTTATGTATTGTGTTGTGCACATTCCAGGATCAGTCGCGGAGACTTCGGATGCGGCACGAAAAGGGAAAGCGGTGATTGGATCAATCTAGTTGGGGATTTCTGGTGAGTAGATGTATACATCTACGGGGAGAATCGTTTGGATGGTACGAGGCGCCCAAAAATTTAGAATTTCTAGTAATACCAGCTTGTTGCATGTAGTTCCTAGTTACCTATTTTACGGTATTGCATGACCTGTATATCCATATTTGTGTTAAATTCATCGTATAAAAACCATTGAAACCATTAAATGAGATATGCAACACAGGAAATAATTGGCTTGCTTAATTCATTATATATAATTGTGCAACTTCATCGCATAGGACACTTGCACCATTACCAGGGTTTTATGCTGCACGAGCACTATTCATGCGAACACACATGCCTTGGTAATTGCTATGCCACAAACACTAGATAACTTGTTTAAACCGGAATTTAGAATAATTTCACCATATAAGACATATAAACCAGTACAAATATAGTAAATTCCGCAAGATGAACATGTAGAATTGCTAGTCATATGCATGTACCTCATTACATCATTCGGTCATACATAGTCTTTATGTCAAATATTGCAGTCGCACTGTTAATACCATAGGCATTCATCATCATTGACATGTATACTCATGGTACTTTCTTCTGGAGGATTTCAGTATTTGAGATTTATGAGATTTTGAGGAAAAGCCGCAAAGATTTAATAAACCTGATATTATTTTAAACATTGAAAGTTGCGGTTTTTCTCGTGACATGATACATGTGTCGTCTACCATGAGTTTTCTATTGGTTTTCGAGACCCGTTTCGAGGAGTTGGATGAACCGTCTCGGGTACATGGTGGGCCCGGTAAGGTACCCGGGGCAAGAAGTTCGAGTAGTAGACGATGAGCCTGGCAGGGGCAGACTACCTACCGGTGATTGTTGGCACGGCGGATATCCAGAGGATACCGACCGTGGCCGTGAAATGTTGAGATATTGATATTTTGAGATGGACCAGCCGGACGGCTGGGGCCGGGATATTGGGTACAGATACTTTGGGACATTGAGTTATTCATTTGGGGTGTCGATGCTTGACACGGTTTTCTGTTGATTTCATATGATATTTCCTCAGATATTTCACAGAAATTTTCCCAAGATGAAAATAATGATTTCCTTATATCAGCATATTCAGATCACGTGTTACATTGCATTCATGTCGCATACATGCAAGTACTTCACACCATATCAATATTGTAGAATTGTGACACTTTGCGTACATGCTAATGATAGTCTTTATAGATGATACATATTACCCACGAGTTGGAAACTCACCCCCGTTGTGCCACAGCCTTTTTGCAGGTCCGATCCGTCAGCACGGTACGGGCGGACGTACTTCCTCCTTTTGCGTGGATTTGAGAATTTTTGCTCGTAGGTGGGTTATGTGTTTATTCTGTCTTCCACCTTGAATATTCATTGTATCTAGTGTACTCCATCTACTGTATCGTCTACCAATACTGTTGTATTTTAACTTAGAGGCGAGACAGTCAGATTTGTGGGCATGTTTATTGTTTCTTTGGGTCGCGCTCACTTGAGCCGACATGTTGCTTATTACTTGTGCCCTTTTATGCTTATTTTGCATATTGCTGATTTATATTGCGTGAGATTTGTGTCCGCCTTGGGGCGAAGAGCTAGCTCCCACTTGGGGATGCCTTATTTCATGTTATTGATATATTCCTGTTTTGTACCCGTTTGGGGGCCAGAATTTACAAAGGAGACACTGCCGAAATTTGTTAGTGTATATACCCTAGGGGACATTATTGTATCATACTAGTTTGTATATTACTTAATGGAAGCTTGGGATATTCACAGTTATATTAACAGTCTCGCTCAACATAGTAGTATGCTACTTGGTTTAGGTCTATCTTAATATGTGTATATATTAGCATATCGCGAATACATATTGATAGAGCCCTTAGGATCTTGCTTGACTACCAGCGTTGTGATGGTAGTCAAGCAAGTGGGGGCTGGGTAGTCTACAAGCACATCCTTTATCAGGTCCCTAGTCGTAGGATTATCGAGACAGGGTATCGATACTCCGGAGTAGACTAGTGTGTACGCTTCTTATCCCAGCAGGGGAAATGGTTTTTCCCACAACCATTAGTACGTTGTACTGGAGATAGTATATAGGTGCTCATTGGGTTACGGGTACACCGGACATGACTCGCAGGGAACTGTTGGTTGGTATTATACCCATCATCAGTTAACAGTTCCCAGGTGACATGAGTACAGCATAGTCCGTTGACTTGATACTACTGCTTCGTCTCGAGTGTGTTCCCACTGTTCTTAGATTGTTACCCTACCACGGCTCAAAGGATTCATGCAAATAGGTAGCAGTTGGGTGCAGTCCCGAAGCACTTAGAGGCAGTGGCGGTTAGATAGGATTCGTCTCTCCTGGTATTGGGAGTTGATATCGCGCTGTGTTTGGAGAGCCATTACGCAAAGTCCCTGGCCAGGGCAAACGATATTTACTGGTAGGTTTTCCATTAGCTTCTCAAGGTGTAATGGGCTTCACTCCGACACGACTTATACCGCTTTTAGGGGACTGACGCTTGCCGCCCCCTAGGCCTGATATGCGATAGACCTAGATGAACAGATCGGACTGTACGGAGATTGTCACATCAGGCTCAGTAGGAGTTCGGATGGGTTTCCTCATCGGCCTTCTTATCGACATCTACCTGGGGACCGTTACGTACAGCTAGAACCGCTTGCGGCCTGTGGTTAAACCCACTGCCAACGTAGTGTTGAGTCTTTAGAGTCCCACACAGAGAGTTTCCCTGCTTCAGGCGAAACGATATAGAGGTCGTATGGTTTTACGACAGGGTTCGGACACATACGTGCATTTATGCACGTACGATGTTCGGACAGTTTTTACTAGCGGGCTTTAGTTTATGCCAGGTTCTAGTATTGGATTAATGGATTTATACAGTCTCAGTTTTTTCGTGTTTTCACGGATAGGAGGGGCATTCTCGTAATTACTCGAGAAGCTTCTAGAAGAAAGGTGACTCATTATGCTTTAATTCATTTATGAATTAAGCTTAATGATGTGGAGGAGATGATGTGTGATTTGCATTAATTAGAGTCATGAGGTGATTCACCTCAAAGTAATTAATGAAGCATGGTTGATATTTTGAGATATTTTTTCTAGATATTTTGATGCTTCATTATTTATCCAAATGACTTAAGATATTTATTCATTCTCACTCACACATTCTCTCTCCTCAAGCTCTCTCTCTTCAACCCTAACCCTAATCCTCTCATGTGTTGAGATCTTAAGGGTTAGCAAGACTAATAGATCCCTAATTCTCTTCTATATCCTCTAGGTTACTTTGATTAGCACTCATACCCACCTAGTTACCTCAAGTGAGAGGTTAAAGCTTGGAGAAGGAGCTCTCGGGTGGATCTTCTATCACATCGAGGAGGCCAACGAGGAGGTGAACTACAAGAACAAGAAGGACTTGAATCTTTAGGTATAATCATCTATCCTAGTAGCTAATCACTTCTAGTTAGTTGTTAGTTAGGGTTTAGCAAAGATCCGTAAAGTTAGTCAATGTTAATTTAAACAAAATGATTGTTTTACCTATTCCGCCTCCCCGCTGTTAGTGTTTATGCCCTAGAAGGCCATTACTGTATCATACTAGTTTGTATATTACTTAATGGAAGCTTCGGATATTCACATGTATATAACAGTCTTGCTAAACATGGTAGTATGCTACTTGGTTTTTCTATCTTAATATGTGAGTATACGTATTGATAGAGCTCTTAGGATCTTGCTTGACTACCAGCGTTGTGATGGCAGTCACACTAGTGGGGGCTGGGTAGTCTACAAGCACATCCTTATTCAGGTCCCTGGTCGTTGGATTATCGAGACAGAGCATCGATACTCCGGAGTAGACTAGTGTGTACGCTTCTCATCCCAGTTGGGGAGATGGTCTGTCCCACAGCCGTCAGTACGTCGTACTGGAGATAGTATGCAGGTGCTCGTTAGGTTACGGGTACACCGGACAGGACTCATAGGGAACTGTTGGTTGGTTTTATACCAGTCGTCAGTGAACAGTTCCCAGGTGACATGAGTACAGCATAGTCCACAGACTTGACACTGCTACTTCGCCTCGAGTGTGTCCCACTGTTCTTAGATTGCTACCCTACCACGGCTCAAAGGAGTCGTGCAAACAGGTAGTAGTTGGGTGCAGTCCCGAGCACTTGGAGGCAGTGGCAGTTAGACAGGATTCGTCTCTCCCGGTATTGGGGGTTGATATCGCGCTGTGTCAGAGAGCCATTACGCAAAGTCCCTGGCCAGGGCAAGCGAGATTTGCTGGTAGGTTCCAGTAGTTTCTCAGGGTGTAATGGGCTTCCCTCCGACACGACTTATACCGCTATTAGGGGACTGACGCTTGCCTCCCCCTAGGCCCGATATGCGATAGTCTAAGACGAACGGACCGGACTGTATGGAGATTGTCACAGCAGGCTCAGTAGGAGTTCGGATGGGTTTCCTCATCGGCCTTCTTATCGACATCTACCTGGGGACCGTTACGTACAGCTAGTGCCGCTTGCGGTCTGTGGTTAAACCCACTGCCAGCGTAGTAGTCGAGTCTCTAGAGTCCCACACAGAGAGTTTCCCTACTCCAGGCGAAACGATATAGAGGTCGTATGGTTTTACGACAAGGGTTCGGATGCATACGTGTGTTTACGCACGTACGACTTTCGGACAGTTTTTACTAGTCGGCTTTGGTTTAAGCCAGTTACTGGTATCCGGTTATTGGATTTATACAGTCTAAAGTTTTTCCGTATTTTTGCGGAAAGGAGGGGCGATCTCGTAATTGCGCGAGAAGCTTCTAGAAGATGGTGACTAAGGAGGTTTAGGTGGCATATACAATGAATGTGATTAGTGAGTCATATGGATGATTCATCCATGTCATTAATGCATCATAAATGCTTAATGACTCATGGATGTGAATCATCACTAGATATTATCAAGCATGGTTGTTAAATTCATTTCTTTTCTTTTCTTGATAAAAAGAAATGCTTGATATATATTATGATAACTCATTATTCTCACTTCATTATTATCTTCACCTTCTCTCTCCTCAAGCTCTCCCTCTTCAAACCCTAATCCTCCCCTCTCATGTGTTGAGTACAAGGATTAGTTAGATTAATTGAACCATAACCCTCACTCTATATCACCTAGCTTTTTTGATTAGCACTTAAAGAAGGTTAGTTGCCTCAAGTTTAGAGGCTAAGCTTGGAGTAAAGCTCTCGGGTGGATCGTCTACTACTTCGAGAAGGCCGAGGAGGAGGAGGAGTTCGCAAAGATGAAGGACACGATTCGTTAGGTATAATCCCTAAACATAGTAGTATAGAACTTATATGTTTCTTGTTAGTTATCGTTTAGCTTCGATTCGTGCGGTTAGTCTATGTTTAAGTAAAGAACAAGATCGTTTTTCATATTTCCGCCTCCCCGGAAGTCGTGGAGTGTTGTACATCGACTTACAGTGGTATCAGAGCCTCGCTAAACAATAAATAACTTACTTGCAAATTTGTATGAATTTCGAACGAAAAAAACGAAACCGGAAAAACCCGAAATCACAAGTTTCTGTCGATTTTTAAATGAAGTCCAAAAATTTTTCAGGGAGGTTCAGAAAGCTTAAAAAGACAGTAGAAGAACACCCAAGAAATTTGGGCCCCTGAATCGTCTAAAGAGCCGCGGAACCGCGGCGGATCGCACCGATCCGCCGCGCTTCCGCCGCCGAGTTGGCGATTCAGGAACCCAAATTTCCTGTGTTTCTTCTCTGTGATATTTGGTATTTTCTGGAAGTTTTTTATTTTTGCTCAGGTTTCAGATTTACAGAGAAGTATTGGAGCAAAATTAGAAGTGTTTAATCGATCGAAATTATACAGTATTTGCTTGATGGATTATATCTGTGTTTGTATAATGTGTTCGTAAACCTCCCCTAACTGCTAGTATGTCGGTTGGCAGGGGGTTGCACATTTCTGTAATGGTTTTTACTGTTTGTGGATATGAACTGTGTTGGACTGTTGTGATGATTAGCCGGGGTTATGTGATGGGTTATTATTTAATTCATTTGATGTAAATGTAATTTGTTGTAATATTATTTTGCGGGGCACATCCAGGTTGCGGTTGTAGCCACCGTTGTATTATTTCATTTTACTGTTTTTGCTCCTAGGACAGACCCAAGGTGGGGTGCACAAACTGCCGGGTGGGTAGTTTGCCGTACCCGTTGGGGTCTTGGGTGGGGTAATGGCTATTCATCACAACTGTGTAATCCGTCTTTTGTTGCAGGCTCAAAACAAACACGGATTACTTGCAAATCCAATAAAGTTCATCTGTGATCTGGAATGCCTATTATTGCGTCTGACGAATGTACAATATCTATATATGATAGCTATTTAGACGTCACTTATGTTTTACACCCGCGCTAGCCCAGCCCCCGCTCTGTTGTTAGTTAAGTAACCTAACGGGTGATGACGGGACCCCGTGGCGAATGCGGATGGCATAAGAGGACGTTGTATTTTCGTTGTTTTCTGCAATGATAGGTTAATGATGGGACGCATTATTTATAATGCAAAGAAAATAAACCAAAAGTTTAATCGTTGGAACAATTTAAAAGAAACCACTCGGTTAATTTTAAAAACAGATATTTTTAAATGCGGAGCTTTAACCACTCCTTTTAAAAGCTATCAGGTTCCTTCGGTTATATCAAGTTCACTACGTTCACGGTTTCGCCAAAACCATTCGTAGCCCTCCGTCATTTCATCTGGGTATTCAGTAGTATTCAAGCTATGTATTTTGACCAACGCCAAGGCATAGTGTTTGGTAGCTGCTGGGTATTCATTTGTTGCATAGATAGATGAGTTAGTTTGGGACAGTCGTATGATCATTTTGGCCAACGTCAAGGATATGTACGAATGGGTTCAAATTATCAAGATAATGATGGGTAGAACTTGACATGTGACTTATGATATTTTGACCAACGCCAAGGTCATAAGAGCATGGGGCAAAAATATATATCGGGAATTTCTAAAGAAACTGAAATTTGCAAAGAGATGCATACCATTTGGAGTTTGATGAATGTTGGTAGGATTCCTTCAACATTATCATACGATGATTTTTGGATCCCGATCCTACTGTGAGTATATGTTACTTATCAGGAGATTCGTCACTTAACGATCAATGCTATAAACCAAGTAGGTGTCAAGAAAGGTGTCAGCGGGGTTACGCCCCCAGAGAAAAGAGGTTATTTAATTAAGGAACTTCGCGAAAGCGTTGGAAAACCTCCCTCGAAGTATCGACACTGGCCTGGCTGAACGGTTAAGCAAGTATTGTACGGTGAGAATAGTCCTGGCTAATTCTTCTTTTATGGTTTGAGGAAGGATTCGAGAAACAGTGGGAGCCATCCAGTTTAGATAAACTAAAAACCACTCTAAACTTGCAAGAGCATCATGCTAAAGAGTTTTCTTCTCTCTCTCCTAATTGCAGCGACCCTGAAAATGACTGGACTTAAGTTACTTTTAGAGAAAAATATACTGACAGGACCAAACTATAAAGATTGGCTGCGGAATGTCAAAATGGCTTTGACCTATGACAAACTGGGGTATGTCCTCACCGCTACGGCACCTGCTGTCCCTGGTCCCAAATCCAGCAATGCGGATAAGGAAATCCGCAAAACCTGGGATTTAGATTGCGCGAAAGCCAAGTGCATCGTGCTTGCCTCAATGAACAATGAACATCAGAGGAGGCACGAGGATATGAACCTATATGGCATATTTCTCCATACAAAGGAACTTTATGGAGAGCAATCTCGTATAGCAAGATACAAGACCTCTAAGAACTTGTTTCGAGCGAGGTTGGCTGTCGGGTCATCGGTAGGAGAACATGTCCTAAAGATGATCGGCTATATTGAAGAGCTCGCAGACCTTGGGACGACTTTGGATAATGAGCTCTATACAGACCTTATTCTCCAGTCCCTTCCTCCCACCTACGCCCAGTTTATCCTGAACTTCAACCTTCAAAGAAAAGAAGTTGAACTTCCGGAACTCCTGAACATGTTAAGGAGTGCAGAGGGCACCTTGCAGAAAGCAAGGGAAACACCCGCTATGTTTGTTAGCGGTGCATCTTCTTCCGGGTCCAAGGCTAGGGCCAAAGGAAGGAAGAAGAAGGCCGCCACCAAACCTAGAGGAGGTGTTAGTAAAATGGGAGGGAAGGGAAAGAAAAAGTTTGCGGTACCGGTAGTTGGCCAGGATGAGTGCTTCCATTGTCACAGGAAAGGGCACTGGAAGAAGGATTGCAAGGCGTGGAACGCCAAGAACCAGGAACCGAAGCAAGATGTGGCTTCGACTTCAGGTGTGTTTGTAATTGAGAATTGTCTGTCAATCAACTCTACTTCCTGGGTATTGGATACCGGATCAGGATCTCATATTTGCAATTCTTTGCAGGCACTGAGAAACCGTAGAGTGCTGAAGGAAGGAGATATGACCCTAAAGGTTGCTAACGGAGCTAGCGTGGGAGCTGCGTCTGTCGGGGATTATCACCTAGGATTGACGAGTGGACACATTTTGGTTTTACATAACTGTTATTTTGTACCAAGCTTAACGTGTAATATCATATCAGTTTCCTTGTTATCAAATAAAGGTTATGATTTCACGTTTGTAAGAGATGTTGTTAACATCCACCTTAATCATGGTTTGATTGGGTCCGGTACACTAAATAACGGTATATATGTTTTAAACCAACTCCAAATTTTCAATGTCCAGAACACACTAAAAAGAAAGTCTTCAGATTTAAATAAAGCTTTCTTATGGCATTGTAGACTGGGTCACATCAATGAGAGAAGGTTGACTAAGTTGCATAAAGAAGGATATTTGGACTCGTTCGAATATCAAACTTATGACACTTGTCAATCTTGTCTCAAAGGAAAGATGACAAAGACTCCATTTACTGGACAAGGAGTAAGAGCGAGCGAGCTCTTAGGACTCATACACAGCGATGTATGCGGTCCAATGTCTACACATGCAAGAGGTGGTTTTTCCTATTTCATTACTTTCACGGATGATTACTCAAGATACAGATTCATTTATCTGATGAAACATAAATCCGAGGCTTTTGAGAAATTCCAAGAGTATAAGAATGAAGTAGAAAACCAAACCGGCAAAAGTATCAAGACACTTAGATCTGATCGAGATGGTGAATACTTGAGTGCTGAGTTCCTAGGTTACCTAAAAGAGAAAGGAATTCTCTCTCAGCTTACTCCTCCATACACTCCACAGCATAATGGTGTATCGGAGAGACGGAATCGAACCCTATTGGATATGGTACGATCCATGATGAGTAATGCTGAGTTACCGCGATCTTTCTGGGGTTATGCGCTAGAATCAGCGGCATATCTTTTGAACATGGTTCCTACCAAGACTGTGCCTACCACGCCATATCAGATGTGGAGTGGGAAGAAACCCTATCTTCAGTATCTGAAAATATGGGGATGTCCAGCTTTTGTTAAAAAGCAGCATGTGGACAAGCTCGAGGCACGATCAGTAAAGTGTCAGTTTGTGGGATATCCAAAGAACTCCAAGGGGTATCTATTCTATTACACAGAGGAACAAAAGGTGTTTGTTTCTCGTAATGCCCATTTTCTAGAATATCAGTTTTTAGAAAAGGAAATAAGTGGGAGCGAAATAGAACTGGAAGAAATTCCAGAACCACAAACTGCTACTGAAAGTTTGGTAGAACCGATAGTTCAAGAAGAACAGGACATTCCCGCACCCCGCCGCAAGAGTAGTAGGCCGTCTCATCCGCCTGAGAGATACTACGGTTTTCTCATAGATGGGGATAGAGAGGATTGCATCATAGATGATGATGAACCTTCTGACTTCCAGCAGGCCATCCAGAGCGGCGACTCGGTACGATGGCTAGATGCAATGCGGACCGAAATGGAGTCCATGTACACCAACAAAGTATGGACTTTGGACTTTGCTCCAGATGGGGTAAAACCCATAGAATGCAAATGGATCTTCAAGAAAAAGATTGGTGTAGATGGACAGGTAGAAACCTATAAGGATAGACTTGTTGCAAAGGGTTTTCGTCAAAGACCTGGTTTGGACTATGACGAAACTTTTTCTCCAGTGGCTATGCTCAAATCCATTCGGGTCCTTCTTGCTATTGCTGCCTTCCATGATTATGAAATCTGGCAGATGGACGTAAAGACGGCTTTTCTGAATGGAAATTTAGAAGAGTGCGTCTATATGGATCAGCCAGAGGGTTTCAATCAGAGTGGGAGCAGCGGGAAAGTATGCAAGCTGCTTAAGTCCATTTATGGACTAAAGCAGGCATCGCGGAGTTGGAACATCTGTTTTGATGAGACAGTCAAAGAATATGACTTTATCAAAAATCCAGATGAACCGTGTATATATAGTAAAGTTGTAGCCAGAAGTGTCGTATTCCTCGTCTTGTACGTGGATGACATTCTATTGATAGGAAATGACATTCCTATGCTACAATCTGTCAAAGGATTCTTGTCACACAAGTTCTCCATGAAAGACCTGGGTGATGTCTCTTACATTCTGGGGATCCGGATCTATCGTGATAGATCCAAGAGGATGTTGGGACTTTCACAGTCCAGGTATATCGACACTGTACTGAAAAGATTCAGTATGGAAGATTCTAAGCGCGGTAATCTACCGGCTTGTCACGGAATCACCCTCTCCAAAGAGATGTCTCCCAAGACTGATTTGGAAAGGGAACGCATGTCTATTATACCCTACGCTTCTGCGGTAGGCTTTATAATGTATGCGATGTTGTGCACCAGACCAGATGTAGCTTACGCACTGAGCATGGTAAGCCGGTATCAGTCAGACCCAGGGGAGAAGCACTGGATAGCAGTAAAGAACATTCTCAAGTAACTGAGAAGGACTAAGGAGATGTTCTTGGTTTACGGCGGAAAAGACCTCAGGTTGGAGGCCTTTGCTGATTCCGGCTTCCAGAGTGATAAGGACGATTCCAAGTCCATGTCGGGTTATGTCTTTACCCTCAATGGAGGGGCGGTGTGCTGGAAGAGCTCCAAGCAGGACACCGTTGCTGACTCAACGATGGAAGCGGAGTATATAGCTGCTTGCGATGCCGCAAAAGAAGCAGTCTGGATGAAGAAGTTCCTAACAGAACTTCAGGTGGTTCCTACCATAGTTGATCCAATACCTCTGTATTGCGACAACAACGGAGCTATAGCTTTAGCAAAGGAACCAAGGTCCCATCAGAAGTCCAGACACATCTTAAGGCGGTATCACCTGATCAGGGAGATCATTGATCGTCAGGAGATCGAGGTTCGGAGAGTTGCTTCTGAAGAGAACATTGCTGATCCATTCACGAAGGCCCTACCTCAGATTCAGTTCGAGAGGCTACTCGAGATCAACGGTCTTCGATACGCCAGTACATGGCCCTAGTGCAAGTGGGAGATTGTTAGTGTTTATGCCCTAGAAGGCCATTACTGTATCATACTAGTTTGTATATTACTTAATGGAAGCTTCGGATATTCACATGTTTATAACAGTCTTGCTAAACATGGTAGTATGCTACTTGGTTTTCTATCTTAATATGTGAGTATACGTATTGATAGAGCTCTTAGGATCTTTCTTGACTACCAGCGTTGTGATGGCAGTCACACTAGTGGGGGCTGGGTAGTCTACAAGCACATCCTTATTCAGGTCCCTGGTCGTTGGATTATCGAGACAGAGCATCGATACTCCGGAGTAGACTAGTGTGTACGCTTCTCATCCCAGTTGGGGAGATGGTCTGTCCCACAGCCGTCAGTACGTCGTACTGGAGATAGTATGCAGGTGCTCGTTAGGTTACGGGTACACCGGACAGGACTCACAGGGAACTGTTGGTTGGTTTTATACCAGTCGTCAGTGAACAGTTCCCAGGTGACATGAGTACAGCATAGTCCGCAGACTTGACACTGCTACTTCGCCTCGAATGTGTCCCACTGTTCTTAGATTGCTACCCTACCACGGCTCAAAGGAGTCGTGCAAACAGGTAGCAGTTGGGTGCAGTCCCGAGCACTTGGAGGCAGTGGCGGTTAGACAGGATTCGTCTCTCCCGGTATTGGGGGTTGATATCGCGCTGTGTCAGAGAGCCATTACGCAAAGTCCCTGGCCAGGGCAAGCGAGATTTGCTGGTAGGTTCCAATAGTTTCTCAGGGTATAATGGGCTTCCCTCCGACACGACTTATACCGCTATTAGGGGACTGACGCTTGCCGCCCCCCTAGGCCCGATATGCGATAGTCTAAGACGAACGGACCGGACTGTATGGAGATTGTCACAGCAGGCTCAGTAGGAGTTCGGATGGGTTTCCTCATCGGCCTTCTTATCGATATCTACCTGGGGACCGTTACGTACAGCTAGTGCCGCTTGCGGTCTGTGGTTAAACCCACTGCCAGCGTAGTAGTCGAGTCTCTAGAGTCCCACACAGAGAGTTTCCCTACTCCAGGAGAAACGATATAGAGGTCGTATGGTTTTACGACAAGGGTTCGGACGCATACGTGTGTTTACGCACGTACGACTTTCGGACAGTTTTTACCAGTCGGCTTTGGTTTAAGCCAGTTACTGGTATCCGGTTATTGGATTTATACAGTCTAAAGTTTTTCTGTATTTTTGCGGAAAGGAGGGGCGATCTCGTAATTGCGCGAGAAGCTTCTAGAAGATGGTGACTAAGGAGGTTTAGGTGGCATATACAATGAATGTGATTAGTGAGTCATATGGATGATTCATCCATGTCATTAATGCATCATAAATGCTTAATGACTCATGGATGTGAATCATCACTAGATATTATCAAGCATGGTTGTTAAATTCATTTCTTTTCTTTTCTTGATAAAAAGAAATGCTTGATATATATTATGATAACTCATTATTCTCACTTCATTATTATCTTCACCTTCTCTCTCCTCAAGCTCTCCCTCTTCAAACCCTAATCCTCCCCTCTCATGTGTTGAGTACAAGGATTAGTTAGACTAATTGAACCATAACCCTCACTCTATATCACCTAGCTTTTTTGATTAGCACTTAAAGAAGGTTAGTTGCCTCAAGTTTAGAGGCTAAGCTTGGAGTAAAGCTCTCGGGTGGATCGTCTACTACTTCGAGAAGGCCGAGGAGGAGGAGGAGTTCGCAAAGACGAAGGACACGATTCGTTAGGTATAATCCCTAAACATAGTAGTATAGAACTTCTATGTTTCTTGTTAGTTATCGTTTAGCTTCGATTCGTGCGGTTAGTCGATGTTTAAGCAAAGAACAAGATCGTTTTTCATATTTCCGCCTCCCCGCAAGTCGTGGGGTGTTGTACATCGACTTACACCCGCATCATGTGGGGTGTCTAACGTTGACTTACAGTGGTATCAGAGCCTAGCTAAACCATAACTAATATGTTAGCAAAGTCGTTAGAAATTCGATCGCAAAACGAACCCGAAAAAACATCATTTTCACCATGTTTCTGCCGATTTTAAAACGGGGTCTAAAATTTTTTCAGGGACCCTTAAAAATACAAGCAGGGAATTTTAAGAATTGTGAAGAAATTTGGGGCTGTGACTCAACCATAGCGCCACGGAACCGCCGCCGATCCAAGCGATCCGCCGCGGATCCGCGGCCGAGTTGACTCCGAGTCAACCCAAATTTGCTCAGTTATTCTTCTGTGTTGATGTTGTAATTTCTGGGATGTTTTGTTTCTGCTCAGGTTTCTAGTGCACAGAGAATTATTTGGAGTAGATTCATTCGTATTTGCTTGATCGAAATTCTAAGATATTTGGCTAACTTGATTATATC
The DNA here is from genome assembly GCA_030015575.1 of Agapanthus africanus. Taxonomy (NCBI): domain Eukaryota; kingdom Viridiplantae; phylum Streptophyta; class Magnoliopsida; order Asparagales; family Amaryllidaceae; genus Agapanthus; species Agapanthus africanus. The sequence goes on from CM057340.1 coordinate 426,958,634, forward strand.
TGTGTTTTGTTTAATGTGTTCGTAAACCTCACCTAACTGTTAGTATGTCGGTTAGCAGGGGGTTGCACATTTCTGTAATGGTTTCTACTGGTTTATGAATGTGGACTTGTTGGATTGTCGTGAATGGATAACCGGGGATGCGAGATGAGTGTTTCTTTCATTCAAATGTAAATTGTAATTTTTTTAATATTCTTTTGCGGGGCACATTCGGGTTGAGGTTATAGCCACCGTTGTATTATTTCATTTACTGTTTTCTGCTCCTAGGATAGACCCAAGGTGGTGTGCATAAACTACCGGGTACTTTGAAGTGTTTAGTGGCCTACTCACGTCGTTGAGTGAGACCGCTTCATTTCGGGTACATGGCGGGTAGTTTGCCGTACCTGTAGGGGTCTAGGGTGGGGTTTTGGCTATTCATCACGACTGTGTAATCCATCTTTCTTTGCAGGCTCAAAAGGAATGCGGATTCGTAGAAAATCCAATATGTTCATCTGTGATCTGGAATGCCTATTATTGTGTCTGACGAATGTACAATATCTATATATGATATCTATTAGGCGTCACTTATGTTTTGCACCCGCGCTAGCCCAGCCCCCGCTCTGTCGTTAGTTAAGTAACCTAACGGGTGAATGACGGGACCCAGTGGCGAATGCGGATGGCATAAGAGGACGTTGTATTTTCGTTGTTTTCTGCAATGATAGGTTAATTGACGGGACGCATTATATTAATGCAAAGAAAATAAACCAAAGTTGAATCGTTGGAACAGTTTAAAAGAAACCACTCGGTTATTTTAAAACAGAAGATATTTTTTAAATTGCGAAGCTTAAACCACTCCTTTTAAAACCTATCAGGTTCCTTCGATCATATCAAGTTCACTACGTTCACGGTTTCGCCAAAACCATTCGTAGCCCTCCGTCATTTCATTTGGGTATTCAGTAGTATTCAAGCTATGTATTTTGACCAACGCCAAGGCATAGTGTTTGGTAGCTGCTGGGTATTCATTTGTTGCATAGATAGATGAGTTAGTTTGGGACAGTCGTATTATCATTTGGCCAACGTCAGGGGTATGTATGGATGGGTTCAAATTAACAAGATAATGATGGGTAGAACTTGACATGTGACTTATGACATTTTGACCAACGCCAAGGTCATAAGAGCATGGGGCAGAAATTGATATCGGGAATTTCTAAAGAAACTGAAATTTGCTAATAGTTACATACCATTTGGAGTGTGATAATTTTGGTAGGATTCCTTCAGCTTTATCACACGATGATATTTGGATCCCGATCCTACTGTGAGTATCCGCTACTCATAAGGAGATTCGTCACTTAACGATCAATGCTATAAACCAAGTAGGCATCGAGAAAGGTGTCAGCGGGCCTACGTCCCCAGAGAAAAGAGCTTATTTAATTAAGGAACTTCGCGAAAGCGTCGTAAAACCTCCCTCGAAGTACCGACACCGGCCTGGCTGAACGGTTAAGCAAGAATTGTACGGTGAGAATAGTCCTGACTAGTTCTTCCTTTTTGGTTTGAGGAGGGATTCGAGAAACAGTGGGAGCCATCCTGTTTAGATAAACTAAAAACCACTCTAAACTTGCAAGAGTATCATGCTAAAGTGTTCCCTCTCTCTCTCATTGCAGCGACCCAGAACATGACAGGCCTTAAGTTACTATTAGATAAAAATATTTTGACAGGGCCAAACTATAAAGATTTGTTCCGGAATGTTAAGATGGCAATAACTTATGACAAATTGGGGTATGTCCTTACCACTAAGGCACCTGCTGTCCCTGGTCCAGAATCCAGTATCGCGGATAAGGAAATCCGCAAGACCTGGGAGATTGATTGCACGAAGGCCAAATGCATCGTGCTTGCCTCTATGAATAATGAACATCAGAGGAGGCACGAGAATATGGATCTAGAATCCATATTTCTCCACACCAAGGATTTGTATGGAGAGCAATCTCGTATAGCAAGATACGAGATCTCGAAGAACTTTTTTCAGTCGAGGCTGGCCGTCGGATCATCTGTAGGAGAACATGTCTTTAAGATGATTGGCTATATAGAAGAGCTCGCGGACCTCGGGACAACATTAGAGAACGAGCTATATACAGATTTGGTTCTTCAGTCCCTTCCTTCCACCTACGCCCAGTTTATTCTGAATTTCAACATTCAAGGAAAAGAAGTTGAACTTCCAGAACTCCTTAACATGTTGAGGAGTGCAGAGGGCACCTTGCAGAAAGCAAGGGAAACACCCGCTATGTTTGTTCGTGGTGCTTCCTCTTTCAGGTCCAAGGCAAGGGCCAAAGGAAGGAAGAAGAAGGCCGCTACCAAACCAAGAGGTGGTGTTGGTAAGGTGGGAGACAAGGGAAAGGCAAAGGTTTCGGTGCCAGTAGTGGCAAAGGACGAGTGCTTCCGCTGTCGTAGGAAAGGCCATTGGAAGAAAGATTGCAAAGCTTGGATTGCCAAGAACCAGGACCCGAGGCAAGTTGTGGCTTCGGCTTCAGGTGTGTTTGTAATTGAAAACTGTCGGTCAATCAACTCTACTTCCTGGGTATTAGATACCGGATCAGGATCTCATATATGCAATTCATTGCAGGCACTGAGAAACCGTAGAGTGCTGAAGGTTGGTGATATGACCCTCCAGGTTGCTAACGGAGCTAGCGTGGTTGCTGTGTCCGTAGGGGATTATCACCTTGGATTGACGAGTGGACATATTTTGGTTTTGCGCAACTGTTTTTGTGTATCTAGTTTAACGTGTAATATCATATCAGTATCATTGTTATCAAAAGAAGGTTATGATTCCACGTTTGTAAGCGATGTTAACATCCACCTTAATCATGGTTTGATTGGGTCCGGTACACTAGATAACGGTATATACGTGTTAAACCAATTACAGATTTTCAATGTCCAGAACACACTAAAAAGAAAGTCTCCAGATATAAATAAGGCTTTCTTATGGCATTGTAGACTAGGTCACATCAATGAGACAAGGTTAACTAAGTTACATAGAGAAGGATATTTGGATCCGTTCGAATATCAATCTTATGCCACTTGTCAATCATGTTTCAAAGGAAAGATGACAAAGACTCCATTCACTGGACATGGAGTAAGAGCGAGCGAGCTCTTAGGACTCATACACAGCGATGTATGTGGTCCAATGTTTACACATGCAAGAGGCAGTTTTTCATATTTCATTACTTTTACGGATGATTACTCTAGGTATGGATTCATTTTCTTAATGAAACATAAATCCGAGGCCTTTGAGAAATTCCAAGAATATAAGAATGAAGTAGAAAACCAAACCAGCAAAAGTATCAAGACACTGAGATCTGATCGAGGTGGTGAATACTTAAGTGCCGAGTTCCTGGGTTACCTAAAAGAGAAAGGAATTCTCTCTCAGCTTACTCTTCCATACACTCCACAACATAACGGTGTATCGGAGAGACGGAATCAAACCCTATTGGATATGGTACGTTCCATGATGAGTAATGCTGAGTTACCGCGATCTTTCTAGGGTTATGCGCTAGAATTAGCTGCATATCTTTTGAACAGGGTTCCTACCAAGACTCTGCCTACCACACCATATCAGATGTGGAGTGGGAAGAAACCCTATCTTCAGTATCTGAAGATATGGGGATGTCCAGCTTTTGTTAAAAAGCAGCATGCAGACAAACTCGAGGCACGATCAGTACAGTGTAAGTTTGTGGGATATCCAAAGAACTCCAAGGGGTATTTTTTCTATTACGCAGAGGAACAAAAGGTTTTTGTTTCTCGTAATGCCCATTTTCTAGAACAGCAGTTTTTAGAAAAGGAAACAAGTGGGAGCACAATAGAACTGGAAGAAATTCCAGAACCACAAACTGGTGCTGAAAGTTTGGTAGAACCAGTAGTTCCGGAAGAACAGGACATTCCCGCACCCCTCCGCAGGAGTAGTAGGCCATCTCATCCGCTTGAAAGATACTACGGTTTTCTCATAGACGGGGATAGAGAGGACTGTGTCATTGATGATGATGAACCTACTAGCTTCCAGCAAGCCATCCAGAGCGGTGACTCAGTAAGATGGCTGGATGCAATGCGGACCGAGATGGAGTCCATGTACACCAACAAAGTATGGACTTTGGACTTTGCTCCAGATGGGGTAAAACACATAGGATGCAAGTGGATCTTCAAGAAAAAGATTGGTGTAGATGGACAGGTGGAAACCTATAAGGCTAGACTTGTTGCAAAGGGTTTTCGTCAAAGACCTGGTTTGGACCATGACGAAACTTTTTCTCCAGTGGCTATGCTCAAATCCATTCGGATCCTTCTTACCATTGCCGCCTTCCATGATTATGAGATCTGGCAGATGGACGTAAAGACGGCTTTTCTAAATGGTAATTTAGAAGAGTGCGTCTATATGGATCAGCCAGAAGGTTTCAATCAGAGTGGGAGCAGCGGGAAAGTATGCAAGTTGCTTAAGTCCATTTATGGACTGAAGCAGGCGTCACGGAGTTGGAACATCTGTTTTGATGAAACGGTCAAAGAATATGACTTTATCCAAAATCCAGATGAACCATATATATATAGTAAAATTGTAGCACGAACTGTCGTATTCATCGTCTTGTACATGGATGACATTCTATTGATAGGAAATGACATTCCTATGCTACAATCTGTCAAAGGATTCTTGTCACACAGGTTCTCCATGAAAGACCTGTGTGATGCCTCTTACATTCTTGGGATCCAGATCTATTGTGATAGATCTAAGAGGATGTTGGGACTTTCGCAGTCCAGGTATATCAACACTATCCTGAAAAGATTCAGTATGGAAGATTCTAAGCGCGGTAATTTACCGGCTTATCATGGAATCACCCTATCCAAACAGATGTCTCCCAAGACTGATTTGGAAAGGGATCGCATGTCAGTTATACCCTACGCTTCTGCAGTAGGCTCTATAATGTATGCGATGTTGTGCACCAGACCAGATGTAGCTTACGCACTGAGCGTGGTAAGCCGGTATCAGTCAGACCCAGGGGAGAAGCACTGGATAGCAGTAAAGAACATTCTCATGTACCTGAGAAGGACTTAGCATATGTTCTTGGTTTACGGTGGAAAAGACCTCCAGATCGAGACTTTTGCCGACTCCAGCTTCCAGAGTGACAAGGATGACTCCAAGTCCATGTCAGGTTATGTCTTTACCCTCAATGGAGGGGCGGTGTGCTTGAAGAGTTCCAAGCAGGACACCGTTGCTGACTCGACGATGGAAGCGGAGTATATCGCTGCTTGCGATGCCACAAAAGAAGCAGTCTGGATGAAGAAGTTCCTAACAGAACTTCAGGTGGTTCCATCCATTGTTGATCCAATACCTCTGTATTGTGACAATAACGGGGCTATAGCTTTAGCCAAAGAACCCAGGTCCCATCAGAAGTCCAGACACATCTTAAAGCGGTATCACCTGATCAGAGAGATCATAGATCGTCAGGAGATCGAGGTCTGGAGAGTTGCTAGAGAGGAGAACACTGCATATCCATTCATAAAAGCCTTACCTCAGATTCAGTTTGAGAGGTTACTCGAGATAGGTCTTCGATATGGCAGTACATGGCCCTAGTGCAAGTGGGAGATTGTTAGTGTATATGCCCTAGGGGCCATTATTGTATCATACTAGTTTGTATATTACTTAATGGAAGTTTGGGATATTCACAGTTATATTAACAGTCTCTCTCAATATAGTAGTATGCTACTTGGTTTAGGTCTATCTTAATATGTGTATATATTAGCATATCACGAATACATATTGATAGAGCCTTTAGGATCTTGCTTGACTGCCAGCGTTGTGATGGCAATCAAACTAGTGGGGGCTGGGTAGTCTACAAGCACATCCTTTTTCCGGTTCCTAGTCGTAGGATTATTGAGACAGGGCATCGATACTCCGGAGTAGACTAGTGTGTACGCTTCTCATTCCAGCAGGGGAAATGGTCTGTCCCACAGCCATTAGTACGTTGTACTGGAGATAGTATACAGGTGGTCGTTGGGTTACGGGTACACCGGATAGGACTCGCAGGGAACTATTGGTTGGTATTATACCTGTCGTCAGTTAACAGTTCCCAGGTGACATGAGTACAACATAGTCCGTTGACTTGATACTGTTGCTTCATCTCGAGTGTTTTCCCACTGTTCTTAGATTGCTACCCTACCACGGCTCAAAGGAGTCGTGCAAACAGGTAGCAGTTGGGTGCAGTCCCGAAGCACTTGGAGGCAGTGGCGGTTAGATAGGATTCGTCTCTCTCGGTATTGGGAGTTGATATCGCGTTGTGTTTGGAGAGCCATTACGCAAAGTCCCTGGTCAGGGCAAACGAGATTCACTGGTAGGTTTTCCAGTAGCTTCTCAAGGTGTAATGGGCTTCACTCCGACACGACTTATACCGCTTTTAAGGGACTGACGCTTGCCGCCCCCTAGGCCTGATATGCGATAGTCCTAAACGAACAGACCGGACTGTACGGAGATTGTCACATCAGGCTCAGTAGGAGTTCAGATGGGTTTCCTCATCGGCCTTCTTATCGACATCTACCTGGGGACTGTTACGTACAGCTAGTATCGCTTGCGGCCTGTGGTAAAACCCATTGCCAGCGTAGTGTCGAGTCTTTAGAGTCCCATACAGAGAGTTCCCTGCTTCAGGCGAAACGATATAGAGGTCGTATGGTTTTACGACAGGGTTCGGACACATACGTGCATTTATGCACGTACGATGTTCGGACAGTTTTTACTAGCGGGCTTTAGTTTAAGCCAGGTTCTAGTATTGGATTATTGGATTTATACAGTCTCAGTTTTTCCGTATTTTCACGGATAGGAGGGGCGTTCTTGTAATTACTCGAGAAGCTTCTAGAAGAAAGGTGGCTCATTATGCTTTAATTCATTTATGAATTAAGCTTAATGAGGTGGAGGAGATGATGTGTGATTTGCATTAATTACATCATGAGTCATGAGGTGATTCACCTCAGAGTAATTAATGAAGCATGGTTGATATTTTGAGATATTTTTTCTAGATATTTTGATGCTTCATTATTTATCCAAATGACTTAAGATATTTATTCATTCTCACTCACACATTCTCTCTCCTCAAGCTCTCTCTCTTCAACCCTAACCCTAATCCTCTCATGTGTTGAGATCCCAAGGGTTAGCAAGACTAATAGATCCCTAATCCACTTCTATATCCTCTAGGTTACTTTGATTAGCACTCATAGGCATCTAGTTACCTCAAGTGAGAGGTTAAAGCTTGGAGAAGGAGCTCTCGGGTGGATCTTCTATCACATCGAGGAGGCCGATGAGGAGGTGAACTACAAGAACAAGAAGGACTTGAATCTTTAGGTATAATCATCTATCCTAGTAGCTAATCACTTCTAGTTAGTTGTTAGTTAGGGTTTAGCAAAGATCCGTAAAGTTAGTCGATATTAGTTTAAACAAAATGATTGTTTTACCTATTCCACCTCCCCGCATCATGTGGGGTGACTAACGTTGACTTACAAAATTTTCGGAAAATTTTGATGTTTTTAAAAAGGGGGTTAATACAACTCAAATGGTTTAAAATCTTTTTCATAAAAGGTTTTCCTTCACTCTGGTTGATTTTGGTTTAGATTTTCTGGGCTTTGGCTGACTTAGGTTACGTTCGCCTTGAGACGTTCGTAATTTAAGTGCCAGTCATGTTCCGTACCCTTTCGGGTCGTGAAAAATTTGGTATCAGAGCAATAGGTTTTACCTTTCTGACTGTAGGATGACCCTTGGTTGATGGAGTAAGTGACTTAAGCAGGGTAACGTAGCGTGTGTATGTCCGCGGCATACTTGCGATACGGTACTCCGCCTAAGTGACTTTAGGATATACTTGCTTGAAATTCCTTCTTCAATTCCGTGTATCCTATGATTCTATTGCACTGTTCTTATCATCTTGTTTCCTGTACCAGCCACTATGCCGCCGAAGGCTACGAGAGTGCAGAGGGCCGCCGCCCGAGATGAGATCCGAGCAGGCTCGTCCAAGACGAGGACCGAGCAGGGTGGCATACCTATGCCTCAGGGACAGACTGATCCGCCTTCCCCAGGCCGCATGGATAAGCTAGAGTCTGGTATGGAGGAGTTACGACAGATGATGGGAGGTATGCAGGAGTTACGACAGATGGTGGGATCCTTACTAGAGGCCAGTTGTACACCGAGATCGGAGGACGTACCTACCCCAGCACAGACAACGATAGTACCAGCTGTCCAGATAGTAGCTCCTACTACTATAGTGGCTATTCCAGTATCACTACAGGATTTCTTGAGATTGAGGCCCCCGCTCTGCACCGGCACCGATGCAGCGGAGGATTCGCAGACATTCCTTGACAATTTAGCTAGGATTTGCCGTTCGCTCAGATTTTCCGACGATAGATGGGTGGAGCTTACGAGTTTCCGTCTGGAGGGCCTTACGCAGATATGGTGGGAGTCAGTCGAGAGAAGTCGAGCTGCAGGTCTATCTTCTAGGACTTGGGCCGAGTTCACAGCAGTATTTCTAGCCCGTTTCCTTCCAGAGAGCGTTCGTGATGCTCGAGCTCGTAGCTTTGAGGCTTTGATCAAGACTCCAGGGATGACAGTGTCCGAGTACGATATCCAGTTTAATCAGTTGTCCCGATATGCTCCGTACTTGGTTGATACTGAAGAGAAGAGGGTAAAGAGGTTTGTGCAGGGACTCGACACACAATTATTTCTTGCCATCGGCGCCCAGCACTTTGACACTTATGCAGCTGTTATGGACACGGCCTTACGGATGGAGGTGCGAATTTCAGAGACTTCGGCCGTTTCTGGGCCGAAGAGGATTCGTACCGATATGCCAGCTCAGAGGTATTGTGCCAGATTCTTTCCGAGAGATGGTGGCGGCAGAGGAGTTGGACGGGGTCAGCTATTTGGTTCTTATCCGTAGGGACAGCAGGCGTCTCTAGAATGTTTTGGGTGCGGGAGTCCGTACCATCGTATCAGAGACTGTCCGGTGAGACGACGGGGAGCGAAGACAGTTCCACACATGACTTTACCACCTTCACCACCTCCTCAGAGAGATCTACTTCCTGCCCCCAGTGATGCTACACATCAGTTAGGCGCCCCCAGAGGCAGTGGACATGGCAGTCCTATTCAGAGAGGACAAGGAGGCCGAGGCCGAGGCCGAGGACAGCCGGCTATTGGTGGGGGACAAGCCCGAGTGTTCTATTTGACTCCGCAGGATGCGCAGGCATCCAATATCGATGTGACAGGTACCTTGCCAGTATGTTCTTTCTGTAGGGTTCCTAGGCACCCTAATGAGGTCTCACAAGGCATCAACCATGCCAATTTCAAAAATTCTAGGTGCCGAGAAACCCGACTACGGATCGTTTGCTAAAAATCTAGGCGAAAAGTAAACTAGTTAACACTTAACTAAGGGAATACGGAAATACAACCTTTGTAGATCCGGTGCACCACCTCCATAGCTCCGCAATGAAGTCTCCTCGCTGTCTATAACAAGTCCCGGGCTCTAGCGTCGGCTTCATCGGAGAATGGACGGGCTAGGTCATCGATGTCCATGCCGAAGATGATCTACGTCGAGGTATCGCTAAATCAAGCTCCGACTTCACCAAGTCAAAAAAATTGTGAAGAAAACACACTCTACTACTTGGCAAGAGGTAGAGGATGAAGAAATAGGAGGTGGGTTCTCTTTAGAATTGGATTTCTCACTCTCAAGCTCAAGTTGCCATTGATGGCCTCAAGGTTTCAAACTTGAAGATGAAGAAGAAGATGAGCTGGAATTATGATAAGTTATTTTAAAATCAAAAGTAAATCAATACTTATCATAATAATAACCATGGTCAAGTGTAGAGAGTTAATCATGGTTGAATGGAATGGTTAGGGTTAAGCATGAGACAAAATGGTCACTTGGTCAAAGTCTTCATGAAGCTTCAACAAGCTTCCAAAGAAAGCCACCATTTTGCATTATGCTTATCATTTTCCAATATGAATAAACAAACAAATAAATAGATATGAAAATGAAAACCCTAACCATTACATAACCATGGTTTAAACTTTACACAAAACACAAGTTAGCATGCATCATCAAACATGATACATACAAGTGCACAAAAATATATCACATATACAATGTGCACAAACCAAGTGAGAAAATCCATTTAAAGTGAACCATTACTAGTTAATGCAAAGTAATATATCAAATATATAATTATACATTAAATCATTAAATCAACACTTGATTCAATGATCCGGTCATGTCGCACACAGCCGACTAGTATACAATGTATCGGCATATCGAATCAACGCTTGAATCGATAACTAGGTTATATCGCATACAACCATTCGATACATTCATCGCGAGAATGGAATACGGTATCACATACACGCATTATTCTCGGTCCCGCACATATCTCATATGCGCTCCTATTTTGTTTTGCTTGAGCCAGGAAACCTCTGTGTAGGACTCTAAAGACTCGTCAATACGCCGGCAGCAGATGATGATCATATCAAACACCCACAAGCCGCAAGCGGTCTGCTAAACGTAACGGCCACCCGGGTATTGAGCGATCTGAAGATCGACGAGCAAGCCCGCTCACACTCCAGTGAATCCAACCAGTAACACTACCGTACAGTCCGGTCTGATCGTCTGATATGTCGCATATCTTGCCTAGGGGTGGTAAACGTCAGACCCCAATAGCTCGATAAGTCGTGTCGATATGAGGTCTATAACAATTCGAGAAACTACTGGTAACACTTACCAGTAAATCTCAGCAACCCTGGCCAGGGATTTCCTGTTATAGCCAATCGAACACTGCGCAACATCAACTCCCTATACCGGGAGAGACGAATCCCCTCCTATCGCTCATTGCCTGCATGTGACTCGGGACTGTACCCAAAAACCACCGTTTTGCACGCCCTCTTGGACGTGGTAAGATGGAAATCAAAGCACAGTGGGAACCACACAAGACTCTATGACGATCTCGGGTCAACAGACTACTCTGTACCAGTGTCACCAGAGAACTGCCATCTGACGTGAGGTATAATACCATCTGGGAGTTCTCGGCGAGTCCGTCCAGTGTACCCAGTCTCTACTGAGCACCCGTATATCATCTCTGATGTCAAACACCAATGGATATGGGATCATCCATCGCTCATCTGTATGGGTCGAGAAGGTACACGCTAGTCTACTCTGGTATATCGATGCCCCGTCTCGATACACCCACGACTAGGGACTTTGAAGGATGTACTTATGGACTACCATGTCCCCACTAGTATGATCGGCATCATAGTCCAGGTAGTCAAGCACACATCCTAAGGGCTTTACCAACATGTAACAGAGAGACAATCAGTGTACACGTTAAGGTAAAGAGCAACCAGATAGCATACTATCATGTCGAGCAAGAAAGTCCTCCCTATATACGTCCTAGCATCCACTACAATATACATCATATGTACAGTAATGGCCTCTAGGGCATACATATAACTAACAATCTCCCACTTGCACTAGGGCCATCTGTAGCAGTGGTTGTAGTATCTCATACTCAACCATCCCATAAAAGTCTCTCTTTGGGAACAGGCCTTTGTGAGTGGATCCGCTGTGTTGTTCTCTTAGTCTACTCTCCTAACCTCGATCACCCTGGAGATCAACCATCTCCATGATCTGGTGACACCGCCTTAGAATATGTCTGGGTCTCTGATGGGACGGGCGTTCCTTGGCATAAGCCACAACTCCATTGTCTCACAATGGTAGGAACGTAGTTCATCTCATGAACCAATATACACCCAAACAGCCTCTTCGGTAGCATCTTAAGTAGCGATGTATCCTGCCTTTATCGTCTAGTATGCCACGGTATCTAGCTTGGAACTCTTCCAACATACCGTCCCTTTACTGAGGGTATAGACTATGCCTGTGACTGACATTCAGTCGTCTTTATCACCCTGGAACACTTCCAGTGATTTTCCCCAGGATCAATTGATACCATCTCACTACAACTAGTGAGAATCCTAACATCCATTTAGATCTATCTCATAGATCTAAAATCCAGGATTTAGGAGGTATCACTTTGATCCTATATGGAGAATCATTGTGATAAGCGGACATTGATCGAGCGTAGCATAGGAAACTCTTTTCCTATCAAGAGTATGTCATCCACGTACTCTACGAGGATCATCACCATACTCCCTACTACCTTTTTGTTTATACAAGGTTCATCTTCTATTTTGATGATGTCAACTTCTTTGACTAATCCATCAAAATAGATGTTCCAACTCCGCGATGCCTGCTTTATCCTATAAAGCATCTTGCACACGTTTCCGCTGCTCCCACTGTCTACGAAGCCCTCTGGCTGTGTACTTATAGACGCTTTCTTCCAAATCATCATTTAGAAAAGCAGTCATGACACCCAACCACCAGATATCGTAGTCATGGTATGTAGCCGTGGTAAGTAGTATCTGGATGGACTTAAGCATAGGAACTGGAAAAGGTTTCATCATTATCCACGCCTGGTCGATGACGAAAACCCTTAACAAGTCTAGCTTTGAAAGTCTCAACTTTTCCATGTACACCAAGTAATCTTCTCAAGATATACTTGCTCCTGATGGGGATTTAACCCTTCAGATATAGCAACCAAAGTCCATACTTTGTTGGTGTATAAGGATTCCATCTCAGATCGCTAAACATCCAGCCATTCTTACAGAGTCCCACTCCTGATGGCCAGCTCGAAACTAGTTGGGTCATCATCTCATGATGCAATCCTCGCTCCCACTGTCATAGAGAAACCGAAGTATCTCTCAGGTAGGTGAGGAAGCCTACTAAATCGGCGGAGAGGCTGAGGTTCGTTGGAATCTACTGAATCCTTTGGTTCTACTAAATCATCTGCTGTTGTTTGTATAGCTGGAACCTTTCCAGTTCTACATAACAGATCTTGCCTCGAGCTTGTCCTGATTTTGCTTTTTAGACATAGGCCGGTCAACCCCAAATCTTAACTAGCTTAAGACATGGGCTCTTCCCTTTCCATATCACATATGAATTGGTAGGCAACTGATTTGATTCGAACCCTATTCAATAGGTATGCAGCTTCTTAAGTGCATAACTCCCAAAAAGGAAATAGGTAACTCAGTAGTACTCATCATAGAGCACACCATATCAAATAGGGTGTATCTGCTCCGCCCCGACATACCATCGTGCAATGGTGTATACGGAGGAGTAATGCTGATAGAGAATCTTATTCTCCTTTAGAATAGTCCAGGATTTCCGTGCTCAAGTATTCTCCTCCTTGATCTCATCAAAGGACATAATACTTTTACCCGTATTCTGGTTCTCTACTTCTAACTTATATTCTATGAATATCTCAAAAGGTTCAGACTTGTATTTCAACAGGAACATAGGTCTGAATCTCGAAAGATCATCAGAGAATGTAATGAAGTATAAAGAACCGATCTTGGCATGTATAGACAGGGGAGCTTACATACATCAACATGTATCATATCCCAAGAGTTTACTAACTCTTTCTCTGTTTCCAATAAACAGGGCTAAGGTCATTTTATCTTTGTGACATGACTGGCAAGTTTCATAAGATGTAAATTCAAACTGATTTAAATATGCATCTATATGTAACTTCAGCTAGTCGGGTCGCATTGATATGACCTAGTCTACAATACCTCAAGAAGGAATCGTTCAATTCTGAACTCTTCCTCTTGTGTGTGTTCCGTATACTAAGAACTGCAGTTTGATTTAGAACTTCAATGCTTTTAGATAACGTGCCTGAATCGATCAACTTTTGATATAGGAAATGTTCAAAACATTATCCATCAATACAAAATTATATCATTTCTTTACTAATAAAGAGACTGATATGATTTTTTATATCAGGTTCGGTATCTAATAACATACGTTCATAATCAATGTATAGGTAATACAGGGTGACAGTGACCGACAGACTTGGCTGCAACACTTGCCCCGTTTTCTGCCTCATGAAACTTATCACCCGTACTCAGTTCTTTACCTATCTGTGGCCCATGTAACAAATTACATATGCGGGATCCTGATCTGGTATCACATACCCAGGACGTAAAGAATACTGAGATCCAGTTCTGTATAATGAACACACCCGAAGATGATGCATCAGCATGCACTCTCTTCGTTTGGGCGGTACGGGAATTCTGGTAATCCCCAATTTCCTGCTCTGTCTTATAACAATTATAAGTTGGAGCGGGACCAACGTTCCCCAGCTCAGTATAACAAGCGGGTTCGGTCAATATTCCGTATTATTATCTTGATTAAGGCGTGATATGGTCGCTACCTGGAGAGAGAGAGAAGAAAACACTCAGCGTGCGCTCTTACAAGAATAGATTGGTTATTATTTTATCTAATCAGGATGGCTCCCACTGCTTTTTATCAAATCTTCCTTCAAACCCTAAAAGGAAAGACTAGCCGGGATTAATTACACACTACAAGTTCGCCAATCTTTCAGCCAGGCCAGTGTCGGTACTTGGAGGGAGGTCCTCCGTGCTTTCGCACGAACCTAATTAATGTAAACCTCGTTTTCCCAGAGGCGTAACCTCGTTAACACCTTTCTAGACACCTACTTGATCGGCTAATTGTAATGCATAAAACTCTCCCAGGAGTAACTCTTACTCGTAGCGGGTATCGGGATCCAACTATCTCATAGAAGGTATGCAATCTCATTGCAAATTTCAACACTTGAAATTCCCGATAATATTTTGCCCCTAACCTCCTATGACCTTGACAAAGGCCAACAAACCATAGGATGCTAGTCAAGTTCAACCCGTCATTTCCTGATTGAATTAAACCCACCCGCACGGCCCTTGACAAAGGCCAACAAGGTCGCACGACTACCCTAACTCAATCTGCATCATATGCATAAGCAGATAAGCACCAGTTAGCTACCGCACACTGCGCCTTGACAAAGGCCAACAAACGCAGCACGAATACTAACTACTACTTATCTGAAATGACGGAGGGCTACGACAGGTTTTTCTGAAAACCTATTGCGTAATGAACTTGATATCGTTGTAGAATCAAATGATTTTAAAAATGGAGTGCTTTTGAGGCTTTTCTAGTTTTGCTAAAGGAGTCACTCCCGGTGAAGGGATCGTCGGTCCTTTCCTCATCGAATAAGGTGCGGGATATATCATATATATCACTGTGCAAAGCAGAACTCTTAAAAGCAATCAAAAGACAAACCGAGTGTGTAGCATCTGCCAGTTATTGCTAAAGGAGTCACTCCCGGTGAAGGGATCTCGGTCCTTTCCTCATCGAATAAGGTGCAGGATATATCGTATATACCGCTGTGCAAAGCAAGAAATGTAGCTACCTGTTTTATTTTGAAATTCGATTCTACAACATCTTAGGTTTCTTTTATTTCATTAATCACATTAATGAAGTCCCATCATTTAAGTACCTAAACATCACAGATAAATACGACGTACACTTATGCCATCCGCATTCGCCTCGATGTCCCCTCGTGCACCGTTAGGTTAGGTAACTAACGGCAGAGCGGGGCAGGGCTAGCGCGGGTGTAAAACATAAGTAACGTTTATATAATATATCATATATACTATATACAAGTATCTATCACAGAACATCACATGATCACATCACAGATATCGCAGCAGAAGAAACATATGAAATATTGGATATACTAGGACGTCCGTGTTTTCAATACGAGCCAGTATAAAACACGGATTCCACGGTCGTGATGAATAGCCAAACCCACACCCCTAGACCCCTACGAGAGCGGCAAGCAACCCTACCAATTCTGGAGTTAGGAGACCCGGACCCGACTCCTCGAGTTGGTCTCCCACTGGACTCTAGAACCCGGTTACTTGTGCCCTCCTTCTTGGGTCTATCCTAGTGCGGAAAAGTAAATAATATACAAAAGGTGACTACTTCCGCAACCTGGAAGCGCCCCAATAAAAGAATATTACATACAAGTTTTTACATGAATGAAAATGAAAAACACTCATCTCACATAAAAAACCCCCGGCTATTCAAACACGACGATCCAATATAACATATCCAGCAACACATAACATCACATGTCATCATCGTAAGTAAATATGTCCATCCCAATTGTCGTTGACATATAGCAACGAAACCGGCGATATCACATATTACACTTACGGTCACAGAAAAGAAAGTGTAAAACTACAACAGTTGGAATCCGCAACCTTCTTAGACATCGCATGCCTAAACCAATGAATTACTTAGACATCACATGCCTAACAATTATAAACCCCGCATTTTAGTCTCATTATCGAAAACTCTTTTCAATATCAAGTCGGGCAATTCAACAAGATTCCCGACATCCTGATCGAATACTCGTCGCAAACTTCAGTAGGCGGCCGCACCCCCGATACCGTCGACGAAGTGCACTAAGGCGGAACACCGCTACCGCGAGCACCCGAACGGATGCTTTCGGCGACGGGGTTCTCCTACAGTCACTTGGTCGGGGCTATGGAGTGAGGCTGTCTATTAAGTTTACCCGGCGAGTATCCGCGTACGCTACGTGATTGCTACGGACTTTTGATCACATCAAAATTCCGTGGCAACCGATCAAGTGAGACTAAATTGCTAGATTTACAACATTCATTCAGTTATCTCATAACTTATTGTGAATTCCAATTATTGTATCCCATTCCGGATAAATAGAAAATGTTAAACTTTTTGATCAAACAGTCGAACACCCAAGTTTTCCCGATACAGATCAACACATGAAATAAGTCTAAAAACATTCAGTTCGTGCCTCAGTACCAACGGTCCAGCCGTAGAAGGGTCAAGCCAACGCCTCACATGTGGCACGCCGTACTGCCCCAAACCCGAAGGTTCAAAGGGCAGTTCAAGACGGTCACATAATCGAGTTAAGGTTTGTTGTCTTCTAGAGGGTCCATCGCGTTACTTGCACTACTTAGAACGTCGTTAAACTACGGAAAAATCCAACACTTGGAAATTTCCCGACAGAGGAAAAATTGGGTATTTATATCCGGTCGAACTTTTTAACATATTCTAATATTTATCCGGAAAGCCACATAAACAAAATTTGATACTCCGATCGAAACACCGAATCCCCAAATCAACCCAGAAAATTCAACTCTGGAAAAAATATTAAAAATTCCCAGGAAAACCAGCACACAAAACTAAGAATTACTGTGCAGAAATAGACGCACAAAACGACAAACCTGCCGCGGATCCGCCGCACGAGCCATGCTCGTGCCGCGGAACCGCGGCGTAATGATGGAATTATGGACTCGTGTTGCACAGTTATTCTTAGGATTCCCTGCTGATTTTTCTGCATATTTTTATTTTCGAAAAATCCCAGATTTTAGAAAAAGGATAGAGAGCATGTTTCGGGTTGGGTTTTCGGTTCGTCCGGACTTCAAATTCCGTCTAGACTTCGCCTAAGGCTCTAGCTAGGCTCTAATACCACTGTAGGGTTCCTAGGCACCCTAATGAGGTCTCACAAGGCATCAACCATGCCAATTTCAAAAATTCTAGGTGCCGAGAAACCCGACTACGGATCGTTTGCTAGAAATCTAGGCGAAAAGTAAACTAGTTAACACTTAACTAAGGGAATACGGAAATACAACCTTTGTAGATCCGGTGCACCACCTCCATAGCTCCGCAATGAAGTCTCCTCGCTGTCCATAACAAGTCCCGGGCTCTAGCGTCGGCTTCATCGGAGAATGGACGGGCTAGGTCATCGATGTCCATGCCGAAGATGATCTACGTCGAGGCATCGCTAAATCAAGCTCCGACTTCACCAAGTCAAAAAACTTGTGAAGAAAACACACTCTACTACTTGGCAAGAGGTAGAGGATGAAGAAATAGGAGGTGGGTTCTCTTTAGAATTGGATTTCTCACTCTCAAGCTCAAGTTGCCATTGATGGCCTCAAGGTTTCAAACTTGAAGATGAAGAAGAAGATGAGCTAGAATTATGATAAGTTATTTTAAAATCAAAAGTAAATCAATACTTATCATAATAATAACCATGGTCAAGTGTAGAGAGTTAATCATGGTTGAATGGAATGGTTAGGGTTAAGCATGAGACAAAATGGTCACTTGGTCAAAGTCTTCATGAAGCTTCAACAAGCTTCCAAAGAAAGCCACCATTTTGCATTATGCTTATCATTTTCCAATATGAATAAACAAACAAATAAATAGATATGAAAATGAAAACCCTAACCATTACATAACCATGGTTTAAACTTTACACAAAACACAAGTTAGCATGCATCATCAAACATGATACATACAAGTGCACAAAAATATATCACATATACAATGTGCACAAACCAAGTGAGAAAATCCATTTAAAGTGAACCATTACTAGTTAATGCAAAGTAATATATCAAATATATAATTATACATTAAATCATTAAATCAACACTTGATTCAATGATCCGGTCATGTCGCACACAGCCGACTAGTATACAATGTATCGGCTTATCGAATCAACGCTTGAATCGATAACTAGGTTATATCGCATACAACCATTCGATACATTCATCGCGAGAATGGAATACGGTATCACATACACGCATTATTCTCGGTCCCGCACATATCTCATATGCGCTCCTATTTCGTTTCGCTTGAGCCAGGAAACCTCTGTGTAGGACTCTAAAGACTCGTCAATACGCCGGCAGCAGATGATGATCATATCAAACACCCACAAGCCGCAAGCGGTCTGCTAAACGTAACGGCCACCCGGGTATTGAGCGATCTGAAGATCGACGAGCAAGCCCGCTCACATTCCAGTGAATCCAACCAGTAACACTACCGTACAGTCCGGTCTGATCGTCTGATATGTCGCATATCTTGCCTAGGGGTGGTAAACGTCAGACCCCAATAGCTCGATAAGTCGTGTCGATATGAGGTCTATAACAATTCGAGAAACTACTGGTAACACTTACCAGTAAATCTCAGCAACCCTGGCCAGGGATTTCCTGTTATAGCCAATCGAACACTGCGCAACATCAACTCCCTATACCGGGAGAGACGAATCCCCTCCTATCGCTCATTGCCTCCATGTGACTCGAGACTGTACCCAAAAACCACCGTTTTGCACGCCCTCTTGGACGTGGTAAGATGGAAATCAAAGCACAGTGGGAACCACACAAGACTCTATGACGATCTCGGGTCAACAGACTACTCTGTACCAGTGTCACCAGAGAACTGCCATCTGACGTGAGGTATAATACCATCTGGGAGTTCTCGGCGAGTCCGTCCAGTGTACCCAGTCTCTACTGAGCACCCGTATATCATCTCTGATGTCAAACACCAATGGATATGGGATCATCCATCGCTCATCTGTATGGGTCGAGAAGGTACATGCTAGTCTACTCTGGTATATCGATGCCCCGTCTCGATACACCCACGACTAGGGACTTGAAGGATGTACTTATGGACTACCATGTCCCCACTAGTATGATCCGCATCATAGTCTAGGTAGTCAAGCACACATCCTAAGGGCTTTACCAACATGTAACAGAGAGACAATCAGTGTACACGTTAAGGTAAAGAGCAACCAGATAGCATACTATCATGTCGAGCAAGAAAGTCCTCCCTATATACGTCCTAGCATCCACTACAATATACATCATATGTACAGTAATGGCCTCTAGGGCATACATATAACTAACACTTTCGACGCGTGAGTATTATTCGACCCAGGTTCCACAAATTCGTATGTATCTACAAACTTTGCACCGATGTTGGGCCGTGAGTCGTCGTTAGATCAGCCGCTTGTTGTTATTACTCCGGTAGGCGTGTCGTTTGTCGCTCGTTTTGTGTTTCGATTGTGTTCCGTTCGTATCGGGGAGAGGGATTCGTCGGTTAATTTGATTCTCCTCGATATGTTGGACTTTGATGTGCTTCTGGGCATGGACTGGCTGGCCAGTTTTTATACTTCTGTGGACTGCCGTGAGAAGGCAGTCAGATTTAGCTTTCCGGGAGAGCTAGTCCTTGTTATTCAGAGAGACCGCAGCGTCACCCTTCCCAGCTTGATTTTGTCTCTTCGCGCCGGTCAGCTATTGCGGAAGGGATGTCAGGGATTCTTACTTATGTTTATGATACTTGAGCTGCAGAGGTTCCTTTGGACCAGGTCCCGATCGTTAGTGAGTTCCCTGATGTTTTCCCTGATGAGCTGTCTGGGTTACCGCCTGAGCGCGATGTTGCTTTCTGCATTGATTTGATTTCCATCTCGGGGCCTATTTCTATACCGCCTTATTGGATGGCCCCGGCGGAGCTTAGAGAGCTGAAGGTTCAGTTGCAGGATTTGTTAGATAAAGGGCTTATTCGACCTAGTGTGTCTCCGTGGGGTGCTCTTGTCCTGTTCGTCAAGAAGAAGGACGGCAGTTTGCGCTTGTGCATTGATTATCGCCAGCTGAATAGAGTTACCGTACGGAACAGATATCCCTTACCACGTATCGATGATTTGTTTGACCAGCTTCAGGGTGCGGGATACTTTTCGAGGATTGACTTGCGATCGGATTACCATCAGTTGTGGGTGCGGTAGGAGGATATTCCGAGGACGGCTTTTCGCACACGTTACGGGCACTGTGAGTTTTTGGTGATGTCGTTCGGACTCACCAATGCACCAGCCGTGTTTATGGACTTGATGAACCGTATTTTCAGGCCGTATCTAGATTTGTTCATCATCGTGTTTATTAACGACATTTTGGTGTATTCCCGGAGCCGGGAGGAGCACGAGCAGCAGCTGCAGATCACATTGCAGACCTTGAGGGAGCACCAGCTGTTCGCGAAATTTTTCAAGTGCACGTTTTGGCTTGACAGCGTTGATTTCTTGGGTCACGTGATTATGAGAGATGGCATATGTGTGGACCCGGAGAAGATCGAGGCCGTTCAGCATTGGCCCAGACCGGCATCAGTTACGGAGATCCACAGTTTCCTAGGCCTGGCTGGCTACTATAGACGATTTGTTCAGGACTTCTCCCGTATTGCTGCACCGTTGATCGGGTTGACCCGGAAGGGAGTTCCTTTTGATTGGACCGAGGCATGTGAGCATAGCTGTCATGCCCCGCTTCCCAAAATACGGAATACGAGGGTGACAAGGCCAGCCATGCTCCTACGATCAAGGAAAGATCCTGTCGTAGTCACATTTCGGCTTCTAGCATTATATGGTAATCGGTAAAATGCAATACGGGTAAAGAGAATGCAGTCACTAAAACTATCAAGTATAAAAGAATCTGAGCTCAATGGAAGTAAGCAAAAAGGCAACTAACCAGGAATATCAATGTAGAAATGTAACTGGTTCACTAGTCTGGATCTTCACGATCTCCTTGAGGTCAGGAGAATCCACCTCTATCACTGAGCATGCATACTCAGGTCGTCAGAGCGACATAATAGCAATATTATAATAATGACATGAAACAGGCAAATAAGGTAATAACAGTGAAAGTGAAATGCGGATAATCACTATGTCACTAAATGATGCAAAGTATGATCTGTGTCTCTATCATTCTCTAAATCATGTTTGAAATCGAATAGTGGAAATGAGGATCATGTTTAACAGGAGTCTCGTACATACCCAAGACAACGGCCCACACGCCCAGGACATAACCCTGTCAGCCGGATCGCTAGATCCTACCTAATATATATAAGAGTCGCTGTTCGAATGATCATCCTCTAAAACACGGTCCCGCTAAATACGATGCTCTTTCCACTTCGAATTCCCCTTTTTCCCCAGGTTTAAACTATTGATGATTATGATTTAGTCGTGTACAAGTATGCACCAATAGCACGGTTTTGTACTGTTCACTGTATTAATCACTGTCACGAATCATTCACTTTTCCATTGGCGTACTTGACACTCCTAAACCAATACCATTCACGCATGATAATGCAATGTCCACTGAATAATAACACGCACTATCACTATATATATGACAGTTGGGTAAGGTATGTAGATTTATGCAGTTAACAAGTCATGCGTAATATGAACTATTATGCACGTCATAAGCTTACAAAAATTGCAGTAATTCATATGCTCAGAATTTAGTGAAATGATACAAATACGGTAACAAGTACACTCTGTCGGAAGTTCATTAAAATTTGTTTCAGTACAATCGGATTTCTGGTATTCAAGTTACAGCCGTTTCAATTTAAGTGCTCGCTACAGGAAATTCAGTTTCTGAACTGAACGTCCATTTCGCGGCACAATTTTCACCCAGTTGGGATCAGAATTCAGCAATGCTACAGTTGAATGAAATATAGGGTTTTCAATAAGGTTTCCAACGCAATAGACGGATTCTCAATCGCGTCTCCACATCAGAAATTATGCACTTTTCAACACTAGGGTATCAGTTCTGTTTCTGTTTGGGACTGCTAGTCGTCCTGTTCTTTTAAATTGCAGTTTAAATAGTAAACGACGATAAAACGGGGTGGAATCACTTGTGTTATTTAGATAACAGTTTTATCTTCAATAAGGTGTAGGGTTCCGCAACATACGAGTTTAGACAGAAAGGTAGTAAACATTACGAGGCAGAAAACAACAACCAGAGCTGCTCTGGACTGCAGTCCAGAGCCTCTCTCCGAACCAATTCTAGTCATAATTTCAGTACAGAAACAATTAAGAACTTGTATAGGATTATAGTTCGTCGAGCCGGCTTCGATTTTAGCTCTCGAACGCATCATTTCAATGTGTAAGAAATTAATTATGATTTTAACAAGTTTCAGGTGCGGGAAATATTCAGTTTTAACGGGTGTAATTGGGGGTGATCGTTTAAGCCAGTAACAATCATATTTTCCAGTAAAATTTCACCAGAATGTTCATTGCCACACGGGCCAGCATATGCAATCGAGTTCCGTCAGTTTAGTGGGAGGTTTTCATTCAGACTCTACGTCGAACAAATACACTATTTTAAGTCGCACTAAGTGTTCAGGTGGAATTTAATGGTATTTCAAGTTCTAATAAAACAAATAGCATGAAGCAAGTAGGTAACTTGCCTGGAGACATTTTGGCGACGAACGGCAGCAGCAACGGCACCAACGCGCGAG
Source organism: Agapanthus africanus (assembly GCA_030015575.1). Classification (NCBI taxonomy): domain Eukaryota; kingdom Viridiplantae; phylum Streptophyta; class Magnoliopsida; order Asparagales; family Amaryllidaceae; genus Agapanthus; species Agapanthus africanus. The sequence goes on from CM057340.1 coordinate 426,981,664, forward strand.
GAACGGCACAGTTTGGATTCACGGTCTCGGCTCGCGTTTCGGGTTCGTCGTCGGAGTTGTCCGGGGATGGTTCGCGATCGCTGGAGGCGGAGTGTGGTGCTGTGGATCTCCTGGGAACGTGCTGGGGTCGGTGGTGGTCGCTCCGGCGATGGGCACAGCGAGGGTTCGGAGGTTGGTGGTTTGAAGTTTGGTGTGGGTTGGAGTGAGGGAGTGAGGTAGTGGGGCTCGGGTTTGGTGGTGATGATGCTGTAGAGGATGCAGAGGGTCGATAAGGTGGTGGGGAGCTCGTCGGCGAGGGGTGCAGGTGGTGGTCGAGCTCGGTGGCGAGTGAGTTGGGTGTGCAGGGGGGTTCTACGGAGGCTGGAAATGGTGAGGAGAGGGAGCTCAGTTGATGGAGGAGAAGGATAGGGTGATTGTCGTGGTCTTCCTCATCGCCGTCGGTGGCGGCGGCGGGTGCAGTGACGAGGCAGATTTTTTTTTTTCTGTTTGAGAGAGAGAAGGGGTTTGAGAGCGAGAGTGATAAGGGAGGGTGTTGGAGAGAGACGAGGAGGGGTTGAGGGGCTAAGGGGCGCGCGGTCGTGGGAACGTGGGCGACGACGCGGCGTTGGCGACGTGGGCGCGCGCGACGTGGGAAGGGACGTGGGGAGTGCAGGAGAGTTCGGGCGGGAAATTTTGATGGGGAAGAAGGAAAGGTTTGGTAACGGGTCGGGTCGGGTTCGTGGGGTTGTGGGCGCGGGCTTGGGGAAACGGGTTGGGCCGGCTAGGTATTTCTTTGGCTTAATTCATTTGTTTTTTTTAATCGTTTGGGCCGGGAAAGAAGTGTGGGCTGAGTTTGGGGAAAATTATGTATATATAGTTTTAATTAATTCTTTTGGTTTTAGTTTAGTCTACCGGGCTGGGCTGAGGAGGGTTTAAAGGTTTTGAAAGATTTAAATACGACAAATCTAGCAACCAATTTCCTACAAAAAAATTACGAAGGAAAAGAAAAAGGAAATATTCGGAGATTTAGGGAAATAGAGAAAGATTTTCATTGATGGAAACGGGGATTTACATCATACCCCCTTTACAAAAAAATTCGTCCTCGAAATTTAACAAGGATACAAAAAAACAAAATACTAAACAAAGAGATGTGGAAAACGTGCACGGATATCTTCCTCCCGCTCTCAGGTAGATTCTCCTGAGGAATGACCGCCCCAAGACACTCGGACTAACGGAATGACCTTGTTCTTCAGCACTCTCTCCCTGCGGTCGAGGATGGTGGTGGGCTGCTCCTCGTATGATAGATCGGTACCCAAAACTAACTTCGAATAGTCCAGAACGTGGCTTTCATCCTGAACATAACATCGCAACTGTGACACGTGGAAGGTGTTGTGCACACCAGCTAGCGATGGAGGGGACTGAGTTTCCCGCGACCTCCGACTTGCTTTGCAGTTCAATTTAGGGATCCCTTGAATCATACTTGGTTTCCTTACCGTCACTTCCATATACTACCTGTGCATCACCACTCAAGCTCATGTTTTGAATCTTATCTACCTTATCTTTTTCTCGTGTCCTCATCATTAATCGTTATTTTCCTTCGTGTTCCACTATCTGATCATAACCCTTACTTTTCTGGCCATGGCCAACCATGGGGAAGCACCGCTTCTTGAGGAGGACACTCGGTCCTGCGTTTCTTTTGACTGTATATTAGCAAGTTTAGATGACGAAGGAATCGATGTCGTAGCTCCAGAGATCAATATGATTAATGACTCTATCGACGAAGAGGACCCAATAGGAGAGGATCCACATAGAAATGCGGTAGAGGAGGAACCCGATGAGGATCCTGAAGAGGAAGACCCTCTGGAAGAAGATCCAGAAGAGGACTCGGAGCAGGCAGCTATGACGCAATTCTCGGGATGGATTGGATGAGTACCTTCCATCCAGTTATTGATTGCCGAGCAAGGAATGTGACCCTCCGCATTCCCAATCACCCGGAGTTTATTTTCGAAGGCGGGAGCGAATCTTTGGAGCCAGCCAAGTATAAAGCCAAGCCAAAGGAGTTGTCAGCTATGGAGATTGATGAGAGCACAGCCCAGAGATTGTTCGGGACTTTCTGAACGTGTTTCCTGAAGATTTACCAGGTCTACCGCCTCCATGCCTCTTGGAATTCTCGATCGATTTGACTCCAGGTACAGCACCAGTTTCCAAAGCCCCGTACAGAATGGTACCGGTTGAGTTGGTAGAATTGAAGAAGCAAATTGAAGAACTCTTGGAGAAGGGATTTATCTGGCCGAGCGTATCACCGTGGGGTGCACCAGTTCTGTTAGTGAAGAAGAAAGATGGATCGCTGCGGATGTGTATAGATTATCGGGAGCTAAACAAAGTCACAATAAAGAACAAGTACCCAATTCTGCGCATCGACGACTTATTCGATCAGCTAAGTGGGGCCAAGGTATTTTCGAAGTTGGATCTCCGTTCTGGCTATCAACAGATCAGAGTAGCAGCCGAGGATGTATGCATGATGGCTTTCAGGACCCGATACAGACACTATGAGTTCCTTGTGATGCCATTCGGTGTTATCAATGCTCCAGCAATATTCATAGACTTGATGAACAGGGTGTTTGCTAAGTACTTGGACACGTTTGTCGTTGTATTTATTGACGACATACTTGTCTACTCGAAAATCCGGGAGGAGCATGTTGAGCATTTGCGCACGGTTCTACAAATTCTTCGGGAAGAGAAGCTGTATGCGAAATTGAACAAGTGTGAATTCTGGCTCGACAAGGTTCAGTTCTTGGGACACATCATTTCGGGCGAGGGCATCTCAGTGGACCTGGCAAAGATAGAATCTGTTAGAGATTGGCCAACGCCGAAGTCAGTGGCCGAGATCAGAAGCTTTCTGGGATTGGCAGGTTATTATCGGAGGTTCGTCCAAGACTTTTCAAGAATCGCTGAACTGTTGACGAGGCTAACACGGAAGGATGTACCGTTTGCGTGGGCAGAGGAGTGTACTCAGGCATTTGACACTGAAGCAGAAGTTAACCACGGCGCCCATTCTTACAGTACCAGATGATTCCGGTGGTTTGGTGATACATAGTGATGCTTCAGGGAAGGGATTAGGCTGTGTTCTGATGCGGCACGGTCGAGTGGTTGCTTACGCCTCTCGACTGCTGAGAAATCACGAGAGGAACTATCCTACGCATGACTTGGAGTTAGCTACAGTGGTTTTTGCGTTGAAAATTTAGAGGCACTATCTATTGGGCGAGAAAGTGGAGGTGTACACGGATCATAAAAGTCTGAAGTACGTCTTCACTCAGAAGGAACTAAACATGAGGCAGCGCCGATGGCTAGAGCTGATGGCAGATTACGACTTGGACCTTCAGTATCACCCGGGGAAAGTAAATATTGTACCAGATGCGCTCAGTCGCAAGCCAGTGGTCATGATGTTGACCAGTCAAAGGAGCATTATTGAGGACTTTCAGAGACTCGAGCTTGAAGTCGTTACACAGAGCGCACTCAGTCAATTTTGGAAACTACAGGGGCAGTCTTCCCTTGTGGATCGCATTAAGGTTGCACAAGCGGATGATCCTCGATTGCAAAATTTCAGAGCGCAAGTAGACGCCGGGCTGAGAACGGACTTAATCATACATGAGGACGATTCTCTGAGATTCGGTAGCAGACTCTGCGTACCCAAAGGAGATGTTCGAGAAGAAGTACTGGCTGAGGCGCATAGTTCAGCTTATTCTGTGCATCCGGGAGGTACACAGATGTATCGGGATCTAAAGTAGCATTTTTGGTGGAACGGGATGAAGCGAGAAATTGCGCGGTTCGTATCCAGGTGCTTGGTATGCCAGCAGGTGAAGGCGGAACATCAGAGGACAGCAGGATTGTTACAACCACTTCCGATACCAGAATGGAAGTGGGAGCACATTACTATGGATTTCGTGACGGCCTTACCACGGAGCCCTAGGGGCAACAACGCCATTTTGGTTCTCGTCGACCGCCTCACGAAAGCTGCACACTTCCTACCATTCCGAGTGGGACAGTCAACAGAGTCACTGGCAGAGAGATACATGCAGGAGATAGTGCGACTTCTCGGAGTCCCGGTCAGCATTGTGTCAGATCGAGACACCAGATTCGTTTCGCATTTCTGAAGGAGCTTACAGGAGAGTTTGGGTACCCGTCTCAAGTTCAGCACAGCTTATCACCTGCAGACGGACGGACAGTCCGAGCGTACGATTCAGACGCTCGAGGATATGTTGAGAGCCTGCATGTTGGATTTTCAGGGTTCCTGGGAAGATCATCTGCATCTAGTCGAGTTTTCTTATAACAACAGTTACCAGGCTAGCATCCAGATGGCTCCTTTCGAAGCACTTTACGGGCGGAAGTGTCGATCCCCAGTGTGTTGGGATGATGTGGGAGAGCGAAGATTACTGGGTCCCTAGCTTATTGTTCAGACAGTCGACAAGGTCCAAATGATCAGGCAGCGTATTAAGACGGCTCAGGATCGACAGAAGAGTAGGGCAGATACCAGCAGGAGAGCACTAGAATTTGAAATCGGAGATCACGTGTTCCTGAAGATTTCACCTACCCGTGGAGTTATAAGGTTCGGAGGTCGCGGGAAACTCAGTCCCCGTTTCATCGGACCTTTTGAGGTACTAGAGCGAGAGTGATGAGGGAGGGTGTTGGAGAGAGACGAGGATGGGTTGAGGGGCTAAGGGGCTAAGGGGCACGTGGTCGTGGGAACGTGGGCGAGACGCGGCGTTGGCGACATGGGCCCGCGTGACGTGGGAAGGGACGTGGGGAGTGCAGGAGAGTTCGGGTGGGAAATTTTGATGGGGAAGAAGGAAAGGTTTTGTAACGGGTCGGGTCGGGTTCGTGGGGTTGTGGGCGCGGGCTTAGGGAAACGGGCTGGGCTGGCTAGGTATTTCTTTGGCTTAATTCATTATTTTTATTCGTTTGGGCCGGGAAAGAAGTGTGGGCTGAGTTTGGGGAAAATTATGTATATATAGTTTTAATTAATTCATTTGGTTTTAGTTTAGTCTACCGGGCTGGGCTGAGGAGGGTTTAAGGTTTTGAAAGATTTAAATACGACAAATCTAGCAACCAATTTCCTAAAAAAAAATTACGAAGGAAAAGAAAAATGAAATATTCGGGGATTTAGGGAAATAGAGAAAGATTTTCATTGATGGAAACGGGGATTTACAATAGCTTCCAGCAGTTGAAGACTCGTCTGACTACTGCACCAGTGTTGTTATTGCCTTCGGGATCGGGCAGATTCGTGGTTTATTGCGACGCTTCTCGAGTGGGACTAGGTTGCGTGTTGATGCAGCACGACAGGGTTATTGCGTATGCTTCTCGGCAGCTGAAGACTCATGAACAGAACTATCCTATGCACGATTTAGAGATGGATGCAGTGGTGTTTGCCCTCAAGATTTTGAGACATTACCTATACGGTGAATCGTGCCAGATATTTACGGACCACAAGAGCTTGAAGTACATATTTCAGCAGCGAGAGCTGAATCTGAGACAACGCGGTTGGATGGAGCTGGTGAAGAAATATAATTGCGAGATCCTTTACCATCTGGGCAAAGCGAACGTGGTGGCAGATGCTTTGAGTCGGAGGCCCAGAGGTAGTTTATCTTGTTTGAGCGCCGTAAAGAGGCAGTCATCAGCAGATTGGCAGATTTTATGCGACAGCCGAGTTGAGTTCGAGTTCACTCCGACAGAGGGACATCTGGCACATGTTCGTGCACGTCCGCAGTTGCATGACCGTATTCGAGAGGCACAGTCCATTGATGACCGTCTTTCAGAGATCATAGAGTAGGTTCGGCAGGGCAGAGTTTCCGAGTTCGCGATCGATGACTAGGGAGTACTGCGATTTGGGACTCGATTGTGCGTACCACATTCTGAGGGACTGCGGCGTGAGATTCTTGAGGAGGCCCATAGATCGATGTATAGCGTTCATCTCGGTTCCACCAAGATGTACCACGACTTAGGAGATGTATACTGATGGGACGGAATGAAGAGGGACGTCACAGACTTCGTGTCGAGATGCCTGACTTGTCAGCAAGTCAAGACCGAGCACTAGAGGCCCGCGGGAGAGTTGCAGCCTTTGCCCAATCCGGAGTGGAAATGGGAGCAGATTTCTATAGGCTTCATCGTGGGTCTACCCAGGACCAGTCGAGGGTATGACTCCATTTGGGTGATCGTGGATCTATTGACGAAAGCGTCTCACTTCCTGCCAGTGAAGACCACTTTCGGTTTTGCTCAGTATGCGCAGATTTACATCGACGAGATCGTACGGTTGCATGGCGTCCAGACGTGTATTGTGTCAGACCGAGGCACCCAGTTTACCAGCCGACTATGGCAGAGACTTCAGGAGGCGTTGGGCACCCGATTGAGTTTCAGCATAGCATTTCATCCGCAGACCGACGGCCAGTTAGAGTGGACTATTCAGACTCTAGAGGACATGCTCCGAGCGTGCGTTTTAGACTTCGAAGGTAGCTGGGATCATCATTTACCCTTAGTAGAGTTCTCCTACAACAACAGCTTCCAGGATACTATTCAGATGGCACCTTTCGAGGCCTTGTATGGGAAGAGATGCAGATCACCCGTCTGTTGGACAGAGCTCAGCAAGTGCAGTATTTTGGTGCTGCAGATTGTTGAGGAGATGACCGCGAAGATACAGTTGATTTGAGACCGGATGAGAGAGGCCCAGAGCAGATAGAAATCGTATGCGAACAGACGCCGTCGCAGACTAGGGTTCGCAGTTGGCGATCATGTTTTTCTGAGGGTCTCTCCAATGAAGGGCGTGATGAGGTTTGGGCGAAAAGGAAAGCTTAGTCCCAGATTTGTGTGTCCCTTCGAGATCCTCGAGCGTGTCGGCGCAGTTGCGAATCGTTTGGCTCTTCCACCCAGCTTTCCTGATGTTCACCCTGTCTTCCACGTTTCGATACTCCGCAAGTACTTTCACGACCCTTCTCATGCGATTCAGCACCCGACAGTTCAGCTAGAGCGCGACCTTTCTTTTGCAGAGCAGCCGGTGGTCATCCTGGATCGGCAGGTGAAGAAATTGAGATCGAAAGTTATACCGACCGTCAAGGTCCTTTGGCGTGGCCCGAGCAGCGAGGAGGTCACCTGGGAGACCGAGGACGAGATGAGGAAGAAATATCCCCATCTCTTTGAAGGTACGCGTAGCTAGATTTTTTAAATTCGGGGACTGAATTTTTTTAAGGGGGGAAGATTGTAACGCTTTGAAAAGTCGTTTTGGAGTTTTCCCGAAAATCGGTAAATATTTGGTATTTTTCCGTAAATCGTCATTATAATTATTTTGCAGTATAGGCCTAATTATACCTAATTTGGATAGATAATTGCTAGTTTTTAGTAGCTAATGAGCCTCTTCTAAAATTCTAGTCGTTTTAAAATTTTTCCCTATTTTACTATTTTTAATATTATTTTAAGCTGTTAAAAATACATTAAATTAGCGAAAAATACAAATTTGAATGGGCTAATTACATGCTTTAGAACCATGACAACTAAAATCTAGTGAGTAATATAAATTTTTAGCTTTTTATTACAAGTTCTAATTAGTTATAATCAAAGGAAATTAAAATTTTAAATAAATTAAACTAAAACTTGCAAATTTGTAACTTGAGGGGTTCTTTTTGCATAGAATTTTTTTGTACACTCTCTCACAACCTCACCCCTCTTATTGGCCATGCCCACCTCCAAGGCAGCAGCCCATAATTTTTCCCCCTCAAATTTGTGCTCTTCAACTCATTTTGAATTGATTTAAATAGGTTTTTAATATATTATATTGAGGTATGGGTTTAAGAGGTATAGGGGGGCTTTGACCTTTGAAATTTTCCACACAAATTCCCTCACACCTCACCCCATCTCTTCTGGCCAAAACACCCTCTGCTGCTGTCCCCAAAAATTCCCTTCTCTTTTCTCTCAAATTTCATCAAAAAAGTGCTAGTGGCTAGTGCAGTGAGCAATGCTATTAACCACCATCAAACCTTGTTGCAAAATAATGTGGAAACTAATGTGGAACTAGTGATGACATCCCCGCCGGTGGTTTTTCTTCCCCTTCTTCATTTTCTTCACTTCCTTCTTCACCTTTTTCTTTAGAGCCTATTCTCCACCCTTCACACGGCTCTACTTCTTCTGACTCGAATGGACCCATTTCTAACAACACGAACACATCCACACTGGGATCCGTTCCTATTCCACATTCTACTCCACAGACTTTTGACTCAACAAATTTTCAGAATGCACCATTTCCAAACAGGTTGAGTCCTAATAAACCAAATACACAAGTGGAGAAGATTGTGGAGATCTTTAAGCAGGTTAGCATAAATATACCTCTCTTGGATGCTATCCAACAAGTCCCTTCATACGCAAAAATCTTAAAGGGATTATGCACTTCAAAGAGAAAAGCATCTCAAGTACCCAAGAAAGTGCTAGTGGCTAGTGCAGTGAGCAATGCTATTAACCACCATCAAACCTTACCCCAAAAACGAAAGGACCCCGGCAGTCCTACGATTTCCATTACAATTGGGGATAAGAAAATTAATCAAGCACTTTTAGATCTTGGGTCTAGTGTTAACCTGATTCCTTACTCCGTGTACGAACAATTAGGGGTTGGAGAGTTGAAACCCACTCGTTGCACTCTCCAAATGGCTGATCGATCAATCGCCTATCCAAGGGGTCAACTAGAGGATGTGTTGATCAAAGTCGGGGAATTCATATTCCCCGTTGATTTTATCGTTATGGATACACAACCTGTTGCTAACCCAATAAACCAAATTCCGGTGATTCTCGGTCGACCATTTTTAGCCACTTCCAATGCCGTGATAAATTGCCGCAATGGCTCCATGACTCTATCCTTCGGGAAGAGGTTTGGTGAGTTCAATATTTATAAGATGGGAAGTCTGCCCCCCGTGCCAAAAACTAGTACACGAGAAGTTTGCTCTATTCACGAAATCACGCAGGAGGACTGCGAGCTTGAAAGATTTCTATTTGATGAAAACAGTTTTGACGCCACTAGTGCGTCCCTCCTTGAGCCTACTACCGTTGACACAACCGATGCTGATTATGAATGTTTCACTTTTTTGGATGATGACGACTCACAGCCCGAATATGAGTCGTTTGAATTTTTGCATGAGTCAGTCGAACCATCCGAATCGGTTGTTTGCAGTGATTTCGAACCTGTGTTAGAGTCCTTTGAGTTCGAGGTAGATTCCGCAATGATTCTTTCGCCTCAGAAATTCGAACTCACGCCCTTGCCGTCTCACTTTAGATATGCCTACATAGGTGAGAATGAGACTTTTCCCATTATCATATCAGCCTTTCTAGCCTTCGAGCAAGAGAACGCTATTTTAAAAGTCTTACAAGATAGGCGGCAAGTTTCCAGTTGGACTATGGCGGACATCGAGGAGATAAGTTTCCTCATAAGTGAATATCATACACAATTGATGGATGATGCCATGTCAATAGAGGACACACGGGAACATCTTGGGGGTATTGTGGTGAGCCAACTTCCTCCCTTAGAAGTTGAAATACCCCCATTTCTTTTAATAAGATACGAGAATGCCAACACTCCACTGATTGCTGATCATTTACATTCTCGTTTCGATGCATCACCATCACCTGTATATTTACCTCCACACCTCCCATACCACTACTTCTATCTTCCCCAATTCTTTGCGGACCACCACAACTTATTTTTTCACCCACCAATATTCTTTACTGATAAATTTTTCAAATGGTTGGTGTTGACTTTTGGCCTATGCAAAGTTGGGCAGTATTGTCTAACATAGTTTAATTGAAGTTTGGGGGAGGGTCTTTTTGTATATATTTTTGTTTTTCTTAACAATAAAAAAAAAATTATAAATAAATAAACAGGGGAGTATCGGTATTTTGACCCTCTTGGTTTAGCATGACAGTGAGGACACTGTCAAGTTCAAGTTTGGGGGTATGCTCGGTACGTCTTCTTCCTTCGCATTCATTTGTACATATTTTTGCATTTGCATACTTATTTGAAAACCCATAAAAATTTGAAAAATTTGAAAAATTATAAAATTATTGTATTCAATCTTGGCTTATTTGACTTGAGTTTGACAAATAGGTTAACTGGTTAGGAATAACTAGATCTTAGACTTAGTGAATTAAAAACCCTAAAAATAACCTTCCTTAAAGTTTAACGGTAGAAAGTATATGCCTTGTAGTTTATTTAGAAATAGGCAAATTTTGGGTTCACTTCTTGGGCTAAGTCAAAATGAGGGAAGAGTATTGATGTTCTTATTAGAGTATAAGTTTGAAAAATAGTTCCTAGCTTAAGTCTAGATTCTGAAAACGTATACCCTACAAATTGCACAATCACGCACCTTGAAACTTGGAATAGTAGAAGAGACCTTGAAAGGCTCTTGTCTAAAGTCCTTAGTATGAAAAAGTGTGAATAAAGAAAAAATGGACACTGGTTTTTGTGATTACTTAAGGCTGCAAAAATAGAAAAATATTTAGCGAGGGTGCTTCATCACCTAGTGCCTTAGACCAACTGGTTTGGGAGTCACTGCTAAAGCCTTGGGTGTTGCAAAGACTAGGAAGTATGCTTTAAAGTGCAAACGCATTTTGTAATCGGTCGTTGGTACCTCAAGAAGTATTAACGGTCGCATGAAGGATGTGTAAGCAAATTTCATTTAAATTCACTAACTAATTAGTACTTTGGACAACGGAAAAGGGGTTGATTGCTTAATTTGAATTTCCAAGTGTAGGGGTGATCTATACACACACATAGGGGTATGTGATTGGAATCTAGATAAGAGAAAGGAATGAAGAATAGAACTTGTATCTTTAATAGAGTTGATAGAAATTCCTAAGTGGAGATGAAACCCTAGAAGGAAAACTTAAGAGATGCCGAAAGCTAAGAAGGTCTACATAACATATATAATCTAAAGTTAAATAATGAGGAAGCGTGAAGAATATGGGTGGATAATTTACAAGTAGAAGATAATAGAATTCCTTATTAGAAGACCTAATTGGAGAACAAAAGTTAATGGGCTGAATTGATAGGATTTTGTGGGCAGTATCCGCTGAAAACCCTCAGGAGACAACACTCCTCCTACTAGGGACACCTAGAGGTTTAACGGCTTGTTGCACGTGCTCAGTGCAATCGCGTTTCCCTGCGAAAGTGCGGTTAGGATTTTAGTGAATAAATAATAAGTTTGCTCGAGGACGAGCAAAAGGTAAGTTTGTTGGTATTTGTTCAGACCATAATATTGCATTTATCATTCCCCTATTCTTATCCTTTTTATAAATAAACAGGTACTCTTGACGCACATTTGTTGCATATTACAGGTTACAGGTTTCTGGAGCAAATACAGTGAGAAAGACACAAAACAACAGAAAAAGGGACTTTTGACCAACAATTAGACGGATCTCAGTCAAGCCTAGTCGAAGAACAGTGCAAGGTCCAAAAAGTCAAGTGAAACGGTTAAAAAGCCCAATACAAGTCTTCACTAAAAATCTGGAGAAGATCCAGAAGTCCAACAGAGAAAAGAAGAGTAAAAACAGAAGCCCAAAGAGCCAAGGAAAAAGCCCCAAAAATCACAGAGCCCAATTCCTTAGTTTGGCCGCGGATCCGCGGCCAAACCTATGCTGGAGCCGCGGATCCGCGGCCGTCTAATACACGTGTCGGTGGAGATTTCTTCTGTTGCTGCGACTGTTCTGGTGTTGGGATTCTCAGGGGTCAAATCTGTAATTTTGCATGTGCGAGAGTCTGTAGCCCTAGGTTTTCTATTTTCCTATAAATTGTAATTTAGATCTAAAAATTGTATGCCTTTTTTCAATAAATAAAATTCAGAAATTCTGGAAGTGACATTCAGATCTGTTCTTTATCGCTTGGAGGGAGCCATCACCATTAGTAAGTGTTTATCTTTTATTCTTTTAATGTTATTTCATCCCCTAATGAGCGAGTAGTCTCCTCGCTTGTTAGGGTTAGCCTTAGGGAAAGGGTTGAGAGATGAGATCTCCCACTCCTTTCAATGCCATATTAAATTAACCCATTAAGAACTCCATGCATGCGCGCACAACCGCTCCCTGCGGCACCCTACCCCTCGAGGTAACGGTGAACCGCAGTATAAAGGGCCGGTTGCGCGCGTCTTCCATGGGGGTTAGGGTAATTAACTATAAAGGAAGGATACGAATCTAGAGGAAGAAAACATCTTCCCAAAAGAGTCGTATCCACTTTATCGATAATTACTATAACACCTAATGGATCTAAAATACGGCATTGAAAGCGGTGAGGAAACATCAATCTCCAAAACTTCCTCTAAGCCTAACCCTAGCAAGAATTTAAATTAGATTAATTAAGTTTTAGATCTAGATTTTTATAAAACCAAAACTACAAATAGAATCAACTCGTTAAGACACACTAAAGGAATTTACCCGTCTCTGTGGATCGACCCGCACTCACCGGCTAGCTGCGAAGCGACGCCGTTTCTTGATTGCAGTAATTATATTTTTGATCGTAAAATCTCTACCAATCAAATGGCGCCGTTGCCGGGGACGGCGTAATCTTTCTTTTTGTGAATTTTCGGGTTGATATAAATTTTAAAAATTATAAAAATCTGAAAATATAAAAAAATAAAAAAAAAATAATCAAATTTGATCTGTTTGAAGGGTGTATCTTTTGGATCTTGCAGGAACAGCGAAGAATCAAGGATCTGGAATTTTACAGAGGGCAAATAAAAATTTGGTACATAAGAACAGAGAGCAATTGAAAGTGCAGAACCACATAAATTTTTCCAGAGCACGATCCCACCAAAGGACCGCGCTTCCGCCGCGTAAACAGGGTTCCCGCCGCGGATCCGGGCCTGTTCGGCCACGTCAGCACCTGAAATTTTTTTGGGTTTGTTCCTCATTCTCCCCTCTGCAACCTCCATATCTCTATCTGTAAAAATTTTCTGCAGGGTTCTTTGCGCTAAAAAAATCTTCTACCCCCTTCTAAATAACAGATTTTCTGCAGGTTTCTTTGCGCCGGGCTAAAAAATTCTGATTGCAAGTGAATTTTTATTTGTTTTGCATAATTTAACCGGACTCTAAGGGGCTATTTACCAAATCCAGATTGGGTGGGGATTTCATCACCCTTCCCAGGACCCCAGAAAACACCTAAGCATTTTGCATCAACCACCTTTAATTAAAAAAGATTAGACTCAGACCTAAGGACAGCGAGCTCAATAGGAAAAGGACTAGGGTAGGCATCGGCCGTTTATCCTAACCGACATTGCGGTGTCTAGGCTAGTGGTTATTAATTAGGCCCACTGTAGTGGTGGTTCCTTCCCACTTACCTGGCCGTATTTGTCCGTGAAGAGGCGGTTTGAGGTCTATTTCTAGCCCTAGTTAGGAGCTGTCTAGCAGACCTAGGCAACCCTAGATCTAGGCCTGATTGTGCATGTGTGGTTGACACATTGGTGTCACGAGTCCCTTTCCTAAAACCTCTTTGCAAAACCTTCACATAAATAAAAGAAAAAGAAAAAGAAAAAAATCTTTTAAAAACTTGCAACTTGCCGCTAAAGAAAATTTGCAAACTCACTTCCACCACTTCTTCTCACTGACGTTATCTTACCCCCACATTATGTTTTTCTCTTTTTTCTGACTGCACTACCCTTTAGTGTATGTCATTTTGGACTAGGGATACTAACGCCCGATTAGTCCGTGTTTCGTTGGTACCGACCAACGAACCCTTCGGCGAACCCTTCGTCGAAATTCCATCCATTTCCTTACCTCCACCTTTAAATTCTTCTTTCGAAGGTATGTCGGGATTCAACCCCAACGATACCTTGCCGACGGGAATGATTCCACCTCCTCCAGGTGCGAATAACCCGAATCTACCGCCTGTTGTAGCGCCCGCACGAGTTGCGCTCCAGGATCTCTTCTACCCTGTCCGCACTTCTTTACCCACATGTCTTTCACCCCCACCGGCAAATGGGGATAATTTTGAAATAAAACCACACTTCATCAATATGCTGCCTAAGTTTCATGGTTTGGAATCCGAAGATGCATATATTTTCATTAATAAATTCCAAAACGTTTGCGCCATGATGAAGACAACCCAATTAAGTGATGACGCGATAAGGCTAAGGGTCATTCCTTTCACCTTATGTGACCTAGCCGAGAAGTGGTTATACAGCACCGCATCAGATTCCATTAGAAATTAGGACGAGTTTGTGAGAGCTTTTCTGAAAAAGTTCTATCCTCATCACAAAACTGCTAGAATCCGAAACGAGATTATACAATTTTCACAGCTTCCGTCCGAACCATTCTAGAAGTGCTTTGAGAGATTTAAAGACCTACTTGTTCAATGCCCTCATCATGGGATAGAAAATTGGCAACTTTGCCAAACATTATACGAGGGATTGAACGCAGCAACGAAGCAGTTGCTAGAAACAATATGTCAAGGTCATTTTCTCTCCAAGTCTAGCGACGAAGCTTGGCAGTTTCTTAAGGATCTAAGTGAGCAAACAATTCAGTGGGAGAGTACCAAGACCACATCATCTTCTTCAGTTGGTCAATCTAGGGCAGGCATACATCAAATAGATATGTCGATTGCTATGAAGGCCGAGATGGCCTCACTTATGAAAAAGCTAGAAGCCATTGAGACAAAAATCTCATCGTCTTCTTCTGCCCCTACTCTACCCACACGAACTGTTTGTGCTTGTTGTTTGAACCCATCGCATTTAACCGAAGAGTGTCCTTATAATGCACCCATTCAAGGACAGGATCAAGTCAATGCTGCATTTCAGCAACGACAAAGAAATGATCCGTACTCTTCGACATACAATCAGGGGTGGAGGAGTCACCCAAATCAACAGTTCCAAGGGAACAATAATTTTCAAAGACCTCCTCCACAACAACAACAAGCACCCTTACAAACTCAAAACCAGCAACCTTTCCAACAACAACCTTATACAAATCAAACGAACAATTTAGTTCAACCAAATGATGATAAGGTTAGCTCGCTCGAGAAAAGTCTTGAAGCATTTCTCAAGCAAACTACAGAATCCGCAGCAAGACTTGAAAGTTATGTGCACTCTTTAATGAATAACAATGCCTCACACGATCAAACTATCAAATCTATTGAGGCACAAATTGCACAATTAACTGCTGCGTTGAGCGAGAGAGAAAAGGGAAAGCTTCCATCTCAACCCTTGCCCAATCCCGGCCACCCACAAAACGCATATCACAATCACAATGTAAATGCGGTGACCACGTTGAGATCCGGAAGAGAGTTGCAAAATAATGTGGAAACTAGTGATGACATCCCCGCCGGTGGTTCTTCTTCCCCTTCTTCATTTTCTTCACTTCCTTCTTCACCTTTTTCTTTAGAGCCTATTCTCCACCCTTCACACGGCTCTACTTCTTCTGACTCGAACGGACCCATTTCTAACAACACGAACACATCCACACTGGGATCCGTTCCTATTCCACATTCTACTCCACAGACTTTTGACTCAACAAATTTTCAGAATGCACCATTTCCAAACAAGTTGAGTCCTAATAAACCAAATACACAAGTGGAGAAGATTGTGGAGATCTTTAAGCAGGTTAGCATAAATATACCTCTCTTGGATGCTATCCAACAAGTCCCTTCATACGCAAAAATCTTAAAGGGATTATGCACTTCAAAGAGAAAAGCATCTCAAGTACCCAAGAAAGTGCTAGTGGCTAGTGCAGTGAGCAATGCTATTAACCACCATCAAACCTTACCCTAAAAACGAAAGGACCCCGGCAGTCCTACGATTTCCATTACAATTGGGGATAAGAAAATTAATCAAGCACTTTTAGATCTTGGGTCTAGTGTTAACCTGATTCCTTACTCCGTGTACGAACAATTAGGGGTTGGAGAGTTGAACCCACTCGTTGCACTCTCCAAATGGCTGATCGATCAATCGCCTATCCAAGGGGTCAACTAGAGGATGTGTTGATCAAAGTCGGGGAATTCATATTCCCCGTTGATTTTATCGTTATGGATACACAACCTGTTGCTAACCCAATAAACCAAATTCCGGTGATTCTCGGTCGACCATTTTTAGCCACTTCCAATGCCGTGATAAATTGCCGCAATGGCTCCATGACTCTATCCTTCGGGAAGAGGTCTGGTGAGTTCAATATTTATAAGATGGGAAGTCTGCCCCCCGTGCCAAAAACTAGTACACGAGAAGTTTGCTCTATTCACGAAATCACGCAGGAGGACTGCGAGCTTGAAAGATTTCTATTTGATGAAAACAGTTTTGACGCCACTAGTGCGTCCCTCCTTGAGCCTACTACCGTTGACACAACCGATGCTGATTATGAATGTTTCACTTTTTTGGATGATGACGACTCACAGCCCGAATATGAGTCGTTTGAATTTTTGGATGAGTCAGTCGAACCATCCGAATCGGTTGTTTGCAGTGATTTCGAACCTGTGTTAGAGTCCTTTGAGTTCGAGGTAGATTCCGCAATGATTCTTTCGCCTCAGAAATTCGAACTCACGCCCTTGCCGTCTCACTTTAGATATGCCTACATAGGTGAGAATGAGACTTTTCCCATTATCATATCAGCCACTCTAGCCTTCGAGCAAGAGAACGCTATTTTAAAAGTCTTACAAGATAGACGGCAAGTTTCCAGTTGGACTATGGCGGACATCGAGGAGATAAGTTTCCTCATAAGTGAATATCATACACAATTGATGGATGATGCCATGTCAATAGAGGACACACGGGAACATCTTGGGGGTATTGTGGTGAGCCAACTTCCTCCCTTAGAAGTTGAAATACCCCCATTTCTTTTAATAAGATACGAGAATGCCAACACTCCACTGATTGCTGATCATTTACATTCTCGTTTCGATGCATCACCATCACCTGTATATTTACCTCCACACCTCCCATACCACTACTTCTATCTTCCCCAATTCTTTGCGGACCACCACAACTTATTTTTTCACCCACCAATATTCTTTACTGATAAATTTTTCAAATGGTTGGTGTTGACTTTTGGCCTATGCAAAGTTGGGCAGTATTGTCTAACATAGTTTAATTGAAGTTTGGGGGAGGGTCTTTTTGTATATATTTTTGTTTTTCTTAACAATAAAAAAAAATTATAAATAAATAAACAGGGGAGTATCGGTATTTTGACCCTCTTGGTTTAGCATGACAGTGAGGACACTGTCAAGTTCAAGTTTGGGGGTATGCTCGGTACGTCTTCTTCCTTCGCATTCATTTGTACATATTTTTGCATTTGCATACTTATTTGAAAACCCATAAAAATTTGAAAAATTTGAAAAATTATAAAATTATTGTATTCAATCTTGGCTTATTTGACTTGAGTTTGACAAATAGGTTAACTGGTTAGGAATAACTAGATCTTAGACTTAGTGAATTAAAAACCCTAAAAATAACCTTCCTTAAAGTTTAACGGTAGAAAGTATATGCCTTGTAGTTTATTTAGAAATAGGCAAATTTTGGGTTCACTTCTTGGGCTAAGTCAAAATGAGGGAAGAGTATTGATATTCTTATTAGAGTATAAGTTTGAAAAATAGTTCCTAGCTTAAGTCTAGATTCTGAAAACGTATACCCTACAAATTGCACAATCACGCACCTTGAAACTTGGAATAGTAGAAGAGACCTTGAAAGGCTCTTGTCTAAAGTCCTTAGTATGAAAAAGTGTGAATAAAGAAAAAATGGACACTGGTTTTTGTGATTACTTAAGGCTGCAAAAATAGAAAAATATTTAGCGAGGGTGCTTCATCACCTAGTGCCTTAGACCAACTGGTTTGGGAGTCACTGCTAAAGCCTTGGGTGTTGCAAAGACTAGGAAGTATGCTTTAAAGTGCAAACGCATTTTGTAATCGGTCGTTGGTACCTCAAGAAGTATTAACGGTCGCATGAAGGATGTGTAAGCAAATTTCATTTAAATTCACTAACTAATTAGTACTTTGGACAACGGACAAGGGGTTGATTGCTTAATTTGAATTTCCAAGTGTAGGGGTGATCTATACACACACATAGGGGTATGTGATTGGAATCTAGATAAGAGAAAGGAATGAAGAATAGAACTTGTATCTTTAATAGAGTTGATAGAAATTCCTAAGTGGAGATGAAACCCTAGAAGGAAGACTTAAGAGATGCCGAAAGCTAAGAAGGTCTACATAACATATATAATCTAAAGTTAAATAATGAGGAAGCGTGAAGAATATGGGTGGATAATTTACAAGTAGAAGATAATAGAATTCCTTATTAGAAGACCTAATTGGAGAACAAAAGTTAATGGGCTGAATTGATAGGATTTTGTGGGCAGTATCCGCTGAAAACCCTCAGGAGACAACACTCCTCCTACTAGGGACACCTAGAGGTTTAACGGCTTGTTGCACGTGCTCAGTGCAATCGCGTTTCCCTGCGAAAGTGCGGTTAGGATTTTAGTGAATAAATAATAAGTTTGCTCGAGGACGAGCAAAAGGTAAGTTTGTTGGTATTTGTTCAGACCATAATATTGCATTTATCATTCCCCTATTCTTATCTTTTTTATAAATAAACAGGTACTCTTGACGCACATTTGTTGCATATTACAGGTTACAGGGTGCTGTTGGTTGGTATTATACCCGTCATCAGTTAACAGTTCCCAGGTGATATGAGTACAGCATAGTCCGTTGACTTGATACTACTGCTTCGTCTCGAGTGTGTTCCCACTGTTCTTAGATTGTTACCCTACCACGGCTCAAAGGATTCATGCAAATAGGTAGCAGTTGGGTGCAGTCCCGAAGCACTTAGAGGCAGTGGCGGTTAGATAGGATTCGTCTCTCCTGGTATTGGGAGTTGATATCGCACTGTGTTTGGAGAGCCATTACGCAAAGTCTCTGGCCAGGGCAAACGATATTTACTGGTAGGTTTTCCATTAGCTTCTCAAGGTGTAATGGGCTTCACTCCGACATGACTTATACCGCTTTTAGGGGACTGACGCTTGCCGCCCCCTAGGCCTGATATGCGATAGTCCTAGATGAACAGACCGGACTATACGGAGATTGTCACATCAGGCTCAGTAGGAGTTCGGATGGGTTTCCTCATCGGCCTTCTTATCGACATCTACCTGGGGACCGTTACGTACAGCTAGTATCGCTTGCGGCCTGTGGTTAAACCCACTGCCAACGTAGTGTTAAGTCTTTAGAGTCCCACACAGAGAGTTTCCCTGCTTCAGGCGAAACGATATAGAGATCGTATGGTTTTACGACAGGGTTCGGACACATACGTGCATTTATGCACGTACGATGTTCGGACAGTTTTTACTAGCGGGCTTTAGTTTATGCCAGGTTCTGGTATTGGATTATTGGATTTATACAGTCTCAGTTTTTTCGTGTTTTCACGGATAGGAGGGGCATTCTCGTAATTACACGAGAAGCTTCTAGAAGAAAGGTGACTCATTTTGCTTTAATTCATTTATAAATTAAGCTTAATGATGTGGAGGAGTTGATGTGTGATTTGCATTAATTAGAGTCATGAGGTGATTCACCTCAAAGTAATTAATGAAGCATGGTTGATATTTTGAGATATTTTTTCTAGATATTTTGATGCTTCATTATTTATCCAAATGACTTAAGATATTTATTCATTCTCACTCACACATTCTCTCTCCTCAAGCTCTCTCTCTTCAACCCTAACCCTAATCCTCTCATGTGTTGAGATCTTAAGGGTTAGCAAGACTAATAGATCCATAATTCTCTTCTATATCCTCTAGGTTACTTTGATTAGCACTCATACCCACCTAGTTACCTCAAGTGAGAGGTTAAAGCTTGGAGAAGGAGCTCTCGGGTGGATCTTCTATCACATCGAGGAGGCCGACGAGGAGGTGAACTACAAGAACAAGAAGGACTTGAATCTTTAGGTATAATCATCTATCCTAGTAGCTAATCACTTCTAGTTAGTTGTTAGTTAGGGTTTAGCAAAGATCCGTAAAGTTAGTCAATGTTAATTTAAACAAAATGATTGTTTTACCTATTCCGCCTCCCCGCATCATGTGGGGTGTCTAACGTTGACTTACAGTGGTATCAGAGCCTAGCTAAACCATAACTAATATGTTAGCAAAGTCGTTAGAAATTCCATCGCAAAACGAACCCGAAAAAACATCATTTTCACTATGTTTCTGCCGATTTTAAAACGGGGTCTAAAATTTTTTCAGGGACCCTTAAAAATACAAGCAGGGAATTTTGAGAATTGTGAAGAAATTTGGGGCTGTGACTCAACCATAGCGCCACGGAACCGCCTCCGATCCAAGCGACTCGCCGCGGATCCGCGGCCGAGTTGACTCCGAGTCAACCCAAATTTGCTCAGTTATTCTTCTGTGTTGATGTTGTAATTTCTGGGATGTTTTGTTTCTGCTCAGGTTTCTAGTGCACAGAGAATTATTTGGAGTAGATTCATTCGTATTTGCTTGATCGAAATTCTAAGATATTTGGCTAACTTGATTATATCTGTGTTTTGTTTAATGTGTTCGTAAACCTCACCTAACTGCTAGTATGTTGGTTAGTAGGGGGTTGCACATTTCTGTAATGGTTTCTACTGGTTTATGAATGTGGACTTGTTGGATTGTCGTGAATGGATAACCGGGGATGCGAGATGAGTGTTTCTTTCATTCAAATGTAAATTGTAATTTTTTGTAATATTCTTTTGCGGGGCACATTCGGGTTGAGGTTATAGCCACCGTTGTATTATTTCATTTACTGTTTTCTGCTCCTAGGATAGACCCAAGGTGGTATGCATAAACTACCGGGTACTTTGAAGTGTTTAGTGGCCTACTCACGTCGTTGAGGGAGACCGCTTCATTTCGGGTACTTGGCGGATAGTTTGCCGTACCTGTAGGGGTCTAGGGTGGGGTTTTGGCTATTCATCGCGACTGTGTAATCCATCTTTCTTTGCAGGCTCAAAAGGAATGCGGATTCGTAGAAAATCCAATATGTTCATCTGTGATCTGGAATGCCTATTATTGCGTCTGACGAATGTACAATATCTATATATGATATCTATTAGGCGTCACTTATGTTTTGCACCCGCGCTAGCCCAGCCCCCGCTCTGTCGTTAGTTAAGTAACCTAACGGGTGAATGACGGGACCCAGTGGCGAATGCGGATGGCATAAGAGGACGTTGTATTTTCGTTGTTTTCTGCAATGATAGGTTAATTGATGGGACGCATTATATTAATGCAAAGAAAATAAACCAAAGTTGAATCGTTGGAACGGTTTAAAAGAAACCACTCGGTTATTTTAAAACAGAAGATATTTTTTAAATTGCGAAGCTTAAACCACTCCTTTTAAAACCTATCAGGTTCCTTCGATCATATCAAGTTCACTACGTTCACGGTTTCGCCAAAACCATTCGTAGCCCTCCGTCATTTCATTTGGGTATTCAGTAGTATTCAAGCTATGTATTTTGACCAACGCCAAGGCATAGTGTTTGGTAGCTGCTGGGTATTCATTTGTTGCATAGATAGATGAGTTAGTTTGGGACAGTCGTATTATCATTTGGCCAACGTCAGGGGTATGTACGGATGGGTTCAAATTAACAAGATAATGATGGGTAGAACTTGACATGTGACTTATGACATTTTGACCAATGCCAAGGTCATAAGAGCATGGGGCAGAAATTGATATCGGGAATTTCTAAAGAAACTGAAATTTGCTAATAGTTACATACCATTTGGAGTGTGATAATTTTGGTAGGATTCCTTCAGCTTTATCACACGATGATATTTGGATCCCGATCCTACTGTGAGTATCCGCTACTCATAAGGGGATTCGTCACTTAACGATCAATGCTATAAACCAAGTAGGCATCGAGAAAGGTGTCAGCGGGCCTACGTCCCCAGAGAAAAGAGCTTATTTAATTAAGGAACTTCGCGAAAGCGTCGTAAAACCTCCTTCGAAGTACCGACACCGGCCTGGCTGAACGGTTAAGCAAGAATTGTACGGTGAGAATAGTCCTGACTAGTTCGTCCTTTTTGGTTTGAGGAGGGATTCGAGAAACAGTGGGAGCCATCCTGTTTAGATAAACTAAAAACCACTCTAAACTTGTAAGAGTATCATGCTAAAGTGTTCCCTCTCTCTCTCATTGCAGCGACCCAGAACATGACAGGCCATAAGTTACTATTAGATAAAAATATTTTGACAGGGCCAAACTATAAAGATTGGTTCCGGAATGTTAAGATGGCAATAACTTATGACAAATTGGGGTATGTCCTTACCACTAAGGCACCTGCTGTCCCTGGTCCAGAATCCAGTGTCGCGGATAAGGAAATCCGCAAGACCTGAGAGATTGATTGCACGAAGGCCAAATGCATCGTGCTTGCCTCTATGAATAATGAACATCAGAGGAGGCAGGAGAATATGGATCTAGAATCCATATTTCTCCACACCAAGGATTTGTATGGAGAGCAATCTCGTATAGCAAGATACGAGATCTCGAAGAACTTGTTTCAGTCGAGGCTGGCCGTCGGATCATCTGTAGGAGAACATGTCCTTAAGATGATTGGCTATATAGAAGAGCTCGCGGACCTCGGGACAACATTAGAGAACGAGCTATATACAGATTTGGTTCTTCAGTCCCTTCCTTCCACCTACGCCCAGTTTATTCTGAATTTCAACATTCAAGGAAAAGAAGTTGAACTTCCAGAACTCCTTAACATGTTGAGGAGTGCAGAGGGCACCTTGCAGAAAGCAAGGGAAACACCCGCTATGTTTGTTCGTGGTGCTTCCTCTTCCAGGTCCAAGGCAAGTGCCAAAGGACGGAAGAAGAAGGACGCTACCAAACCAAGAGGTGGTGTTGGTAAGGTGGGAGATAAGGGAAAGGCAAAGGTTTCGGTGCCAGTAGTGGCAAAGGACGAGTGCTTCCGCTGTCGTAGGAAAGGCCATTGGAAGAAAGATTGCAAAGCTTGGATTGCCAAGAACCAGGACCGGAGGCAAGTTGTGGCTTCGGCTTCAGGTGTGTTTGTAATTGAAAACTGTCGGTCAATCAACTCTACTTCCTGGGTATTGGATACCGGATCAAGATCTCATATATGCAATTCATTGCAGGCACTGAGAAACCGTAGAGTGCTGAAGGTTGGTGATATGACCCTCCAGATTGCTAACGGAGCTAGCGTGGTTGCTGTGTCCGTAGGGGATTATCACCTTGGATTGACGAGTGGACATATTTTGGTTTTGCGCAACTGTTTTTGTGTATCTAGTTTAACGTGTAATATCATATCAGTATCATTGTTATCAAAAGAAGGTTATGATTTCACGTTTGTAAGCGATGTTAACATCCACCTTAATCATGGTTTGATTGGGTCCGGTACACTAGATAACGGTATATACGTGTTAAACCAATTACAGATTTTCAATTTCCAGAACACACTAAAAAGAAAGTCTCCAGATATAAATAAGGCTTTCTTATGGCATTGTAGACTAGGTCACATCAATGAGACAAGGTTAACTAAGTTACATAGAGAAGGATATTTGGATCCGTTCGAATATCAATCTTATGCCACTTGTCAATCATGTTTCAAAGGAAAGATGACAAAGACTCCATTCACTGGACATGGAGTAAGAGCGAGCGAGCTCTTAGGATTCATACACAGCGATGTATGTGGTCCAATGTCTACACATGCAAGAGGCGGTTTTTCATATTTCATTACTTTTACGGATGATTACTCTAGGTATGGATTCATTTTCTTAATGAAACATAAATCCGAGGCCTTTGAGAAATTCCAAGAATATAAGAATGAAGTAGAAAACCAAACCAGCAAAAGTATCAAGACACTGAGATCTGATCGAGGTGGTGAATACTTAAGTGCCGAGTTCCTGGGTTACCTAAAAGAGAAAGGAATTCTCTCTCAGCTTACTCTTCCATACACTCCACAACATAACGGTGTATCGGAGAGACGGAATCGAACCCTATTGGATATGGTACGTTCCATGATGAGTAATGCTGAGTTACCGCGATCTTTCTGGGGTTATGCGCTAGAATTAGCTGCATATCTTTTGAACAGGGTTCCTACCAAGACTCTGGCTACCACACCATATCAGATGTGGAGTGGGAAGAAACCCTATCTTCAGTATCTGAAGATATGGGGATGTCCAGCTTTTGTTAAAAAGCAGCATGCAGACAAACTCGAGGCACGATCAGTACAGTGAAAGTTTGTGGGATATCCAAAGAACTCCAAGGGGTATTTTTTCTATTACGCAGAGGAACAAAAGGTTTTTCTTTCTCGTAATGCCCATTTTCTAGAACAGCAGTTTTTAGAAAAGGAAACAAGTGGGAGCACAATAGAACTGGAAGAAATTCCAGAACCACAAACTGGTGCTGAAAGTTTGGTAGAACCAGTAGTTCCGGAAGAACAGGACATTCCCGCACCCCTCCGCAGGAGTAGTAGGCCATCTCATCCGCTTGAAAGATACTACGGTTTTCTCATAGACGGGGATAGAGAGGACTGTGTCATTGATGATGATGAACCTACTAGCTTCCAGCAAGCCATCCAGAGCGGCGACTCAGTAAGATGGCTGGATGCAATGCGGACCGAGATGGAGTCCATGTACACCAACAAAGTATGGACTTTGGACTTTGCTCCAGATGGGGTAAAACCCATAAGATGCAAGTGGATCTTCAAGAAGAAGATTGGTGTAGATGGACAGGTGGAAACCTATAAGGCTAAACTTGTTGTAAAGGGTTTTCGTCAAAGACCTGGTTTGGACCATGACGAAACTTTTTCTCCAGTGGCTATGCTCAAATCCATTCGGATCCTTCTTACCATTGCTGCCTTCCATGATTATGAGATCTGGCAGATGGACGTAAAGACGGCTTTTCTAAATGGTAATTTAGAAGAGTGCGTCTATATGGATCAGCCAGAAGGTTTCAATCAGAGTGGGAGCAGCGGGAAAGTATGCAAGTTGCTTAAGTCCATTTATGGACTGAAGCAGGCGTCACGGAGTTGGAACATCTGTTTTGATGAAACGGTCAAAGAATATGACTTTATCCAAAATCCAGATGAACCATATATATATAGTAAAATTGTAGCACGAACTGTCGTATTCATCGTCTTGTACATGGATGACATTCTATTGATAGGAAATGACATTCCTATGCTACAATCTGTCAAAGGATTCTTGTCACACAGGTTCTCCATGAAAGACATGGGTGATGCCTCTTACATTCTGGGGATCCAGATCTATTGTGATAGATCTAAGAGGATGTTGGGACTTTCGTAGTCCAGGTATATCAACACTATCCTGAAAAGATCCAGTATGGAAGATTCTAAGCGCGGTAATTTACCGGCTTATCATGGAATCACCCTATCCAAACAGATGTCTCCCAAGACTGATTTGGAAAGGGATCGCATGTCAGTTATACCCTACGCTTCTACAGTAGGTTCTATAATGTATGCGATGTTGTGCACCAGACCAGATGTAGCTTACGCACTGAGCGTGGTAAGCCGGTATCAGTCAGACCCAGGGGAGAAGCACTGGATAGCAGTAAAGAACATTCTCATGTACCTGAGAAGGACTAAGCATATGTTCTTGGTTTACGGTGGAAAAGACCTCCAGATCGAGACTTTTGCCGACTCCAGCTTCCAGAGTGACAAGGATGACTCCAAGTCCATGTCAGGTTATGTCTTTACCCTCAATGGAGGGGCGGTGTGCTTGAAGAGTTCCAAGCAGGACACCGTTGCTGACTCGACGATGGAAGCGGAGTATATCGCTGCTTGCGATGCCACAAAAGAAGCAGTCTGGATGAAGAAGTTCCTAACAGAACTTCAGGTGGTTCCATCCATTGTTGATCCAATACCTCTGTATTGTGACAATAACGGGGCTATAGCTTTAGCAAAAGAACGCAGGTCCCATCAGAAGTCCAGACACATCTTAAAGCGGTATCACCTGATCAGAGAGATCATAGATCGTCAGGAGATCGAGGTCCGGAGAGTTGCTAGAGAGGAGAACACTGCAGATCCATTCATAAAGGCCTTACCTCAGATTCAGTTTGAGAGGTTACTCGAGATAGGTCTTCGATATGGCAGTACATGGCCCTAGTGCAAGTAGGAGATTGTTAGTGTATATGCCCTAGGGGCCATTATTGTATCATACTAGTTTGTATATTACTTAATGGAAGTTTGGGATATTCACAGTTATATTAACAGTCTCTCTCAATATAGTAGTATGCTACTTGGTTTAGGTCTATCTTAATATGTGTATATGTTAGCATATCGCGAATACATATTGATAGAGCCTTTAGGATCTTGCTTGACTGCCAGCGTTGTGATGGCAGTCAAACTAGTGGGGGCTGGGTAGTCTACAAGCACATCCTTTTTCAGGTCCCTAGTCGTAGGATTATCGAGACAGGGCATCGATACTCCGGAGTAGACTAGTGTGTACGCTTCTCATTCCAGCAGGGGAAATGGTCTGTCCCACAGCCATTAGTACGTTGTACTGGAGATAGTATACAGGTGGTCGTTGGGTTACGGGTACACCGGATAGGACTCGCAGGGAACTGTTGGTTGGTATTATACCTGTCGTCAGTTAACAGTTCCCAGGTGACATGAGTACAACATAGTCTGTTGACTTGATACTGCTGCTTCATCTCGAGTGTGTTCCCACTGTTCTTAGATTGCTACCCTGCCACGGCTCAAAGGATTCGTGCAAACAGGTAGCAGTTGGGTGCAGTCCCGAAGCACTTGGAGGCAGTGGCGGTTAGAAAGGATTCGTCTCTCTCGGTATTGGGAATTGATATCGCGTTGTGTTTGGAGAGCCATTACGCAAAGTCCCTGGCCAGGGCAAACGAGATTTACTGGTAGGTTTTCCAGTAGCTTCTCAAGGTGTAATGGGCTTCACTCCGACACGACTTATACCGTTTTTAGGGGACTGACGCTTGCCGCCCCCCTAGGCCTGATATGCGATAGTCCTAAACGAACAGACCGGACTGTACGGAGATTGTCACATCAGGCTCAGTAGGAGTTCGGATGGGTTTCCTCATCGGCCTTCTTATCGACATCTACCTGGGGACTGTTACGTACAGCTAGTATCGCTTGCGGCCTGTGGTAAAACCCATTGCCAGCGTAGTGTCGAGTCTTTAGAGTCCCATACAGAGAGTTCCCTGCTTCAGGCGAAACGATATAGAGGTCGTATGGTTTTACGACAGGGTTCGAACACATACGTGCATTTATGCACGTACGATGTTCGGACAGTTTTTACTAGCGGGCTTTAGTTTAAGCCAGGTTCTAGTATTGGATTATTGGATTTATACAGTCTCAGTTTTTCCGTATTTTCACGGATAGGAGGGGCGTTCTCGTAATTACTCGAGAAGCTTCTAGAAGAAAGGTGACTCATTATGCTTTAATTCATTTATGAATTAAGCTTAATGAGGTGGAGGAGATGATGTGTGATTTGCATTAATTACATCATGAGTCATGAGGTGATTCACCTCAAAGTAATTAATGAAGCATGGTTGATATTTTGAGATATTTTTTCTAGATATTTTGATGCTTCATTATTTATCCAAATGACTTAAGATATTTATTCATTCTCACTCACACATTCTCTCTCCTCAAGCTCTCTCTCTTCAACCCTAACCCTAATCCTCTCATGTGTTGAGATCCCAAGGGTTAGCAAGACTAATAGATCCCTAATCCTCTTCTATATCCTCTAGGTTACTTTGATTAGCACTCATAGCCTTCTAGTTACCTCAAGTGAGAGGTTAAAGCTTGGAGAAGGAGCTCTCGGGTGGATCTTCTATCACATCGAGGAGGCCGACGAGGAGGTGAACTACAAGAACAAGAAGGACTTGAATCTTTAGGTATAATCATCTATCCTAGTAGCTAATCACTTCTAGTTAGTTGTTAGTTAGGGTTTAGCAAAGATCCGTAAAGTTAGTCGATATTAGTTTAAACAAAATGATTGTTTTACCTATTCCACCTCCCCGCATCATGTGGGGTGTCTAACGTTGACTTACAAAATTTTCGGAAAATTTTGATGTTTTTAAAAAGGGGGTTAATACAACTTAAATGGTTTAATATCTTTTTCATAAAAGGTTTTCCTTCACTCTTGTTGATTTTGGTTTAGATTTTCTGGGCTTTGGCTGACTTAGGTTACGTTAGCCTTGAGACGTTCGTAATTTAAGTGCCAGTCATGTTCCGTACCCTTTCGGGTCGTGAAAAAGTTGGTATCAGAGCGATAGGTTTTACCTTTCTGACTGTAGGATGACCCTTGGTTGATGGAGTAAGTGACTTAAGCAGGGTAACGTAGCGTGTGTATGTCCGCGGCATACTTGCGATACGGTACTCCGCCTAAGTGACTTTAGGATATACTTGCTTGAAATTCCTTCTTAAATTCCGTGTATCCTATGATTCTATTGCACTGTTCTTATCATCCTGTATCCTGTACCAGCCACTATGCCGCCGAAGGCTACGAGAGCGCAGAGGGCCGCCGCCCGAGATGAGATCCGAGCAGGCTTGTCCGAGATGAGGACCGAGCAGGGTGGCGTACCTATGCCTCAGGGACAGACTGATCCGCCTTCCCCAGGCCGCATGGATAAGCTAGAGTCTGGTATGGAGGAGTTACGACAGATGATGGGAGGTATGCAGGAGTTACGACAGATGGTGGGATCCTTAGTAGAGGCCAGTTGTACACCGAGATCGGAGGACGTACCTACCCCAGCAAAGACAACGATAGTACCTGCTGTCCAGCTAGTAGCTCCTACTACTATAGTGGCAATTCCAGTATCACTACAGGATTTCTCGAGATTGAGGCCCCCAGTCTTCACCGGCACCAATGCAGCGGAGGATTCGCAGACATTCCTTGACAATTTAGTTAGGATTTGCCGTTCGCTCAGATTTTCTGATGATAGATGGGTGGAGCTTACGAGTTTCCGTCTGGAGGGCCTTACGCAGATATGGTGGGAGTCAGTCGAGAGAGGTCGAGCTGCAGGTCTATCTTCTAGGACTTGGGCCGAGTTCACAGCAGTATTTCTAGCCCGTTTCCTTCCAGAGAGCGTTCGTGATGCTCGAGCTCGTAGCTTTGAGGCTTTGATCAAGACTCCAGGGATGACAGTGTCCGAGTACGATATCCAGTTTAATCAGTTGTCCCGATATGCTCCGTACTTGGTTGATACTGAAAAGAAGAGGGTAAAGAGGTTTGTGCAGGGACTCGACACACAATTATTTCTTGCCATCGGCGCCCAGCACTTTGACACTTATGCAGCTGTTATGGACACGGCCTTACGGATGGAGGTGCGAATTTCAGAGACTTCGGCCGTTTCTGGGCCGAAGAGGATTCGTACCGATATGCCAGCTCAGAGGTATCGTGCCAGATTCTTTTCGAGAGATGGTGGCGGCAGAGGAGTTGGACGAGGTTAGCTATTTGGTTCTTATCCGTAGGGACAGCAGGCGTCGCTAGGATGTTTTAGGTGCGGGAGTTCGTACCATCGTATCAAAGACTGTCCGGTGAGACGACGGGGAGCGAAGATAGTTCCACGCGTGACTTTACCACCTTCACCACCTCCTCAGAGAGATCTACTTCCTGCCCCCAGTGATGCTACACGTCAGTTAGGCGCCCCCAGAGGCAGTGGACATGGCGGTCCTATTCAGAGAGGACAAGGAGGCCGAGGACAGCCAGCTATTGGTGGGGGACAAGCCCGAGTGTTCTATTTGACTCCGCAGGATGCGCAGGCATCCAATGTCGTTGTGACAGGTACCTTGCCAGTATGTTCTTTCGACGCGTGAGTATTATTCGACCCAGGTTCCACAAATTCGTATGTATCTACACACTTTGCACCGATGTTGGGCCGTGAGTCGTCATTAGATCAGCCGCTTGTTGTTATTACTCCGGTAGGCGAGTCGTTTGTCGCTCGTTTTGTGTTTCGATTGTGTGCCGTTCGTATCGGGGAGAGGGGTTCGTCGGTTGATTTGATTCTCCTCGATATGTTGGACTTTGATGTGCTTCTGGGCATGGACTGGCTGGCCAGTTTTTATACTTCTGTGGACTGCCGTGAGAAGGCAGTCAGATTTAGCTTTCCGGGAGAGCTAGTCCTTGTTATTCAGAGAGACCGCAGCGTCACCCTTCCCAGCTTGATTTCGTCTCTTCGCACCGGTCAGCTATTGCGGAAGGGATGTCAGGGATTCTTACTTATGTTTATGATACTTGAGCTGCAGAGGTTCCTTTGGACCAGGTCCCGATCGTTAGTGAGTTCCCTGATGTTTTCCCTGATGAGCTGTCTGGGTTACCGCCTGAGCGCGATGTTGCTTTCTGCATTGATTTGATTCCCAGCTCGGGGCCTATTTCTATACCGCCTTATTGGATGGCCCCGGCGGAGCTTAGAGAGCTGAAGGATCAGTTGCAGGATTTGTTAGATAAAGGGCTTATTCGACCTAGTGTGTCTCCGTGGGGTGCTCCTGTCCTGTTCGTCAAGAAGAAGGACGGCAGTTTGCGCTTGTGCATTGATTATCGCCAACTGAATAGAGTTACCGTACGGAACAGATATCCCTTACCACGTATCGATGATTTGTTTGACCAGCTTCAGGGTGCAGGATACTTTTCGAGGATTGACTTGCGATCGGATTACCATCATTTGTGGGTGCGGTAGGAGGATATTCCGAGGACGGCTTTTCGCACACGTTACGGGCACTATGAGTTTTTGGTGATATCGTTCGGACTCACCAATGCACCAGCCGTGTTTATGGACTTGATGAACCGCATTTTCAGGCCGTATCTAGATTTGTTCATCATCATGTTTATTAACGACATTTTGGTGTATTCTCGGAGCCGGGAGGAGCACGAGCAGCAGTTGCAGATCACATTGCAGACCTTGAGGGAGCACCAGCTTTTCGCGAAATTTTCCAAGTGCACGTTTTGGCTTGACAGCGTTGATTTCTTAGGTCACGTGATTATGAGAGATGGCATATGTGTGGACCCGAAGAAGATCGAGGCCGTTCAGCATTGGCCCAGACCGACATCAGTTACGGAGATCCACAGTTTCCTAGGCCTGACTGGCTACTATCGACGATTTGTTCAGGACTTCTCCCGTATTGCTGCACCGTTGACCGGGTTGACCCGGAAGGGAGTTCCTTTTGATTGGACCGAGGCATGTGAGCATAGCTGTCATGCCCCGCTTCCCAAAATACGGAATACGAGGGTGACAAGGCCAGCCATGCTCCTACGATCAAGGAAAGATCCTGTCGTAGTCACATTTCGGCTTCTAGCATTATATGGTAATCGGTAAAATGCAATACGGGTAAAGAGAATGCAGTCACTAAAACTATCAAGTATAAAAGAATCTGAGCTCAATGGAAGTAAGCAAAAAGGCAACTAACCAGGAATATCAATGTAGAAATGTAACTGGTTCACTAGTCTGGATCTTCACGATCTCCTTGAGGTCAGGCGAATCCACCTCTATCACTGAGCATGCATACTCAGGTCGTCAGAGCGACATAATAGCAATATTATAATAATGACATGAAACAGGCAAATAAGGTAATAACAGTGAAAGTGAAATGCGGATAATCACTATGTCACTAAATGATGCAAAGTATGATCTGTGTCTCTATCATTCTCTAAATCATGTTTGAAATCGAATAGTGGAAAGGAGGATCATGTTTAACATGAGTCTCGTACATACCCAAGACAACGGCCCACACGCCCGGGACATAACCCTGTCAGCCGGATCGCTAGATCCTACCTAATATATATAAGAGTCGCTGTTCGAATGATCATCCTCTAAAACACGGTCCCGCTAAATACGATGCTCTTTCCACTTCGAATTCCCCTTTTTCCCCAGGTTTAAAATATTGATGATTATGATTTAGTCGTGTACAAGTATGCACCAATAGCACGGTTTTGTACTGTTCACTGTATTAATCACTGTCACAAATCATTCACTTTTCCATTGGCGTACTTGACACTCCTAAACCAATACCATTCACGCATGATAATGCAATGTCCACTGAATAATAACACGCACTATCACTATATATATGACAGTTGGGTAAGGTATGTAGATTTATGCAGTTAACAAGTCATGCGTAATATGAACTATTATGCACGTCATAAGCTTACAAAAATTGCAGTAATTCATATGCTCAGAATTTAGTGAAACGATACAAATACGGTAACAAGTACACTCTGTCGGAAGTTCATTAAAATTTGTTTCAGTACAATCGGATTTCTGGTATTCAAGTTACAGCCGTTTCAATTTAAGTGCTCGCTGCAGGAAATTTAGTTTCTGAACTGAACGTCCATTTCGCGGCACAATTTTCACCCAGTTGGGATCAGAATTTAGCAATTCTACAGTTGAATGAAATATAGGGTTTTCAATAAGGTTTCCAACGCAATAGACAGATTCTCAATCGCATCTCTACATCAGAAATTATGCACTGTTCAACACTAGGGTATCAGTTCTGTTTCTGTTTGGGACTGCTAGTTGTCCTGTTCTTTTAAATTGCAGTTTAAATAGTAAACGACGATAAAACGGGGTGAAATCACTTGTGTTATTTAGATAACAGTTTTATCTTCAATAAGGTGTAGGGTTCCGCAACATACGAGTTTAGGAAGCAAGGTAGTAAACATTACGAGGCAGAAAACAACAACCAGAGTTGCTCTGGACTGCAGTCCAGAGCCGCTCTCCGAACCAATTCTAGTCATAATTTCA
Source organism: Agapanthus africanus (assembly GCA_030015575.1). NCBI lineage: Eukaryota > Viridiplantae > Streptophyta > Magnoliopsida > Asparagales > Amaryllidaceae > Agapanthus > Agapanthus africanus. Next base: position 427,014,342 of record CM057340.1, read on the forward strand.
GTACAGAAACAATTAAGAACTTGTATAGGATTATATTTCTTCGAGCCGGCTTCGATTTTAGCCCTCGAACGCATCATTTCAATGTGTAAGAAATTAATTATGATTTTAACAAGTTTCAGGTGCAAGAAATATTCAGTTTTAACGGGTGTAATTGGGGGTGATCGTTTAAGCCAGTAACAATCATATTTTCCAGTAAAATTTCACCACAATGTTCATTGCCACACGGGCCAGCATATGCAATCGATTTCCGTCAGTTTAGTGGGAGGTTTTCATTCAGACTCTACGTCGAACAAATACACTATTTTAAGTCGCACTAAGTGTTCAGGTGGAATTTAATGGTATTTCAAGTTCTAATAAAACAAATAGCATGAAGCAAGTAGGTAACTTGCCTGGAGACGTTTTGGCGATGCACGGCAGCAGCAACGGCACCAACGCGCGACGAACGACACAGTTTGGATTCACGGCCTCGGCTCGCGTTTCGGGTTCGTCGTCGGAGTTGTCCGGGGATGGTTCGCGATCGCTGGAGGCGGAGTGTGGTGCTGTGGATCTCCTGGGAACGTGCTGGGGTCGGTGGCGGTCGCCGGTGGTCGCTCCGGCGATGGGCACAGCGAGGGTTCGGAACTTGGTGGTTTGAAGTTTGGTGTGGGTTAGAGTGAGGGAGTGAGGTAGTGGGGCTCGGGTTTGGTGGTGATGATGCTGTAGAGGATGCAGAGGGTCGACAAGGTGGTGGGGAGCTCATCGGCGAGGGGTGCAGGTGGTGGTCGAGCTCGGTGGCGAGTGAGTTGGGTGTGTTGGGGGGTTCTGCGGAGGCTGGAAATGGTGAGGAGAGGGAGCTCAGTTGATGGAGGAGAAGGATAGGGTGATTGTCGTAGTCTTCCTCATCGCCGTCGGCGGCGGCGGCGGGTGCAGTGACGAGGCAGAATTTTTTTTTCTGTTTGAGAGAGAGAAGGGGTTTTTGAGCGAGAGTGATGAGGGAGGGTGTTGGAGAGAGACGAGGAGGGGTTGAGGGGCTAAGGGGCGCGCGGTCGTGGGAACGTGGGCGACGACGCGGCGTTGGCGACGTGGGCGCGCGCGACGTGGGAAGGGACGTGGGGAGTGCAGGAGAGTTCGGGCGGGAAATTTTGATGGGGAAGATGGAAAGGTTTGGTAACGGGTCGGGTCGGGTTCGTGGGGTTGTGGGCGCGGGCTTGGGGAAACGGGCTGGGCCGGCTAGGTATTTCTTTGGCTTAATTCATTTGTTTTTTTTAATCGTTTGGGCCGGGAAAGAAGTGTGGGCTGAGTTTGGGGAAAATTATGTATATATAGTTTTAATTAATTCATTTGGTTTTAGTTTAGTCTACCGGGCTGGGCTGAGGAGGGTTTAAATGTTTTGAAAGATTTAAATACGACAAATCTAGCAACCAATTTCCTACAAAAAAATTACGAAGGAAAAGAAAAAGGAAATATTCGTAGATTTAGGGAAATAGAGAAAGATTTTTATTGATGGAAACGGGGATTTACATCATACCCCCTTTACAAAAATTTCGTCCTCGAAATTTAACAAGGATACAAAGAAACAAAGTACTAAACAAAGAGATGTGGAAAACGTGCACGGATATCTTCCTCCCGCTCTCAGGTAGATTCTCCTGGGGAACGACTGCCCCAAGACACTCGGACTAACGGAATGACCTTGTTCTTCAGCACTCTCTCCCTGTGGTCGAGGATGGTGGTGGGATGCACCTCGTATGATAGATCGGTACCCAAAAATAACTCCGAATAGTCCAGAACGTGGCTTTCATCCCGAACATAACATCACAACTGTGACACGTGGAAGGTGTTGTGCACACCAGCTAGCGATGGAGGGGACTGAGTTTCCCGCGACCTCCGACTTGCTTTGCAGTTCAATTTAGGGATCCCTTGAATCATACTTGGTTTCCTTACTGTCACTTCCATATACTACCTGTGCATCACCACTCAAGCTCATGTTTTGAATCTTATCTACCTTATCTTTTTCTTGTGTCCGCATCATTAATCGTTATTTTCCTTCGTGTTCCACTATCTGATCATAACCCTTACTTTTCTGGCCATGGCCAACCATGGGGAAGCACCGCTTCTTGAGGAGGACACTCGGTCCTGCGTTTCTTTTGATTGTATGTTAGCAAGTTCAGATGACGAAGGAATCGATGTCGTAGCTCCAGAGATCAATATGATTAATGACTCTATCGACGAAGAGGACCCAATAGGAGAGGATCCATATGGAAATGCGATAGAGGAGGAACCCGATGAGGATCCTGAAGAGGAAGACCCTGAGGAAGACCCTCTGGAAGAAGATCCAGAAGAGGACTCGGAGCAGGCAGCTATGACGCAATTCTCGGGATGGATTGGATGAGTACCTTCCATCCAGTTATTGATTGCTGAGCAAGGAATGTGAACCTCCGCATTCCCAATCACCCGGAGTTTATTTTCGAAGGCGGGAGCGAATCTTTGGAGCCAGCCAAGTATAGAGCCAAGCCAAAGGAGTTGTCAGCAATGGAGATTGATGAGAGCACAGCCCAGAGATTGTTCGGGACTTTCTGAACGTGTTTCCTGAAGATTTACCAGGTCTACCGCCTCCATGCCTCTTGGAATTCTCGATCGATTTGACTCCAGGTACAGCACCAGTTTCCAAGGCCCCGTATAGAATGGTACCGGTTGAGTTGGTAGAATTGAAGAAGCAAATTGAAGAACTCTTGGAGAAGGGATTTATCCGGCCGAGCGTATCACCGTGGGGTGCACCAGTTCTGTTAGTGAAGAAGAAAGATGGATCGCTGCGGATGTGTATAGATTATCGGGAGCTAAACAAAGTCACAATAAAGAACAAGTACCCAATTCTGCGCATCGACGACTTATTCGATCAGCTAAGTGGGGCCAAGGTATTTTCGAAGTTGGATCTCCGTTCTGGCTATCATCAGATCAGAGTAGCAGCCGAGGATGTATGCAAGATGGCTTTCAGGACCCGATACAGACACTATGAGTTCCTTGTGATGCCGTTCGGTGTTATCAATGCTCCAGCAATATTCATAGACTTGATGAACAGGGTGTTTGCGAAGTACTTGGACACGTTTGTCGTTGTATTTATTGACGACATACTTGTCTACTCGAAAATCCGGGAGGAGCATGTTGAGCATTTGCGCACGGTTCTACAAATTCTTCGGGAAGAGAAGCTGTATACGAAATTGAGCAAGTGTGAATTCTGGCTCGACAAGGTTCAGTTCTTGGGACACATCGTTTCGGGCGAAGGCATCTCAGTGGACCTGGCAAAGATAGAATCTGTTAGAGATTGGCCAACGCCGAAGTCAGTGGCCGAGATCAGAAGCTTTCTGGGATTAGCAAGATATTATCGGAGGTTCGTCCAAGACTTTTCAAGAATCGCTGAACTGTTGACGAGGCTGACACGGAAGGATGTACCGTTTGCGTGGGCAGAGGAGTGTACTCAGGCATTTGACACTGAAGCAGAAGTTAACCACGGCGCCCTTTCTTACAGTACCAGATGATTCCGGTGGTTTGGTGATACATAGTGATGCCTCAGGGAAGGGATTAGGCTGTGTTCTGATGCAGCACGGTCGAGTGGTTGCTTACACCTCTCGACAGCTGAGAAATCACGAGAGGAACTATCCTACGCATGACTTGGAGTTAGCTGCAGTGGTTTTTGCGTTGAAAATTTAGCGGCACTATCTATTGGGCGAGAAAGTGGAGGTGTACACGGATCATAAAAGTCTGAAGTAAGTCTTCACTCAGAAGGAACTAAACACGAGGCAGCGCCGATGGCTAGAGCTGATGGCAGATTACGACTTGGACCTTCAGTATCACCCGGGGAAAGTAAATATTGTACCAGATGCGCTCAGTCGCAAGCCAGTGGTCATGATGTTGACCAGTCAAAGGAGCATTATTGAGGACTTTCAGAGACTCGAGCTTGAAGTCGTTACACCGAGCGCACTCAGTCAATTTTGGAAACTACAGGGGCAGTCTTCCCTTGTGGATCGCATTAAGGCTGCACAAGTGGATGATCCTCGATTGCAAAAGTTCAGAGCGCAAGTAGAAGCCGGGCTGCGAACGGACTTAATCATACATGAGGACGATTCTCTGAGATTCGGTAGCAGACTCTGCGTACCCAAAGGAGATGTTCTAGAAGAAGTACTGGCTGAGGCACATAGTTCAGCTTATTCTGTGCATCCGGGAGGTACAAAGATGTATCGGGATCTAAAGCAGCATTTTTGGTGGAACGGGATGAAGCGAGAAATTGCGCGGTTCATATCCAGGTGCTTGGTATGCCAGCAGGTGAAGGCGGAACATCAGAGGACAACAAGATTGTTACAACCACTTCCGATACCAGAATGGAAGTGGGAGCACATTACTATGGATTTCGTGACGGCCTTACCACGGAGCCCTAGGGGCAATAACGCCATTTGGGTTCTCGTCGACCGCCTCACGAAAGCTGCACACTTCCTACCATTCCGAGTGGGACAGTCAACAGAGTCACTGGCAGAGAGATACATGCAGGAGATAGTGCGACTTCTCGGAGTCCCGGTCAGCATTGTGTCAGATCGAGACACCAGATTCGTTTCGCATTTCTGAAGGAGCTTACAGGAGAGTTTGGGTACCCGTCTCAAGTTCAGCACAACTTATCACCTGCAGACGGACGGACAGTCCGAGCATACGATTCAGACGCTCGAGGATATATTGAGAGCCTGCATGTTGGATTTTCAGGGTTCCTAGGAAGATCATCTGCATCTAGTCGAGTTTTCTTATAACAACAGTTACCAGGCTAGCATCCAGATGGCTCCTTTCGAAGCACTTTGCGGGCGGAAGTGTCAATCCCCAGTGTGTTGGGATGATGTGGGAGAGCGAAGATTACTGGGTCCCTAGCTTATTGTTCAGACAGTCGACAAGGTCCAAATGATCAGGCAGCGTATTAAGACGGTTCAGGATCGACAGAAGAGTTGGGCAGATACCAGCAGGAGAGCACTAGAATTTTAAATCGGAGATCACGTGTTCCTGAAGATTTCACCTACCCGTGGAGTTATCAGGTTTGGAGGTCGTGGGAAACTCAGTCCCCGTTTCATCGGACCTTTTGAGGTACTAGAGCGAGAGTGATGAGGGAGGGTGTTGGAGAGAGACGAGGAAGGGTTGAGGGGCTAAGGGGCTAAGGGGCACGTAGTCGTGGGAACGTTGGCGACATGGGCGCGTATGACGTGGGAAGGGACGTGGGGAGTGCAGGAGAGTTCGGGCGGGAAATTTTGATGGGGAAGAAGGAAAGGTTTTGTAACGGGTCGAGTCGGGTTCGTGGGGTTGTGGGCGCGGGCTTGGGGAAACGGGCTGGGCCGGCTAGGTATTTCTTTGGCTTAATTCATTTTTTTTATTCGTTTGGGCCGGGAAAGGAGTGTGGGCTGAGTTTGGGGAAAATTATGTATATATAGTTTTAATTAATTCATTTGGTTTTAGTTTAGTCTACCGAGCTGGGCTGAGGAGGGTTTAAAGGTTTTGAAAGATTTAAATACGACAAATCTAGCAACCAATTTCCTACAAAAAAATTACGAAGGAAAAGAAAAATGAAATATTCGGGGATTTAGGGAAATAGAGAAAGATTTTCATTGATGGAAACGGTGATTTACAATAGCTTCCAGCAGTTGAAGACTCGTCTGACTACTGCACCAGTGTTGTTATTGCCTTCGGGACCGGGCAGATTCGTGGTTTATTGCGACGCTTCTCGAGTGGGACTAGGTTGCGTGTTGATGCAGCACGACAGGGTTATTGCGTATGCTTCTCGGCAGCTGAAGACTCATGAATAGAACTATCCTATGCACGATTTAGAGATGGATGCAGTGGTGTTTGCCCTCAAGATTTCGAGACATTACCTATACGGTGAATCGTGCCAGATATTTACGGACCATAAGAGCTTGAAGTACATATTTCAGCAGCGAGAGCTGAATCTGAGACAACGCGGTTGGATGGAGCTGGTGAAGAAATATGATTGCGAGATCCTTTACCATCTGGGCAAAGCGAATGTGGTGGCAGATGCTTTGAGCCGGAGGCCCGGAGGTAGTTTATCTTGTTTGAGCGCCGTACAGAGGCAGTCGTCAGCAGATTGGAAGATTTTATGCGACAGCCGAGTTGAGTTCGAGTTCACTCCGACAGAGGGACATCTGGCACATGTTCGTGCACGTCCGCAGTTGCTTGACCGTATTCGAGAGGCACAGTCCATTGATGACCGTCTTTCAGAGATCATAGAGTAGGTTCGGCAGGGCAGAGTTTCCGAGTTCGTGATCGATGACCAGGGAGTACTGCAATTTGGGACTCGATTGTGCATACCACATTCTGAGGGACTGCGGCGTGAGATTCTTGAGGAGGCCCATAGATCGATGTATAGCGTTCATCTCGGTTCCACCAAGATGTACCACGACTTGCGAGATGTATACTGGTGGGACGGAATGAAGAGGGACGTCACAGACTTCGTGTCGAGATGCCTGACTTGTCAGCAAGTCAAGGCCGAGCACTAGAGGCCCGCGGGAGAGTTGCAGCCTTTGCCCATTCCGGAGTGGAAATGGGAGCAGATTTCTATAGGCTTCATCGAGGGTCTACCCAGGACCAGTCGAGGGTATGACTCCATTTGGGTGATCGTGGATCGATTGACGAAAGTGGCTCACTTCCTGCCAGTGAAGACCACTTTAGGTTTTTCTCAGTACGTGCAGATTTACATCGACGAGATCGTACGGTTGCATGGCGTCCAGAAGTGTATTGTGTCAGACCGAGTCACCCAGTTTACCAGCCGACTATGGCAGAGACTTCAGGAGGCGTTGGGCACCCGATTGAGTTTCAGCATAGCATTTCATCTGCAGACCGACGGCCAGTCAGAGTGGACTATTCAGACTCTAGAGGACATGCTCCGAGCGTGCGTTTTAGACTTCGAAGGTAGCTGGGATCATCATTTACCCTTAGTGGAGTTCTTCTACAACAACAGCTTCCAGGATACTATTCAGATGGCACCTTTCGAGGCCTTGTATAGGAAGAGATGCAGATCACCCGTCTGTTGGACAGAGCTCAGCAAGAACAGTATTTTGGTGCTGCAGATTGTTGAGGAGACGACCGCGAAGATACAGTTGATTCGAGACCGGATGAGAGCGGCCCAGAGCAGACAGAAATCGTATGCGAACATACGCCGTCGCAGACTAGAGTTCGCAGTTGGCGATCATGTTTTTCTGAGGGTATCTCTAATGAAGGGCGTGATGAGGTTTGGGCGAAAAGGAAAGCTTAGTCCCAGATTTGTGGGTCCCTTCGAGATCCTCGAGCGTGTCGGCGCAGTTGCGAATCGTTTGGCTCTTCCACCCAGCTTTCCTGATGTTCACCCTGTCTTCCACGTTTCGATACCCCGCAAGTACTTTCACGACCCTTCTCATGTGATTCATCACCCGACAGTTCAGCTAGAGCGCGACCTTTCTTTTGCAGAGCAGCCGGTGGTCATCCTGGATCGGCAGGTGAAGAAATTGAGATCGAAAGTTATATCGACCGTCAAGGTCCTTTGGCGTGGCCCGAGCAGCGAGGAGGTCACCTGGGAGACCGAGGACGAGATGAGGAAGAAATATCCCCATCTCTTTGAAGGTACGCGTAGCTAGATTTTTTAAATTCGAGGACCGAATTTTTTTAAGGGGGGAAGATTGTAACGCTTTGAAAAGTCGTTTTGGTGTTTTCCCGAAAATTGGTAAATATTTGGTACTTTTCCGTAAATCGTCATTATAATTATTTTGCAGTATAGGCCTAATTATACCTAATTTGGATAGATAATTGCTAGTTTTTAGTAGCTAATGAGCCTCTTATAAAATTCTAGTCGTTTTAAATTTTTTCCCTATTTTACTATTTTTAATATTATTTTAAGCTGTTAAAAATACATTAAATTAGCGAAAAATACAAATTTGAATGGGCTAATTACATGCTTTAGAACCATGACAACTAAAATCTAGTGAGTAATATAAATTTTTAGCTTTTTATTACAAGTGTTAATTAGTTATAATCAAAGGAAAATAAAATTTTAAATAAATTAAACTAAAACTTCCAAATTTGTAACTTGAGGGGTTCTTTTTGCATAGAATTTTTTTGTACACTCTCTCACAACCTCACCCCTCTTATTGGCCATGCCCACCACCAAGGCAGCAGCCCATAATTTTCCCCCCTCAAATTTGTGTTCTTCAACTCATTTTGAATTGATTTAAATAGGTTTTTAATATATTATATTGAGGTATGGGTTTAAGAGGTATAGGGGGCTTTGACCTTTGAAATTTTCCACACAAATTCCCTCACACCTCACCCCATCCCTTCTGGCCAAAAATCCCTCTGCTGCTGTCCCCAAAAATTCCCTTCTCTTTTCTCTCAAATTTCATCAAAAAACACATCAAAATCCACAATTTCCTTCACCAATTCAATACAAAACCCTGTTCTATCTCTTCTCAAACCTAATTTGGTTCAAAAATTGGAGAAAGGAGGTGTCTTGGGAGGCTAGAGCAAGTTAGAGTTGAACTTGTAAGGTATAATTTCTAATCAATTGGTTAATTTGTAGTTTAAGTGTGCTAAATTAGAACTTTGAAATGTTAAATTATTGTTAATTTCTAATCTAGGTTTTTAAAGAGAGTAGTTTGATTTAAACTAGGGTTTTAGCACACCATTACTAGGTTAATTAAATCTGTTTTGCTATCTAGTTGTTTTGCTAACCTAATCTAAGAGGTTAATTTGCTTTAATGGGTTTTAATTGGTGTTATTTTAGTGTTTTTCATGTATGGAATGGATTAAATTGCTAGTCATGAAATTCTAGATTGGGTTGCTTATGGAAAATAGGATTTGAAGCATTGCTAATGTGTTGGAAATTAGTGTAATGGCTATCAATGGTTTAACTTGGGTGATTATGCTTGATAGTTGTCTTTTTGTCGCAAAGCGACGATGTTTGCACTGAATTTGGAATGTTAATGCTTACTAGTTTTTTTTATAAAATTATGTGATGAATTATTTGTGATATCTTGATGATATTATTGGCATCTTCTACGACATTTAGGGTGTGTGAATGTGGATTTTGGTTTTATCGGGTTTTAGTTTTGGCGGGTGCTCCGAAACGACAATTTTAGTTAAGGTTGTAGCGTTTTTCGTGTGTGTTCCGCGCACCTTGTGCATGTTGTGCCTAACTCATTGACGTTGACCCTTTCATTTTGTGACATGCGTCGTTTCAAGATGTGTAACCTTATGTTTTGTGTTGTGCACATTCCAGGATTGGTCGCGGAGACTTCGGACGCGGCACGAAAAGGGAAAGCGGTGATTGGATCAAGCTTGTTGGGGTTTTCTGGTGAGTAGATGTATACATCTACGAGGAGAATCGTTTGGATGGTGTTAGGCGCCCAAAAATTTAGAATTTCTAGTAATACCAGCTTGTTGCATGTAGTTCCTACTTACCTATTTTACGGTATTGCATGGCCTGTATATCCATATTTGTGTTAAATTCATCGTATAAAAACCTTTGAAACCATTAAATAAGATATGCGACACAGAAAATAATTGGCTTGCTTTATTCATTATATATAATTGTGCAACTTAATCGCATAGGACACTTGCACCATTACCAGGGTTTTATGCTGCACGAGCACTATTCATGCGAACACACACGCCTTGGTAATTGCTATGCCACAAACACTAGATAACTTGTTTAAACCGGAATTTAGAATAATTTCACCATATAAGACATATAAACCAGTACAAATATAGTAAATTCCGCAAGATGAACATGTAGAATTGCTAGTCATATGCATGTACCTTATTACATCATTCGGTCATACATAGTCTTTATGTCAAATATTGCAGTCGCACTGTTGATACCATAGGCATTCATCATCATTGACATGTATACTAATGGTACTTTCTTCTGGAGGATTTCAGTATTTGATATTTATGAGATTTTGGGGAAAAGCCACAAGGATTTAATAAACCTGATATTATTTTAAACATTGAAAGTAGCAGTTTTTCTCGTGACATGATACATGTGTCGTCCACCATGAGTTTTCTGTTGGTTTTTGAGACCCGTTTCGAGGAGTTGGATGAACCAACTTGGGTACATGGTGGGCCCGGTAAGGTACCCCGGGACAAGAAGTTCGAGTAGTAGACGATGAGCCTGGCAGGGGCAGACTACCTACCGGTGATTGTTGGCGCGGCGGATATCCAGAGGATACCGACCGTGGCCGTGAGATGTAGAGATATTGATATTTTGAGATGGACCAGCCGGACAGCTGGGGCCGGGATATTGGGTACAGATACTTTGGGACATTGAGTTATTCATTTAGGGTCTCGATACTTGACACGGATTTCTGTTGATTTCATATGATATTGCTTCAGATATTTCAAAGAAATTTTCCTAAGAAGAAAATAATGATTTTCTCATATCAGCATATTTAGATTACGTGTTACATTGCATTCATGTCGCATATATGCTAGTACTTCACACCATATCAATATTGTAGAATTGTGACACTTTGCGTACATGCTTACGATAGTCTTTATAGATGATACATATTACTCACGAGTTGGCAACTCACCCCCGTTGTGCCACAGCCTTTTTGCAGGTCCGATCCGTCAGCACGGTACCGGCGGACGTACTTCCTCCTTTTGTGTGGATTTGAGGATTTTTGCACGTAGGTGGGTTATGTGTTTATTTTGTCTTCCGCCTTGTATATTCATTGTATGTAGTGTACTCCATCTACTGTATCATATACCGGTACTGTTGTATTTTGACTTAGAAGCGAGACGGTCAGATTTTTGGGCATGTATATTGTTTCTTTGGGTCGCGCTCACTTCAGCCGACATGTTGCTTATTACTTGTGCCCTTTTATGCTTATTTTGCATATTGTTGATTTATATTGCGTGGGATTTGTGTCCGCCTTGGGGCAAAGAGCTAGCTCCCGCTTGGGGATGCCTTATTTCATGTTATTGATATATTCCTATTTTGTACCCGTTTGGGGGCCAGTATTTACAAAGGAGACTTTGCCGAAATTTTCGGAAAATTTTGATGTTTTTAAAAAGGGGATTAATACAACTTAAATGGTTTAAAATCATTTTCATAAAAGGTTTTTCTTCACTCTATTTGAATTTGGTTTAGATTTTCTGGGCTTTGGCTGACTTAGGTTACGTTCGCCTTGAGACGTTCGTAATTTAAGTGCCAGTCATGTTCCGTACCTTTTCGGGTCGTGACATAAATACAATAGTGGTATGATCGAACATGTACCACCTACCAAAGCAAGTCACCCGAATGCAAGCTGTGTGACAACGATACCGCTACCGATTCATGCGGTCAACCTGCAAGAACTGTGGCACAACGGGGGTGAGTTGCCAACTCATGAGTAGAAAACATCATCAGGTAGAAATCGAATAAACAACGATTCCTGGGTCAACTATATCATAAAGGTAATGCTATGATATCTAAGGTGACCGTATCTGCATAGGTGCCAACACTATACTCAACGCCTATATGCATGTAGATATCATCCAACTGTTGGAGATAGTGCCCTCAGAGTCAATTATTGGATCACAGGCATGTGATTGCAGTGATTGAGGGAGGACCTGTCCCAGTAGGACAGTCTTACTCGAGATGAAAGTATGCTATCTGGTTTATCTTTATCATCGTGTACTGCTTTAAGTGACCTGACATGTCGCTATTACACGTTGATAGAGCCCTTAGGATTCTTGCTTGACCACCAGCAGTTTGAGGGCGATCATATAAGTGGGAGCTGGGGTCTATAAGCACATCCTTAAAAGGTCCCTAGTCGTGGGAGTTTCGAGACAGGGCATCGATACTCCAGAGTAGACTAGTGTATACAGTCGAGACCCCGACGAGGGGCGGTGTCCGGTCTCACAAGCCACTGGTGTCAGTTGGTTCACCTAAGATGTATACAGGTGCTCATTGGGTTATGAGTACACCGGACAGGACTCGCCGGGAACATGCTAGTTGGTCTTATACCTGACGTCAGATAGCAGTTCCCTGGTGACATGTGTACAGGTTATTTCATCGAGCTGAGGATCGTCATTTGTCTCGTGTGAGTTCCCACTGTACTTTGATTACTACCCTACCACGCTCAAAGGAGACGTGCAAACAGGTTTTAGTTGGGTACAGTCCCGAGCCACATGGAGGCAGTGAGTGGATCTTCAGGGGTTCGTCTCTCCCGGTATTGGGGGTGAGGTCGCGCTGTGTCTAGGAGAGCCATTACACGAAGCCCTCGGCCGAGGCAGGAGATTTACTGGTAGGTATTCCAGTAGTATCTCAGGGTGTTCTGGGCTACACTCCGACACGACTTGTACCGCTTTTGGGGGTCTGACTTTTACCAACCCCCTAGGCCCGCCATGCGATGCTCATAGACGAACGGACCGGACTGTACGGATATTGTCACTGACAGGCTCAGTAGGGTGTCAGGATGAGTTCGCTCATCGACATCCCTTTTGGTCAATACCTGGTAGCCCGTTACGTATTGGCTTATACCTCTGATGTGCTAGTGGTTAAATCCACAACCGAGGTGTTGACGAGTCTTTAGAGTCCCCCACATTCAGTTGCTCAAGTTTTTGGGCGAAACGCTGTAGAGGCCGTATGGAGATATGGCAGGGTCTGATCAGATACGTGTGGTATTGCACGGATCAGGATCGGACGGTTAGTACTAGAGGCCGTATGGATATATGGCAGGGTTTGATCAGATACGTGCGGTATTGCACGGATCAGGATCGAACGGATAATACTAGCTGGCTTTGGTTTAAGCCGGATCCTAGTATAGTACAGTGTAGATTTTGTCTCATTACATTTGTATTTCGGTCGGAATACAAATGCGGGTGTGTATACACAGTATCGGGGTTTTCCTGTAATTTATTACGGGACTAGTTTTCTGGAGTTGCCAGTTTGCTTTCCGTTTCGGCCATTTTTGTTTGTATCTTTCAATGGCCGAAGATTGGTGGAGGAGGGCTTATTTGCATTTGTGCAAATAAGTATTTGTGGAGGGTGTTCTTTGCATATTCTTGTATCATGATTATTTCTCCACCATTTGACTTCTTCTTCTTCTCATCATGGCTTGACTTTTGAGTCATCATGGTTGTTGATGATTAGCTTGTTGGAGTGTTGGTTTTGGTGCAATCATGGTTGTTGATGATGGTTGTTTTGGAGTGTGGGTTTGTTTATGATCATTTCCCTTAATGATTATCTTTATTCCCTTGAATTATGGTTGTGGTTCTATCATCCATTGACCACTCTCTCTCATTCTCTCCTCTCCTATAGCCATGGCCGGCCAAGCTCCAAGGGGGCTGTCCCAATTTTGTGCAAGGGGATTTCATCTCTTTTGGCTTTGGAAAAATCATATAGCTCCACAAAAATTCCATGTATCATCCCTCCACCAAAAATGGCAACCTCCATGAACCCCAAAATGAGACATGGTTCTACACGTATCCTACAGCAAACCTTGGGCACGTCGACTTGCCAACTTCGTGCCCGAGTTGCCTCGGTATAGAGGTGGGAGCCCGTAAAAGAAGCCGGCGACGTGGTGCCCTTCCGGCGACGAGGTGGAGACCGGAGATTCCGCGGGAGATCGGGACGACGACGAGAAGACCGGAGGACACGTATCAGTCGGTATATCTCTCTTCCCCATCTTGATGTTAGCTAGGACTAGTTAATGGTTCGATCAGGGTTTTAGTGCGCGGTGGTGCCGGTTAGAAAAATTAAAGTAAACCATCGCTTCCGCTTTCGGCCTCGGGATGGAGGCCGGGGCGCCGCCGTGCACTTACAGTGGTATCAGAGCCTCGCCATTAACATAGTCTAGCTTTGTCTAATGTGTTTTACATTTCCGATCGAACAATTTTCCCAAAACCGTATTTTTCTTCACATCAGTTTCTGTCGAAATTTTTTGAAGTCCAAAAATTTTTCAGGTTGTTTCAGAATGATGTGTAGGACAATCTAAGAGTTCTGGGAAAATTTGGTCTCGTGAACAGTCTAAACGACCATGGAACCGCGGCCAAATCCATGCTTGGGCGCGGTTCCGCCGCGACTTGAACTGATCAGTGTACCAAAATTTTCCAGAAAGCTCCTGAGTTGAAAATATGGGTTTTGGAATATTAATTTTGGGCCCAGAATTTCTTGATGTGCTACAACAGTACTTGGGGCCCACTTGTTATAATTTTGATCGATCGGATATTATAAACACATTTGTTCACAGTATTTACATTATATCTGCGATCGTGAATGTCACTTGATCGGTAAATCCTGTCTAACTTCTATAGCTCGGTTAGACGGATTTGCGAACGTGACTTTCACGTTGATGTTCTGTGTATTGCTGTGATGTTGCGGATCGGTCGTGGGGGATAGCCTGGATGCAATGCTAGTACAGTTTTTGTTGTATTATGTACATTTGATATTGCGGGGCGAGCGTCCGACATGTGGATTGCCGTCACTGCCTGTTTGTATTATTATTTTGGGGCACGGCCACGTTGCGGTCGATGTACCCGTTGTATGTATATTTTACTTTCTGTACTAGGATTGCCCCGCGGAGGGGTGCACGGATAGCCGGATTCTAGAAGGCAACAAGCCCGCATCTCATGGCATTGAGACGGATGGGGCTTCACTCTAGAATTGGCGGGCTATTCGCCGCACTCGTAGGGGGTACAGGTTGACCCAGGAGGGGTGCCCAAGTTACCGGATTTCGTGAAGTGCTGGGTGGTCCATTCACTTTGCTGAAGGGGGCTGCCTCGCTTCAGGTGTTGGCGGGTAACTTGCCGCGCCCGTAGGGGTCTAGGATTTTCATTGCACAGGTTATCCACACGACCATGGGAACGTCGGGTTTCAGCGGCTCTGTGAAACCCGGGGATCCCAGATTTCTGTATTGTTCTGTGATGCTGTACATTTCTGTGATGTTGCATTTTATCACGCCTTGAGCGAAATATTATATATTGATATATATACTAGTAGATGTTGTATATGTTTTGCATCCGCGCTAGTCCAGTCCCCGCTCTGTCGTTAGTTAGCTAACCTAACGGGAAATGACGGGACCCAGTGGCGAATGCGGATGGCATATACGTACATCAGTATATTTTCGTTCTTTTTGGTGTGATCAATTGATGGGACTGCGTTGATTCGGATCAATGCAAGTTAAAAACAATCCTAATCTGATGTTGTTGGAACACTTTTCAAAAAGCTGTTATTGCAAGGACGTTCACTTTTGTTTTGCATCGTGGTATTCAGTTGGAATATCCTGCTCCTCAGTCGACGAGGCAAGGGCCGAGATCCCTTCACCGGGAGTGACCCCTTGGACAAAAAGTTTGCGTCAGGGCAATAACTTCACTATAGCCGATTACTTTTGCTTTGCATCGTGGTATTCAGTTGGAATATCCTGCACCTCATTCTACGGGGAAAGAGCCGAGATCCCTTCACCGGAAGTGACCTCTTTAGCAACGGTTTTCGTCACTATATTTTTAAAAGCTATCCGTTCCTTCAACGATATCAAGTTCATTACGTTAAAGGTTTTCGCCAAAAACCATTCGTAGCCCTCCGTCGTTTCATATGGATGGTCAATAGTATTCAAGCTGTGTATGTTGGCCAAAGTCAAGGCACAGTGATTGGTAGCTATTGGGGTATTCATATGCAGCATAGATAGATGCGTTGGTTTGGGACAGTCGTACTGCCATTTTGGCCAAAGTCAAGGGTAGGTACGGGTGGATTCAAATTAACCTGGAGAATGACGGGTAGAACTTGACATGTGACTTATGATATGTTGGCCAAAGTCAAGGTCATAAGAGCATAGGGCAGAAATCACATCGGGAGTTTCTAAAGAAACTGAAACTTGCCAGATATGCGCATACCTTCTGGAGTGTGATGACGTGAGCGGATTCCGTCACGTTATCATGCGATGATAGTTGGATCCCGATTCCCACTGATGAGTTAGTTTACTCCTCGGGTGATCCCGACTAATTCTTCTTTCAGGTTTGGAGGAGAATTTGACGGTACAGTGGGAGGTTTCCAGATTAGATAAATTGGTAACCATTCTGATCTAGGTTAGAGTGCACGCTGAGTGTTTCTTTTCTCTCTCTCTTTGGCAGCGACTATTGACCCGACCCTAGACTATGACTCAGAGACCAAGTTGACCGAACCTTCTAAAACACTGGCTTTTGGATTGTCAGAGTTGCAAACCTCATTGCCACTCCTACTTTTACCCTTTTCTCCAGGACACCCCGTATTACTACGAACGTCCACTTCCATTAGACAAAACCATCGTATGGTTAGATACGAACTCGAAAGAATTTATTCGAGGATGGTTTCAGGTTCTGGAGGAAACGGATAGGACTATTCAGTTGTCTTTTCCTTTTACCTTCTCTCAGGTTGCGAGTACTCCTTGGTTTAGGAGTAGTACACCTATTACGCAAATTGGATAGTCTTCTTCCAAACCTTAGGCTGGTGCCGAACGGTGGGGAATGAAGAAAACCAATTAGCATAACGATGGTGTACAGAAGGTATTAAGTAAAGACATAACAAGGGATTAGTAAGAGGGCAAAGTAAATTGCGACTGATATTCACGACAAAACCAGGTATTTCATTACCACTCCCAAATCACCTTTATATTTCTCCAGGACACTCCGTATCACTACGAAGATCCACAGTTTATTGGATAATCCATCGTATGGTTATATACGAACTCGAAAGGAACTTGTTCCAGTTCGGGGATGGATTCTGGTTCAGGAGAAATAGGAATAAGATTTATTCAGGTGTCTTTTATCTTCACCTTCTCTCGCATTGCGAGTGCTCCTAGGATTAGGACAGTACACCTATTACGCTTATTGGATAGTCTTCTTCCAAACTATAGGCTGGTGCCGAACGGTAGGGAAGGAAGAAAACCATTTGGCCTAAAGGGGTGTGCAGAAGGTAATGCCTAAAGACATAAAAAGGGATTTGGAGAGTTGGCAAAGAATTATACGGTTACAGTCGAGAATCTGGAAGAGGCATTACTAGGAATACCGGGATACCCCATCGAAACATTTCAATGTTTCAGTTTCGCTGTGTACAGTTAAAGGAAAACTGATTTCCCGATTAGTCCTTACTCCAGGGTATGTATTTACCAGGTATGATTCTCACATCTGTATGGTTTTGCAGATGATGAGTGGGAGTAGGTTAGTGGGAATTAGGTGATCATCCTCATTATATCGGGATTCGTTGTAATCAGTGATATTTGAGGAAGTCACCTGGGTTGTTTGCCGGTCGGCAAATATTTGGTTTTGAATATCCGCTGTCGTGCACCAATTTCAAATTGATATATCTGTACGTCTATTTTCATAGAGTGAGATATACCTTTTTGAAATTATGTGTATGACATTTACCTATATCAGTGGATGGTTAGGTAAGGAGCATTAAACAGTGGTGTAATTCTTCTTAACCATAAGTACAGTTTTCAACCTACGACACACAGTGAATGAGTTATCAGACTCAAGGGACTTATACAGAGTATTGTATGTTGTCCAGGGTCCATCAGGACAGAGGGGTTGGTCCTCGTACTATATTCGGTTTACTTATGACTTTTCTAGTTTTTAGACAGGTGTTTCGTGGAAACACAGGGTCCGAATTTTTAGAAGTTATAGGTATTTGAATAAAGTAGAGAACCAGATATTGCCAGTATCGGGATTCTTCAAGGTGATCGAAGATGTAGATACTTGTGTATGGTATTCAGTTGATAGTAATGATAAAGAGAACTTACTTCTCTTTCAGGTTACTCATAATTGGAAGCATTCCTAAGTTGAGTAACGCTGATCGGCCTTCTTCCATTTAGTTGACATGCACTGGAGACAGCTGCATGATTTGAATCTGGTTCAATTAAATCAGTGCCTCTGGTTCTATATTGGATATAGAACAGTTCATATCTTAACGATGTTAAGGTACGGGGAGTTGTCCGGTTTATGGTTAAAACCAGACACTGGACAATTCAAGGCACATTTCTGTAATGGCTGTTTGTGGGTTGACCCAGGCTATGATGAGGGTTGACTTTCTACCATCTGAAAGATCAATAGTGATATTGTTCTAAACTCGCCACAGTTTTAATAAAAATGGATTTTTCAGAAAACAGTAGTGGGAGTATGGTAGAACTGGAAGTGATTCCAGAACCACAAATGATTACTAAAGATTTGATAGGAACCTAAAGATTCAATCTGGTTTGACATTCCATTGGCCACTCCGCAGATTTGGTGGGTAACTTCAGGCACCCGAGAGGTACTCCGGTAGCCTCAAGGACGGTGACAGGGAAGTTCTTGTTTACCCAGACTTGCCATTGCTGTTGTTCCAGACTGTGAGACCCGGCAGGAGGATGAGTATAGCGTCGTTCTAAACTTGCTTTAGAAGTGTACGTCTATATGACTCTGCCAGAGAGTTGTCGTAGTCAATGGGAGCAGCGGAAGCATTGGTGGACAGGTAGCTTATGTCTATTTATAGACTAAAGCAGATATAGCGGAGATAGATCATCTATTTCTGACATGACAGTCATAGGTTTGACTTCATCAGAATAGGGGATGGATCTGTTAAGAAGGTAGTAGGGTGTGATGTCCTGGTATTTGGATGACATACACAGAGTAGGAAGTGATATTCCTATACTACGATCTGTTACACTTTGGTCGTCACACAGTGGTTTCTCCATATGGGACTTGGACATTATATCAGACATACTGGTTACTAGATCTATGGTTTTAGATCTAGATTTGGATGGTTTCCCAATTAAGGGTACTTAGACAGCATTCTATGAGTATTTAGAATGGACGACTCCTGGCACGGTAGTGTACCTGCAGGTGATGGAGTCACCCTCTCTAAAGGTGTCTTGCAGACTAAAGGGGAGAGGAATGTGCATGGTTGGCAGATCACTTGCTCAGGCAATTGAGCCAATCATGAGATGTCAAGTACCACACCAGATGTTGTTCTTGCACCAGATGCAATAAGTTGACATTGATCCAATCCTGGATAAACAGTCGGAAGCTGTTTTAGAACATAAGTGGATGTTCTAGGGATATGATAACGACAGCCTCAATCAAGAGACAATTATCATTCTAAGCTTCCAAGGTGACATGGACGGCAAGAAGGTTGTCAGAGTTATAGTTTTTCCTTCTGACGAGGGGCAGTATTTTGGACAGGTGGTCCAAGGCAATACTGAGGGAGGCATGGCGCAGCATACTGATTAAGTTCAGTTGACGATACAGTCTAAGAAGTTTGGATTTGGAGTTCATTTATGAGCTAGGTCCTATCAGACATCCAGACACATTCTAAGACAGGTATTGCTCATTTCGGGAGATGGGTTTCTCCGTGAACTTGAGATATAGAGAGACATAGAAAGAAACATCAAGGCTGATCCACTCACTGAGGCTATTCCTCGAACGCAATAGTTTCGCAAACGAGCTTTGTGAGACTGACTACTAGAGGAGTTGGGTGTTCGGTATCACACGGGCTGTGAGTATGCGACATCGCAATTATTAGCCTTGAGTGCAAGTGGGGGATTGTTGGAGATAGTGCCCTCAGAGTCAATTATTGGATCACAGGCACGTGATTGCAGTGATTGAGGGAGGACCTGTCCCAGTAGGACAGTCTTACTCGAGATGATAGTATGCTATCTGGTTTATCTTTATCATCGTGTACTGCTTTAAGTGACCTGACATGTCGCTATTACACGTTGATAGAGCCCTTAGGATTCTTGCTTGACAACCAGCAGTATGAGGGCGATCATATAAGTGGGAGCTGGGGTCTATAAGCACATCCTTAAAAGGTCCCTAGTCGTGGGAGTTTCGAGACAGGGCATCGATACTCCAGAGTAGACTAGTGTATACAGTCGAGACCCCGACGAGGGGCGGTGGCCGGTCTCACAAGCCACTGGTGTCAGTTGGTTCACCTAAGATGTATACAGGTGCTCATTAGGTTATGAGTACACCGGACAGGACTCGTCGGGAACATGCTAGTTGGTCTTATACCTGACGTCAGATAGCAGTTCCCTGGTGACAAGTGTACAGGTTAGTTCATCGACCTGAGGATCGTCATTTGTCTCGTGTGAGTTCCCACTGTACTTTGATTACTACCCTACCACGCTCAAAGGAGACGTGCAAACAGGTTTTAGTTGGGTACAGTCCCGAGCCACATGGAGGAAGTGAGTGGATCTTCAGGGGTTCGTCTCTCTCGGTATTGGGGGTGAGGTCACGCTGTGTCTAGGAGAGCCATTACACGAAGCCCTCGGCCGAGGCAGGAGATTTACTGGTAGGTATTCCAGTAGTATCTCAGGGTGTTCTGGGCTACACTCCGACACGACTTGTACCGCTTTTGGGGGTCTGACTTTTACCAACCCCTTAGGCCCGCCATGCGATGCTCATAGACGAACGGACCGGACTGTACGGATATTGTCACTGACAGGCTCAGTAGGGTGTCAGGATGAGTTCGCTCATCGACGTCCCTTTTGGTCAATACCTGGTAGCCCGTTACGTATTGTCTTATACCTCTAACGTGCTAGTGGTTAAATCCACAACTGAGGTGTTGACGAGTCTTTAGAGTCCCCCACATTCAGTTGCTCAAGTTTTCGGGCGAAACGCTGTAGAGGCCGTATGGAGATATGGCAGGGTCCGATCAGATACGTGCGGTATTGCACGGATCAGGATCGGACGGTTAGTACTAGAGGCCGTATGGATATATGGCAGGGTTCGATCAGATACGTGCGGTATTGCACGGATCAGGATCGAACGGATAATACTAGCCGGCTTTGGTTTAAGCCGGATCCTAGTATAGTACAGTGTAGATTTTGTCTCATTACATTTGTATTTCGGTCGGAATACAAATGCGGGTGTGTATACACAGTATCGGGGTTTTCCTGTAATTTATTACGGGACCAGTTTTCTGGAGTTGCCAGTTTGCTTTCCGTTTCGGCCATTTTCGTTTGTATCTTTCAATGGCCGAAGATTGGTGGAGGAGGGCTTATTTGCATTTGTGCAAATAAGTATTTGTGGAGAGTGTTCTTTGCATATTCTTGTATCATGATTATTCCTCCACCATTTGACTTCTTCTTCTTCTCATCATGGCTTGACTTTTGAGTCATCATGGTTGTTGATGATTAGCTTGTTGGAGTGTTGGTTTTGGTGCAATCATGGTTGTTGATGATGGTTGTTTTGGAGTGTGGGTTTGTTTGTGATCATTTCCCTTCATGATTATCTTTATTCCCTTGAATTATGGTTGTGGTTCTTTCATCCATTGACCACTCTCTCTCATTCTCTCCTCTCCTATAGCCATGGCCGGCCAAGCTCCAAGGGGGCCGTCCCAATTTTGTGCAAGGGGATTTCATCTCTTTTGGCTTTGGAAAAATCATATAGCTCCACAAAAATTCCATGTATCATCCCTCCACCAAAAATGGCAACCTCCATGAACCCCAAAATGAGACATGGTTATACACGTATCCTACAGCAAACCTTGGGTACGTCGACTCGCCAACTTCGTGCCCGAGTTGCCTCGGTATAGAGGTGGGAGCCCGTAAAAGAAGCCGGTGACGTGGTGCCCTTCCGGCGACGAGGTGGAGACCGGAGATTCCGCGGGAGATCGGGACGACGACGAGAAGACCGGAGGACACGGATCAGTCGGTATATCTCTCTTCCCCATCTTGATGTTAGCTAGGACTAGTTAATGGTTCGATTAGGGTTTTAGTGCGCGGTGGTGCCGGTTAGAAAAATTAAAGTAAACCATCGCTTCCGCTTTCGGCCTCGGGATGGAGGCCGGGGCGCCGCCGTGCACTTACACCAACCATATAATCAAAGCCTGTATGCATGTGCATCTCATCCACGTGTCAACCAATGACACAACAATATCATGCATGTAAATATCATAAAAGCATATGCATGAAAGTATGAGGATATAAATCAACGTGTGTCCATCAGTGACACATCAAGATCATGGAACTTGAGTATCCAACATCGACACTCGAAACATCATGAAACCCGTGTCCAGCATCGACACGTAAATCCTCATATATCTCAAGCGCCGCAACCTTAGATTAGCCCTCAGGCACCGCATGCTCTGGTCGGCCGTCATATCCATCTCACTATTCTGGTCGGTATCCTCCGGGTAACCGCCAAGTCCAATGCTATCACCGGTAGGTAATACTCCTTCTGTCTGGCTCATCATCTACACCACGGAAATCACCTCTCGCCGTGGGGAACCATACCGGGTCCACCATGTACCCGCAGACGGTGCCTCCCACTCCTCGAATCGGGTCTCACAAGCCACTTTCAGAACTGAGAAAACACATGGTGGACGTCTTGAAATATCATATCAAGAGAAACCGGGTTTTGAAAACAATACATAATTTCCTTTGAAATTTGACCACGATTCCCTGTTCATACCAGAATATTGCATTTTATACCGCCCATTCTTACGCTCGTTTGTTTATAGGCAGGTGCTTTTGATCAGTGTTTGCTACATATTTGCAGAATACAGGTTCTCGGCTCTGAAAAGTGAAATTCATGGAAAAGAACGTCAAATTCCGGATTACTGCCAACACAGATAAAACACGGGTCTCCGCTCTCTATCCGTATGTTTCCACACATCAGTATAAGGGACAAAACGGCAAATCGATGTCATTTTCGTGCACAAAGCTCAATGTCAACACAAGATCCAACATATCTACGCGGAGCTCGAGGAAATCTTGGCAAAAGATCCACATCACATCACCTTTTGATCTACTGAAATTCTGGAAGAAATGGGAAGAGTTTCTGAGAAAAGGTCATATACCACACTGAAGAGTACTAAAAACTAGGGAAAACCACCAAATTTCATGGCCTAACTCATCTAAACGGCCACGGTTCCGCGGCATAAGCACGCTTAGGCCGCGGTTCCGCGGCCGTATAGGCTCCTCACTTAGTCAAATTTCAGGGGCAGTTTTGGAATTTCATATACTGTCAGAATGTTGCCCTAGGTTCTCTGTTTCCAGCCTATAAATACCCCGGTTTTGTTCCAAGCCAAGGCTCCTTCATGTCTTGATTTCCATTCTCTCTTTAGTGTAGTTTAGTTTAGTTTCTTCTTCTTCTTCATTCTTTCCTCTATGAAAATTGTAGTGAGAGCTTTTTGAGTGGATGATGAAATGAAGATGAGGGTGTTTGTATCATTCTTTTGTTAGCTTCCCCTTGAGATCCTTGCTTTCTCTTGATCTTTCAACCTCTTCATTGAGCTTGAAAATTTAAGGGTTGGTTATTGATCTCAAGGGTTGTATCTTCATATGGAATTTGTGCTTCATTTTCCCTTGGGTTTTTAGCACTCTCTTGATCTTGCAACTTCTTAATTGAGCTTGCAAGTTTAAGTTTGGGTTATTAAACCCATGGTGTGTAACTTGTTCCATGGTTCATAGTTTCTTTTTCTTGCATTTTTCATTCGTGTCTTTTATTACTTGCAATTTATTACCTTGCACTTTAAATTCCATGCCCTTACTTACTTGTAATCTTTTCTTTTCTTTGTTCTTTTTGTTCTCTCTTTTTTGTTCGTTTTGTGAATGGTTGTAATTATTGTTGTTAAGAATAAATACGATATTGTAAGTTAATATTTCTTTGCTCATTTCATTTTCCCGTTATTTTCCATTGAACTCCGCCCAAACGATACGCAAGCGCTCCGTTAGGCACCCTACCCTACCAAGGTAACGGTGATTCCTAACTGCGACCGGTTGATTTCGGTTTGGCCGGAGGCGAAAGCAAGAGACAAGAACGGAAGGACAAGGGTAAATAAGCCGGATTCCACGAATACCGTGCTTAAATCCCCTAATCCACGTTGTTGCCGATTGCTCTAGCTTCAGTTGGTCAAGACTCGGCTCAAAGGTTTTGAGTAAGAATTTCTTTAGCTTACAATTTCTTATCTTTTTCTTAACAACTTTATACTTGCATATAATACACATAGGTTAGTCTGAACAAACATATACATATTCTTTATTAACTCGTCTAAAACTCGAACGGACATACAACCATCTCCCTCTGGATCGACCCGTGCTCAACCGGTTAGCTGCAAAGTGACACCGTCCTGATCGCGGTTATAATTTTAGAACTTTGAACATCCGACACGCTTTTGGCGTGCGATCAAATGGCGCCTTGCCGGGGAGATGGTAACGTATTTTCTTTCTTGTTATTCGGGTTAATATTCTTTTTTGTATATATTTAAAACAAAAAAAATCTTTTTGTTATTTTAGATAATTTTTGTGTGCAAGTGTGCAGGCTAATCTGGGGCAAGTACAGTAATCCAATCAAGAAACAGAGGTTTTTATTAGGGTGTACGGAGAAGGGCACTTATACTGACCTAAGATTCAGGCGCCAGATCATCAATTTGACCGCGGAAACGCGGTCAAAGAGGGGATACGGCGGCGGTTCCGCGGTCCTTTTGAGGCTGCTGAGCCCCAAATTTTTTCTGCTCTTTCTCTTTCCTCTAGTTCCCTCTCTGAATTCTACTATACTGTATTTTCTGCAGGTTTCTTTGCACAGAATTGCGCCGCCGCAAAATAATTTTTTGTTGTTTTAGATTTTGTTTGTTAATCGCTTTGCAAATACTAATACGGACATTAAGGGGCTTGAACACCAATTCAGATTGGGTGGGGATTTCATCATCCTTCCTAAGACCCCACAAATCACTAATTGCATACGCATTACCTTGAGCTAATAAAAAATACTAGACTTAGCCCTAAGGACGTCGCGCTCAATAGGACAGAGGACTGGTTGTAGGCATCGGTCGTTTATCCTATCCTGACTTTGCGGTGTCTAGGCAAGTGTGTCCAAGGCAAGTGGTTACTTAATTAGGACCACTACTTACGTAGTGGGGAGCCTCCCACTTACCTGGCACTTACCTGGCCGCAATTGGCGGAGAAGAGGCGGTTTGAGGTCCTATTTCTAGCCCTTTGAAACAGTTAGGAGCAATCTAGTTGGACTTTGAAGACCCTAGCTCTAGGTGTGTTTATGCATATTGTGATTGTGATTGTGCTTGTAAATTTTAGTCCCATAATCCCGTATTCTTTCAAACAAACAATTTTTAAAACTCCAAAAACGAACATTTTTAAAAAAAAAATAAAAAAAAAACTTTTAAAAAAAATTATATATATATATATATATAAATCACATTCTTTTTCCCCTCCTTTCTTTCTCTCTCTTCATATCATGGGTACCCCACCTCGAAAAACTCTTGCCGAACTTTGGTACCCACAACCAGACATTACATCCTACGGGTCTTTCTTTGGCCGAACTTCGAACGATCCATCCATGCCCAAAATTTCATTGAGAGATCGGATAGACGCGTCTAGGACAAACAATTTGACTCCGCAATCCACTTTGTATCAACCGTTTCAACCTCCACCACCTTCCTACGTTGATACCTCTTTTTCGAGTCCTGTTGTAACTCCAAGATCAATGTCTATTGCTGAACGAATTGAACAATCCCGTACTCGATCTTTCACTCCTTTCACCACTTCAAATTCTTGGGATCAACAATTCCATTCACCTTCTTATCCAAATGTTGATCCTGCTCCTGTCCAGCCATTCAATTCCTACCAATCCTACCCAACTTTTGCAACTTCCCTAGACATTGCTTCTCCACAGCCTTTTGGGAATTTTCAGTATCCAAACAATTTTGAATCTTTTACTGAAACCCCTTCACAACCCATGTCTAGTCTGGAACAGTCGTTGGAAGACTTTAGGGTAGCGTCATGCCAACAGATGATAGATTTGAATGCGTCCATGGCCGCCCTCATACAACCCACTGACCCGGTAGCTAGTTTTCAACTAGCTCCAAATTTTTCAATGTATGAAGAGGCGGTAGGACAGGTTGAGAATTTGAGGGGAGAGAGTGAGATGTACCCCCTTCCGAATCAAGCCTACCCATTTCAAATTGAATCCCACAACTCCTGTTTTGAATGTCTATCTAGTGTCCCAAACGATTCACCGATTGAAGATAGAATGATTAATGAGTTGTGCAACTTTGTAGTGTTTGATTTACCCGATTGTGAAGGGTCCCTTCCAAGTGAAACCAATTCTAAACCTTTTGACCTCTACACCTCCACTTTAGAACCTGAATTGATTGATATCTATGCTTTTGTTGAGGTGTCTGAGAATATTGATTTTCACTTGATTGAGGATATTGACGCCGGGAATATTTTGGATGATGAACCTGTAGATTTGGCTGAGTTTTTCTCTCCAATTCATCATCCCGAGTCATTAAATGTTTTTCCCGAACTTCATATGTGTCTGGATATTGATGAAAAATGCATGGATGAGATAATTTTTAAGGAGACTTTTGAGGATAGCTTTGAGGATGAACCAGTTTTAATTAATGAGTCGGATTTTCTAATTCATCCTATCCCCTTCATTGACTATGTACACCCTCCTGAACCTTTAACCGATAACTTTCCTCAGTCACCTACCTCCATCCTTTCCATCGTTCCGACATTGCAAGAAACCGTATCATTTTCACTTCCTATGTCTGGTTTACCAAGTTCGGCTTACCCATGGTTTCTTACGAATCTTGAGGGATTTGACCCCATTTCTCGATGGGTTAATAGATTAGCACAAACGCTTCTTACACATCAGTCATCACAAATTGTGCTAATCTATTCACTCCATTTCCACCTTCAAGTTCGTATTCCACTTCTTTCTCCCTTCCACCGTTCTTCTTCTCATATACCGAGACCGTATACCACTTCTATCTCATTACGGTCTCGCGTATTCACCATCTCTTTTCCCTACGCCTTCTTCCACCAACCTGTACATTATAGCGATAAAATCTTTGAATGGTTGGTGCTCACTTTTGGCCTGTGTAAGGCCTTGTATAGTTTGAAACTATTCTCTTTCCCCCCTAATCCTGAGCTTCAACGCTTAATAGTGGAAACACTGTTTTACTTAAGTTTGGGGGGGGACCCTTGTTTTGTATATATTTTTTGTTTTCCTTTTTGTTTTGTATATAATTTGTTTTTAGGGAGAGCGCCGACAATTTTGACCCTCTTGGTATAGCCTGACAGTGAGGGCACTGTCAAGTTTAAGTTTGGGGGTGTGCTCGGTAAGCTTTCTTCCTTCGCATTTATTTGTATATTTTGCATTTGCATACCTTATTTAAAACCCACAAAAATCGAAAATTTTCCAAAAAAATATAAAAACTTTGTCGTCAAGTTAGCTAATAGGGTAACTTAGATCTTTATTCCGAAAGTTTAGTTGATATGATGGAAATAACTAAATTCTAGGCTTAGGAATTGAAAACCCTAAAAATAACCCTCATTCTGTCTAACTTTGGTAAGTATACGTCCTTATAGTTTTTTTTTGAGAAATAGGTAATCTTGAGTTCAGTTCTTGAGTCAAGTCAAGATGAAGGGAAAGTATTGATGCTTTACTGAAGGTAAGTCTGAAAAATAGTTTCTTTTCTTGAGTTCAAATTTAGAAAGTATATACCCTACAAATTGCACTTACACGCACCTTGAAACTTGGATAGTAGAGGATACCTAGAAATACTCTTGCCTGAAAGCCTAGTATGAAAGAAAAAACGGTATTTAAAGCTAAATACCAAAAGAGCATTATTGAAAAACATATCCGGTCTTGAAAAAGAAAAAAAGAAAAAGAAAAATAGAATAAAGTCAAGACCTGGAAACTGCTATTTACGCTTTAAGCTCACACATTCAGTAATCGGACGTTAGTGCCTCAAGAAGCATTAATAGTCGCATGAAAAGTGTGTGAGCAACACCGTCCATCATTAAATGAAAAGAAGTAGTATTAAGTATTAGGGCAAGGGTATTATAGCTTGAATTGAATTCTTGAGTGTAGGGGTGCAAATATACACACACGTAGGGGTATACAATTGATGTTTGGATAAGAGATAGAAATAAAGAATAAGACTTGTGTTTTCTGTAAAGTTGATAAAAATCCCTGATTTGAGGCCGCACATTAGAAGGAAAACTCAGAAGAACCAACATCTTTCTAAACTTTTTTGGAACGTATAGGATCTAAAGTTAAACAGATAGGAGGTGTGAAACATAAGGGTTAGATATTTCTAACTTAGGATGATAGAGTTTCAAACGTAAATACTAAACTGTAGGAGTAGAATCGATGTTAACTTATGACACTAGCTTGACGGGATTTTGTGGGTGTAATCCGCTGAAAACCCTCAGGAGACAACACTCTTCCTACTAGGGACACCTAGAGGTTTAACGGCTTGTTGTACGTGCTCAGTGCAATCGCGTTCCCTGCGAAAGTGCGGTTAGGATTTTATTTTTGTGAATAATTGGTTTTGCTCGGGACGAGCAAAAGTTAAGTTTGGGGGTATTTGTTCATACCAGAATATTGCATTTTATACCGCCCATTCTTACGCTCGTTTGTTTATAGGCAGGTGCTTTTGATCAGTGTTTCCTATATATTTGCATAATACAGGTTCTCGGCTCTGAACAGTGAAATTCATGGAAAAGTACGTCAAATTCCGGATTACTTCCAACACAGATAAAACACGGGTCTCCGCTCTCTATCCGTATGTTGCCATACACCAGTATAAGGGACAAAACGGCAAATCGATGTCATTTTCGTGCACAAAGCTCAATGTCAACACAAGATCCAACATATCTACGCGGAGCTCGAGGAAATCTTGGCAAAAGATCCACATCACATCACCTTTTGATCTACTGAAATTCTGGAAGAAATGTGAAGAGTTTCTGAGAAAAGGTCATATACCACACTGAAGAGTACTAAAAACTAAGGAAAACCACCAAATTTCATGGCCTAACTCATCTAAACGGCAGCGGTTCCGTGGCATAAGCACGCTTAGGCCGCGGTTCCGCGGCCGTATAGGCTCCTCACTTGGTCAAATTTCAGGGGCAGTTTTGGAATTTCATATACTGTCAGAATGTTGCCCTAGGTTCTCTGTTTCTAGCCTATAAATACCCCGGTTTTGTTCCAAGCCAAGGCTCCTTCATGTCTTGA
This sequence comes from Agapanthus africanus, assembly GCA_030015575.1. Taxonomy (NCBI): domain Eukaryota; kingdom Viridiplantae; phylum Streptophyta; class Magnoliopsida; order Asparagales; family Amaryllidaceae; genus Agapanthus; species Agapanthus africanus. Next base: position 427,043,310 of record CM057340.1, read on the forward strand.
TTTCCATTCTCTCTTTAGTGTAGTTTAGTTTCTTCTTCTTCTTCATTCTTTCCTCCTTGAAAATTGTAGTGAGAGCTTTTTGAGTGGATGATGAAATGAAGATGAGGGTGTTTGTATCATTCTTTTGTTAGCTTCCCCTTGAGATCCTTGCTTTCTCTTGATCTTTCAACCTCTTCATTGAGCTTGAAAATTTAAGGGTTGGTTATTGATCTCAAGGGTTGTATCTTCATATGGAATTTGTGCTTCATTTTCCCTTGGGTTTTTAGCTCTCTCTTGATCTTGCAACCTCTTAATTGAGCTTGCAAGTTTAAGTTTGGGTTATTAAACCCATGGTGTGTAACTTGTTCCATGGTTCCTAGTTTCTTTTTCTTGCATTTTTCATTCTTGTCTTTTATTACTTACAATTTATTACCTTGCACTTTAAATTCCATGCCCTTACTTACTTGTAATCTTTTCTTTTCTTTGTTCTTTTTGTTCTCTCTTTTTTGTTCGTTTTATGAATGGTTGTAATTATTGTTGTTAAGAATAAATACGATATTGTAAGTTAATATTTCTTTGCTCATTTTCTTTTCCCGTTATTTTCCATTGAACTCCGCCCAAACGATACGCAAGCGCTCCGTTAGGCACCCTACCCTACCAAGGTAACGGTGATTCCTAACTGCGACCGGTTGCGTTCGGTTTGGCCGGAGGCGAAAGCAAGAGACAAGAACGGAAGGACAAGGGTAAATAAGCCGAATTCCACGAATACCGTGCTTAAATCCCCTAATCCACGTTGTTGCCGATTGCTCTAGCTTCAATTGGTCAAGACCCGGCTCAAAGGTTTTGAGTACGGATTTCTTTAGCTTACAATTTCTTATCTTTTTCTTAACAACTTTATACTTGCATATAATACACATAGGTTAGTCTGAACAAACATATACATATTCTTTATTGACTCGTCTAAAACTCGAACGAACATACAACCATCTCCCTGTGGATCGACCCGTGCTCAACCAGCTAGCTGCAAAGTGACACCGTCCTGATCGCGGTTATAATTTTAGAACTTTGAACATCCGACACGCTTTTGGTGTGTGATCATTCCCAAATCCAGAAATCTCATGAAAATAACATATCTCAATGTGTATAATCATAAAGCATGATGTATGCGACATATGATAGAAATGTAAGCATATCCGTATATCATGCAACACGGAAAAGTAATGTGACAATATCAATATATCATGCGACATATCATAATGATGTGAACATATGTGAACATAGCAAGTAAATCATGAAAGGAGTCATATCATGATGCAGCAATTCTACTGTATAGTGACATAGCAATTATCGATGTTGAAGTGTGTGAGCCGGCCAATCTGTGTAAGTGTAACATACGCATCATCGATAATCGTGTAGGTGTACTAGCACAGGTATATGTAATGCAATGAGAATGACATGAATGTGGCATAAGGTACATCGTCAGCTAAATGCTATAAAGTATACGTATCTAACATGACCGAGTCGGTGAATCTATCAATCGGCATCTAGCCTCACAACATCACGTACGGTACAATCCATCGTACGGCATCCTCTAGTCAAGGGTATGGATCAATCATCAAAAAACTCATCACGTTTGGTAAATCATCGTACGACGGCATAAACAATTGGGGATCCTATCAACCTATATGACAATGAGGGTACGGACCTAACGTCTCGTACGGCTTATCACTCTTGATTCACAACATTTTATATCTCTATATGCCTATATCCCAGGTCACATCCATACAATCTCATATCAGGGGACCGACAAAGGTATCAATCCTCTCTTATTGACTCGCATCCGTATACCGACATATCAATCAAGTTATCATATCATATCGCATATTCTTTTCATCACATTAAGTCATCTTATATCAAGTCAATTTTATATATACATTCTACCTTATACATCAAATGACCTACTACTCTAAACGCATACCTATTCTAGTGCAACTACATATCTATAAGTCGTGATTCATATTCACTTTTCATATCCCTAAAGCTTTCATCTCATATCTCAATATATATATTCAACCACTCATATCATCTCTAACTATCTTTTTAACAATATCCCTAATTTTCTAATCTAGGTTTCTATGATTGTATCCTATAGATCGGTTTCCATTTATAATTTGCGGGGTTGCTATATGCCATCCACCCGACTTCCCTCATAGATATAAATATACTCACCTGCGGAACTCCTCATTCAGCCATAGTCAATGTGCTCCGTCGTCTCGGAAGTCCTTGTGAAGGTACATACAAATCAACAAACCACCGCAATGCTATTAAAATCGAATCCAGAAAACCAATACGGCACACGGTGCACTCATAGGTTAGAACCTATAGCCTACGCATGCAAAGCAACCAATTATCCCTTGTCGTTGATGTACAAACATCCAAGGACCTAAAACAATATCAAATACCAATTCCCAAGTTTACAATTCACGAATACCAAATTCAGCAACGAAGGTTATCACTCACAGATTTCACCCTAGGCCAAACTAGGGAATTTTGCATATAGGGTTGCTCTAGATATAACATAACAGCTATGGTCCAAGATTCACCACATTTCACCACAACTTGGCCGCAATTTGCGGCCAAATCAATTAAACCTGCGACTAGATTATGGGCTATTGGGCTTGGGTTTCAGGTGGTGTTTCTAGGTTGCCTGCTCATCTCACAGTGAAGGGAACTTATTTTATGGTGGTCTCAGGTCATCCCAGATTCCTATATACCATCAAAATCTGTCACAAATCCGACGTCGGAAATTCTAAGTTCGTGTTTTGGTCCTAATCTTAGGTCTAGGCCAGTAAAAACACCACTCAAGTCTTGTAACAGCCCCTACACATCACCACAACACAACTCAAACCCTAATCCTTCTCTTGGAATTTCCAAACATCACAATCCAAAACGATTTAACTATAAACTACTATAGGATGCTAAGAAACTAAAAACTAAACTAAATGAAAGGAATTATACCTCATTTGGGCAACTCAAGAAAAACCCTAGCTTCCCAAAGTCTTCAAAATTCAACTTTGCTTGGTCCAATGTGTTGAGGATGTGGTGGGGATCAACTTTTGTGAAGGGAGTATAGGGTTTTGATGAAGATTTGGAGATGGATCATGAGGGTAGAATGAGGGAGCTTGAAGATGAAGAAGGAGAAGGAAAATGATGGGGGGAAATGAATGAGGCAGCCCCCCTCTCTCACTTATTCTCACTCTCTTTCTCTCTCATGGCATGCTCCAAGTCATGATGTGGTCCCTTATTTCTCTCCTTAATAATACACTCTCTTCATTTTCATTTCTCATAAAAAATAGAACCAAAAGTATTGAACAAACACAAAGGAAACAATATGTAACATAATGCAACATGTCATGGTGCACTAGCCATGATAAAAATGTAGAAACACGGATTTGGCCTAATCGCGATTAGTAGTGCACTAATCTGGTTTAATTTCAAACTTGCATATAATAAATTATAAAAATGCTAAATCCAATAAATATATTATTAAATGAATAAATTATTTTAATCTCCAATTATTTCACAAATATTGGTATATATTTATACCATTTTACGAAAACCCAAATTTCGCAAATCGGGTAGTTTTCGCGAAATATATTATTTTAATATTAAATTACAAAAATAATATTTTATATTTTCTGAAATGTTACATGAAGTAATGTTTTCTAATGTGTACATGACATGGAAATTACCGATGATGATGTGTATGAGCCGGCAAGCAAGTGTTCATGGACATACGCATCATCGGTAATGGTGCTGGTGTCCTAACAAACGAAATCATAATAGTAAGGAAACACATGTATAAACATGCAATGCAATGCAATGAGAACATGAATATAACGAAAAATGAATAGTAAACGCAACATTAGAGAATATACATTTCTATATACGAGTCATACAGTTTTGGCATTTGAAATAGTACGAATTGTTGTTTTAAAAAATTGGGCTATGGTGTTTTTAAGAAAAGGTACGTCTTTCAAAAAATCCGTAGTATTTCTCGGCCTGTCTTTAAAATACTCACGATCGTTAGTTTTGAAAATAAGTATGACTCGAGCCCAGTCTGTCATATACCTAATAAACCACATGACTAAATTAAGAGACTAGTCGAAAGGGTAAGAAAATCCACCTAAAGTCCGAGTCGATATATCTAGTAGTTGGCGATCCCGCATCAATAGCGTCACATACGGTAAAATACATAATACGACATCCTCGAATCATGAGTGTAGATCAATCATCATATTTATATCTCGTACAGTAAAATCCATCGTACGACATCCAGGAAGTCGGGATACGGGTCAACTATCACATATAACTCATGTTTCATACGGTATCATTATCATAATATCCTGAATTTGGGTACCATTCTAAAGTCTAGAACATACCAATATCATCAAACATATATCCGCGTGTGAATAAAAACACATCGCCCATCGATCCACTATAATATCATGCCGTATATCATAACACGACCCAAATCACATAACCGATCTCTCGGCATCATGCCCGATCATATCGACTCACCTCCAAGTATCATATACCATCCTCATCATCCGTGTAATGTATACACACACACACACACACACACACACACTACCTAATAAACCACAGGACTAAATTAAGAGACTAGTCGAAAGGGTAAGAAAATTCACCTAAAGTCTGAGTCGATATATCTAGTAGTTGGCGATCCCGCCTCAATAGCGTCACATACGGTAAAATACATAATACGACATCCTCGAATCATGAGTGTAGATCAATCATCATATTTATATCTCGTACAGTAAAATCCATCGTACGACATCCAGGAAGTCGGGATACGGGTCAACTATCATATATAACTCATGTTTCATACGGTATCATTATCATAATATCCTGAATTTGGGTACCGTTCTAAAGTTTAGAACATACCAATATCATCAAACATATATCCGCGTGTGAATAAAAACACATCGCCCATCGATCCACTATAATATCATGTCGTATATCATAACACGACCCAAATCACATAACCGATCTCTCGGCATCATGCCCGATCATATCGACTCACCTCCAAGTATCATATACTATCCTCATCATCCGTGTATACGTATACACACACACGCACACACACACACACACACACCCCAACGCATCCACACACACACACACATATACATATCAACATATACACCCAAACATATCACGTGTATGCATGTGTGTGTGTGTCAACCTTAACTCTAGGGTTTCGCCACTAAGAAACTAAACTGAAAGTACTATCATCCAAATACGCTAAAACTAACCCATGATCTCCTAAGCCGTTTTTTCTAATTATACATGTCTCACGAAAACACACACACACACACACATATATACATACATAATATACGCATGCTATACTACGAAATTGCGGGGGTGCTATACGCCATCCACCCAACTTCACCCGTAGATATACATCTACTCACCTTGATCCTTGCTTGTCAAAGTCGATGTCGCCATTCTCCTCCTTGTCATCCGAAGTCCACATGAGGGTGCCTACATATATAAACACATAGTATCGTAAACCGAAATCACGTACGAAAACCAAAACGGCACACGTATCACATATAGGTTAAAACCTATGGTCTACTCATGCAAATCAACCAAACAACTCCCGATATCGACGTACAAATGTCAAGTGAACGATACAAAACACAAATATCAAAACTTCAAGTCATGCAAAAGCTACAAATCAAACCAGAAACTAAAGAAAATGGTCCCAGATTTGTTAGTGTATATGCCCTAGAGGCCATTACTGTATCATACTAGTATGTATATTACTTAATGGAAGCTTGGGATATTCACCCTGTATTGACAATCTTGCTCAAAATGGTAGTATGCTACTTGGTTTGTTTCTACTTCAATGTGTACATGTGTTTATTTTAGTATATCACCTATACACATTAGTGGAGCCCTTAGGATCTTTGCTTGATTACCAGCGTTGTGATGGCAGTCATACTAGTGGGGGCTGGGTAATCTATAAGCACATCCTTATACAGGTCCCTAGTCGCAGGACTATCGAGACAGGGCATCGATACTCCGGAGTAGACTAGCGCATGCGCTTCTCATCTCAGTGTAGGAGACGGTCTGTCCCACAGCCGTCAGTACGTCGTACTGGAGATAGTATGCGGGTGCTCGTTGGGTTACGAGTACACTGGACAGGACTCGTCGGGAACTGACCGGTTGGTATTATACCTATCGTCAGTTATCAGTTCCCAGGTGACATGAGTACATCTTAGTCCGCTGACTTGACACTGTCACTTCGCCTCGAGTGTGTTCCCACTGTACTTTGATTACTACCCTACCACGGCTCAAAGGAGTCGTGCAAACAGGTAGTAGTTGGGTGCAGTCCCGAAGCACTTGGAGGCAGTGACGGTTAGACAGGATTCGTCTCTCCCGGTATTGGGGGTTGACATCGCGCTGTGTCTAGGAGAGCCATTACACGAGTAGTCCCTGGCCAGGGCAAGCGGGATATACTGGTAGGCTTCCAGTGTTATCTCAGGGTGTATTGGGCTTCACTCCGACACGACTTGTACCGCTATTAGGGGACTGAAGTTTACCGCCCCCCTAGGCCCGCCATGCGATGTATCAGACGAACAGACCAGACTGTACGGAGATTGTCACATTCAGGCTCAGTAGGAGTTCAGATGGGTTTCACCTCGTCAGTCTTCTTGTCGGCATCTACCTGGGGACCGTTACGCACAGCTAGTGCCGCTTGCGGTCTGTGGTTAAACCCACTGCCAGCGTAGTGTTGAGTGTTTAGAGTCCCACACAGAAAGCTATTCGCCTTTAGGCAAAAGAGTAGAGGTCGCATGGTTTTGCGACAGGTCGCATGGTTTTGCGACAGGGTTCAGTCACATCCGTGCACTTGTGCACGTTTATTGTCCGGACAGTTAACACTAGCGGGCTTTGGTTTAAGCCAGATCCTAGTGTACGTTTTGGGATTGGTTTTATCCAGTATGTATTCGTGTTCCTCGGAACGCGGATGCGGGTGTGTATGAACAGTTGACGGAGAGACAGAGGCAGAGGATTCTCATTAGGGTTGTTGACCGTTGACTGTTGACTATTGACTTTTTGCTCAACCCTAATGAGAATATCATATATAATTAGCAATAATATTAATTAAGTATTATAGTGACATGGTTGTTGAGGGGTTGACTTTGTTGACTTGTTGACTTTGTTGACCGGTTGACTAGGTTGGACTAGTTGACCATCATCATCACAATGGTTGTCATTTTCATGCAAAGACTTTTGCTTGCTTGTTGTGGTTTGCAAAATGAGTGCATGAAAATGATATTGCCTTTGACATGATATGAACCATCACATAATAATACTTGATTAACATTATGGCTCATGATGCTTTTGGGATTATGAGAGGGTGAAAGAGAAAAGAGAGGCTCATTCTTTCATGATCTTTCTCTCTCTTGGTTTTGAGCTCTCTCTCATTCTCTTACTCTCACCCTCTTCCTCTTGCTCTCTCTCTTGTCTATGGTTCACTTGTCTCATGTGTTGAGAAGCAAGAACCATAGAGAAAATCCCATCACACTCTCCTCTACTCACTCTAGTTCACAAGGTTTAGCAAACCAAGTGAACTAGTTTCTTCAAAGTTCGAAGAAGAAGCCAAAGGTAGAAGCTTTCGGGTGGATCGATCTTCGGCGCAAGGAGACGATGGGGTGAAGCCAATCCGTACACCATCAAGAGATGAAGACGAAGGAGTTTAAGAAAGAAAGGTATAACCCCCTAACCGAGTAGTTAACAACTCGTAGTTAGGTTGTTCGGTAGATAGTTTAACAAAGATCCGTTTTGAGTCCATGTTACCGCCTCTAGAAAATCGTTTTTCATCAAATTCCGCATGCCCGTAAGTACCGGGAGAGGTAGCATGGACTTACAGTGGTATCAGAGCCAGGTTAAACTCTATCTAACATGTTAGCAAAGTAACTAGAAGATCGATCAAAGAAAAAGTCACGAAACGAACCCGATTTGTCAAGTTTCTGCCGATTTTATTTCTGTTCAAAATTTGAAAAATTTCATCTTAAAAATCGGCTCAGGCTTGTTATAGAATAACCACAAAATTTGGGCCCACGATCCGATCAAAGCGCCGCGGAAACTCGGTGGGAGCACGCTCCAGCCGCGGTTCCGCGGCCGAGTTGACTCGGCCGAGGTCCAAATTTAGTGCAGTGTATTTCTGGGGTTGTTTTGGGATTTTTGGAATATGTCTTTTCAGCCCAGATTTTCCAGAACGAAAATTTTGTGTTTGGGGCCTAAAAATCCGTATTTTTGATCGAACTTCTAAAATACTTAAGCTGACGGGTTTTTCTGTGATGTGATATTTGTATTGAACGTCTGCTAATCGCTATATGTCGATTAGTGGGGGTTATACAAATCTGTGATCTGTAATGTTATTGGAATGTGTATATGAATTCATTGGATTGTCGCGGGTGAATAGCCGGGGGTTGTGAGATGAGAGTTTTCTTTTCTTTCAATTCATGTAAATTTGTAAATTGATGTAATAATTATTTGTATGGCCGCACAACCGGGTCGGGGTTGTAGGCGTCATTGTATAATTTCTTTTTACTGTTTTTGCTCCTAGGATAGACCCATGGAGGGGGTGCACAAACTACCGGGTATGCCGTAGTGCCGAGTGGCCTACTCACGGAGTTGAGGGAGGTTGCTTCGCTTCGGGTACTTGGCGGGTAGTTTGCCGCATCCGTAGGGGTCTTGGGTGGGGTATTGGCTATTCACCGCGACCGTGTAATCTGCTTTTCGTTACAGGCTCGTACGAATTGCGGGTTCCTAGTATATCCAATGTGTTCATCTGTGATCTGAAATGGCTATCATTGCAATATATATATATATGATATTATTTAGGCGTTGCTTATGTTTTACAGCCGCGCTAGCCCAGCCTCCGCTCTGTCGTTAGTTAAGTAACCTAACGGGTAATGACGGGGCCCCGTGGCGAATGCGAATGGCATAAGCGTACGTCATATTTTGGTTGTTTTCTGCAATGGTAGGATTAAATGATGGGACGCATTAAAAGAACTAATGCAAGAATATCACGCATTAAAAGAACTAATGCAAGAAAAATAAACCAAGTAAAAGTCGTTGGAACACTTTCGAAAAACCACTCGGTTCTTTTCAAAACCAACTTTTAAATGCGGAGTTTGAGCCACTCCTTTTAAAAGCTATCATGGTTCCATCGATTATATCAAGTTCACTACGTTCACGGTTTCGCCAAAACCATTCGTAGCCCTCCGTCGTTTCAGTTAAATATTCAGTAGTATTCAAGCTATGTATTTTGACCTTCGCCAAGGCATAGTGATTGGTAGCTGCTGAATGTTTATCTGTAGCATAGATAGATGCGTTGGTTTGGGACAGTCGTACTACCATTTTGGCCTTCGTCAAGGGCATGTACGGGTGGGTTCAAATTAACTTGGATAATGACGGGTAGAACTTGACATGTGACTTATGATATTTTGGCCTTCGTCAAGGTCATAAGAGCATGGGGCAAAAATCCACATCGGGAGTTTCATAAGTACTGAAACTTGCTAGTGTTGCATACCATTTGGAGTGTGATGATTCTGGTAGGATTCCTTCAGTTTCGTCACGCGATGATATTTGGATCCCGATCCTACTGTGAGTATATTCTACTCCTCGGGAAATTTCTCACTTAACGATCAATGCTATAAACCAAGTAGGTGTCTAGAAAGGTGTTAGCGGGGCTATGCCCACAGGGAAAAGAGGTTATTTAATTAAGGAACTTCGCGAAAGCGTTGGAAAACCTCCCTCGAAGTACCGACACCAGCCTGGCCGAACGGTTAAGCAAGAATTGTACGGTGAGATTGATCCTGACTAATTCTTCCTTTTTGGTTTGAGGAGGGATTCGAGAGACAGTGGGAGCCATCCTGTTTAGACAAATTAAAAACCACTCTAAACTTGCAAGAGCATCATGCTGAGTGTTTTTTTCTCTCTCTCTTAATTGCAGCGACCCAGTGACCGCACCTAGGTTACATCTAGATAATAAAATGACTGAATCTGACTGTTATGACTGGCAAAGGTCTGTCCAGATGTCCATTGCCCATGACAAGCTGGGACACCTCTTAACTAATCAAACCCCTGCCGTCTCAGGTCCAGTTTCCCCTGTCATGGATATTTACATCCGCAGGACATCGGAAAAGGATTGTGCGAAAGCCAAGTGCCTCGTGTTAGCCTCAGTTGATGGTGCATACCAGGGGCAGCACGAGAAGATGGACTCAGTTTCTATCTTCCTCCATAACAAAGATTTATATGGAGAGCAATCTCGTATCGCAAGATATGAGACCTCGAACGAATTGCTTCAAGCGAGGTTGGCTGTCGGGTCAACTGCAGGGGATAACGTCATTACAGAGACTAGCAATTTTGAGCTCACGGACCTGGAGACCACGTTAGAGAATGGGTCAAGTACTGACTTAATTCTACAGTCCCTGCCCTCTGCTTATACCCTGAAGGAAACCAGGGAAGAAGAAGGAAAAGCAAGGGCAAAAGTTTCAGGACTCGATGTAGTAAAAGAGGGACGTTCCTATTGTAACGGGAATGAACATTGGCAGAAAGATTGCAGGGCTTGCAAAGCCAGTAGCCAGAATTCGAAGCATGTTGTGGCTTCAGCTTCGAGTGTGTTAGTAATTGTGAACTGTATGTCAGTTAACCCTACTTCCTGGGTATTGGATACCGGATCAGGATCTCATATCTGTAATTCGTTACAGGCTCTGAGAAACCGTAGGGTTATCAGGAAAGGCGATATGACTCTCAGGGTTGCTAACGGAATGAGCATGGATGCTGTATCCGTAGGCGAATATCATCTTGGACTGACAACTGGGCAGATATTGATTCTGCGTGACTGTTTGTATGTACCAGGTGCGACTTGTAATATCATATCTGTATCCTTACTTTCTAAGGAAGGATATGATTTTACTTTTGTAAGCGATGTAGTAAACATCCACCTAAATCAAGTACTGATTGGGTCAGGTACATTAAATAACGGTATATACGTATTGAATTAAGCTCAGATATTCAGTGTCCAGAACACACTAAAAAGAAAGTCTCCAGAATTAAATCAGGCTTTCTTATGGCATTGTAGAATGGGTCACATCAATGAGACACGGTTGCCTAAGTTACATAAAGAAGGATACTTGGATCCGTTCGAGTACCAGTCTTATGCCACTTGTGAATCTTGTCTCATGGGAAAGATGACAAAGACTCCGTTCATTGGACACGGAGTAAGAGCGAGCGAGCTCTTGGGACTCATACACAGTGATGTGTGTGGTCCAATGTCTACACATGCGCGAAGCGGTTATTCATACTTCATTACTTTCACAGATGATTTCTCTAGGTATGGACATGTCTTCTTGATGAAGCACAAATCCGAGGCCTTTGAGAAATTTCGGGAATACAAGAATGAAGTTGAAAAACAAACAGGCAAAAGTATTAAGACACTAAGATCTGATCGAGGTGGAGAATACTTGAGTGCCGAGTTTCTGGACTACTTAAAAGAGAATGGAATTCTTTCTCAGCGTACTCCTCCATACACACCACAACACAACGGTGTATCGGAAAGAAGGAATCGAACCCTATTGGATATGGTTCGTTCCATGATGAGTAAGGCTGAGTTACCGCGATCTTTCTGGGGTTATGCACTAGAAACAGCTGCATATCTCTTGAACAAGGCTCCAACCAAGACTGTGCCTACCATCCCATATCAAATGTGGAGTGGGCAGAAACCCTGTCTTAAGTACCTAAAGACATGGGGATGTCCAGCTTTTGTTAAAAAGCAGCATGCGGACAAACTCGAGGCACGCTCAGTACTGTGTAAGTTTGTGGGATACCCAAAGAACTCCAGGGGGTATTTTTTCTATTACGCAGAGGAACAAAAGGTTTTTGTTTCTCGTCATGCCCACTTTCTGGAACATCAGTTTTTAGAAAAAGGAATAAGTGGGAGCGCAATAGAACTGGAAGAAATTCCAGAACCACAAGCTATTACTGAAAGCTTGGAAGAGCCAGTAGTTTCAGGAGAACCGGACATTCCTGCGCCACTCCGCAAGAGTAGTAGGCAGTCTCATCCGCCGGAGAGATACTACGGTTTTCTCATAGACGGGGATAGAGAGGATTGCACCATGGATTATGGTGAGCCTACTAGCTTCCAGCAAGCCATTCAGAGCGGTGACTCGGTAAAATGGCTGGATGCAATGCGGACCGAGATGGAGTCCATGTACACCAACAAAGTTTGGACTTTGGACTTTGCTCCAGAAGGGGTAAAACCCGTAGGCTGCAAATGGATCTTCAGAAAGAAGATTGGTGTAGATGGGCAGGTTGAAACCTATAAAGCTAGGCTCGTTGCAAAGGGTTTTCGTCAAAGACCTGGTTTGGACTATGACGAGACCTTTTCTCCGGTAGCCATGCTTAAATCCATTCGGATCCTTCTTGCCATTGCTGCCTTCCACGATTATGAAATCTGGCAGATGGACGTAAAGACGACTTTTCTAAATGGAAATTTGGAAGAGTGCGTCTATATGGATCAGCCAGAGGGATTCATTCAGAGTGGGAGCAGCGGTAAAGTGTGCAAATTGCTCAAGTCCATCTATGGACTCAAGCAGGCATCGCGGAGTTGGAACATCTGCTTTGATGATACTGTCAAAGAATTCGACTTGTCAAAAACCCAGATGAACCATGCATTTACAGTAAGATTGTAGGGAGAAATGTGGTATTCCTCGTCTTGTACGTCGATGATATTCTCCTAATAGGAAATGATATTCCTATGCTACAGTCAGTCAAAGGATTCTTGTCGCAGAGGTTCTCCATGAAGGACCTGGGCGATGCCAACTACATTCTACGGATCCAGATCTATCGTGATAGATCTAAGAGGATGTTGGGACTTTCACAGTCAAGGTACATCGACACCATACTGAAACGATTCAGTATGGAAGATTCCAAGTGCGGTAATCTACCGGCTTGTCACGGAATCACCCTCTCCAAAGAGATGTCTCCCAAGACTGATTTGGAAAGGGCTCGCATGTCATCAATACCCTACGCATCTGCGGTAGGCTCTATTATGTATGCGATGTTGTGTACCAGACCAGATGTAGCATACGCATTGAGCGTTGTAAGCCGGTATCAGTCGAACCCAGAGGAGAAACACTGGATAGCAGTAAAGAACATTCTCAAGTACCTGAGAAGGACTAAGGAGATGTTCTTGGTGTATGGCGGAAAAGACCTCCAGATTGAGGCCTTTGCTGACTCCAGCTTCCAGTGTGATAAGGATGACTCCATGTCCTTGTCGGGTTATGTCTTTACCCTCAATGGAGGGGCGGTTTGCTGGAAGAGTTCCAAGCAGGAAACCGTTGCTGACTCAACTATGGAAGCGGAGTACATAGCTGCTTGCGATGCCGCAAAGGAAGCTGTCTGGATGAAGAAGTTCCTCACGGAACTTCAGGTGGTTCCTACCAGTGTTGATCCAATACCGCTGTATTGTGACAACAACGGCGCTATAGCTTTAGCGAAGAAACCCAGGTCCCATCAGAAGTCCAGGCATATTTTGAGGCGGTACCACCTGATCAGGGAGATCGTTGATCGCCGGGAGATCGAGGTGAAGAGAGTAAATACGGAAGATAACACTGCTGATCCACTCACGAAGGCCTTACCCCAGACTCAGTTCGAGCGGCTGATCGAGATGATAGGTCTTCGATACGCCAGTACATGGCCTTAGTGTAAGTGGGAGATTGTTAGTGTATATGCCCTAGAGGCCATTACTGTATCATACTAGTATGTATATTACTTAATGGAAGCTTGGGATATTCACCCTGTATTGACAATCTTGCTCAAAATGGTAGTATGCTACTTGGTTTGTTTCTACTTCAATGCGTACATGTGTTTATTTTAGTATATCACCTATACACATTAGTGGAGCCCTTAGGATCTTTGCTTGATTACCAGCATTGTGATGGCAGTCACACTAGTGGAGGCTGGGTAATCTATAAGCACATCCTTATGCAGGTCCCTAGTCGCAGGACTATCGAGACATGGCATCGATACTCCGGAGTAGACTAGCGCATGCGCTTCTCATCCCAGTGTAGGAGACGGTCTGTCCCACAGCCGTCAGTACGTCGTACTGGAGATAGTATGCGGGTGCTCGTTGGGTTACGAGTACACTGGACAGGACTCGTCGGGAACTGACCGGTTGGTATTATACCTATCGTCAGTTATCAGTTCCCAGGTGACATGAGTACAGCTTAGTCCGCTGACTTGACACTGTCACTTCGCCTCGAGTGTGTTCCCACTGTACTTTGATTACTACCCTACCACGGCTCAAAGGAGTCGTGCAAACAGGTAGTAGTTGGGTGCAGTCCCGAAGCACTTGGAGGCAGTGACGGTTAGACAGGATTCGTCTCTCCCGGTATTGGGGGTTGACATCGCGCTGTGTCTAGGAGAGCCATTACACGAGTAGTCCCTGGCCAGGGCAAGCGGGATATACTGGTAGGCTTCCAGTGTTATCTCAGGGTGTATTGGGCTTCACTCCGACACGACTTGTACCGCTATTAGGGGACTGACGTTTACCGCCCCCTAGGCCCTCCATGCGATGTATCAGACGAACAGACCGGACTGTACGGAGATTGTCACATTCAGGCTCAGTAGGAGTTCAGATGGGTTTCACCTCGTCAGTCTTCTTGTCGGCATCTATCTGGGGACCGTTACGCACAGCTAGTGCCACTTGCGGTCTGTGGTTAAACCCACTGCCAGCGTAGTGTTGAGTCTTTAGAGTCCCACACAGAAAGCTATTCGCCTTTAGGCAAAAGAGTAGAGGTCGCATGGTTTTGCGACAGGGTTCAGTCACATCCGTGCACTTGTGCACGTTTAGTGTCCGGACAGTTAACACTAGCGGGTTTTGGTTTAAGCTAGATCCTAGTGTACGTTTTGGGATTGGTTTTATCCAGTATGTATTCGTGTTCCTAGGAACGCGGATGCGGGTGTGTATGCACAGTTGACGGAGAGACAGAGGCAGAGGATTCTCATTAGGGTTGTTGACCGTTGACTGTTGACTATTGACTTTTTGCTCAACCCTAATGAGAATATCATATATAATTAGCAATAATATTAATTAAGTATTATAGTGACATGGTTGTTGAGGGGTTGACTTTGTTGACTTGTTGACTTTGTTGACCGGTTGACTAGTTGGACTAGTTGACCATCATCATCACAATGGTTGTCATTTTCATGCAAAGACTTTTGCTTGCTTGTTGTGGTTTGCAAAATGAGTGCATGGAAATGATATTGCCTTTGACATGATATGAACCATCACATAATAATACTTGATTAACATTATGGCTGATGATGCTTTTTGGATTATGAGAGGGTGAAAGAGAAAAGAGAGGCTCATTCTTTCATGATCTTTCTCTCTCTTGGTTTTGAGCTCTCTCTCATTCTCTTGCTCTCACCCTCTTCCTCTTTCTCTCTCTCTTGTCTATGGTTCACTTGTCTCATTTGTTGAGAAGCAAGAACCATAGAGAAAATCCCATCACACTCTCCTCTACTCACTCTAGTTCACAAAGTTTAGCAAACCAAGTGAACTAGTTTCTTCAAAGTTTGAAGAAGAAGCCAAAGGTAGAAGCTTTCGGGTGGATCGATCTTCGGCGCAAGGAGACGACGGGGTGAAGCCAATCCATACACCATCAAGATATGAAGACGAAGGAGTTTTAGAAAGAAAGGTATAACCCCCTAACCGAGTAGTTAACAACTCGTAGTTAGGTTGTTAGGTAGATAGTTTAACAAAGATCCATTTTGAGTCCATGTTACCGCCTCTAGAAAATCGTTTTTCATCAAATTCCGCAAGCCCGTAAGTACCGGGAGAGGTAGCATGGACTTACAAGATTTTGGTTCAGGTAAAAAGAGTCTAAACAAGCAATGCAGAGGGTTAGTCTATGAGGTAAGTGAGCTACGCTACCAACCTTGACACCATTTCCCACCAATGACCCTGCGACATACCCTAGTAATCCGGACAGCTCGGCCTGGGGTGCTAGGATTGGGCTTGTATTTATAGGGTGGTCTCCTAGCGTCTTAAATAGATTAATGGTGTTGCTAGTTTTTCTAGTAAAAGTCTCAGGTCACTCCAGATTCCCTGTAGTCCACAATTTATACACAAACCGACATTTGAAATATCTATACACAAGTTTTGGGTTTCCTATGCTAAGTGTGGATCCAGAATAACACTAACAAGCTTGGGGTCGCTAATTATACTCAATTACACCATCACAACTCAAGAATCCCTTAAACTTGATCTTGGAGTTTTCCAAAATCACTAAACCACACTTAATCACTTCTAAACTAAACATATAAGTTAAGAAACTCAAATACTACACTAATGGTGAAAGAAATACCTCATTTAGCAACTCAAGAATTTTCTTGAGTTTCCCCAAGTGCTCAAAATCTTGTCTTGATCCCACCTTGGTCTATGTGAGGAGCTTGTGCACATTTTTTGTGAGGGGAAGGAGAAGAAGAAGGAAGAAAATGAAGGGAAGAAGAAATGAGATAAGGTCAATGACCCCTCACCCTCACCCTCTCTCTCTCTCTCTCTTCCCATACCTCATGCCATGCCACCATTTCTTTATTCTTTTCTTTTCTTTTCTTTTATTAAACTTTTCTTTTTCATTTCATTTCTTTTAAAGCTCATTTTAAAACAAAGCCATTCAAGAATAAAGAAAGAAGTCATGGTAGAAAAATGTAACAAATGTGTAACATGATATGGTGCATGTCACATGTACAAAACAAAATCAATGCATGATTAAGTACTAATCGAGTTTAGTAATACTAACTTATACACAATTAATTGTATACTAAATTGTAAAATCCCAAATCTTCATACATTCTTTTAAAATCAATATTTAATATAGATTTCCAAATATTTTCCAATTTATCGGTATATAATTGTATTATATCATTTAAACTAGTCTCCAAACTTTAAAATATTCATATTATTTATTACTTATATTGATTAATTTTCCAAAAATAATATTTTATTTTTCTGAAATGTTACATATAATGGATGAAAAAATCCCTTAATTTCTTCTTATGTTTTAATTTTTATAAATTTTAACAAAGGGAGTCTTAACTCTCTTATTCGGACGTGCTACCAATTCATAATAGTTGCGATCTCGATTTGAGATTCGTTAATACTTGCTTTGTTGAGTGCTTGAGATAAATAGGGATCAATGGAAGGACAAGGGTCAGTAGAGAAAGCCTAATCCCTCAAAGTACACTAATCCACATTCATCGCTATTTCTCAAGTATTAAATAATTAAAAGATACAAAAAATTATTTTTAAAACTCTATCTTTTAACTACTTAATCCGAAAAACCCTACAAGCCCTTCTCTTAAGAAAATTTCAAATCTCTTTAGTATAAAACGATAAAAATCACACCTTTCTTTATTAACTCGTCTAAAATAAGAAAGATAATTTACCATTCCCCTATGGATGACCAGCACTCACTATCGGCTAGCTATTGCGACACTGTTATTGATTGCGGAAATTAGGAAGTATACAAAGACTCAATTTTTGAAAACAATCAGGATAATAGTCGATGTTGTATGTTTTAAAATCTTTTTTTTTAAAATTCCGCCTCTCTACAAACCCAGTAGAGTGTGTGTCACGACCCGAAATAGCATGTGACTGGCACTTGAATCATGTGAAGTCTATAGGACCCCACCTAATTCAAGTAAGCCAAAAGCCCAGAAATCCAAACCATTTAAAAAGAGAGTGAAGGAAAATTTATTTAAAAGTTTGCATATAAATCACTTTGAAAGTCGTAGTAAATATTTTTAAAATATCAAGTCTTTTCCAAAAATTTCAGCAGAGTTTCCTTTGTAAATACTGGTCCCAAACGGGTAAAACACGTATAATATACATAAGTAATGAATAAGGCATCCCCAAGAGGGAGCTAGCTCTTCGCCAATTCGCGGATACAACCACACAAGACATATAATATACAATGCCGAAGGGCGAGGATCCAAAACTCAGAAGAAAACCAATATCCTCAAGAAAACCAGGAAAAACCATAATAATACAAGCGCGACTCTAAAGTTGAAAGAATATACACCTTGGTTTTCTAAGTCTACTAAATATATACAACTTTGGTTGATGGAGTTACTAGATACAACTGAATATAAATAAGGTACAATGGTGGTCACGAAGCGAGTGAACCCACCTACCATAGTAATCACCCGGAATGAAGTAGTGTGCCAGCAAAGCCGCCAAGGAAACGTATACAGCAAAACCGGCAAGAAACTGTGGCACAACGGGGGTGAGTTGCCAACTCGTGAGTAGAAAACATCACCGAGCAGAAATCACATGTATGACTCTATCCTAGGTCATACGATAGTAATATCCTTAAAATAAAATAGCCTGAAGCATAATATAATGGCAAGGGTAAACATCTATACATAAGTGTAATACCAAGTGCTAGTGTCAGTGCCTCAGGTAACAACATACCATATATATGATGTATGAATGCATGAAAACAGAATACATCTAAATGAGAAAACTGTTTTCTTATCTCAGTGAGATTTCTGTATAAAACTAACCCAAAGTCACCTAAGTATATCGCGTGTGTGCATGTGTGTGCGTGTCATAACTCTAGGGTTTCGCAACTAAGAAACTAAACTAAAACCATTTTCTTACAATTATGCTAAAACTAACCCAAAGTCACCTAAGCATTTCTTGCTAAGTATACGCATCTCAAAAACACAGTAGTATATATATGTCATAACGCATTCGCGTGCTACACTATGAAACTGCGGGGGTGCTATACGCCACCCACCCGACTTCCCCCGTAGATATATATCTACTCACCTTAATCCTTGCTTGCCGAAGTCGATGTCACCATGCACTTGCTTGTCATCCCAAAGTTCACGCGGAGGTACCTACATGTCATAACACATCGTATCGCATTAAAATCCGATTTGAAACCAAAACGACATGCGAGGTGCCTATAGGTTAGAACCTATAGCCTACGTATACAAAAACAATCACAAATCCCTCATCGTTGATGTACAAACGTGCAACGATCGAATCCACAGTTCGTATACCAAAATCAAGTTATCGAAAACCACGAAACCAAAACAGCAACTTTGAAAACTTGCTCCAGATTTTAGTTCAGGTGAAATTAGGAAATTCTGCATATATATGGGTCTAAATTAAAGATAAAGGAACCACAGGCCAAGCACGATACCCAAAGGCCAAGTCCTGGCCGCAATTTGCGTCCAGAAGGAAATAATTGGCCACCAAGAAGAAGGAGTTAGGAATCAGGTCTCTATAGTAGCTTCCAGGTTGCCTGCACGACTCACAGTAATCACTATAAAATTTTCAGGTGCCCCGGGTCATAACAGATCTCTAAATATCATCACAATTCCCACAATCTTCCGATATTAGGGTTTCTAAGTTCAAGTCTTGGGTCTAAATCTCTGGTTTTAGTTCACAATACTAACACTATAGGGGTTGTAATCACTAATTACACTCACTTGCACCCTCACAATTCAAATCAAACCCTAACCTTCATCTTGGAATTTTCCAAGATCACTAAACCTTACTTAAACACTTCTAAACTAAAATAGAAGTTAAAGCAAATGAATTACTACACTAATAGTGAAGGAAATATCTCATTTGGCAACTCAAGAATTTTCTTGAGTTGCCCCAAGTGCTCAAAATCCAAACTTTCTTGATCCACTATGCTTGTAGTGAGCTTGTGCATGATTTTTGAGAAGGGGATATGATGTTTTGGTGTGAAAATGGTGTTGTGGTGAGGAGGTAGAGGAAGGGGAAGAAGAGGGCAGCAATGGAGATGAGGGAGAAGAAAATGATGAAGATGATGAAGTGAAACACAATGAGCCATGGTCAAGTTGACCCCTCACCCTCTCTCTCTCACTCTTGCCCATGCTTTCTTGTTTCCCCATGCCACATTTTTTTATCCTTTTATCCTTTTTCTTTTCTTTTCTTTTCTTTAACAAAATTCAAAAACCATACATAAAGGAAAAATGGAGAATTAAAACCATGGTAGAATAAAATGTAACAAGTATTAGCAATATGACATGGTGCATGTCATTTGCATAATCACGCTTAGTGCATAATTAGTGATTATTAATCAAGTTTAACCGTAAACTCGTATGCAAATAATTTCTAAAATATCCAAATCGACTTAATACACTCAAAATCAATAAAAATGTAGAATTTTCAAATATCTCCCGAATTATCGGTATATAATTATACCATACCATTAAAACTAATCTCCATAATCTAAATATTCTTAATATTCATTATTTAATTATTTAATTTCCCGAAAATAATATTTTATTTTTCTGAAATGTTACATTCTTCCCCCCTTAAATAAATTCGGTCCTCGAATTTAAATTTAACCCCTCAAATTCTAAAACATTTCAATAAAATGATCATGTCGTCGGGGCTCCGAAATTATACATACATAAAACATATCATAGCATGATTTGGGGAGATTTTACGATCAAAAATAATTTACCGCAATCAAGAACGGCGTCGCTTGGTAGCTAGCCGGTGAATACGGGTCGGTCCACAGGGATGTTGTAAATCTCCTAAATGTTCTTACGAGCTAATTCCAAAGGGTGTTGGATCTTTTAATTAAATCTAAAAACTAAGTTGTGTTATACTAGGATTAGGAAACTTGCTAGGATTAGGTTTAGGTAAAATTTGGTAAATAAAGATCTATACCTCTTTCCAATGCCTTAATTTAGATATCATATTTAGGGGTTATGGTAAATATTAATAAAGGGGATTAGGATGATTGGGGAGATGTTTCTTCCTTTAGATTCTTGTCCTTCCTTTCTTAATCTTCACCCTAACCTCCATGGAAAACTTACAGATCCGGTCTTTTATACTACGGTATCACCGTTACCTCGTGGGTAGAGTGCCGTAGGGAGCGGAAGATGGATGTATGCATGGAGTCCTAACTTTTTCATAAGAGATTGGCACCGAAAAAAGATGAGAAATCTTCATCTCTCAAACCCTTCCCTATTCCTAACCCTAACAAGCGAGGAAACTACTCGCTCATTGAGGGATTTAAGAAAGACATAATTTTTATTTTGTTTTGATTTAAGAGATGAAAGATCTACTACAGATTAAAAGAAATTCTAAACTAGATTAAACTAGGGCAAGAAGAGAAATTACCTAGGGCAGAAATTAAACCTATTTACGATTGATGCTTTCCAACTTCAAAGAAAACTGAAATTTTATTGATGAATAGAGACATGAGAAAATACAATGAATTGGGTCTCTATTTATAGGACATAGAAAACCCTAGGTTTACAATTACCGCACGTCTGCATTTACAAAAATACCCCTATGTTGACTAGTCAGCGCCGACTCACGAATTGGTAAAAAATTCATGCACCCCGGGCTCTTTATGGCCGCGGAACCGCGGCCTGGGTAGGGGTTGGGCCGCGGTTCCGCGGCCTAATGGAGAAAACATATGCTGAAATTTTGTGTTCTGTATTTGGGCCTTTTGGGCTTCCTGATTCTTTGGTTCTTTTCTCCATTTGGATTCTGGGTCTTCTCCAGATCTTTCAGTGAATACTTGTAGTGGTCTTTTAACCGTTCGCTTTGACATCTTGGACCTTGCGTTGCCTTGTTAATTGTGAACTGTTCTTTGTCTAGGCTTGACTAAGATCCTTCTATTTGTTGGTCAAAAATCCTTCTTTTGTATCGTGTTTTGTCTTTTTCACTGTTTTCGCTCCAAGAACCTGTAACTTGTACTATGTAGCAGACATGGGTCAAAAGCACCTGTTTTATTGTAAAATGCATAAGAATGGGGAATGTAATAATGCAATATTATGATATGAACAAATACCCCCAAACTTATATTTTGCTCGTCCTCGACCAAACTTATTTTAAAAACCTAACCGCACTTTCGCAGGGAAACGCGATTGCACTGAGCTCGTGCAACAAGCCGTTAAACCTCTAGGTGTCCCTAGTAGGAGGAGTGTTGTCTCCTGAGGGTTTTCAGCGGATACTACCTACAAAATCCTATCAATTTGGCTTTTTGACTTTTATTCTCCAATTAGGTTTTCTAATAAGGAATTCTATTATCGTCGACTCGTAAATTATCCACCCATATTTTTCACACTTCCTCATCATTTAACTTAAGATTATATATGTTTGGCAGACCTACTTAGCTTTTAGCATCTCTTAAGTTTTCCTTCTAGGGTTCCATCTCCACTTAGGAATTTTTATCAATTCTATTAAAGATACAAGTTCTATTCTTCATTCCACTCTCTTATCTAAACTCCAATCACATATCCCTACGTGTGTATAAATCACCCCTACACTTGGAAATTCAAATCAAGCAATCATACCCTTGTCCGTTGTCCAAAGCACTTATTAATTGGTGAATTTTTTTAATTGAATTTTGCTTACACATCCTTCATGCGACCGTTAATACTTCTTGAGGTACCAACAACCGATTACAAGATGTGTTTGCACTTTAAAGCGTACTTCCTAGTCTTGTAACACCCAAGGCTTAGCAGTGACTCCCAAACCAGTTGGTCTAAGGCACTAGGTGATGAAGCACCCTCGCTAAATATTTTTCTATTTTTTAGCCTTAAGTAATCACAAAAACCAGTGTTCATTTTTTTTTTCTTTATTCTTTATTCACACTTGTATATTTTTTATTTATTTCATTTTCTTCGTACTAAGGACTTTAGAACAGAGCATTTCAAGGTCTCTTCTACTATTCCAAGTTTCAAGGTGCGTTATTGTGCAATTTGTAGGGTATACATTTTCAGAATCTGGACTTAAGCTAGGAATTATTTTTCAAATTTATACTCTAATAAAAATATCAATACTTTTCCTTTGTTTCGACTTAGCCCAAGAAGTGAACTTAAAATTTGCATATTTCTAAATAAACTACAAAGACATATACTTTCTACCGTTAAACTTTAAGAAAGTTTTTTTTTAGGGTTTTTAATTTACTAAGTCTAAGATCTAGTTGTTCCTCGCCAGTTAACCTATTTGTCAAACTCAAATCAAATAAGGCCAAAATTGACTACATTAATTTTTATAATTTTTTAAAATTTTCAATTTTTATGGATTTTTCTTTTTCTAATTTTTTTATTTTTTAAAATTTTCAAATTTTTATGATTTTCATATAAGGATGCAAATGCAAAAATATACATATGAATGCGAAGGAAGAAAACTTACCGAGCATACCCCCAAACTTAAACTGGACAGTGTCCTCACTGTCAAGCTGCACCAAGCGGGTCGATAATGTCGGCAATTTCTTGTTATTAACATATTTACAAATGATACACACCCCCAAACTTATTTGAAATAAAGTTTTGAAAAAATTGATTGGAAATTCGGGGGTGAAAGTGGAGGAGATTTAATCGGTGTAAATCAGCTCCTGTAAAAACAAGAGCTCCTCCGAATGGTCCGCTGTGAAGAACGGTTTCAATCGATGTCCATTTACTTTGAATAAAGTACCGTCTTCCGGATTTTCAAGATCGACCGCACCGTGCGGATAAACGGTGCAAACTACAAATGGTCCTTTCCACCTAGAACGGAGCTTGCCGGGGTGATAATGTAACCGAGTATCATAGAGTAAAACCTGTTGACCAGGTTTAAATGTTTTTCGCAGAAGGTGTTTGTAACGTCTTCAAAATAATAAAATATGATGTTTGGGAAATTTTATAATTTAATATTATTTTAATGAATATTTTAATATTCTGGTATAATTAAATACAGATAAATGGGGAAAAATTATGGAAAATTCTAAAATAAGGTATTTTAAGGAATTGCCTCGTTTTCTGTGCATGCCCCCATTTCCTCTAGTTTTGACCCTGAGTATGTCTAGTTTTGACTGATTCCATCTAGGGTGAAATCTGGGTTGATTTTCCTATGTTGGTGTATAATTTGGGACTTGTTTTAGCATGGATTTTGGTATTTGGTGATTTATTCCTGTCGGGTGGCGTTTGGACGTCAACGATAAGTGGATTTTGATTGTGTTTACATGCGAGTGATGGGTTTTTACCTATGCGGGTAGCGTGTGCTATTTTGGTTTCCGATGTGATTTTATGTGCTTTAGCATTGTGATATACTTGTAGGTACCCCGCGTGATGTTGAGGCAAAGGAGGTGAAGATAGCGACATCGGCTTTGGCACACGAGAAGCAAGGTGAGTAGATTTATATCTACGGGGAGAAGTCGGGTGGATGGCGTATAGCACCCCCGCAGTCCGTGGTGATGTATACGAATATGTATACACACGAATATTTATTATGTGTTGTTTAGGGTTATTGATGGTAATAATGATATTTTGATGATAAGAATATATTGGTTTAGTATAGTGCGAACCCTAGAGTAGTGGTTGCACTCACACATACATTTACACACATACTTGCATTCATTCTTTCATTTATTAGAGTGCATATGATGGTGCGTATATCTACACATGGGTATGGGACTATGTGTTTATATACGGGATTTGAGGATGATACGTGGTTTGAGATGATACTTGATGTGAGGCCGTGAGATCGGCGATGTGACATAGCTTGTCTTCGAGGAGCGATATGATAGTTTTAGCGGGCCTTTGGACATGTGCTTTACCCGCATTCATATTTTTATAGATGGTATCGATTTGTACCAGACTTAGAGTAGTACCCCAGATTATGCGATCTGATGATATTGATACCTGATATGTGATGAGGTACTGTGATATTGACCCCTACCCAGCTATTGGGATGCCGTACGACGATCTACCGTACGAGCCGATATTGATGATAGATCCGCACTCATGACTCGAGGATATCTTACGATATGTTATTGAGGCGGGATCACCGACTATCATATCTATATATATTGACTCAGATTAGGTGGTTTCTTACCCCTCCTGTCTAGATTACTTAGTAGACATTAGACTGGACCGAGTCATACCTATTTCAAACTAACGAATCGGGGATATTTTAAAGATAGGCAGAAGGGTCATACGGATATTTTCAAATGATGTATCTTTTCTTAAAACACCGTAGCCCTTGTTTTTCCAAAAGCCCTGATTCGTCTTATTTCAAATAGCACCCCTGCATGACTTGTACAGATTGGTGTAGATTCTTTACTTTTGCGTTGATTATTCGATTCCGCATATTCATGCTATTTGCATTGCATCGCTTGTACTGTGGTTATATTTCAGTCATGCTGCTAGGACACCAGCACCATTATCGATGATGCATATGTTCCACGTACACTTGTTGCCGGCTCACACACTCATCATCGATAATTGCCATGTCACTACACTGTAGTACTATTGCATTCAGTATATGATCCTTGCATGACATGATGATGTGCATACCTTCCTTTACATGTCGCATACTTCATGCTTTTGACTATACGCATTGAGATATGTTGTTTCTATGATATTTCTGGATTTGGGAACCGAGAGTGTTTCAAAAGAGAATATGTCATTGCTTTAAAAACCCGGTTACCCTTGATATGATATTTCAGTGCGTCCACTATGTGTTTTCTCGGTGCTGAGAGCGACATGTGAAACCCGAATCGAGGAGTGGATGAGCCGATTGCGGGTACATGGTGGACCCGGTAGGTTCCCCTCGGCAAGATGATCGATGAGCTTTGCCGATTGAGCCTGGAGGCGGGCGAGTACCTACCGGTGATTGGTTGGACCTGGCGGTTATCCGGAGGATACTGACCAGAGTCGATGGATAGATTTGGGCGTCCTGCCGGGGCCGAGGGCCGATACCGCAGACAGAGCCCGCGGGCCGATCCGGACTGACGGAGCCCGATATATGAGGATTTATGTGCCGATGCTGGGCACAGTTTTCATGATGTTTTCGAGTGCCGATGCTGGGCACTCCGGTTCCATGATTTTGACGTGTCGCGAGGGACACGGGTGGGTTATATCCTCATATTTCCATGCACAGGTTTCATGATATTTACTTGCATGATGGTTATTGTCATTGGGTGACGAGTGGACGGGATCCACGTGTGTGCAGATTTGATTACATTGATCATACCTCATATTCATGACATGCTATTACCTGAGGCACTAGCACGAGCACTTGGCATTACACTCATGTAGAGATTACATTGCCAGTTTAGCATGCTTCAGCTTTATTCATTTTGAGGTTTATTTATATCTGATTGTATTGACCTAGGATGGGTCATGCATTCGATCTCTGCTTGTAGATATTTTCTATTCACGAGTTGGCAACTCACCCCCGTTGTGCCCCAGTCCTTGCAGGTTTTTGCCGTACAGATTCCATAGCGGCATTTCTGGCACACTGCTTCCTTATGGGTGACTTGCTTGGATAGGTGGGTTCTTTTGTATCAGAACCGCCATTGTTCATGTATTATTTATTGTATCTAGAATTGTCCATCAACCAAAACTTGTAGTTTGTTTCAGACTTAGAAATCAGTGTTGTATTATTTCGACCTTAGAGTCGCGCTTGTAGTATTGCGGTTTTCTGGCTGTTTTTGAGTTTCTTTTAAGTTTTGATCCTCGCCCCTTGGCGTTGTATATTATTATTGCTTGCGTGGTTGTGACCGTCGATTGACGAAGAGCTAGCTCCCGCTTGGGATGCCTTTTATCATGTCATATATATTATTCTTGTTGTACCCCGTTCGGGGCCAGTTTTTACAAAGGAAACTCTGCCGAAATTTTCAGGAAAAATTACACATTTTAAAAATTCATATTCGGCTTAGTTATTTAAAAACTTGATTTTCAAACATGATTTCCTTACTTTTCAAAAACAGTTTTCCTTATTTACTCTTTAAATGGTTTTAGATTGCTGGGCTTTTGGCTTACTTGGATCAGATGGGGT
The DNA here is from genome assembly GCA_030015575.1 of Agapanthus africanus. Classification (NCBI taxonomy): domain Eukaryota; kingdom Viridiplantae; phylum Streptophyta; class Magnoliopsida; order Asparagales; family Amaryllidaceae; genus Agapanthus; species Agapanthus africanus. The sequence continues at coordinate 427,070,227 of CM057340.1, forward strand.
CCTATAGACTTCATATGGTTCAAGGGCCAGTCACGTGCTCTTTCGGGTCGTGACAAAGTTGGTATCAGAGCGCTAGGTTGACCTTGGTTCGAGTCTAAGTTTGACTATGTGGAGCCTAGGGCGTTATCTATATAAGGAACTTAGGCTTGACCTTACGGAACTTAGACTTGGTCGAGGGGGTATTAGACCCGAACTTTCTTCGCGTAGGATGACCCTTGGTTGATGGAATAGGTGACTAAAGTAGAGTGACGTACCGTTGGTATGTTCCGCGGCATACTTACGACACGCCACTCCGCTTAAAAAACCTTAGGTTGTACATTTCCTTGCACTGTATTATATTCCTTCCTATGATCTATCTTCATCGATACTGGTTATGGTTTTGCTGCCGCGATTGCACGGACAGAGTGAGCTACGGCTCGAGTTGTCAGCATGAGCTCGTCGTGGACGAGGACTGACCAGGGCGTGATTCCCGAGGAATACGATTGCATATTGAGGCGTCGTCTTATTGTGTTTCCGCACGTTGGGCGTTTGACAGATCGCTGTTGCGAGATTTCTAGGACATACCGGACGGTACCAGAGGATTGAGCCACTGATAGAGGCCAGCCAGGATGTGATGACCGTTGATGTATCACTTATTCATGATGGTTGAGGCGCTGCTTAGCGTACCGACGAATGAGCCAGTTGTTGCTGCGAGTGATGAGATATCGCCCAGATGATTGGAGCTACTGCAGCATGAGCATATTCTTAGAGATGTGATAGTGAGTTGCTAGTCACCGAGGATTAATGACTAGGACATGTGGTTCGTTCGCTTACCCCGATGCGAGGTCATCAGATAGATTGATTCCAGCTAGAGGCGACTTCACGCAGATTCGTTGAGAGTCGATTGAGACGATCGAAGGTCAGGAACCCATTTTCCAAGTTTAAAGTATACGGAAAGACATGCAGGTGATTCTATGGACCCTCTAGAAGAATGAAACCCTAACTCGACTTAATGACCGTGTGAAAGCCTTTGAACCTTAGGGTTTGCGGCAGTTCCTCGGCGCCATTAGTGAGGCTTGGGTTTGCCCTTCTACGGCTGGACCACCGACGCTGTGGCATGTACTCGATACTATTAAACTATACCCGAGATGTTGAGCTCTTGGGGGATTGTGAGGTTCTGACGAGTCGATCGGATGATTCGACATCATTCGGATATCATGTGATGGGACACTGCTTGGGAGACTCCAGATACGAGCATAGCCGTCGGAGCGCAGTCTGTGTAGCTATGATGAGATGAGTCCGAACCAGTCGATATTGGAGCAAGGTGGAGTAAAGAGTTCGCACGAGATTTCGACGAGATGACGTTCCACTCCGCTAACATCAGAGATGTGACATGCACGTTGAGGACGTGTTCGGCTAGATGTCTTCTACTGAGTGATGAAGATACTGAGTTCGTGATTTCGAGTCCGTGTTAGAGACTTCGGGTGGACCGTAGCCGAGGACATTGCAGTGTGCAGATAAAGACGCGACGTCGAATGGTCGATGATACAGACAAGCGGGACGAGAAGTTCGTGCGAGAGGCAGGAGAGCTGTCACTACACCCCGTTAAGATTAAAGGCCGGACATGCATACAGAGGCGCAGAGATGCGACCAGCTTCCGAGGAGATGTTGTACTAAGGACGCAGAGGTCCAGAGAGCGAGAAAAGATTTCGCCAGAGTACCAGCCTCCTTACAGTTTGGCTTAGGCAAGATCAGAAGAGACCTTGAGTAGGATTCCTTCCAGTACACTGCTGCAATAAGAGTTGCACCCAGGATCGGATGTGTGATATGCATTCAGAGGACCCGAGGTCGGCGCCAGAGATGTGCTGCTTTACGAGCGGTCGTGAGGATTGACCGAGAGATGACCAGGGAAGTGCAAGAACGGAATCGTTCCTGTCAGCACACCTGACCGGGCCGATGAGCCGATGGATTGCGAGTTGGTAATCTACAGGAAAGATCAGGAACCAGAGGCAGAGGACGCCAGCCGCGAGCAAGAGGCAAGTAGATATCTTGCGCCGCTAGCATCGGATGTACCGGTACCTTCTCGACCCTGAAGGAGGGTATACCGACGACGGTAATTATGATTTGTGATTTTGTGATTTGATTATCACGTATCCGTTGCTTTGGATTTCGGTATTTTGGGCGATCTATTCGCATGATTTAGTCTTGATGACTGAGTTTCATGATATTTGATTTTGTGCACCATGGTTGCACCTACTGGGTATTTATACCTTGTACATAGTTAATACTCTTGAGCTGTTGATTGCGATTTCATGCCTATTTTATGCTGGTGATTTGATTTACGCTTCCAGCAGAGTTTCATGTAATTTTAGTGTTTTGATTTTGCACTCGGTATAGCTTATATGTGCTTGTAGTGCATCGATATGTGTTTTGTGCCCGCAGCTGCACACGTTTATGATTTTCTTCATATCTGGATACACTTGGTGTTGCTGCTTACGTATTTGAGTTATTGCTTGGTATTTGTGCATGGGATGCACCAGTTCGATACTTCGTGCATTTGTCGCACCAGTTTTATGTTTCTTGCGTTTATCGCATCAGATTTATATTTCGTGCCTTTGTTGCACCGGATTTATATTTTGTGCATTACGATTGCACCTGACTTCGATTTGATGCCTTTCGGTATGTCGATTTTGATTGTGATATTGATGTGGATTCTTGCACTCCGTGCTTTTGACTGGACTTACGCATATTCGACGTTGCTATTGGATTTTGTGATTCCGTGCATCTTGAGTGCGCAGGGTCTAGATTTTCATTCGTGCATGATGGATGCACCGATTTGGATTTTCGCGCATGTTGGGCGCATGTTTTGAGATACGATTTTGGGGCACACCAGATGCACTAAATCGAGATTCTTCGTGCATGTCAGATGCACCTGTTTTGGCTGTCAGGCACACATGTTGCTTATGACAGATGCTTCGTGCACACCCGTTGCACCTAGATGTTGTTTTGTGCACATGTTTAGCGCATATATGGATTTTGATTTCCGTGCGCGTCAGACGCACAGGGTGATGTTATGTGCATTTTTGGAATTTATTCCTTTTGGAGCAGTACATTTTTATGATGTGGGATATTTGCTTTCATACTGAGCAGGACTAGTCAGTGGACAGTGCCTGGATATATTTTGCATGCATCGATAGTTATCGAAGGGATTTCCGAAAAGCGAGCTATAGTCTCAGTATATACCTACGTGTCCGATATGACACAAAACGTTTTAAAAACAAGGAAACCCTTCTGATTATTTTCAAAATGGTGGAACGTGCTTATTAAACAAAGGATATATATACACATATATAGTTATTTTCTTATGAGAAACGTCCGCCACTGTGCAGTGTTACGCGCATCGCACAGCGACTTAAAAAGATTTGGCATACAGTTGCATCAGCTAATTACATGTATAGATTGGGTGTCTACATGTATAGTCTTGGTCCATATCATATTGATTTTGTATTGGATTTGACATTGTGTCGTTACCATGACTCCGATGATTGCGGATGCTTGATGGAGTGTTGCTTTTGAGTTATCTGCTCAGTACTCATGCGCATGCATTGCGCTATGATGTTTTATGTATAGATGATTTCGGAGCCCCGATGACTTGGAATTTGTATTGAAATATTTTAGTATTTGGGGGTTTAAATTTAAATTCGGGGACCGAATTTCTTTAAGGGGGGTAGATTGTAACGTCTTCAAAATAATAAAATATGATGTTTGGGAAATTTTATAATTTAATATTATTTTAATGAATATTTTAATATTCTGGTATAATTAAATACAGATAAATGGGGAAAAATTATGGAAAATTCTAAAATAAGGTATTTTAAGGAATTGCCTCGTTTTCTGTGCATGCCCCCATTTCCTCTAGTTTTGACCCTGAGTATGTCTAGTTTTGACTGATTCCATCTAGGGTGAAATCTGGGTTGATTTTCCTATGTTGGTGTATAATTTGGGACTTGTTTTAGCATGGATTTTGGTATTTGGTGATTTATTCCTGTCGGGTGGCGTTTGGACGTCAACGACAAGTGGATTTTGATTGTGTTTACATGCGAGTCGATGGGTTTTTACCTATGCGGGTAGCGTGTGCTATTTTGGTTTCCGATGTGATTTTCATGTGCTTTAGCATTGTGATATACTTGTAGGTACCCCGCGTGATGTTGAGGCAAAGGAGGTGAAGATAGCGACATCGGCTTTGGCACACGAGAAGCAAGGTGAGTAGATTTATATCTACGGGGAGAAGTCGGGTGGATGGCGTATAGCACCCCCGCAGTCCGTGGTGATGTATACGAATACGTATACACACGAATATTTATTATGTGTTGTTTAGGGTTATTGATGGTAATAATGATATTTTGATGATAAGAATATATTGGTTTAGTATAGTGCGAACCCTAGAGTAGTGGTTGCACTCACACATACATTTACACACATACTTGCATTCATTCTTTCATTTATTAGAGTGCATATGATGGTGCGTATATCTACACATGGGTATGGGACTATGTGTTTATATACGGGATTTGAGGATGATACGTGGTTTGAGATGATACTTGATGTGAGGCCGTGAGATCGGCGATGTGACATAGCTTGTCTTCGAGGTGCGATATGATAGTTTTAGCGGGCCTTTGGACATGTGCTTTACCCGCATTCATATTTTTATAGATGGTATCGATTTGTACTAGACTTAGAGTAGTACCCCAGATTATGCGATCTGATGATAGTGATACCTGATATGTGATGAGGTACTGTGATATTGACCCCTACCCAGCTATTGGGATGCCGTACGACGATCTACCGTACGAGCCGATATTGATGATAGATCCGCACTCATGACTCGAGGATATCTTACGATATGTTATTGAGGCGGGATCACCGACTATCATATCTATATATATTGACTCAGATTAGGTGGTTTCTTACCCCTCCTGTCTAGATTACTTAGTAGACATTAGACTGGACCGAGTCATACCTATTTCAAACTAACGAATCGGGGATATTTTAAAGATAGGCAGAAGGGTCATACGGATATTTTTAAATGATGTATCTTTTCTTAAAACACCGTAGCCCTTGTTTTTCCAAAAGCCCTGATTCGTCTTATTTCAAATAGCACCCCTGCATGACTTGTACAGATTGGTGTAGATTCTTTACTTTTGCGTTGATTATTCGATTCCGCATATTCATGCTATTTGCATTGCATCGCTTGTACTGTGGTTATATTTCAGTCATGCTGCTCGGATACCAGCACCATTATCGATGATGCATATGTTCCACGTACACTTGTTGCCGGCTCACACACTCATCATCGATAATTGCCATGTCACTACACTGTAGTACTATTGCATTCAGTATATGATCCTTGCATGACATGATGATGTGCATACCTTCCTTTACATGTCGCATACTTCATGCTTTTGACTATACGCATTGAGATATGTTGTTTCTATGATATTTCTGGATTTGGGAACCGAGAGTGTTTCAAAAGAGAATATGTCATTGCTTTAAAAACCCGGTTACCCTTGATATGATATTTCAGTGCGTCCACTATGTGTTTTCTCGGTGCTGAGAGCGACATGTGAAACCCGATTCGAGGAGTGGATGAGCCGATTGCGGGTACATGGTGGACCCGGTATGGTTCCCCTCGGCAAGATGATCGATGAGCTTTGCCGATTGAGCCTGGAGGCGGGCGAGTACCTACCGGTGATTGGTTGGACCTGGCGGTTATCCGGAGGATACTGACCAGAGTCGATGGATAGATTTGGGCGTCCTGCCGGGGCCAAGGGCCGATACCCCAGACAGAGCCCGCGGGCCGATCCGGACTGACGGAGCCCGATATATGAGGATTTATGTGCCGATGCTGGGCACAGTTTTCATGATGTTTTCGAGTGCCGATGCTGGGCACTCCGGTTCCATGATTTTGACGTGTCGCGAGGGACACGGGTGGGTTATATCCTCATATTTCCATGCACAGGTTTCATGATATTTACTTGCTTGATGGTTATTGTCATTGGGTGACGAGTGGACGGGATCCACGTGTGTGCAGATTTGATTACATTGATCATACCTCATATTCATGACATGCTATTACCTGAGGCACTAGCACGAGCACTTGGCATTACACTCATGTAGAGATTACATTGCCAGTTTAGCATGCTTCAGCTTTATTCATATTGAGGTTTATTTATATTTGATCGTATTGACCTAGGATGGGTCATGCATTCGATCTCTGCTTGTAGATATTTTCTATTCACGAGTTGGCAACTCACCCCCGTTGTGCCCCAGTCCTTGCAGGTTTTTGCCGTACAGATTCCATAGCGGCATTTCTGGCACACTGCTTCCTTATGGGTGACTTGCTTGGATAGGTGGGTTCTTTTGTATCAGAACCGCCATTGTTCATGTATTATTTATTGTATCTAGAATTGTCCATCAACCAAAACTTGTAGTTTGTTTCAGACTTAGAAATCAGTGTTGTATTATTTCGACCTTAGAGTCGCGCTTGTAGTATTGCAGTTTTCTGGCTGTTTTTGAGTTTCTTTTCAGTTTTGATCCTCGCCCCTTGGCGTTGTATATTATTATTGCTTGCGTGGTTGTGACCGTCGATTGACGAAGAGCTAGCTCCCGCTTGGGATGCCTTTTATCATGTCATATATATTATTCTTGTTGTACCCCGTTCGGGGCCAGTTTTTATAAAGGAAACTCTGCCGAAATTTTCAGGAAAAATTACACATTTTAAAAATTCATATTCGGCTTAGTTATTTAAAAACTTGATTTTCAAACATGATTTCCTTACTTTTCAAAAACAGTTTTCCTTATTTACTCTTTAAATGGTTTTAGATTGCTGGGCTTTTGGCTTACTTGGATCAGATGGGGTCCTATAGACTTCATATGGTTCAAGGGCCAGTCACGTGCTCTTTCGGGTCGTGACAGTGTTTATCATGGAACACCTTGGTTTGGTTTTTAACAATCACGGCATTATCATACGCCTCATCCCGCAGCTTTTCTAGTTCATTTAATTGCAGCTTTCGATTGCTGCCCGCATCTCCTAATGATAAATTCAACTCTTTGATTGCCCAAAATGCCTTATGCACAATCTCTACTGGGAGGTGGCAAGCCTTCCCGTAAACAAGCTTGTATGGAGACATACCAAGATCGATCTTGTATGCAGTACGGAAAGCCCATAGTGCATCGATTAATTTGAGTGACCAATCTTTACGGTTTTTAGAAACCGTTTTCTCCAAGATTTGCTTGATTTTCCGATTTGATACCTCGGTTTGCCCACATGTTTGGGGATGGTATGGCGTTGACAGCTTATGGGTAATAGAATATTTGCGCATTAAGGACTCAAAAGCCCTATTGCAAAAGCTAGAACCATTATCATTTATTATCGCTCGAGGGTGCCCAAATCGAGAAAAGATATGTTCTTTAAGAAATCGAACGACAACCTTATTGTCATTCGTTCGGCTAGGCACAGCCTCGACCCACTTTGAAACGTAGTCAACAGCCAAAAGAATATAAACATTTCTAAAAGAATTGGGAAATGGTCCTATGAAGTCTATTCCCCAAACATCAAAAATATCCACAACCAAAATTGGTTGGAGCGGCATTTCATTTCTCCGCGATATCCGGCCCAAGTGTTGGCACCGGGAGCAAGTCTTGCAGTATTCATATGCATCCTTGAAGAGCCATGGCCAATAGAAACCACACTGCAAGACTTTCTCAGCTGTCTTCTTTGGGCCAAAGTTCCCGCCACATGCTTGATCGTGGCAAAAAGACAGCACACTCTTAAACTCGTTTTCCGGTACACACCGACGAATGATTTGGTCGGAACAGTATTTAAAAAGATAAGGTTCATCCCAGTAAAAATGCTTTACTTGGGTCAAGAAGCAAAGTTTATCCTGTTTCGACCAATCTTTAGGTATCAAGCCGGTGGCTAAGTAGTTTACTATATCAGCGAACCATGGTTCGCAAGAAACGGTTAAGAGTTGCTCATCGGGAAAAATATCTTTGATTGGAAGTTCAAGTGTAGGCGAAGAAGGAAGTCGTGAAAGGTGATCGGCCACTGCGTTTTCACATCCTCTTTTGTCCCTTATGACAAGGTCAAACTCTTGTAGCAAGAGGATCCAACGTATTAGCCTCGATTTAGCATCCTACTTCGCAAAAGGATCCATATACACAATGACTGGAGAGCCGATTAAGTAAGGCCGAAATTTTTCAAGTGCAAACACAACTGCTAAAAACTCTTTTTCTGTTGTTGTGTAGTTTAGTTAGGCCTCATTTAATGTACGGCTAGCGTAATAAATCACGTGCGGCATTTTATTAATGTGCTGTCCAAGAACAGCACCAATGGCAAAATCTGATACATCGCACATAATTTCGAAAGGATGCGTCGAGTCTGGAGATGAAAGAATGGGCACAGAAATGAGAGAGTGTTTCAATGACTCGAACGCTTCCATGCAAGTTGAGTCAAAATCAAATGTTGTGTCCTTGGCCAATAAGAGAGTCAAAGGTCTAGCAATCTTACTAAAATCCTTGATGAACCGTCTATAAAAACCGGCGTGGCCAAGAAAAGCTCGGATGTCTTTGACGCATTTAGGAGGAGGATGATTAGAAATGACTTCAATTCTGGCTCTATCAACCTCTATGCCGTTTTGCGAGATGACTTGTCCTAAGACAATACCTTCTCGTACCATAAAGTGGCACTTCTCCCAATTTAAAGTTAGGTACTTATCCCTACAGCGGGTAAGAACTGCGTCAAGATGTAGTAAACACTCGTCGAAGGAGTCACCAAAAATGGAGAAATCATCCATAAAGATCTCCAAATACTTTTCAACCATGTCTGAAAAGATCCCCATCATACACCGCTGAAATGTAGCGGGTGCATTGCATAACCCAAAGGGCATGCGACGATAAGCAAAAGTGCCAAAGGGAAAAGTAAATGTGGTCTTGTCTTGATCCTCTTTGGCGATGGGGACTTGGTTATAGCCGGAATAGCCATCCAAAAAACAATAGAACTCGTGCCCTGCCAATCGTTTTAGCATTTGGTCAATGAAAGGTAAAGGAAAGTGGTCTTTCCTTGTCGCGGCATTGAGTTTTCGATAGTCGATGCAAAATCGCCACCCAGTTTGGGTGCGAGTAGGAATTAACTCATTTGCCTCATTGGTAATGACCGTGATGCCCGATTTATTTGGCACAACATAAATGGGGCTAACCCATTGGCTATCCGAGATAGGGTAAATGATACCACTATCAAGAAATTTAACAATCTCCTTCTTGACAGCCTCTTTCATAATGGGGTTAAGGCGTCTTTGTGGATCCCTTACCGGCTTGGCATCATCCATCAAGTGTATATGATGTTCGACTATGAGGGGACTAATCCCCTTAATGTCCGTCATAGACCAGCCAAAAGCTTGCCGATTATTTTGTAAGACCATTAAAGGGCCTTCTCTTGCTCAAGAGCTAGAGAAGCCAATATGATGACGGGTAGGGTCTCATTCTCACCTAGATAAGCATATTTTAGGTGCGACGGCAAAAGCTTTAGTTCGAGTTTAGGAGGTGAAACAATAGATGGTAGCAATGGAGTAACTGTTTCAAACTCGAAGGATTCCATCAAAGGTTCAAATCGAGTGTACGCAACCGAGTCGGATGGTTCAACTAACTCATCTGAAAAAGCAAAAGACTCAAACTCGGGTGGTGAGTCTTCAAAATCATCAACAAAGGTGAAACACTCATAATCGTTGTCCGCAGTGAAAGCTGTGTCTGATTCTAGGAGGAACGCACTAGTGGCGTCGATACTGCTGTGATCAAACATAAAATTTTCGAACTCACAGTCCTCGTCCGCGATCTCATTGATCGAGCAAATATCAAGTACGCTAGAATTAGGCTCGCAAGGCTGATTTCCCAACTTGAAAATGTTGAGTTCAATTGTCCTATTGCCAAAAGATAGATTCATTGAACCGTTACAACAATTGATCACTGCGTTAGAAGTCGCAAAGAATGGTCGACCAAGGATCACCGGAATTTGACTCCGAGGGTTAGAGACAGGTTGTGTATCCATAACAATAAAGTCAACGGGGAAAATGAAATCCCCTACTCTAATTAACACATCCTCCAACTCTCTCTTAGGATGGGTGATTGATCGGTCAGCCATTTGGAGAGTACAATGAGTGGGCTTAAGCTCTCCAATGCCTAATTGATCGTACACAGAATAAGGTAGCAAATTGACACTAGCACCAAGATCTAATAGTGCTCTATTGATGTTCTTGTCCCCAATTGTTATCGAAATAGTAGGACAACCGGGGTCCTTGTGCTTTTGGGGTAAAGATTGGACAAGAGCATCGCTAACAGCATTAGCCACGAAAACTTTCTTTGGTACTTGTGACTTCCTCTTTTTGGTGCATAAGTCCTTTAAGATTTTTATGCATCCAAAAGAGGGATATTTATGCTAATCTGTTTGAACAACTTGACAATCTTCTCCATTTGTGGAGTTGGTCTATTGGATCTCAACCGATTTGGAAAAGGAACATTTTGAAAAGTTGTTGAGTCCAGTTTTTGCGGATCAGATTGTTGAGTTGGAACGGATCCTCGTGTAGAAGTGTTCGTGTTGTGAGAAGTGGGTCCGTTCGAGCTAAAAGAAGTAGAGCCGTGTGAAGGATGGAGAATAGGCTCTGACGAAGAAGAAGAAGAAGAAGGTGAAGAAGATGAAGAAGGACCACCGACAGGGGTGTCATGGTTAATACCCACATTGTTTTACAATACTTTTCCGGATCTCAACGTGGCCACAGCATTTACGTTATGATTCTGCTGTTCATATGCAACATGTGCGTGACTTGGATTTGGCAGTGGTTGAGATGGAAGCTTTCCTTTTTCTCGCTCTTTCAACGCAGCATTGAGTTGTGCAATTTGTGCCTCAATAGATTTGATGCTTTGATCGTGTGAGGCACTGTTTTGCACCAAAGATTGAATAGAAGTTTCTAATCTCGCTGCGGATTGTGTAGATTGCTTTAAGAACGCATCTAGACTTCTTTCGAGAGAGCTAACCTTGTCATTCTGAGGTGGAACAAAATTGTTTGGCGGGTAAGAAGTGTTAGGCACAAAATTGTTCACTTGATTAGGGTAAGGTTGCTGTTGGAAAGGTTGTTGAAATTGAGTTTGTGGAGGTGCTTGTTGTTGTGGAGGAGGAGGCCTTTGAAAATTGTTGTTTCCTTGGAATTGTTGATTTTGGTTCCAAGCGAAATTTGGGTGACTCTTCCAACCCGGATTGTATGTCGAAGAGTATGGATCATTTCTTTGTCGTTGCTGAAAGGCAGCATTGACTTGATCATGTCCTTGAGTAGATGCAGTGTAAGGACACTCTTCGGTAAGATATGATGGATCCGAACAACAAGCACAAACAGTTCGTGGAGGCACAACAGGGGCAGGAGAAGGCGATGAGATTTTGGTCTCAATCGCTTCTAGCTTTTTCGTAAGAGCGGCCATCTCGTCCTTCATAGCAATCGACATATCTAAGTGATGTTTGCCTACCCTAGATTGACCAATAGAAGAAGATGATGATGTGGTCTTGGTTCTCTCCCACTGAATTATTTGTTCACTAAGGTCCTCAAGAAACTGCCACGCTTCCTCACTAGATTTGGATAGAAAGTGACCTTGACAAATAGTTTCTAGCAACTGCTTCGTCGCCGGGTTCAATCCCTCGTATAATGTTAGGCAAAGTTGCCAATTTTCGATCCCATGGTGAGGGCATTGAACGAGTAGGTCTTTGAATCTTTCAAAACACTTCCAAAATGGTTCAGAAGGAAGCTGTGAAAATTTTATAATCTCATTACGGATTCTAGCAGTTTTGTGATGAGGATAGAACTTTTTAAGAAAGGCTTTCACAAACACTTCCCAATTCTTAATTGAATGTGACGCGGTGCTGTATAGCCACTTCTCGGCTAAGTCACATAAGGTAAAAGGAATGACCCTTAGCCTTATAGCATTGTCGGATAATTGGGTTGTTTTCATCATAGCGCAAACGTTTTGGAATTTGTTGATAAAGATATATGCATCTTCGGATTCCAAACCATGAAACTTAGGCAGCATATTGATGAAGTGGGGTTTGATCTCAAAATTGTCACCATTTGCCGGTGGGAGTGAAAGACAAGTAGGAAGGGCGGTGCGGATTGGGTAGAAAAGATCCTGGAGCGCGACTCGTGTGGGCGCTTCAACAGGCGGGTGATTCGGGTTATTCGCACCTAACGGAGGTGGAATCATTCCCGTCGGTAAGGTATTGTTAGGATTGTATCCCGACATACCTTCGGAAGAAGAATTTGAAGGTGAAAGTGAAGAAGTGGAAAGGATTTCGACTTCGGAGTCGAAAGGTTCGTCGGTCGGTACCAACGAAACACGGACTAATCGGGCGCTAGTGTCCCTAGTCCAACCGGACTTACATTAATGAGGTAGTGTAGTCAAAAGATGAAAGACAGAATGTGGAGATAAGAAAACGTCAATGAGAAGAAGTGGTGTAAGTGAGTGCAAAGATTTCTTTAGCGACAAGTTGCAAGTTGTTGAAAAGATTTTTCCTTTTTCTTTTTATGTGAGCTTTTGCAAAAAGATTTTTAAGAAAAGACTTTTAACACAAATGCAATCAACCATAAATGCACAATCAGGCCTAGATCTAGGGTCACCTGGAACAGCTAGACAGCTCCTAACTGTTCCAAAGGGCTAGAAATAGGACCTCAAACCGCCTCTTCACCGCCAATTGCGGCCAGGTAAGTGCCAGGTAAGTAGGAAGGAACCACAGTAGTGGGCCTAATTAAAAACCACTAGCTTTTGACACACTTGCCTAGACACCGCAAAGTCAGGTTAGGATAAACGGCCGATGCCTATAACTAATCCTCTTTCCTATTGAGCGCGACGTCCTTAGAGCTGAGTCTAGTATTTTTTAATTATGAATGGTCGTGCAAATGCTTTAAGTGATTTCTGGGGTCCTGGGAAGGGTGATGAAATCCCCACCCAATCTGAATTGGTCAAAAGCCCCTTAAAGTCAGATTAAAATATGCAAAGCAGTAAATCACTTGCAATCAATTTGCTTTTTAGGGTGGCGCAAAGAATCCTGCAGAAAATCAATTATTGGAAGGGGGAAGATTTTTTTAGCGCAAAGAATCCTGCAGAAAATTTGGCAAAAAGATATATGGGGATTTATAGAGAAGGGAAATAGGAAACAAACAGAGAAGATTTTGCGCAAAGAGGCCATGTGGCGGCCGCGGTTCCGCGGTTCGGGGCGCTGTTCGGCCGTGGTTCCGCGGCCCGGAGGAGGGATCAGATTATGAAAAAAATTCTGTAGCTCCGATTCTCCAATCCTCTTCTGTTCTGATATACCTTTTTCTGTTTCGCACTCAGGATTATTCCAGATCCGTCGATCCTGCAAAGATTCACATGAGAAACCCTTCAAACAATAAAAGATGATAGAATTTTTATAGTTTTGATTTTTTTCAATTTTTATGGTTTTTTTATATTTTATATTAACCCGAAATTACAAAAAGGAAATTTTACGCCATCCCCGGCAACGGCGCCATTTGATTTGGAGAGATTTTACGATCAAAAATAATTTACCGCAATCAAGAACGGCGTCGCTTGGTAGCTAGCCGGTGAATACGGGTCGGCCCACAGGGATGTTGTAAATCTCCTAAATGTTCTTACGAGCTAATTCCAAAGGGTGTTGGATCTTTTAATTAAATCTAAAAACTAAGTTGTGTTATACTAGGATTAGGAAACTTGCTAGGATTAGGTTTAGGTAAAATTTGGTAAATAAAGATCTATACCTCTTTCCAATGCCTTAATTTAGATATCATATTTAGGGGTTATGGTAAATATTAATAAAGGGGATTAGGATGATTGGGGAGATGTTTCTTCCTCTAGATCCTTGTCCTTCCTTTCTTAATCTTCACCCGAACCTCCATGGAAAACTTACAGATCCGGTCTTTTATACTACGGTATCACCGTTATCTCGTGGGTAGAGTGCCGTAGGGAGCGGAAGATGAAAGTATGCATGGAGTCCTAACTTTTTCATAAGAGATTGGCACCGAAAAAGATGAGAAATCTTCATCTCTAAAACCCTTCCCTATTCCTAACCCTAACAAGCGAGGAAACTACTTGCTCATTGAGGGATCTAAGAAAGACATAATTTTTATTTTGTTTTGATTTAAGAGATGAAAGATCTACTATAGATTAAAAGAAATTCTAAATTAGATTAAACTAGGGCAAGAAGAGAAATTACCTAGGGCAGAAATTAAACCTACTTACGATTGATGCTCTCCAACTTCAAAGAAAACTGAAATTTTATTGATGAATAGAGGAATGAGAAAATACAATGAGTTGGGTCTCTATTTATAGGACATAGAAAACCCTAGGTTTACAATTGCCGCACGTCTGCATTTACAAAAATACCCCTATGTTGACTAGTCAGCGCCGCCTCACGAATTGGTAAAAAATTCACACACCCCGGGCTCTTTATGGCCGCGGAACCGCGGCCTGGGTAGGGGTTGGGCCGCGGTTCCGCGGCCCAATGGAGAAAACATATGCTGAAATTTTGTGTTCTGTATTTGGGCCTTTTGGGCTTCCTGATTCTTTGGTTCTTTTCTCCATTTGGATTCTGGGTCTTCTCCAGATCTTTCAGAGAATACTTGTAGTGGTCTTTTAACCGTTCACTTTGACAACTTGGACCTTGCGTTGCCTTATTAATTGTGAACTGTTCTTCGTCTAGGCTTGACTAAGATCCTTCTATTTGTTGGTCAAAAGTCCCTCTTTTGTATCGTGTTTTGTCTTTTTCACTGTTTTCGCTCCAAGAACCTGTAACCTGTACTATGTAGCAGACATGGGTCAAAAGCACGTGTTTTATTGTAAAATGCATAAGAATGGGGAATGTAATAATGTAATATTATGATATGAACATAGGGCAATGGATGCGCATGAAAAACGAGTATATAACTAAAAATCAAAACTCCGTCAAGCATCATGTAATTATCGGAGTTAGGGTGAAGACACCGATATCAAAGTCTAATACGAAAACCAATATGATATACATCAAAACTATAACATGCACATAGCACACATCGTTGTAAACTCGTAAAAACCTCTGAAAGGAAATATATGCCAAGCCCATTTTTCAAGTCACTATGCGATGCGCGTATCACAACAAGTAGCGGACGTTTATTGCAGAAAAATAACTATACATAAACATATATATATATATATAAACATATATATATATATATATATATCCTTTGTTTAACATACACGTCTCGCCGTTTTAAAAATAATTTAGAAGGGTTTCCTTTGTAACATGTTTCGTGTCATCATGGATACATAGGTAAATACAGAGACTATAGCTCCTTTTTAGAATCGCTTCGATAATTATCGATGCATGCAAAAATATATTAAGGTACCGTCCTATGACTAGTCCTGTTCAGTTACTATACCAAATAGTAAATATCATAAAAATGTACTGCTCAAAAGAAAAGAAATCGTACTCAATAGTATATGTCATAATGCCACGTGTGTCTGGTGCGCACAGAAATCGAAATCACTGAATAGGCCATACATGTGCACAGAAACCAAAACTAAGTGCAAAAGGTGTGCACGAAATCACCTGTCAAGGGCAACGAGTGTGCCTGACAACAATATCAGGTGCATTTGATATGCACGAAAAATCCCGATTTAGTGCATCTGGTGTGCACCAAAATCGCATCAAGCGCACCAAGTATGCACAAGAATCCAAATCAAGTACACAAGGTGCACGGAAACAAATATCGAATATCACAAATCGAAATCGACGGTATAAAACATATCTCAATCCAAATCAGGTATACCGTGGTATATAATCTCACAACCACGTGCATTAGCATGCACAAAATCGAATCAAAGTACTAAAATATATGAAAACTACACCAAAGGCACAAGTCAAATCACATACATACCATAGGCATGAAATCAAAATCAAACATCTCGAACAACATCAAATCGAAGTCGAGTGTAACTGTGGTGCACAAATCTCAATCATGCAAATAAATCGTCCATAATACCGAAATCCAAAATAACAGACACGTGATATTCGAATCGCCAAGTCGCAAATTGTAAACACTGTCGTCGATATGTCCTTCTTTCAAAATCGAGAAGATGTCGGTGCATCTAAAGCTAACAGAGCAAGATATATACTTGCCTCATTTTCATGGTCTGGCGCCTTGTGCCCTTAGGCTCTCGTCTCTCACTGCAGATTGCCAGTTACATAACTCCTCGGCTCAACGGCCCAATATGGAACGATGACGGAACTAGTTCCGCTCTGGCACATCCTCTAAAGATCTCTGACCAAACATCATTGTCACTCATAACATGTCTCGTCGATGGTGCCGAACTCTGGCTTACTGGGTGTGCATAATATGACCGATCCTGGGTCCAAGTCTTCTCGTTTAGTATTTCCAGAAAGATTTTGTCGGGGTCTCTCCCAAATCTCGTTTCTGCTGAACTGCCCGAAAGTTATCACCCTTTCTAAATCTATTTCTTGTTCCGGAACGGCTGCATACTCATTACGACTCCTTCTGGAAGATATAACCATATTCAACACCTCTGCATGCGTATCGCATCTTTGATGTCAACAGAGTGGAATGTCATCTCATCAAAATCTCGTACGAATCTCTTACTCCACTTTTCTTTAATGTCAACTGATTCGAACTCGTCTCTTCGTAGCTATATGGACTGTGCTACAACGGCTATACTCATACTTAGAGTCTCCCAAGTAATGTATCCCATCACATGATATCCGGACGACGTCGAACTTTTCGATCGATTTGTCAAAATCCCATAATTCCCCCGAGAGCTCAACACTTGAGCACAGTTTAATAATATCTAGTACATACCACAGTACCTATGGACCGGCCGTAGAAGGGCAAACCCAAAGCTCATTAAGGGAACTACGGAACTGCCGCAAACCCTAAGGTTCAAAAGCGTTTCCATGGTCATTATGTCGAGTTAGGGTTTCATTCTTCTAGAGGGTCCACAGAATTATTTGCATGTTTTTCCGAGTACCTTAAACTTGGAAAAATGGGTTTCTGACATTCGATCGTTTTCTATCGACTTTCAATGTACCTGCGTGAAGTCTTCTCAAGCTGTAATCAATAAATCTGATGACCTCGTATCGGGGTATGCAACGAACCACATGTCCTAGTCATTCATCCTTGGGTGACCAGCGATCTTTTATCATATCTCTAAGTATAAACTCATGCTGTAATAGCTTCAAACATCTGGGGCGGTATCTTGTTAGTCGCATCAACATTTGGCTCATTCGTCCGCATGCTAAGTAGTGCTTCAATCATCAAGAATAACGGTGCATTGATGGTCATCACATTCTAGCCGGCCTCTATCAGTGGCCCAATCCTCTGGTGCTGATCTGCACGTTCGAGAAATTTTGTAAAAGCAATCCATCAAATGCTCATTCCGTGAAAACACAATAAAACGACACATCTATGCAATCGTGTGTCACCGGAATTACGCCCTGGTCAGTCCTCGTCTAAGACGAGCTCATGCTGACCGCAACTCTAGCCGTAGCTCTCTCTGCCCACGCAACCGTGGTAATAAAAACACAAACCGATATCGATGAGGATAGATCATAGGAATGATTATAATACTGTGCAAAGAAATGTACATCGTACGGATTCTTAAGCGGAGTAGCGTATCGTAAATATGCCGTGGAACATACACACGGCACGTCACTCTACTTAAGTCACCTACTCCATCAACCAAGGTCAACCTATGCGACTAAAGTTCGGGTCTAATACCCTCTCGACCAAGTCTAAGTTCCGTAAGGTCAAGTCTAGGTTCCGAATATATATATGCCCTAGACTCCGCATAGTCAAACATATACTCGAACCAAGGTTAAACCTAGCGCTCTGATACCAACTTTGTCACAACCCGAAATAGCATGTGACTGGCACTTGAATCATGTGAAGTCTATAGGACCCCACCTAATTCAAGTAAGCCAAAAGCCCAGAAATCTAAACCATTTAAAAAGATAGTGAAGGAAAATTTATTTAAAAGTTTGCATATAAATCACTTGGAAAGTCGTAGTAAACATTTTTAAAACATTAAGTCTTTTCCAAAAATTTAGGCAGAGTTTCCTTTGTAAATACTGGCCCCAAACGGGTATAACAAGCATAATATACATAAGTAATGAATAAGGCATCCCCAAGCGAGAGCTATCTCTTCGCCAATTGGCGGATACAACCACACAAGACATATAATATACAACGTCGAAGGGCGAGGATCCAAAACCCAGAAGAAAACCAATATCCTCAAGAAAACCAGGAAAAACCATAATAATACAAGCGCGACTCTAAGGTCGAAAGAATATACACCCTGGTTTTCTAAGTCTACTAAATATATACAAGTCTGGTTGATGGACTTACTAGATACAACTGAATATAAATAAAGTACAATGGTGGTCATGATGCGAGTGAACCCACTTACCAAAGCAATCACCCGGAATGAAGTAGTGTGCCAGCAAAGCCGCCAAGGAAACCTGTAAGGCAAAACCTAAAAGAAACTGTGGCACAACGGGGGTGAGTTGCCAACTCGTGAGTAGAAAACATCACCGAGCAGAAATTGCATGTATGACTCTATCCTAGGTCATATGATAGTAATATCCTCAAAATAAAATAGCCTGAAGCATAATATAATGGCAAGGGTAAACATCTATACATAGGTGTAATACCAAGTGCTCGTGTCAGTGCCTCAGGTAACAACATATCATATATATGATGTATGAATGCATGAAAACAGAATACATCTAAATAAGAAAACTGTTTTCTTATCTTAGTGAGATTTCTGCATAAAAATCAAAGTATCATCAATGAAATCAACAGAGAATTCGTGTCAAGCATTGACACAAAATGTGTATATCCTAATATCTCAATCTCTCGGGCTCCGGCAATCCGGACTGGCCCCTATCATAAAGTATCAATATCTCGGGCTCCGGCAATCCGGACTGGCCCAAGGCTCCGGCAATCCGTACTGGCCCAAATCATCAAATTTCACGACTACGTTGGTATCCTCCGGATATCCGCCGCGTCACAAATAACCGGTCAGTAGTGCTCCCCTGTCGGGCTCAACGCCATCATCTGCGACCATCTTGCCCCGGGATATAGGGTTCCTAGGCACTCTAATGGAGTCTCACAAGTGGTCAAACATGCACAAATCAAATTTTACGGGTGCCTACAAACCCTAATACGGATCGTCAACTAGATATATAGGCGATGCAAGCAAGTAAACTGAAATATAGCTAAAGGGAAGGGGCTACAACCTTTGTAGATCCGGTCCTCCACCTCCTAGGCTCCGTGATGAAGTCCTCTCCGCTGTCTAAATCGAACCATGACTCTCACGGTGGTTTCATCGGAGAAAAAGGCGGGCTAGGTCGTCGACAACGTGCCGAAGATGATCTACGTCGAGGCATCACTAAATCAAGCTTCACCTTCACCAAGCCATGAAAACTTGTGAAGGAAACACTCTATACTACTTGGCAAGAGGTAGAGGATGAAGAAATAGGAAGTGGGTAGACTTTAGATTTGGATTTCTCACACTTTTTCATCAATCACCATTGATGTAGCAAGCTTTCTTCATGGAAGAAGAAGATGAAGAAGAAGAAGAAGATATGATAAGTGTTTTATAATTGGATAAATAAATCAATACTTATCATATATTAACCCTTGGTTAATTGTAGAGAATGGACCATGGTTAACTTGGATGGTTAGGGTTAAGCATGAGACAAGAATGGTGACTAAGTCAAAACTTCATGAATGTTCAACTAAAAACAAAACAAGTAACCATTCATTTATCCTTTTCATTTTCCAAAATGAATAAATAAATAAGATAAATGAATAAGTAATTAAGTAAACAAAACCCTAATCATTAACTTAACCATAGTTTAACTCTTTACACTTAACCAAGTAAACATGTATCATCAAACATGATACAATCATGTGCACAAATGTATATCACATATACAACTTGCACAATTCAAGTGAGAAAATCCATTTAAAGTGAACCAATACTAGTTGATGCAAAGTAATATATCAAATATATAATTCTACATTAAATCATTAAATCAACACTTGATTTAACGATCCGGTCATGTCGCATATAACCGGCTAGTATCCAATGTATCGGCTTATCGAATCAATCCTTGATTCGATAACCAGGTTATATCTCATACAACCATTCGACACATACATCGCGAGTATGAAATACGGTATCACATACACGCATTATTCTCGGTCCCGCACATATCCCATATGTGCTCCTATTTCGTTTCGCTTGAGCCAGGAAACCTCTGTGTAGGACTTTAAAGACTCGTCAATACGCCGGCAGCAGATGATGATCATATCAAACACCCACAAGCCGCAAGCGGTCTGCTAAACGTAACGGCCACCCGGGTATTGAGCGATCAGAAGATCGACGAGCAAGCCCGCTCACACTCCTGTGAATCCAACCAGTAACACTTACCGTACAGTCCGGTCTGTTCGTCTGATATGTCGCATATCTCGCCTAGGGGTGGTAAACGTCAGACCCCAATAGCTCGATAAGTCATACCGACATAGGATCCATAACATGTGTGAAACTACTGATAACACTTACCAGTAGGTCACTGCAACCCTGGCCAGGGATTTCCTGTTATGGCCAGTCGAGCATAGCGCAACATCAACCCCCAATACCGGGAGAGACGAATCCCCTCCTATCGCTCATTGCCTCCATGTGAATCGGGACTGTACCCAAAAACCACCTGTTTGCACGACTCAGTAGAGCCGTGGTAGGGTGGAAATCAAAGCACAGTGGGAGACACACAAGACTCTATGACGATCTCGGGTCAACAGACTAAGCTGTACCAGTGTCACCAGAGAACTGCCATCTGACGTGAGGTATAATACCATCTGTGAGTTCTCGGCGAGTCCGTTCAGTGTACCCAGTCTCCACTGAGCACCCGCATACCATCTCCGATGTCAATCACCAATGGATATGGGATCATCCATCGCCCATCACATGGGTCGAGAAGATATACGCTAGTCTACTCTGGAATATCGATGCCCCGTCTCGATAATCCCACGACTAGGAACAATGAAGGATGTACTCATTGACTACCCAGGCCCCACTAGTATGATCTTCATCATAGTCCTGGAAGTCGAGTACACATCCTAAGGGCTTTATCAACATGTAATCAGAGAGACATAAAGTATACATGTTAAGATAAAGAGCAACCAGATAGCGTACTATCATGTCGAGCAAGAAAGTCCTACCTATATATGTCCCAGCATCCACTACAATATACATCCAATGTACAGTAATAGCCTCTAGGGCATACATATAACTAAAAATCTCCCACTTGCACTAGGGCCATCTGTAGCAGTAGTTGTAGTATCTAATACTCAACCATCCCATAAAGTCTCTCTTTGGGAAAAGGCCTTCGTGAGTGGATCCGCCGTGTTGTCCTCTGAGTCTACTCTCCTAACCTTGATCACCCTGGAGATCAACTATCTCCATGATCAGGTGATGCTGCCTCAGAATATGTCTGGGTCACTGATGGGACCAGGGTTCCAGGGCCAAAGCCACAGTTCCATTGTCACACAATGGTAGGAACCTAGTTCATCCTATGAACCAATATACACCCAAACTTCCTCTTTGGTAGTATCTTTAATAGCGATGTTACCAGCCTTTATCTTCTAGTTTGTCACGGTATCTAGCTTGGAAATCTTCCAACATACCGTCCCTTTACTGAGGGTAAAGACAATGCCTGTGACTGACATTCAGTCGTCTTTATCACCCTGGAACACTTCCAGTGATTCTCCCCAGGATCAACTGATACTATCTCACTATAGCTAGTGAGAATCCTAAAATCTATTTAGATCTATCTCATAGATCCAAATCCCAGGATTTAGGAGGCATCACTTTGATCCTTTTATGGAGAATCAATGTGATAAGAGGAGATCGACCGATCGTAGCATAGGAAATTCCTTTCCTATCAAGAGTATGTTGTCCACGTACAATACGAGGATGACCACTTCACTCTCTACTACCATTTTGTTTATACAAGGTTCATCTACCATTTTGATGATGTCAAATTCTTTGACTAATCCATCAAAACAGATGTTCCAACTCCGCGATGCCTGCTTTATCATATAAAGCAACTTGCGCACGTTTCCGCTGCTCCCACTGTTTACGAAGCCCTCTGGCTGTGTTCTTATAGACGTTCTCTTCTAAATCAATATTTAGAAAAGTAGTCATGGCACCCAACCACCAGATATCGTAGTTATGGTATGCAGCAATGGCAAGTAGGATCTAGATGGACTTAAGCATAGTCCCTAGAAAAGGTTTCATCATTATCCATACCTGGTTGATGACTAAAACCTTTAACAAGTCTAGCTTTGAAAGTCTCAACTTTTCCATATACACCAAGTAATCTTCTCAAGATATACTTGCTCCTGATGGGGATCTAACCCTTCAGATATCGCAACCAAAGTCCATACTTTGTTGGTGTATATGGATTCCATCTCAGATCGCTAAGCATCCAGCCATTCTTACAGAGTCCCTACTCTTGATGGCCTGCTCGAAACTAGTTGGGTCATCATCTCATGATGCAATCCTTGCTCCCACTGTCATCGAGAAACCGAAGTATCTCTCAAGCAGGTGAGGAACCCTGCTAGATCGGCGAAGAGGCTGAGGTTCGTCGGGAACTATTGAATTCTTTGGTTCTGTCAAATCATCAGCTGCAGTTTTGTATAGCTGGAACCTTTCCAGTTCTACCCAACTGACTTTACCTCGATCTTGTCCGGATTTTGCTTTTGACATAGGCCAGACAACCCCAAATCTTAACTTACTTAAGAGATAGGCTCTTCCCATACCATATCTCATATGGAATGGTAGGCACTGATTCGAATCGAACTCTATTCAATAGGTATGCAACTTCATAAGTGCATAACTCCCAAAAGGAAATAGGAAACTCAGTAGTACTCATCATAGAGCACACGATATCTAATATTGTGTGATTGCTCCGTCCTGATACACCGTTGTGCTGTGGTGTATTCATGGGAGTAATACGGAGAGAGAATCTCATTCTCCTTTAGAATGGTCCAGGAATGCCATGCACAAATATTCTCCTCCCTGATCTCATCAAAGGATATAATACTTATACCCGTATTTTGGTTCTCTACTTCCAACTTATATTCTGTGAATATCTCAAAAGCTTCGGACTTATGTTTCAACAGGAACATACGACTGAATCTTGAGAGATTATCAGAGAATATAATGAAGTATAAAGAACCAGTCCTGGCATGTGTAGACAGGAGACCTCACATACATCATAATGTATCAGTCCCAAGAGTTTACTAACTCTTCCTCTGTTTCCAATAAACAGAGCTATGGTCATCTTATCTTTGTGACATGACTGGCAAGTTTCACAAGATGTAAATTCAAACTGATTTAAATATGCAGCAAAAATGTAACTTCAGCCAGTCGGGTCGCATTGATATGACCTAGTCTACAATTCCTCAAGAATGATTCGTTCATTTCTGAACTTTTCCTCTTGTGTGTGTTCTGTATACTAGGAACTGTAGTTTGATTTAGAACGTCAATGCTTTTAGATAGCGTGCCTAAACCGATCAATTTTTGATATAGGAAATGTTCAAAACATTATCCATCAATACAAAATTATATCCTTTCTTTACTAATAAAGAGACTGATATGATTTTGTATATCAGGTTCGGTATCTAATAGCATTTGTTCAGAATCAATGTATTCGTAATACAGGGTGACAGTGACCAACAGACTTGGCTGCAACACTTGCCCCGTTTTCTGTCTCATGAAACTTATCATCCGTTCTCAGTTTTTCTACCTTTTTGTAGCCCTATGTAACAGATTACATATCTGGGATCCTGATCCGGTATCAGATACCCAGGATGCAGAGGATACTGAGAAACAGTTCTGCATAATGAACACACCCGAAGGAGATGCATCATATGCACTTTCTTCGTTTGGGCGGCATAGGAATTCTGGTATTCCCCTATTTCCTGCTCTGTCTTATAACAATTATAAGTTGGAGCGGGACCAACGTTCCCCAGCTCAGTATAACAAGCGGGTTCGGTCAATACATCCATTTTATTATCTTGATTAAGGCGTGATATGGTCTCTACCAGGAGAGAGAGAGAAGAAAACACTCAGCGTGCGCTCTTGCAAGATTAGATTGGTTATATACTTCATCTAATCAGGATGGCTCCCACTGTTTTTATCAAATCTTCCTTCAAACCCTAAAAGGAAAGACTAGCCGGGATTAATTACACTCTACAAGTTCGCCAATCTTTCAGCCAGGCCAGTGTCGGTACTTTGAGGGAGGTTCCCCGTGCTTTCGCACGGACCTAATTACTGTAAACCTCGTTTTCCTAGAGGCGTAACCCCGTTGACACCTTTCTAGACACCTACTTGATCGGCTAATTGCAAAGTGCAAAACTCTCCCAGGAGTAACAATTACTCGCAGTGGGTATCGGGATCCAACTATCATATAGAAGGTATGCAATCTCATTGCAAATTTCAACACTTGAAACTCCCGATAAAGGTTTTTACCCCTAGCACCTATGACCTTAACTATGGTCAACAAATCATAAGTACTAGTCAAGTTCTACCCGTCATTTCGTGATTAATTAGACCCACCCACATGACCCTTAACTAAGGTCAACAAAGTCACGCGACTGTCCTAACTAATCGCATCATATGCGGTGTAGGAAGACATCACTTAGCTACCGTACACTGTGCCTTGACTATGGTCAACAAACACAGCACGAATACTAAGTACTCTACTTCCTAAAATGACGGAGGGTTGCGAATGGTTTTTATGAAAACCTTTAACGATTTGAACTTGATCTCGTTGCGGAATCAAATGGTTTTTAAATGGAATGTTTTCGAGGCTTTTCTAGTTTTGCTAAAGGGGTCACTCCCGGTGAAGGGATCGTCGGCCCTTTCCTCGTCGAATGAGGTGCGGGATATATCATATATATCACTGTGCAAAGCGGAAACTATAGAAGCGATCAAAGACAAACCGAGGGTTGTAGCATCTGCCAGTTATTGCTAAAGGAGTCACTCCCGGTGAAGGGATCTCGGTCCTTTCCTCATCGAATAAGGTGCAGGATGTTCTATAATGAACACCGCGATGCAAAGGAAGAACTGTAGCTACCTGTTTTTATTTTGAAATTCGATTCCACAACATCAATTAGGTTTATTTTCTTTCATTAATCTCATTAATGAATATCCCATCAATTAAGTCCACCTAAACATCACAGATAAATATAACGTACGCTTATGCCATCCGCATTCGCCTCGATGTCCTGTCTGCACCGTTAGGTTAGGTAACTAACGGCAGAGCGGGGCAGGGCTAGCGCGGGTGTAAAACATAAGCAACGTCTATATAATATATCATATATACTATATATAATATCTGTCACAGAACTTCACATGATCACATCACAGATAAATCACAGCAGAAGAAACATATGAAATATTGGATATACTAGGACGTCCGTGTTTTCAATACGAGCCAGTATAAAACACGGATTCCACGGTCGTGATGAATAGCCAATCCCACACCCCTAGACCCCTACGAGAGCAGCAAGCAACCCTACCAATTCTAGAGTTAGGAGACCCGGACTCGACTCCTTGAGTTGGTCTCCCTCTGGACCCCAGAACCCGGTTACTTGTGCTCCCCTCCTTGGGTCTATCCTAGTGCAGAAAAGTAAATAATATACATCAACGGTGACATCTTCCGCAACCTGGAAGTGCCCCAATAAAATAATATTACATACAAGTTTTTACATGAATGAAAATGAAAAACACTCATCTCACATAAAAACCCCCCGGCTATTCAAACACGACGATCCAATATAACATATCCAGCAACACATAACATCATATGTCATCAACGTAAGTAAATATGCGCATCCCAATTGTCGTTGACATATAGCAACGAAACCGGCGACATCACATATTACACTTACGGTCACAGAAAAGAAAGTGTAAAACTACAACAGTTGGAATCCGCAACCTCCTCAGACATCGCATGCCTGATCAAATGAATTACTTAGACATCGCATGCCTAACAATTATAAACCCCGTATTTTAGTCTCATTATCGAAAACTCTTTTCAATATCAAGTCGGGCAATTCAACAGGATTCCCGACATCCTGATCGAATGCTCATCGCAAACTTCAGTAGACGGCAGCACCCCCGATACCGGCGACGAAGTGCACCAAGGCGGAACACCGCTACCGCGAGCACCCGAACGGATGCTTTCGGCGACGGGGTTCTCCTACAGTCACTTGGTCGGGGCTATGGAGCGAGGCTGTCTATTAAGTTTACCCGGCGAGTATCCGCGTACACTACGTGATTGCGACGGACTTTTGATCACATCAAAATTCCGTGGCAACCGATCAAGTGAGACTAAAGTGCTATGTTTATAACACTCATCCAGTCATCTCATAACAATTTGCGAATTCCAAGTATTGTATCACATTCCGGATAAATAGAAAATGTTAAACTTTCCGATCGAACATTCGAACACCCAAGTTTTCCCGAAACAGCTCAACACATGAAATAAGTCTAACAACATTCAGTTCGTGCCTCAGTACCAACGGTCCAGCCGTAGAAGGGTCAAGCCAACGCCTTACATATGGCACGCCGTACTGCCCCAAACCCGAAGGTTCAAAGGGCAGTTCAAGACGGTCACATAATCGAGTTAAGGTTTGTTGTCTTCTAGAGGGTCCATCGCGTTACTTGCACTACTTAGAACGTCGTTAAACTACGGAAAAATCCAACAATTGGAAATTTCCCGGCAGGGGAAAAAGTGGGTATTTATATCCGGTCGAACTTTTTAACATATTCTAAAATACCCGGAAAAAACACACTGACAAAATTAGATAATCCGATCGATACACCGAGTCCCCAATACAACCCAGAAAATTCAACTCTTGGAAAAATGTTAAAAATTCCCAAGAAAACCAGCACTGCATACTAGGAATTACTGTGCACAATTCATTAAACAAGGATACATTATGGCCGCGTAACCGCCGCATAAGCCATGCTTATGCGGCGGAACCGCGGCTCTTTGATGGATTCAGGAGCTCGAATTTCACAGTAAGTCTTAGATCTTCCTGCTGATTTTTCTGCATATTTTTAATCTGGAAAAAACCACGATTTTCAGAATTGTCCAGAGAGCAATATTAGGGTTACGGTTTCGGTTCGATCGGATTTCTAACTCCGTCTACGCATCGCCTAAGGCTCTAGCTAGGCTCTGATACCACTGTAGGATTTCTAGGCACTCTAATGGAGTCTCACAAGTGATCAAACATGCACAAATCAAATTTTACGGGTGCCTACAAACCCTAATACGGACGTCAACTAGATATATAGGCGATGCAAGCAAGTAAACGGAAATATAGCTAAAGGGAAGGGGCTACAACCTTTGTAGATCCGGTCCTCCACCTCCTAGGCTCCGTGATGAAGTCCTCTCCGCTGTCCAAATCGAACCATGACTCTCACGGTGGTTTCATCGGAGAAAAAGGCGGGCTAGGTCGTCGACAACGTGCCGAAGATGATCTACGTCGAGGCATCACTAAATCAAGCTCCACCTTCACCAAGCTATGAAAACTTGTGAAGGAAACACCCTATACTACTTGGCAAGAGGTAGAGGATGAAGAAATAGGAAGTGGGTAGACTTTAGATTTGGATTTCTCACACTTTTTCATCAATCACCATTGATGTAGCAAGCTTTCTTCATGGAAGAAGAAGATGAAGAAGAAGAAGAAGATATGATAAGTGTTTTATAATTGGATAAATAAATCAATACTTATCATATATTAACCCTTGGTTAATTGTAGAGAATGGACCATGGTTAACTTGGATGGTTAGGGTTAATCATGAGACAAGAATGGTGACTAAGTCAAAACTTCATGAATGTTCAACTAAAAACAAAACAAGTAACCATTCATTTATCCTTTTCGTTTTCCAAAATGAATAAATAAATAAGATAAATGAATAAGTAATTATGTAAACAAAACCCTAATCATTAACTTAACCATAGTTTAATTCTTTACACTTAACCAAGTAAACATGTATCGTCAAACATGATACAATCATGTGCACAAATGTATATCACATATACAACTTGCACAATTCAAGTGAGAAAATCCATTTAAAGTGAACCAATACTAGTTGATGCAAAGTAATATATCAAATATATAATTCTACATTAAATCATTAAATCAACACTTGATTTAACGATCCGGTCATGTCGCATATAACCGGCTAGTATCCAATGTATCGGCTTATCGAATCAATCCTTGATTCGATAACCAGGTTATATCTCATACAACCATTCGACACATACATCGCGAGAATGAAATACGGTATCACATACACGAATTATTCTCGGTCCCGCACATATCCCATATGTGCTCCTATTTCGTTTCGCTTGAGCCAGGAAACCTCTGTGTAGGACTCTAAAGACTCGTCAATACGCCGGCAGCAGATGATGATCATATCAAACACCCACAAGCCACAAGTGGTCTGCTAAACGTAACGGCCACCCGGGTATTGAGCGATCAGAAGATCGACGAGCAAGCCCGCTCACACTCATGTGAATCCAACCAGTAACACCTACCGTACAGTCCGGTCTGTTCGTCTGATATGTCGCATATCTCGCCTAGGGGTGGTAAACGTCAGACCCCAATAGCTCGATAAGTCATGCCGACGTAGGGTCCATAACATGTGTGAAACTACTGATAACACTTACCAGTAGGTCACTGCAACCCTGGCCAGGGATTTCCTGTTATGGCCAGTCGAGCATAGCGCAACATCAACCCCCAATACCGGGAGAGACGAATCCCCTCCTATCGCTCATTGCCTCCATGTGAATCGGGACTGTACCCAAAAACCACCTGTTTGCACGACTCAGTAGAGCCGTGATAGGGTGGAAATCAAAGCACAGTGGGAGACACACAAGACTCTATGACGATCTCGGGTCAACAGACTAAGTTGTACCAGTGTCACCAGAGAACTGCCATCTGACGTGAGGTATAATACCATCTGGGAGTTCTCGTCGAGTCCGTTCAGTGTACCCAGTCTCCACTGAGCACCCGCATACCATCTCCGATATCAAACACCAATGGATATGGGATCATCCATCGCCCATCACATGGGTCGAGAAGATATACGCTAGTCTACTCTGGAATATCGATGCCCCGTCTCGATATTCCCACGACTAGGAACAATGAAGGATGTACTCAATGACTACCCAGGCCCCACTAGTATGATCTTCATCATAGTCCTGGAAGTCGAGTACACATCCTAAGGGCTTTATCAACATGTAATCAGAGAGACATAAAGTTTACATGTTAAGATAAAGAGCAACCAGATAGCGTACTATCATGTCGAGCAAGAAAGTCCTACCTATATATGTCCCAGCATCCACTACAATATACATCCAATGTACAGTAATGGCCTCTAGGGCATACATATAACTAACACGGGATACCGCACCGGGTCCACCATGCACCTGCAGACGGTTCCTCCTCCTCCTCGAATCGGGTGTATGATACCGCTCAAGAGCCGAGAAAACTCATGGTGGACATATCTCACATCATATCACGAGAAAACCGTAATTTTTATCTTTTGAAAATGATAATAAGTTTATAAAATCCTTGCGGTTTCTCCAAATCCATAAATCTCATGGAAAATCCGAATCCCATAATCAAAAGTTGATAAACAGTGAATACCGGCATAAAGCCTCATAATATTGCATAACAAATGAAAATACACTTGCATGAGATATCACAGCAATAAATGCAATGTCTAAGCTATCATATAAAAGCAAGCGCAGTAGTACTATGTCGAAACTATCAGCTAACAATTTATACTAATGAAGTAGTGCTTTCTAATGTGTACATGACATGGAAATTACCGATGATGATGTGTGTGAGCCGACTAGTTAGTGAACGTGGAGCATACACATCATCGGTAATGGTGCTGGTGTCCTGACAACAGGGTTTTATAATAACTACGAAAACACATTTAAGCATGCAATGCGATGCGAATAGCAAGAGTATACGGAAAATGAATAGTAAACGCAACAATAAATAATATACCTTATATGTACGAGTCATGCAGTTTTGGTATTTGAAAT
Organism: Agapanthus africanus; assembly: GCA_030015575.1. Taxonomy (NCBI): domain Eukaryota; kingdom Viridiplantae; phylum Streptophyta; class Magnoliopsida; order Asparagales; family Amaryllidaceae; genus Agapanthus; species Agapanthus africanus. Next base: position 427,100,489 of record CM057340.1, read on the forward strand.
AACACGAATCGTGGGGTTTAGAAAATAGGGGCTACGGTGTTTTTAAAAAAAGGTACGTCCTTTGAAATATCCGTAGTATCCCTTGGCCTGTCTTTAAAATACCCATGATTCGTTAGTTTGGAAATAAATATGACTCTAGCCCAGTCTAACATCTACTAAGTAAACTACATGACAAAACTAAGAGACTAATCAAAAGGGTAAGGAAAACCACCTAAATCCGAGTCGATATATATCTAGCAGTCGGTGATCTCGCTTCAATAGCGTCACATACGATAAAACATATAATACGACATTCTCGAGTCGAGAGTGTGGATTAATCATCATATTTATAAATCGTACGGTAAAATCGGGGTACGGGTCAATTATCACATATAACACATCATTTATCTGGTATCATTATCATCGTATTCTGAATTAGGGGTACTGATCTAAAGTCTAGTACATTCTGATACCATCAAACATATATACATATATATATATATATCCGCGTGTATATGCAACCATATCGCCCAACGATCCGCTATAATATCATGTCGTGTCTCATCACAAGACCCAAATCACATCACCGATCTCACGACATCATGCCCAAACACATCGACTCATCTCCAAGTATCATATACTATCCTCATCATCCGTGTATACATATAAGTATATGTGTGTGTGTGTGTGTGTACACCAACGCATCCACATATATATATATGTATATATGTACATATAACCGTATACACCCCAAACATATCGCGTGTGTGCATGTGTGTGTGTGTCAACCTTAACTCTAGGGTTTCGCGACTAAGAAACTAAACTAAAAGTATTTTCTTACAATTATGCTAAAACTAACCCAAAGTCACCTAAGCATTTCTTGCTAAGTATACGCATCTCAAAAACACATAAGTATATATATGTCATAACGCATTCACGTGCTACACTACTAAACTGTGGGGGTGCTATACGCCATCCACCCGACTTCCCCCGTAGATATATATCTACTCACCTTGATCCTTTCTTGCCAAAGTTGATGTCGCTATGCTCTTTCTTGCCATCCCGAAGTTCACGCGGAGGTACCTACATGTCATAACACATCGTATCGCATTAAAATCCGATTTGAAACCAAAACGACACGCGAGGTGCCTATAGGTTAGAACCTATAGCCTACGCATACGAAAATAATCACAAATCCCTCGTCGTTGACGTACAAACGTCCAACGATCGAATCCACAGTTTGTATACCAAAATCAAGTTATCGAAAACCACGAAACCAAAACAGCAACTTTGAAAACTTGCTCCAGATTTTCGTTCAGGTGAAATTAGGAAATTTTGCATATATAGGGGGTCTAAATTAAAGATAAGGGAACCACAGGCCAAGCACGAGGCCCAAAGGCCAAGTCCTGGCCGCAATTTGCGGCCAAAAGGCAATAATTGGCGGCCAAGAAGAAGGAGTTAGGACTCGGGTATCTATGGCAGCTTCCAGGTTGCCTGCACGACTCACAGCAATCGCTATAAAATTTTCAGGTTCCCCGGGTCATAACAGATCTCTAAATATCATCACAATTCCCACAATCTTCCGATATCGAGGTTTCTAAGTTCAAGTCTTGGGTTTTAGTTCACAATACTAACACTCCAGGGGTTGTAGTCACTATTTACACTCACTTGCACCATCACAATTCAAATCAAACCATAACCTTCATCTTCGAATTTTCCAAGATCACTAAACCTTGCTTAAACACTTCTAAACTAAAATAGAAGTTAAAGTTAATGAATTACTACACGAATGGTGACGGAAATAGCTCATTTGGCAACTCAAGAATTTTCTTGAGTTGCCCCAAGTGCTCAAAATCCAAACTTTCTTGATCCACCATGCTTGTAGTGAGCTTGTGAATGATTTTTGTGAAGGGGATATGATGTTTTTATGTGAAAATGGTGTTGTGGTGAGGAGGTAGAGGAGGGGGAAGAAGAAGGCAGCCATAGAGATGAGGGAGAAGAAAATGATGAAGATGATGAAGTTAAACAGAATGAGCCATGGTCAAGTTGACCCCTCACCCTCTCTCTCTCTCTTGTCTATGCTTCCTTGTCTCCCCATACCACATTTTTTTATCCTTTTATCCTTTTTCTTTTTCTTTTCTTTAACAAAATTCAAAAACCATACATAAAGGAAAAATGGAGAATTAAAACGATGGTAGAGTAAAATGTAACAAGTGTTAGCAATATGACATGGTGCATGTCATGTGCATAATCACGCTTAATGCATAATTAGTGATTATTAATCAAGTTTAACCGTAAACTTGTATGCAAATAATTTCTAAAATATCCAAATCGACTTAATACACTCAAAATCAATAAAAATGTAGAATTTTCAAATATCTCCTGAATTATCGATATATAATTATACCATACCATTAAAACTAATCTCCATACTCTAAATATACTTAATATTCATTATTTAATTATTTAATTTCCCAAAAATAATATTTTATTTTTCTGAAATGTTACAGTGTGAGACATCGACTTACATGGTATCGGAGCCACTCCATAAGCCTTAGAGAGCTCGTAAAGACGTTTGAATTCCGCCATTTTTATCACGCGAAAACTGCCGACAATAACAGTCCCAAAATTTGATATTTTAACTTGTTTGCACTCTTCGCTGGCTCGCGGTTTGAACAGAGAATCCGCGGGGTGATGCAAGGGTATCTCAGGGAAACCCGGGGAGGGGAACAAAGGTCGGGCCTACCCCCGTGACCACCAAGAGGTGGTCTTGTGCGGCGGGGATCCAAGCGCATCCCAAGTAGGTACTCTCGGGTCTGCTTACCCCTAAGGGCCACCTCATGGTGTCCCCGTTGGGTGAGTGTTGGATATGTATGCCTTAGAGGCTATTAATGTTGCTGGGTTTTGCCGGCGCCCTGGCCATCTACCGTGGCCGATGCGGAACAAAAAATTGCGTTTAAATTTTTTGGTGCAAACAAAACCCGTCCCAAGATCAAAACCATAAACCTATACTAGCAAAACCAAAAAGCTAAACTACTAGGTTAGAGAGGGTTATACCGAATGAACCAAGTCCTTCGGTCTTCTACCACTTTCATTGGCTCCTAGGGGTTGTAGATCGAATTTAGTTGCCGGTCTTTCTCCATCGATGATGATCCATCCGAGGGATACGACGCAGGCTCCAGCCTAGCCAAGCGAGGCAGCCGACGCTCTAAGGTTGCTAGCAATGGAGTGTGGAGGTGTAGGAATGTCTCACTATATTTTTCTCTCATGCGACATGCTCAAATAAGCAACCCAAGAAGATGAAGAAAGAGGTGAGGAAACTAATGGCATGAGCAACCATGGAAAAATGACTAAGTCTCTCAAGAGTGAGAGTGAATCAATAATGGATGTGGATGGCATGCAGAGAAAAAATGGCTAAGTCATTTGCAACCATGCAACCAAAATATCTCATTCATTTTCTAAATAAAATATCCAAGAGCCATGCCTCTCTACATGCCAAGCCATGCTCATGCCAACTCACCCCTCCACCATATTTCCAAAATGATTTTCTAAAAAGGAAAATCATGTAATGAGGTGGCAATCATCTAGAAGTAATTCCGTATAAATACGGAATACAACCTTGTATACGTATCGAAATACATATACACGTATTCGTACAAAAATACGAATAGCCAAGTGAGAAAATGAATAGTGAACAATAATACTAGAATACATGTATAAAAAAATATATAAATTATTAAATCAAAACCTGATTTAATAATCCGGCTTAACCCTAAGCCGCTAGTATTATCAACCGCCCGATTAAAGTTTGTGTAGCCTGTACACATATTTAATCGGACACCTGTATGTACCAACATACGTTATCTACACCATATCGCCTGAACCATGAAAACCCTCTGTGTGGGACTCTAAAGACTCGTCAATACACTGATAGTGGGTTTAACAACAAGCATGTTAGCGACACTAGCTATAAGTAATGGCTACCTAGGTATTGAGTGAAAGGAAGGTCGACGAGGAAACTCATTCAAACCCCTACTGAGCTTGTCCATGACAATCTTCATACAGTCCGGTCTGTTCGACTAAAAGTATCGCATATCAAGTCTAGGGGGATTGATAAAATCAGATCCCTAATAACGCGACATTGTGTGTCGGTATGAAACCCATCACCATATGAGAAACTACTAATCCTAGATCAGTAATTCTCGATTACCTAGCGTCAGATTGCAGTTCCCTGGTGACATGTGTATAGGTTAGTATATCGACATGAGATCGTCATTTGTCTCGTATGAGTTCCCACTGTGCTTTGATTACTACCCTACCACGGCTCAAAGGAGTCGTGCAAACAGGTTTTAGTTGGGTACAGTCCCAAGCCACATGGAGGCAGTGAGAGGATCGGCAGGGGATTCGTATCTCCCGGTATTGGGAGTGAGATCGTGTTGTGTCTGGAGAGCCATTACACGAAGTCCTTGGCCAAGGCAAGTGAGATTTACTGGTATGTATTCCAGTGGTTTCTCAGAGAGTTCTGAGCTACACTCCGACACGACTTATACCGCTTTTGGGGGTCTGACGTTTACCAGCCCCGTGTGCCTGATATGCGATACTCAATGAAGAACGGACCAGACCGTATGGATATTGTCACTGACAGGCTCAGTAGGGTTTCAGGATGAGTTCGCTCATCGGTCTCCCTTTTGGTCAATACATCGGTATCCGTTACGTACAGCTAGTACCACTGACGTGCTTGTGGTTAAACCCACTGCCAGCGTATTGACGAGTCTTTAGAGTCCCCCACATAAAGATTCCCAATTTCGGGCGAAACGTTGTAGAGGCCGTATGGTATTATGGCAGGGTTCGATCATATACATGCAGTTGTGCACGGATTATGATCGGACGGATCATATTAGTGGGCTTTGGTTTAAGCTGGATCCTAGTATTAGATTTGTTGGATTTATTTCGTCTCATTGCATTCGTATTCAGTCGGAATGCAGATGCAGGTATGTATATACAGGTGAGGGGTATCCTTGTGATCCATCATGAGTTTACTTTAGATGATGCCATTCTATTTATTGTTATAAACATTTGGGTTAATGTTTATTAGGTGGAAATTTTGAGTTCAAGTCATCATGAAGAGCAATTAATGTGGCATGTGCAATTTGATGACTCATGGTATTATTTTTTATGCCATGTCCACTTGTTAATTGATTTATTGGGTGAGATTGAGATGGAGAGAGAGGGAGGGCAGCCACAAGGGTGTGGGGTTTGCTCTTTGAGATTTCATTCTAGTGCTCTCTCATTTTTATCTCACACAATATAGAAAAGCTCTTCTTCATCTTCTTCTTCATCTTTCTTGAGCTCACAAGTTCCTCATCAATGGCTTTTTCTTCAACCACCATCCATACAATCTCATATGTTGAGAATCAATGGATGAATAGAGACAAAGTTATCACTCACATTCTCTACTTCACCTTGGACATGTCGGCTAGCAAACTTCATGTCCGAGTTTCTTCGGTTTTGAAGCGGGAGCCCGTAAAAAGATTCCTTGATGTGTTGCCACTTCGACGAGGAGATCGGAGATCGAGCTTGATCAGAGAAGTCGCGAGGAGCTTGTGATGGTGGCTAAATATAGAAGGACACGGATCGATCGGTATAGCCATTCTAACTTCTTTGTAGTTAGCTAGTTTAGAGTTAATGGTACGATCCGGGTGAAAGCCTATGTTAGCGCCAGTTTTATAAAAAGTTTTGTTCCGTGTTTGGCCTCGGATTGATGGCTGGGGCGCTACCGTAGACTTACACTTAAGGCTAATTATTGCGGTGTCGCATACTCATAGCCCGTGTGATATCAAACACCCAACTTCTTTACTAATTAGTCTCGCGAAGCCCGTTTGCGAAACTATTGCATTCGAGAAATAGCCTCAGTGAGTGGATCCGCTCCATTGTTTCTTTCTTTATCTCTCTATATCTCAACTTCGCGGAGAAAGACTATCTCCTGAAATGAGCAATACATGTCTTAGAATTTGTATGGATATCTGATGGGACCCAGTTCACAAATGAACTCCAAATCCAAAAAACTTCTTAAACTGTATCATTTACTGAATTTAACCAGTATCCCACGCCATTCCTTCCTTAGTATCCGCTTGGACCACCTGTCCAACATACTGCCCCTCAAAAGAGGGAAAACTATAACTTTGACAGTCACTCAGTCATCCAGGTCACCTTGGAAGCCTAAAATGATAACCGCCTCCCGAAGGAGCTTGCCATTACCATATACCAAGAACATCCACTTATGTTCATAACTGCTTCCCAACATTTCTCCAAGATTGGATTAATATATATGCTTATTGCAGCCAGTGCAAAAACAATATCGGGTATGGTACTTGACATTTCATGATTAATTCAATTGCCTAAGCAAGTGATATGCTAATCATGCAGATTCCTCTCCTCATCAGTCTGAAAGACATCTCTTTAGAGAGGGTGACTCCATCACCTACGGGTACACCAACACGCTAGGAGTCATCCATTCTAAAACACTTTAGAATAGTGTCAAGTTTCCAAATTGGGATACTTCCCAAATCTAGATCTAAAACCATAGATCTAGTTACCAGAAACCCTGATATTTTATCCATATCATATGTGGAGAAACACCTTGTGACAACCACAATATAACCGATCATAGTATAGGAATATTTCTTCCTATAAAGAGCATGTCATCCAAATACCAGGACATCACTCCCTACTACCTTCTTACCAGGTCTAACTATTGTTCTGATGAAGTCAAACTCTATGACTGTCACATCAAAACTAGATGATCTATCTCCGCTATTCCTGCTCTAGTCTATAAATAAACATAAGCTACTTTCCCACTACGTTTCCGCTTCTCCCACCGAATACAACTACTTTCTGGCACAGTCTTATACACGTGCACTTCTAAAGCTAATTTAGAACGACGTTATACTCATCCTCCTGCCAGATCTCATAGTCTAGAACAATAGTAGTGTCATGTTTGGGTAATCAAGAACCTCCCTGTCACCGTCTTTGAGGAAACCGAAATACCTCTCGGGTGCCTGAGGTTACCTACCAAATCTGCGGAGTCTCTAATGGAATGTCGAATCCAATTGAATTTTTAGGTTCTACTAAATTTTCAGTAATCGTTTGTGGTTCTGGAATAACTTCCAGTTCTACCATGCTTCCACTAATGTTTTCTGAAAAGAATCCATTTTTACAAAAACTGGTGGTGAGTCAAGAACAATATAACTAATGATCTTCCAGATGGTAGAATGTTAACCCTCGTCAAAGCCCGGGATAACCTACAAACTGCCCTTACTGAAACGTGCCTTGAGTTTATCCAGAGTCTGGTTTTAAGCATAAGACGGACAACTCCATATACCTTAATATCGTTAAGATATGAATCCATTCTATATCCACTATAGAAATAAAGGCACTAATATAGTTGGAACTAGATTCAAAAATCATGCAGCTGTTTCCAGTGCATAACAACTAAATGGAATGAGGCCAAGAAGCATTACTCATCCAGGAGTGCATCCACATATGAGTAACCTGAAAGAGAAGCTAGTTCTCAAAAAACCATTATTTACGACGGAATACCTAGCACAAGTATCTACATCTTCGATCAACTTGAATAATCCTGATACTTTGCAACATATGGTTCTTTACTTAATTCTTATACGTATAACTTCTCAAAACTTGGACCTTGTATTTCAACGAAATACTTGTCTAAAATTAGAGAAGTCAAAAGTAAATAGAATATAGTACGAATATTAAACCCTTTGTCTTAATGGACACTGGACAACATACAATACTCTGTTTGAGTCCTCTGAGTCTAATAACTCAAATATTGTGCGTCGTAGGTTTAAAACTGTGCTATGGTTAAGAAGAATTACACCGCTGTTGAATGCACCTTACGGAATCACCAACTGATATAGGTAAATGTCATAGACATAATATCAAAAAGTTATATCTCACTTTATAAAATAAACGTATAGATATAATAGTTGAAATTGGTGCATGACAACGGATATTCAAAACCAAATATTTGCCGTCAGGAAAATCCAGGTGATTTCTTCAAATATCACCAATTACAAAGAATTCCGATATAATGAGGATATAATTACCTAATTCTCAATATTCTACTCCCACTCATCATCTGCAACGCTATACAGATGTGAGAATCAAATCTGGTAAATTCATACCCTGGAGTCAGAATCCAATTGGGAAATAGTTTTCAATTAACACTGCACAGTGAAACTGAAACATGAAAATATTTCGAAGAGGTAACCGGGTATTCCTAGTAATGCCTCTTCCACTATGCAGATTCATGACAGTAACCGTATATTTTCTTGCCATCAATCCAATCCCTTTATTTGTCTTCACTTATTACCTTCTGTACACCACCCTTAGGCTAAATGGTTTTCTTCCTTCCCTACATTTTGGCACCAGCCTAAGGTTTGGAAGAAGACTATCCAATAAGCGTAATATGTGTACTCTCCTAATACTAGGAGCCCTCACAACCTGAGAGAAGCTAAAGAGAAAAGACAACTGAATAATCCTTATTCTATTTCTCCCGAACCAGAAACCATTCTCGAATTGGAACAAGTTCCTTCGAGTTCGTATGTAAATATACGATAGAAATATCTAAGCAATATGTAGATCTTCATAGTGATACGGAATGTTCTGGAGAAATGCAAAGGTGAAAGTAGGAGTGGCAATGGTATACGCGGTTTCGTCGTGAATGATAACAGTCGCAATTTTCTTTGCCCTTAATCTAATCCTTTTATATGTATTTATTTATTACCTCCTATACACCACACTTAGGCTTAATTGGTTTTCTTCCTTCCCTACCCTTCGGCACCGGCCTATGGTTTGGAAGAAGACTATCCAATAAACGCAATAGGTGTACTCTCCTAATACCAGGAGCTCTCGCAACCTAAGAGAAGGTATAGAGAAAAGACAACCGAATAATCCTATTCAATTTTTCCTGAAGCAGAATCCATCCTCGAACTGGAACAAGTTCCTTCGAGTTCGTATGTAACTATACAATGGAATATCCAAGAAATGTGGATTTTCGTAGTGATACGGAATGTTCTGGAGAAATGCAAAGGTGATATAGGAGCAGTAATGATATATGCGACAAAATGACAATCCAAAAGCCAAAGCGTTTTAAGAAGGTTCGGTTAACTTGGTTCATGAGTTTTAGTTTAGGGTCAGGCCATGGTCGCTGCCAAAGAGAGAGAAAAGAAACACTCAGCGTGCACTCTAACCTATATTAGAATGGTTAATCACTTTATCTAATCAGGATGGCTCCCACTGTTTCCTCGAATTCTCCTCCAAACCCAAAAGGAGAATTATTTGGGATCATCTAAAATCACCCGAGGAGTAATCCTACTCATCAGTGAGAATCGGGATCCAACTATCATCGCATGATAACTTGATGGAAGCCAGTCAAGTCACCATACTCCAGAAGGTATGCGCATACCTCGCAAGTTTCCTGTATGTTTGAAACTCCCGATGTATGTTTTTACCCGTAGGATCCAAGTGACCTTGACAAGGTCAACAAGTCAAAGGGTCCTAGTCAAGTTCAACCCGTCATTATCTTGATTGCATTAGACCCATCCGCACAGAGCCTTGACAAAGTCAACAAGGTCGAACGACTGTTGTTCATATCAGAATATTGCATTATTATATCGCCCATTCTTAATCATATTACAAATAAATAGGTGCTTTTGATCCATATCTGCTAAATAGTTGTAGGTTACAGGTTCTCAGAATAATACAGTGAAATTCATGAAAAGACGCTACAAATGTGAGACTACGACCAACAATGGATGAATCCGTATGATGCCGCCTACCAGTTTAAGGAACAAACGAAGATCAATAGACAGTTCAATACACAAAGTATAAGGGCAGTACAGGATTGAAAACTTCAACGCGAAGCTCACGGCAAAAAGTCCACAACATTCTGCACTGTGGAAATCTGGAAGAAAGTAGAAAAGATTCTGACGAACCAAGTAAAGAAAACAGAAGGAAATAGCAATATGAAGCAGCCTTGAGAAGTTGGACTCAAGACCCCAATATATGGCCGTGGAACCACAGCCAAACAAGGCATTCTGCCGCGGTTCCGCGGCCATGCAGTGCACGTATCGGTGCACGTGTCGGTGGGTGTCGGTGCTTTGAACCTGCTTTCTTAGGGTAGTTCTGTAAATTCTAATGTGGATCAGATATAAAACCTAGGGTTTCTCCTATCTGTAAATAGGAAAGCCGAAAGCTTAATTAGGCATGCCTCTTTTTAATTTTCTAGATTAAAATTTTATTCAAGTTGTAATGCATTGTTGAGAGGTATCAATAAAATAAGTGTTATTCTTTTCTCTCATTCTTATATCTGAATTTTAATTCCAGAAATTTATTTTATCAGTTCTTTTGTTTTCTGCATTTTAGTTCACCTATTAAATAAACAAACAAAAATTAATTTTATCATAGTTTTTCTAATGAGTGAGTAATTCCTCACTTGTTAGGGTTAGGATAGGGAAGGTTTGAGAGAAGGTAATCTCTCTCACTCCTTTCTTTGTCCATATAATATTTAAAATATGACTCTTTTTAATCCAACCACACACCGCTCACTACGACACCCTATCCTAAAAGATAGCGGTGATTCCCTAGTTAGACCGGTTGTGGTTGAATTAACTAGAGGTTAGGGCTAAGAGCCAAGAAAGTACGGACAAGGACCAAAAGGAAGAAATTACATTTCTTCCTAGTCGTGCTAATCCCCTTTGTTGACTATTACCCTAACACCTATATTCTTAACTAGGGCATTAAAAGCAATGAGTAGAATCCCTTTTCCAAACTAATCTAATCCTAATCCTAACAAGACTTTAAATCAATTGAATCTCATTCTTAGATTTTAAAACAAAACCTACCAAAAATAGGACTTAACTCGTTAGAACTTAAAAAAAGAACACCTTTTCCCAGTGGACCGACCTGTACTCAACCGGCTAGCTACCAAGCGACACCGTCTTGATTGCGGTATTTTCTTGAATTTAAAACGCACGTACTTAACAGCTATCAATCAAATGGCGCCGTTGCCAGGGAAACGGTAGTTATTTTCTTTTTGTAATTTCGGGTTAATTGAAATTGAAAAAATTATAAAAATTGAAAATATAAAAACTAAAAAAAAAATCTTCTTGTTCTTTTTGATCGGTTTTTGTGCGAATTGTGCCGGAACGGAAGACGGACAGATTCAGATCTGGAAAAAGCCTAGTGAACAAATCAAGAAATAGAGGATCTGAACAAACACAGGAGAACCACAATAGAAAATAGAAAAGTTTTGACAGCCCGATCCAACTGAACCACCGCGGAACCGCGGCTAAATCAGGAGTTTGACCGCGGAACCGTGGTCAACTGCTGACGTCAGCACTCAGATTTCTCTGTGAGTATTTCTTGTTTTCTCTTCTACCCCCTGAACTCCAATGAAAAATTTTCCTGCAGGGTTCTTTGCGCAAAACTTCTTCTCCCTCTCCAATAAATTATTTTGTGCAGGATTCTTTGCGCCGCAAATAAAAAGAAAATTTTTTTGGCAAGTGTTTTAGATTTTTTGTGTTAATTGCTTTGCATATTTAAAACGGAATTTAAGGGGCTATAACACCAATCAAGATTGGATGGGGATTTCATTACCCTTCCTAAGACTCCAGAAATCACAAAAAGTATATGCATCACCCTCGAGTTAATTAAAAAATATCTGGACACAGCAAATTAAGGACTGTCGCGCTCATTATGATAGAGGAAGATTGTGGGCATTCAGTCGTTTATCTAAATCCGACTTTATGGTGCCTAGGCTAGACAAGTGAGAAATATAACTTTAAAAGGCCCGTCTCACGGTGATTCGTGAGCGGAACCCTCCTTTCTTCACTTGTGTTTACCTGACCACAATTGGCGGTGAAGAGGCGATTTGAGGGATATCTCACAACTTGTCGCTTTGGACCAGTTAGGAGCAGTCTAGTTGACTTAGGAGACCCTAGCTCTAGGCTTGATTGTGCATGCTTAAATTGTGATTGCTTGAAAGTGTGTCATAGTCCGTACAAAATCTTTTGCAAAACTCTTTATAAAAATATAAAAAAAACACAAAACAAAATTATTTACAAAAACTTGCCATTTGTCGCTAGAATTCCATTTCACCCAACCTTCATTCATTTTTCCCATTGACGATTTCTTACCCTCACATTCTGCTTTTTGACTACACTACAACTCGTTTAGTGTATATCCGGTTGGACTAGGGACACTAGCGCCCGATTAGTCCGTGTCTCGTTAGTCGCTACTGACGACGCGTTCGACTCCGAAGTCGAAACTCCCTCCACTTCTTCTTCATCTTCACATTCATCATCTTCTAAGGAGATGTCAGGAATCAATCCTAACAACCCTTTACCTACCTCGGGACTGATTCCACCTCAACTGGGTGCGAATAACCCGCAACAACCTCTTATTGAAGCGCTCCAGCGAATCGCGCTCCAGGATCTTTTCTAACCTACCCGTTCCACAATTCCTACTTGTCTTTCACGACTGCTGGCAAATGGGGATAATTTCGAAATTAAGCCCCACTTCATCAATATGTTGCCCAAATTTCACGGACTGGAATCCGAAGATGCCTATATCTTCATTAACAAATTCCAGAATGTTTGTGCAATGATGAAGACCACCCAACTGTCCGATGATGCAATAAGGCTACGAGTTATTCCTTTCACTTTGTGTGACCTAGCTAAAAAGTGGCTATATAGTACAGCATCACATTCCATAAAAAGTTGGAAGGAGCTTGTTAAGGCATTTCTTAAAAAGTTTTACCCACATCACAAGACCGCGAGAATTCGCAATGAAATTAACCAATTTTCCCAGCTTCCTTCCGAACCTTTTTGGAAGTGTTTCGAACGATTAAAGACCTTCTTGTTCAGTGCCTTCATCACGGTATTGAAAGATGGCAACTTTGCCAAACTTTATACGAAGGACTGAACCCAGCAACTAAGCAGTTGCTGGAAACCATTTGTCAAGGTCACTTCCTAACCAAATCTGATGAGGAAACTTGGCAATTTCTCGACGATCTTGCTGAACAAACACTTCAGTGGGAAAGCACTAGACAGACCTATTCGTCTACTTCATCTACTTCATCCGGTCTGTCTAGGGCAGGTGTTCGCCAACTTGATATGTCAATTGCAATGAAAGCCGAAATGGCAGCAATTACACAAAAATTAGAAGCAATTGACAGCAAATTCTCATTGCCTTCTCCTGCCCCTGCTTTACCACCTCGCACTATATGCGCTTGTTGTTTGGATCCGTCCCATTTGACTGAAGAATGTCCTTACAACCCACCTGCTCAAGGACAGGATCAAGTCAATGCTGCTTTTCAGCAAAGATAAAGAAATGATCCATACTTTTCAACTTACAATCCTGGTTAGAGGAACCACCCTAATTTTGCTTGGAATCAAAATCAACAACAATTCCAAGGCAACAACAATTTCCAAAGGCCTCCTCCTCAACAACAAGAACCTCAACAAATTCAATATCAACAACCTTTCCAACCCCAACCTTACCAAAATCAAATGAACAATTTTGCACCAAACAACACTTTTCCTCAAAACAATTTTGTTCCGCAAAATAACGATAAGGTTATCTCGTTAGAATGAAGTCTGGATGCGTTTTTAAAACAATCTACTCAATCCTCAGCCAACATCCAATCTTCCATTCAGTCTTTGGTGCAACACACTGCATCACATGGGCAAAGTATCAAAACCATTGAAGCCCAAATTGCACAACTGAATGCTGCCTTAAGCGAGCGAAAGAAGGGGAAGCTTCCATCTCAACCACTGCCAAATCCCGATCACCTACAAAATGCACATGTTGCTCATGAACAACAAAACCTTAATGTGAATGTCGTGACTACATTGAGATCTGGAAGGACGTTGCACAACAATGTTGGCATTGATGATAACACCCCGGTCGCCGCTTCTTCTTCTTCTTCATCTTTATCTTTTTTGTGTTTAGAGCCTGTTCTCCATTCTTCACAAGGCTTTAATTCTTCTACTACTCCAAACGGACCCACATCTCACTCTACGAAAACACCAACACTGGGATCCGTTCCAACTCCGCAATCTCCTCCACAAACATTGGACTCAACCAATTTTAAAAATATTCCATTTCCAAACAGGTTGAGATCCAATAAACAAACTCCATAAATGGAGAAGAATGTGGAGTTATTTAAACAGGTGAGCATTAACATTCCTCTCTTGGATGCAATCTAAAAAGTCCCTTCTTACGCTATAATCTTGAAGGACTTATGCACCAAGAAGAGGAAATCACAGGTACCTAAGAAAGTTTTCTTGGCTACTGCAGTAAGTGATGCCGTTACCCAACCTTTACCTAAAAAACGAAAGGACCTTGGCTGTCCTACAATTTCAATAACAATTGGGGATAAGAACATCAACCACGCACTATTAGATCTTGGTGCCAGTGTTAACCTGCTTTCTTATTCAGTGTATGAGCAATTAGGCATTGGAGAGTTGAAACCCACACATTGTACTCTCTAAATGGCCGACCGATCCATCACCCATCCTAGGGGTGAGTTAGAGGATGTGTTGATTAAAGTAGGGGACTTCATATTCCCCGTTGATTTTATTGTTATGGACACACAACCTGTAGCTAACCCCCGGTGTCAAATTCCGGTGATACTCGGTCGACCATTCCTTGCGACTTCGAATGCGGTGATCAATTGTCGAAATGGTTCGATGAACCTATCTTTTGGAAATATGACAATTGAGCTCAACATTTTTAAGTTGGGGAATCAGTTCCGAACCTAATGCTAATATACTTGATGTTTGCTCGATCCAAGAGATCACCCAGGAGGACTGTGAGCTCGAAAAATTTCTGTTCGATCACAGCAATTTTGACGCCACTAGTGCGTTCCTCCTTGATTCTGATACTGCTTTCACACACGATAGTGACTACGAGTTTTTCACTTGGACGATCTTGAAGAATCACCACCCGAGTTTGAATCCTTTGAATTTTCGGATGAGTCAGCTGAACCATCCGACTCAGTAGCTTACACTTGTTTTGAACCTCTGTTGGAATCCTTCGAGTTTGAGACAATTTCACCGATTTTACCTTCAATTGTTTCGCCTCCAACACTCGAACTCAAGCTATTGCCGTCTTACCTTAAATATGCTTATTTAGGTGAGAATGAGACCCTTCCTGTTATCATCTCGGCTTCTCTAGCCCCCGAGCAAGAGAAAGCCTTTTTAACGGTCTTGCACAGCAATCGGCAAGCTTTTGGCTGGACTATGGCGGACATCAAGGTGATTAGTCCCCTAATTGTTGAACATCATATTCATATGTTGGATGATGCCAAGCCAGGAAGGGATCCACAGAGACGACTCAACCCAATAATGAAGGAGGCTGTTAAAAAGGAGATCATAAAATGTCTTGATAGTGGTATCATTTACCCTATCTCTGACAGCCAATGGGTTAGCCCCATTCACGTTGTCCCAAAGAAATTGGGCATAACAGTCATAACTAATGAGGCGAATGAGTTAATACCTACTCGCACCCAAACTGTCCTGTGAGTATGCATCGATTATAGAAAACTCAACGCGGCGACATGGAAAGACCACTTTTCATTACCTTTTATTGACCAAATGCTAGAACGATTGGCTGGGCATGAGTTTTATTGCTTTTTGGATAGATACTCCAGCTATAATCAAATTCCCTACACCGAAAAGGATCAAGACAAGACCACATTCACTTGTCCTTTCGGTACGTTTGCTTACCGTCGCAAGCCCTTTGGGTTATGCAGTACACCCGCTACCTTCCAGCTGTGTATGATGGGTATTTTTTCTAACATGGTGGAAAAATTCTTAGAGATCTTTATGGATGATTTCTCCATTTTCGGTTACTCCTTTGATGAGTGTTTGCTACATCTAGATGCAGTCCTTACCCGGTGTAAGGATAAGAACCTTACTTTAAATTGGGAGAAGTGCCACTTCATGGTACGAGATGGTATTGTTTTAGGACATATAATCTCACAAAATGGCATTGAGGTAGATAAAGCTAAGATTGAAGTCATTTCCAATCTTGCTCCTCCCAAATGCGTCCGAGACATTCGAGCCTTCCTTGGCCATGCCGGTTTCTATAGACGGTTCATCAAGGATTTTAGCAAGATTTCTAGACCCTTGACTCTTTTGTTGGCCAAGGACACCATATTTGATTTCGACTCGAGCTGTTTAAAGGCATTCGAGTCATTGAAAAACTCACTTACTTCTGCTCCAATTCTTTCGTCTCCTGACTGGACACATCCATTTGAAATTATATGCGATGCATCTAATTTTTCCATTGGTGCTGTCCTTGGACAGCACATCAATAAAATGCCGCATGTAATTTATTACACTACCCGAACCTTGAACGAGGCCCAATTAAATTACACAACAACCGAGAAGGAATTCTTAGCTGCTGTGTTTGCATTAGAAAAGTTCAGGCCCTACTTAATCGGCTCTCCAGTCATCATTTATACTGACCATTCAGCTCTTCGCCATCTTTTCGCGAAGAAGGATGCTAAATCCCGGCTGATATGTTGGATCCTCTTATTACAAGAGTTTGAGCTTGTCATCAGAGACAAGAAAGGATGTGAAAACGTAGTCACCGACCATCTTTCATGCCTTCCTTCTTCGCCAACACTTCAAATTCCTATAAAAGACGTTTTTCCAAATGAGCAGCTTTTGACTATGTCATGCGAACCTTGATTCGCAGATATTGTGAATTATTTGTCCACCGGACTTATACCAAATGAATGGTCGAATCAGGACAGACTCCGATTCCTATCCTAAGTAAAACATTTTTACTGGGATGAGCCTTACCTATTCAAATACTGTCCCGACCAAATCATTCGTCGGTGTGTCCCAGACAATGAGTTTAAGAGCGTGCTATCTTTTTGCCACGATCAAGCGTGTGGCGAGCATTTTGGCCCTAAAAAGACAGCCGAAAAGATCTTGCAGTGTGGTTTCCACTGGCTACAACTTTTTAAAGACGCACATGATTACTGCAAGACATGCTCCCGGTGCCAACACTTAGGCCGGATATCTAGAAGAAACGAAATGCCGCTCCAACCAATATTGGTTGTGGAAATTTTTGATGTTTGGGGGATATATTTTATAGGATCGTTTCCCAATTCTTTTGGGAACGTATACATTCTCCTCGCTGTTGACTATGTTTCTAAGTGGGTCGAGGTTGTGTGTCGAACTAATGACAATAAGGTTGTTGTTAGATTCCTCAAAGAAAACATTTTTTCTCGGTTTAGGCACCCCCGCGCAATCATCAGCGATAATGGAACTCATTTCTGTAATAGGACTTTCAAGTCCTTAATGCGGAAATATTCCATTAATCACAAGCTTTCAACACCCTATCATCCCCAAACGTATGGGCAAGCCGAGATTTCAAATCGGCAAATTAAACAGATATTGGAGAAAACGGTTTCCAAAAACCGTAAGGATTGGTCGTCAAAACTTATTGATGCCCTTTGGGCATTTAGAACTGCCTATAAGACCGATCTTGGCATGTCTCCGTATAGGCTTGTTTATGGAAAGGCTTGCCACCTTCCAGTTGAAATTGAGCATAGAGAATTTTGGGCGATAAAAGAGGTGAATCTATCTCTAGGAGATGCGCGCAGCAATAGAAAGCTGCAATTGAATGAATTAAACGAGCTTCGGGATGAAGCTTACGAGAACGCGGTTGTCGTTAAAAACCGAACGAAGATGTTTCACGATAAACACCTCATGCGCAAAACTTTCAAACCTGGTCAACAGGTTTTACTTTACGACACCCGGCTACATTTCCATCCCGGTAAGCTCAGATCTTGATAGAAAGGGCCATTTTTTGTTCGCACCGTATATCCGCACGGTGCGGTCGATTTAGAAAATCCGAAGGGCGGTTCACTATTTAAAGTGAACGGACATAGACTTAAACCTTTCCTCACCGCGGACCCTTCGGAGGAGCTCCTGCTTTTGCAGGAGCTGATTTACATTAACTGATCTTCCACCATCTACCGCTAAATTTCGGTTATCAAGCCATAAACAGTGGAAACACTGTTTCAAATAAGTTTTGGGGTATGTACCACTTGTAATTATAACATAAAAATAAAAAAATACAAAATAAAATTTTTCAAATTTTTGGGATATTTTTGTAAATTTACAGTTTTTAATAAATAATAAATAATAAAAAAAAAATTATTTACAAATAAATTCCTCTTTTTAAGAGGTCCTTTTTGCAAATCACCAAAAAAATCCCCCTATAAAAGAAACCCGACCCCTCTGCGGTTTTTACCAAACCCTAATTTTCTTTCCCTCAAACCCCTAGCCGCCGCCGCTGAAAGATCAGGGAGATCTCTCCAGAGAGCCGCGTTTCCGCCGCCGAACCTTGCTCTGTGCCACGCATCCGCCGCCTGTTGGTGTCGTCATTCTCTGAAAACTTCAGAGGAGGTTTGCACTTCCTTTCCCTCTCTGTTAATATTAATTTTTTTTTCAATTTACTCTCTGCGGTGGCACCAACCCTGCAATCTGAAAGAGAATTTTCGCAAATGTTTGCATATACGATCTACGGTAGCTATTTCGGTGAAGAGATCAGAAAGCGAGGGTGGAATTTCTTACTTTTTAACCATCCAAACTCCTTTGCTCTTCCGGATCTCGTCACCCGATTTTACGAGTGCATGGAGGATGGTTGCCTCTCACAACATGGTTACATTAGGCTAATTTGGGGTGAAAGGGAAATTATAATCGATAGGGACTTCATCCATGAAGTCACCTTAATTCCTAGGCTACCCACCCATGACCAACCCTTCTAATTCGAGGATTACTTACCCTTGATGGGTAATGACTGTTCGAGAGAGCTACGTAAGGGCATCCAGGCTAGAACCCTCTTTGCGAACGTATTGACTTTGTGTCGTTGGGCACAAAATAACATTTTTGGTAGTTCGCACAATACGAAAATTTTCACACCAGCCCTCCATATTGTGCACACCTTAATGACTAGGAACCCAAGCTATGATATGTGCACGGTATTACTTCATTCGATTGGTGCGGGCAAAAGGGCTGCCAATTATCCATGCTCTGTGTTGGCGACACAACTATGTCGCTATTTCCTCCCTGTGGAGGAATTTGAGTTTTATATGCATGGAGGTATCCCCATTAGACCTCTTGTTGAGGGCGTATCCACGTCTTACACACGCTTAAATAATGTATGGTCGCGCACTGAGCCGGCCGAGAATTTACCCGCCAAGAAACCCATCTCCAGTTCGACCGCGAGCGAGGAAGAGCTTACCCCTGCAACACATGCACGTTTGCTTAGGAAAGCCACTAGGGGATAGATAGATTGATCAGGATGGTGACCAACCTGGATCACCGTGAGACAGAAATAGAGCACGGTATGACCACCCTGCTGGCAAGAGAGGAACGTTCCTATTCACGTTCGAGGGGACGACGTGGTCATAAGCAGTGAGGGCACTGCTTTTGATAAGTTTGGGGGTGGAGGTGGTTTGTAAATAGTTATCATTGCATTGCATTTTTTTTTGTGCATATTTGTTTTTTTTCTTTGCATATTTAATTCCGCATTGCATCTTTAAAAAGAATTATAAAAAATAAAAATAAAAATAAAAAAAATATAAAAATATAAAATCAAGTAAAAATTGAAAATTTTTAAAAATTATAAAAATTGAAAAATTCAATTTTGGCCATATTTGACTTGAGTTCGACAAGACGGTTGACTAGCTAGGAAAAACTAGATCCTAAACTTAGTAAATAAAAAACCCTAAAAATAACCTTTCTTAACGTTTAACTGTAGAAAATATATGTCCTTGTAGATTATTTAGAAATAGGCAAATTTTGAGTTCAGTTCTTGGGCTAAATCAATATAAGGGAAGAGTATTGAAATTTTTATTTGAAGTGTAAGTCAGAAAAATAATTCCTAACCTTAAGTTTAAATTCTGAAAATATATACGCTACAACTCGCACATACACGCACCTTGAAACTTGGGATAGTAGAGGATACCTTGAAATGCTCTTGTCTAAAATCCTTAGTATGAAAGAAAATAAAATAAAAGTATAAAGTGTGAATAAAAAAAATGAACACTGGTTTTGTAATTACTTAAGGCTGCATAAATAAAAAAATATATAGAGATGGTGCTTTATCACCTAGTGCCTTAGACCAACTGGTTTGGGAGTCACTGCTAAAACCTTAGCTATTACAAGACGAGGAATTACGCTTAAATGCGCAAACACATTTTGTAATCGGTCGTTTAGTACCTCAAGAAGTATTAACGGTCGCATGAAGGATGTGTGAGCAATTTCATCTAAAATTCACCAACTAAAGATACTTTGGACGATGGATAAGAGTATGATAGCTAGAATTGAATTTCCAAGTGTATGGGTGATACATACACACATGTAGGGGTGTATGATTGGGGTTTGGATAAGAGATAGGAATGAAAGATAGGGCTTATACTTTCAGTAGCGATGATAAAAATTCCTAAGTGAGATGGAACTTTAGAAGGAAAATTCAAAACATGCTGAAAACTGAATAAATTTGCAGAACATATACGATCTTAAGTTAGATGATAAGTGAGTGTGAAAAATATAGGTTGATTTCTAAGTAGAAGATAATATAATTTTTTATCTAGAATACCGAATTGAAGAATGAAAGTCAACATGCCAAATTGATCGGATTTTATGGGTAGTATCCGCTGAAAACCCTCAGGAGACAACACTCATCCTACTAGGGACACCTAGAGGTTTAACGGCTTGTTGCACGAGCTCAGTGCAATCGCGATTCCTTGCGAAAGTGAGGTTAGGATTTTGTTGAGAATAAAAATGGCTTTGCTCAGGACGAGCAAAAGATAAGTTTGGGGGTATTTGTTCATATCAGAATATTGCATTATTATATCGCCCATTCTTAATCATATTACAAATAAATTGGTGTTTTTGATCCATGTCTGCTAAGTAGTTGCAGGTTACAGGTTCTCAGAACAATACAGTGAAATTCATAAAAAGACACTACAAATGTGAGACTACGACCAACAATGGATGAATCCGTATGATGCCGCCTACCAGTTTAAGGAACAAACGAAGATCAGTAGACAGTTCAATGCATAAAGTACAAGGGCAGCAAAGGATTAAAGACTTCAACGTGAAGCTCACGGCAAAAAGTCCACAACATTCTGCACTGTGGAAATCTGGAAGAAAGTAGAAAAGATTTTGAGAAACCAAGTAAAGAAAACAGAAGGAAATAGCAACATGAAGCAGCCCTGAGAAGTTGGACTCAAGACCCCAATATATGGCCACGGAACCGCGGCCAAACATGGCATTCTGGCGCGGTTCCGCGGCCGTGCAGTGCACGTGTCGGTGGGTGTCGGTGCTTTGACCCGGCTTTCTTAGGGTAGTTCTGTAAATTCAAATGTAGATCAGATGTAAAACCTAGTGTTTCTCCTACTTATAAATAGGAAAGCCGAAAGCCTAATTAGGCATGCCTTTTTTTAATTTTCTAGATTAAAATTTTATTCAAGTTGTAATGCATTGTTGAGAGGTATCAATAAAGTAAGTGTTATTCTTTTATCTCATTCTTATATCTGAATTTTAATTCCAGCAATTTATTTTATCATTTCTTTTATTTTCTGCATTTTAGTTCACCTATTAAATAAACAAACAAAAATGAATTTTATCATAGTTTTCCTAATGAGTGAGTAATTCCTCACTTGCTAGGGTTAGGATAGGGAAGCTTTGAGAGTAGGTAATCTCTCTCACTCTTTTCTTTGCGCATATAATATTTAAAATAGGACTTTTTTTAATCTAACCACACACCGCTCACTACGGCACCCTATCCTAAAAGATAGCGGTGATTCCCTACTTAGACCGGTTGTGGTTGAATTAACTAGAGGTTAGGACGAAGAGCCAAGAAAGGACGGACAAGGACCAAAAGGAAGAAATTACATTTCTTCCTAGTCGTGCTAATCCCCTTTGTTGACTATTACCCTAACACCTATATTCTTAACTAGGGCATTAAAAGCAGTGAGTAGAATCCATTTTCCAAACTAACCTAATCCTAATCCTAGCAAGAATTTAAATCAATTGAATCTCATTCTTATATTTTAAAACAAAACCTTCCAAAAATAGGACTTAACTCGTTAGAACTTAAAGAAAGAACACCTTTTCCCTGTGGACCGACCCGTACTCAACCGGCTAGCTACCAAGCGACACCGTCTTGATTGCGGTATTTTCTTGAATTTAAAACGCACGTACTTAACAGCTATCAATCAACTGTCCTAACCAATCCACATATCCATGCGACAGAAAAGTATTACAGAGCTACCGCACACTATGCATTGACAATGTCAACAAACGCAGCATGAATACTAAGCAATACTAATTTGAAATGACGAAGGGCTATGATTGGTTTTTGGTGAAAAACCTTTAACGTAATGAACTTGATATCGTTGAAAGAACCCGAGCAGTTTTACAAATATATAGTGGCG
This sequence comes from Agapanthus africanus, assembly GCA_030015575.1. NCBI lineage: Eukaryota > Viridiplantae > Streptophyta > Magnoliopsida > Asparagales > Amaryllidaceae > Agapanthus > Agapanthus africanus. The sequence goes on from CM057340.1 coordinate 427,123,020, forward strand.
CAAACTTTCGAAAAAGAGGTCACTCCCAGTGAAGGGATCTCGGCTCTTTTCTCATCGAATAAGGTGCAGGATATTCCAAACTGAATACCACGATGCGAAGCAAAAAAATCGACTATAGAGCAGTTATTATAAATATGCAAACTTTCTCCCAAGAGGTCACTCCCTATGAAGGGATCTCGGCTCTTGCCTTGTCGAATAAGGTGCTGGATATTCATAACCGAATACTACTGTGCAAAGCAAAAGGAAACATCTTGCAACAACAGTTTTTCAAAATTGGTTCCAACAACATCAAATAGGCCTGTTTTATCCTTGCATTGATCAGAATCAATACAATCCCATCAATTAATCCATATCACACTACAGGAAAGGAACGAAAATAAAATGTACGTATATGCCATTCGCATTTGCCACTGGGTCCCGTCATCACCCGTTAGGTTACTTAACTAACGACAGAGCGGGGGTTGGACTAGTGCGGGTGCAAAACATATACAACATCTACTAGTATATATATTTATATATATAACATTCGTCCCAGTCATGATATAAAGCAACATCACAGAATCTCAGCAAGCAATATAGAATGGTGGATAATCTTGGAGCCTCGGGTTTCACTTGAGCCGCAAATGAGACCTGACGTTCCCTGTCATGTGGATAGCCTGTGCAATGAAAACCCTAGACCCCTACGAGTGCGTAAAGTTACTTGCTAATCCCAAAAGTGAGGCAACCCCAATCAACAAAGTGAATGGGCCACCCAACACTTCATGGAATCCAGTAACTTATGCACCCCTCCGTGGGTCATCCTATACTCCCTACGAGTGTGGCAAATAGCCTGCCAATTCTAGAGTAAGGTCCCCTCCGTCTCAACGCTATGAGATGCAGACCCGTTGCCCTCTAGAACCCGGCTATTCATGTACTCCATAGCGGGGTAATCCTAGCACAGAAAAGAAAAAATATATACAATGGCGACATCGACCTCAATCCGGTCGTGCCCCAAACAAATAATATACAAGCTGGCAGAGACGACAGTCCACAAGTCGGACGCTCGCCCCGCAATACTGAGTATACAAATGAATCTGAACTGTACTAACTATCATTGCACCACTGGCTATCCACCGCGACAATCCAACCATAATATCAGCATAATCACAGAACATCTACATGAATGTCATGTTCGCAAACTCGTCTAAATGAACATATTGCAGTTAGACGGGTTATACCGCTCAATAATATTCACGGTCGCAGATATCATCAAATGTACTGATAAACACACAGTTAATATTTTGATCGACTAAACTTTTCCAAATTTTCTCTAAATGTAAAACCAGCACTCAAACAAATCTGGGCCAAAACCATATATCACAAAAATCATATTTCCATACGATAGAGTCACAGAAGAAATTAGGTGCAATATGGCCTTAAGTGTGTCACGGAACCGCTGCTAATTAGCCTATTTTGCGGCGGTTCCGCGGCCATCTAGTGGGTTCAAGCACCCAAATTTCTTTAGTTACTCTATAATAGCCTGCACGTATTTTTAAGATACATAGAATGATTTTTGAACACTTTTCAAAATCGACAGCAACATGCTTAAATGGAAAAATGATTCGGAAAATTTGGTTGATCGAGATTTTAACTTTGTGCAAACTAGCTATTATGAGTTTATGGGTGGCTTTGATACCTGCTGGGTTTTGCGGCGCCTTGGCCATCTACCGTGGCCGATGCGGAACAAAAACCGGTGTTTAAAATTTTTGGCGTAAACAAAACCCATCCCAAGATCAAAACCATAAACCTATACTAGCAAAACCAAAAAGCTAAACTACTAGGTTAGAGAGGGTTATACCGAATGAACCAAGTCCTTCGGTCTTCTACAACTTTCATTAGCTCCTAGGGGTTGCGGATTGAATTTGGTTGCCGGTCTTCCTCATTTTAAAACAAAGCCATTCAAGAATAAAGAAAGAAGTCATGGTAGAAAAATGTAACAAATGTGTAACATGACATGGTGCATGTTACATGTACAAAACAAAATCAATGCAAGATTAAGTACTAATCGAGTTTAGTAATACTAACTTATACACAATTAATTGTATACTAAATTGTAAAATCCCCAATCTTCATACATTCTTTTAAAATCAATATTTAATATAGATTTCCAAATATTTTCCAATTTATCGGTATATAATTATACTATATCATTTAAACTAGTCTCCAAACTTTAAAATATTCATATTATTTATTACTTATATTGTTTAATTTCCCAAAAATAATATTTTATTTTTCTGAAATGTTACATATAATGGATGAAAAAATCCCTTAATTTCTTCTTATGTTTTAATTTTTATAAATTTTAACAAAGGGAGTCTTAACCCTCTTATTCGGGCGTGCTACCAATTCATAATAGTTGCGATCTCGATTTGAGATTTGTTAATACTTGATTTGTTGAGTGCTTGAGATAAATAGGGATCAATAGAAGGACAAAAGTCAGTAGAGAGAAAGCCTAATCCCTCCAAGTACCCTAATCCACATTCATCGCTATTTCTCAAGTATTAAATAATTAAAAGATACAAAAAATTATTTTTAAAACTCTGTCTTTTAACTACTTAATCCGAAAAACCCTACAAGCCCTTCTCTTAAGAAATTTTCAAATCTCTTTAGTATAAAATGATAAAAATCATACCTTTCTTTATTAACTCGTCTAAAATAAGAAAGATAGTTTACCATTCCCCTATGGACGACCCGCACTCACTATCGGCTAGCTATTGCGACACTGTTATTGATTGCGGTAATTAGGAATTATACAAAGACTCAATTTTTGAAAACAATCAGGATAATAGTCGAAGTTGCATGTTTTAAAATCTTTTTTTGAATATTCCACCTCTCTACAAAACCAGTAGAGTGTGTGTCACGACCTGAAAAAGCACGTGACTGACACTTGAATCATATGAAATCTATAGGACCCCACCTAATTCAAGTAAGCTAAAAGCCCAGAAATCTAAACCATTTAAAAAGAGAGTGAGGGAAAATTTATTTAAAAGTTTGCATATAAAACACTTTGAAAGTCGTAGTAAACATTTTTAAAACATCAAGTCTTTTCCAAAAATTTCGGCAGAGTTTCCTTTGTAAATACTTGCCCCAAACGGGTACAACACGCATAATATACATAAGTAATGAATAAGGCATCCCCAAGCGGAGCTAGCCTTCGCCAATTGGCGGATACAACCACGCAAGACATATAATATATAATGCCGAATGGCGAGGATCCAAAACTCAGAAGAAAACCAATATAATGAAGAAAACCAGGAAAAACCATAATAATACAAGCGCTACTCTAAGGTTGAAAGAATATACACCCTGGTTTTCTAAGTCTACTAAATATATACAAGTCTGGTTGATAGAGTTACTAGATACAACTGAATATAAATAAGGTACAATGGTGGTCACGATGCGAGTGAACCCACCTACCAAAGCAATCATCCGGAATGAAGTAGTGTGCCAGCAAAGCCGCCAAGGAAACATATACGGCAAAACCTGCAAGAAACTGTGGCACAACGGGGGTGAGTTGCCAACTCGTGAGTAGAAAAACATCACCGAGTAGAAATCGCATGTATGACTCTATCCTAAGTCATACGTTAGTAATATCCTCAAAATAAAATAGCCTGAAGCATAATATAATGGCAAGGGTAAACATCTATACATAAGTGTAATACCAAGTGCTCATGTCAGTGCCTCAGGTAACAACATATCATATATATGATGTATGAATGCATGAAAACAGAATACATCTAAATGAGAAAACTGTTTTCTTATCTCAGTGAGATTTCTGCATAAAACTAACCCAAAGTCACCTAAGTATATCGCGTGTGTGCATGTGCGTGCGTGTCAACCTTAACTCTAGGGTTTCGCAACTAAGAAACAGAACTAAAAGCATTTTCTTACAATTATGCTAAAACTAACCCAAAGTCACCTAAGCATTTCTTACTAAGTATACGCATCTCAAAAACACATTAGTATATATATGTCATAACGCATTCGCGTGCTACACTACGAAACTGCGGGGGTTCTATACGCCATCCACCCGACTTCCCCCATAGATATATATCTACTCACCTTGATACTTGCTTTCCGAATTCGATATCGCCATGCTCTTTCTTGTCATCCCGAAGTTCACACGGAGGTACCTACATGTCATAACACATCGTATCGCATTAAAATCCGATTTGAAACCAAAATGACACGCGAGGTGCCTATAGGTTAGAACCTGTAGCCTACGCATACGAAAACAATCACAAATCCCTCGTCGTTGACGTACAAACGTGCAACGATCGAATCCACAGTTCGTATACCAAAATCAAGTTATCGAAAACCACGAAACCAAAACAGCAACTTTGAAAACTTGCTCCAGATTTTTGTTCAGGTGAAATTAGGAAATTCAGCATATATAGGGGTCTAAATTAAAGATAAGGGAACCACAGGCCAAGCACGAGTCCCAAAGGCCAAGTCCTGGCCGCAATTTGCGGCCAGAAGGCAATAATTGGCGGCCAAGAAGAAGGAGTTGGGGCTCGGGTCTCTATGTTAGTTTCCAGGTTGCCTGCACGACTCACAGTAATCGCTATAAAATTTTCAGGTGCCCCGGGTCATAACAGATCTCTAAATATCATCACAATTCCCATAATCTTCCAATATCAGGGTTTATAAGTTCAAGTCTTGGGTTCAAATCTCTTGTTTTATTTCACAATACTAACACTACAGGGGTTGTACTCACTAATTACACTCACTTGCACCCTCACAATTCAAATCAAACCCTAACCTTCATCTTGGAATTTTCCAAGATCACTAAACCTTACTTAAACACTTCTAAACTAAAATAGAAGTTAAAGCAAATGAATTACTACACTAATGGTGAAGGAAATATCTCATTTGGCAACTCAAGAATTTTCTTGAGTTTCCCCAAGTAGTCAAAATCCAAACTTTCTTGATCCACTATGCTTGTAGTGAGCTTGCGCATGATTTTTGTGAAGGGGATATGATGTTTTGGTGTGAAAATGGTGTTGTGGTGAGGAGGTAAAGGAGAGGGAAGAAGAGGGCAGCCATGGAGATGAGGGAGAAGAAAATGATGATGATGATGAAGTGAAACACAATGAGCCATGGTCAAGTTGACGCCTCACCCTCTCTCTCTCTCTTGCCCATGCTTCCTTGTCTCCCCATGCCACATTTTTTATCATTTTATCCTTTTTCTTTTCTTTAACAAAATTCAAAAACCATACATAAAGGAAAAATGGAGAAGTAAAACCATGGTAGAATAAAATGTAACAAGTGTTAGCAATATGACATGGTGCATGTCATGTGCATAATCACACTTAATGCATAATTAGTGATTATTAATCAAGTTTAACCGTAAACTCGTATGCAAATAATTTCTAAAATATCCAAATCGACTTAATACACTCAAAATCAATAAAAATGTAGAATTTTCAAATATCTCCCGAATTATCGGTATATAATTATACCATACCATTAAAACTAATCTCCATACTCTAAATATTATTAATATTCATTATTTAATTATTTAATTTCCCAAAAATAATATTTTATTTTTCTGAAATGTTACGGTCTTCCCCCCTTAAATAAATTCGGTCCTCGAATTTAAATTTAACCCCTCAAATACTAAAACATTTCAGTAAAATGGTCATGTCGTCGGGGCTCCGGAATCATACATATATAAAACATATCGTAGCGCAATGGATGCGCATGAAAAACGGTATATAACTAAAAATCAAAACTCCATCAAGTATCACGCAATCATCGGAGTTAGGGTGAAGACACCAATATCAAAGTCCAATACGAAAACCAACATGATATACATTAAAACTATAACATGCACATAGCACACATCGTTGTAAACTCGTAAAAACCTATGAAAGGAAATACATGCCAAGCCCCTTTTTCAAGTCGCTATGCGATGAGCGTATCAGAGGAAGTAGCGAACGTTTATTGCAGAAAAATAACTATATATATACATACATATTTATATATATATACATATATATATATATAAATATATCCTTTGTTTAACATACATGTCCCGCCGTTTTGAAAATAATTTAGAAGGGTTTCTTTTGTAACATGTTTCGTGTCATCTTGGACACATAGGTAAATACTGAGACTATAACTCCTTTTTGGAATCACTATGATAATTATCGATGCATGCAAAATATATTCAGGTACTGTCCTCTGACTAGTCCTGTTCAGTTACTATACCAAATAGTAAATATCATAAAAACGTACTATTCAAATGAAATTGTACTCAATAGTATATGTCATAATGCCACGTGCGTCTGGTGCGCATAGAAATCGAAATCACCGAATATGCCATACATGTGCATAGAAACCAAAACTAAGTGCAACAGGTGTGCACGAAAACACTGAAGGGTTACGGCAGCGCCCCGGCCATCGAAACGCGGCCAAAATCCGGTACAATTTTTTTTTTAAACCGGCGCTACCGCTACCCGATTTATGGATCGACCTTAAACCCTAATCTAGCGAGCTAATCTAAAAGTTAGAATTGTTATACCGAGTTGATCCGTTTCCTTCGGTCTTCATTCCAAGATCCTAGCGGTTCTTTGATGATGTTTGGTTGCCGGTCTTCCTCCATCTCCGATGATCCACCTGAGGGAAACGGTGTAAGCTCCAGCCTCGTCAAACGAGACAAATGATGCTCCAAAGTTGCTAGCGATGGAGAGTCGAGGTGTATGGAAGTGTCACTACATTTTTCTCTCAACCCATGAGCTCAATAAGAAACTCAAGAAAGATGAAAAAGGAGGTGAACTTTGGCATGAAGAACTAAGGAAAATAGGCTAAGTACTTTTTGTGAGAATGAGAGTGAGAGAGTGGGCTAGTGTGTAAATCAAAATTTGTAACCAAATGAAAAGAACCCCCTTCCCATTAGTGGCCGGCCCCCCCTCTCTCATTCCCACAAAAATATCATTTTCCTTTTTCAATTAAACAAAACATACCATACCTCAAAATCCATGCTTTGACCCATGCCTAAAGTCACATCACCTTTTCCACCTCATTAAAAAAATAAATGAATTTCCATAAATGAAAAATCATATAAATGAGGTGGCATCTTCTAGAAGTTATTCCGTATAAAATACGGAATACTTCCCGGTATATGTATCGAAATACATATACGCGTATTCGTACAAAAATACGAATAGCCAAGAGAGAAAATAGATAGCAAACGATAATACTAGAATACGTATATATAATTACATATATAAATTATTAAATCAAAACCCGATTTAATAATCCGGCTTAATCCTAAGCCGCTAATATTATCAACCGTCCGATTAAAGTCTGCGCAGCAAGTGCACATATTTAATCGGACACCTGTATGTACCAACATATCTCATGTACACCATATCACCTGAACCATGAAAACCCTCTGTGTGAGACTCTAAAGACTCTTCAATACGCTGGCAGTGGGTTTAACCACAAGCACGTCAGCGGTACTAGTTGTACGTAACGGCTACCAAGGTATTGAACGAAAGGGAGGCTGACGAGAAAACTCATGCAGAACCCCTACTGAGCCTGATAGTGACAATATCCACACAGTCCGGTCTGTTCGTCTAAGAGTATCGCATATCGAGTCTAGGGGGTGGATAAAGTCAGACCCCTAACAACGCGACATTTAGTGTCGGCATGAACCCATCACCACCTGAGAAACTCTCGATCTTGCATCGATAATTCTCGTCCACCATGGCCACGGATTTCGGGTGATGGCCATCCGTACACAACGCGACATCAACCCCCAATACCGGGAGAGACGAATCCCCGACGATCCGATCACTGCCTCCATGTGGCTCGGGACTATACCTAACTAAAACCTGTTTGCACGACTCATTTGAGCCGTGGTAGGGTAGTAATCAAAGCACAGTGGGAACTCACACGAGACAAATGACGATCTCAGGTCGATAGACTAACCTGCACACATGTCACCTGGGAACTGCTATCTGACAATGGGTATACTACCAACTAGCTACCAACTAGCAGGTTCCCGGCGAGTCCGTCCAGTGTACCTATAACCCAATGAGCACCTGTATACTATCTTAGGTGAACAAACTAATACCAATGGCCTGTGAGACCTGTCCACCGCCCCTCGTCGGGGTCTCGATCAGTATACATTAGTCTACACTGGAGTATCGATGCCCGGTCTCGATACTCCTATGACTAGGGACATTTAAGGATATGCTTATAGACCCCAGCTCCCACATATATGATCGCCATCATAATGCCGGCAGTCAAGCAAGAATCCTATGGGCTCTATCAATATGTACATGATGATAAAGACAAACCAGATAGCATACTATCATCTCAAGTAAGACTGTTCTATCGGTATAGGTCATCACTCAATCATCATAATCATAAGTCCGCGACTATGATAATTACCTTGAGGGCACTATAGCCAACAATCTCCCACTTGCACTTAAGGCCAATTATTGCGATGTCGCATACTCATAGCCCGTGTGATACCGAACACCCAACTGTTAGTTATATGTATGCCCTAGAGGCCATTACTGTACATTGGATGTATATTGTAGTGGATGCTGGGACATATATAGGGAGGACTTTCTTGCTCGACATGATAGTATGCTATCTGGTTACCCTTTACCTTAACGTGTACATTGAATGTCTCTCTGTTGCATGTTGGTAAAGCCCTTAGGATGTGTACTTGACTACCTGGACTATGATGCGGATCATACTAGTGGGGACATGGTAGTCCATAAGTACATCCTTCAAAGTCCCTAGTCATGGGTGTATCGAGACGGGGCATCGATATACCAGAGTAAACTAGCGTATACCTTCTCGACCCATACAGATGGGCGATGGATGATCCCATATCCATTGGTGTTTGACATCAGAGATGATATACGGGTGCTCAGTGGAGACTGGGTACACTGGACGGACTCGCCTGATGGATATGGGATCATCCACTGAGCACCCGTATATCATCTCTGATGTCAAACACCAATGGATATGGGATCATCCATCGCCCATCTGTATGGGTCGAGAAGGTATACGCTGGTTTACTCTGGTATATCGATGCCCCGTCTCGATACACCCACGACTAGGGACTTTGAAGGATGTACTTATGGACTACCATGTCCCCACTAGTATGATCCGCATCATAGTCCAGGTAGTCAAGTACACATCCTAAGGGCTTTACCAACATGCAACAGAGAGACATTCAATGTACACGTTAATGTAAAGGGTAACCAGATAGCATACTATCATGTCGAGCAAGAAAGTCCTCCCTATATATGTCCCAGTATCCACTACAATATACATCCAATGTACAGTAAAGGCCTCTAGGGCATACATATAACTAACAATCTCCCACTTGCACTAGGGCCATCTGATAGCAGTGGTTGCAGTATCTCATACTCAACCATCCCTTAAAAGTCTCTCTCTGGGAATAGGCCTTCGTGAGTGGATCCGCCGTGTTATCTTCTGAGTCTACTCTCCTAACCTCGATCTCCTTGGAGATCAACCATCTCCATGATCAGGTGATACTGCCTTAGATTATGTCTGGGTCACTGATGGGATCGGGGTTCCCGGGCCAAAGCCATACTTCCATTGTCACACAATGGTAGGAACCTAGTTCATCTCATGAACCAATATACACCCAAACAGCCTCTTTGGTAGCATCTTAAGTAGCGATGTATCCAGCCTTTATCGTCTAGTATGCCACGGTATCTAGCTTGGAACTCTTCTAACATACCGTCCCTTTACTGAGGGTAAAGACAATGCCTGTGACTGACATTCAGTCGTCCTTATCACTCTGGAACCTTTCCAGTGATTCTCCCCAGGATTGATTGATACCATCTCACTACAAGTAGTGAGTCTCCTAACATCCAATTAGATCTATCTCATAGATCCAAAATCCAGGATTTAGGAGGTTTCACTTTGATCCTATATGGAGAATCATTGTGATAAATGTAGATTGACCGAGCGTAGCATAGGAAACGCCTTCCCTATCAAGAGTATGTCATCCACGTACTCTACGAGGATCTTCACCATACCCCCTACTACCTTTTTGTATATACAAGGTTCATCTACCATTTTGATGATGTCAAACTCTTTGACTACTTCATCAAAACAGACGTTCCAACTCCGCGATGCCTGCTTTATCTTATAAAGCATCTTGTACACGTTTTCGCTGCTCCCACTGTCTACGAGGCCCTCTGGCTGTGTACTTATAGACGCACTCTTCTAAAACATCATTTAGAAAAGCAGTCATGACACCCAACCGCCAGATATCGTAGTCATGGTATGTAGCCGTGGCAAGCAGTATCTGGATGGACTTAAGCATAGGTACTGGAAAAGGTTTCATCATTATCCACGCCTGGTCGATGACGAAAACCTTTAACAAGTCTAGCTTTGAAAGTCTCAACTTTTCCATCTACACCAAGTAATCTTCTCAAGATATACTTGCTCCCGATGGGGATTTAACCCTTCAGATATAGCAACCAAAGTCCATACTCTGTTGGTGTATAAGGATTCCATCTCAGATCACTAAGCAACCAGCCATTCTTACAGAGTCTTACTCCTGATGGCCAGCTCGAAGCTAGTTGGGTCATCATCTCATGATGCAATCTTCGCTCCTACTGTCATAGAGAAACATAAGTATCTCTCAGGTGGGTGAGGAACCCTACTAGATCGGCGGAGAGGCAGAGGTTCGTTGGTATCTACTGAATCCTTTGGTTCTACCAAATCATCTGCTGTAGTTTGTATAGCTGGAACCTTTCCAGTTTTACATAACAGACCTTGCCTCGAGCTTGTCCGGATTTTGCTTTTAGACATAGGCCGGACAACCCCAAATCTTAACTAGCTTAAGACATGGGCTCTTCCCTTTCCATATCACATATGAAATGGTAGGCAACTGATATGATTGGAACCCTATTCAATAGGTATGCAGCTTCTCAAGTGCATAACTCCCAAATGGAAATAGGAAACTCAGTAGTACTCATCATAGAGCACACCATATCTCATAGGGTGCTATTGCTCCACCCCGATATACCATCATGCTATGGTGTATACGGAGGAGTAATGCTGAGAGAGAATCTCATTCTCCTTTAGAATATACCAAGAATTACGTGCTCTTTTATTCTCCTCCTTGATCACATCAAAGGACATAATACTTATACCCGTATTTTGGTTCTCTACTTCTAACTTATATTCTGTGAATGTCTCAAAAGGTTCGGACTTGTGTTTCAACAGGAACATATGTCTGAATCTTGAGAGATTATCAGAGAATGTAATGAAGTACAAAGAACCGGTCTTGGCATGTGTAGACTGGGGACCTACATACATCAACATGTATCATCCCAAAAGTTCACTAACTCTTTCTCTGTTTCCAATAAACAGAGCTGGTGTCATTATATCTTTGTGACATGACTGGCAAGTTTCACAAGATGTAAATTCAAACTGATTTAAATATGCATCTACATGTAACTTCAGCTAGTCGGGTCACATGGATATGACCTAGTCTACAATACCTCAAGAAGGAATCGTTCAATTCTGAACTCTTCCTCTTGAGTGTGTTCCATATACTAAGAACTGCAGTTTGATTTAGAACATCAATGCTTTTAGATAACGTGCCTGAACCGATCAACTTTTGATATACGAAATGTTCAAAACATTATCCAACAATATAAAATTTTACCGTTTCTTTACTAATAAAGAGACAGATATGATTTTGTATATCAGGTTCGGTATCTAATAACATTCGTTCAGAATCAATGTATTGGTAATACAGGGTGACAGTGACCAACAGACTTGGCTGCAACACTTGCCCCGTTTCTGCCTCATGAAACTTATCACCCGTTCTCAGTTTTTCTACCTATCTGTAGCCCTATGTAACAGATTACATATCTGGGATCCTGATCTGGTATCACATACCCAGGACGTAAAGGATACTGAGAAACAGTTCTTTATAATGAACACACCCGAAGATGATGCATCAGCATGCACTCTCTTCGTTTGGGCGGCATGGGAATTCTGGTAATCCCCAATTTCCTGCTCTGTCTTATAACAATTATAAGTTGGAGCGGGACCAACGTTCCCCAGCTCAGTATAACAAGCGGGTTCGGTCAATATATCTGTATTATTATCTTGATTAAGGCGTGATATGGTCGCTACCTGGAGAGAGAGAGAAGAAAACACTCAGCGTATGCTCTTGCAAGATCAGATTGGTTATTATTTTATCTAATCAGGATGGCTCCCACTGCTTTTTATCAAATCTTCCTTCAAACCCTAAAAGGAAAGACTAGCCGGGATTAATTACACACTATAAGTTCGCCAATCTTTCAGCCAGGCCAGTGTCGGTACTTTGAGGGAGGTCCCCCGTGCTTTCGCACGAACCTAATTAATGTAAACCTCGTTTTCCCAGAGGCGTAACCTCGTTAACACCTTTCTAGACACCTACTTGATCGGCTAATTGTAATGTATAAAACTCTCCCAGGAGTAACTCTTACTCGCAGCGGGTATCGGGATCCAACTATCTCATAGAAGGTATGCAATCTCATTGCAAATTTCAACACTTGAAATTCCCGATAATATTTTGCCCCTAGCGTCCTATGACCTTGACGGAGGCCAAACTACCCATAGTCCGCTAGTCAAGTTCAACCCGTCATTTCCTGATTGAATTAAACCCACCCGCACGACCCTTGACGGAGGCCAAACAACGCCGTACGAATACCCTAATCCAATCGCATCATATGCTAGCAGATAAGCACTAGTTAGCTACCGTACACTACGCCTTGACGGAGGCCAAACAACCGCAGCACGAATACTAACTAGTACGTATCTGAAATGACGGAGGGCTACGACAGGTTTTTCTGAAAACTTATTGCGTAATGAACTTGATATCGTTGTAGAATCAAATGATTTTGAAATGGAGTGCTTTTGAGGCTTTTCTAGTTTTGCTAAAGGAGTCACTCCCGGTGAAGGGATCGTCGGTCCTTTCCTCGTCGAATGAGGTGCTGGATATATCATATATATCATTGTGCAAAGCAAAAACTCTTAAAAGCAATCAAAAAACAAACCGAGTGTGTAGCATCTGCCAGTTATTGCTAAAGGAGTCACTCCCGGTGAAGGGATCTCGGTCCTTTCCTCATCGAATAAGGTGCAGGATATATCATATATACCGTTGTGCAAAGCAAGAACTGTAGCTACATATTTTATTTTTGAAATTCGATTCCACAACATCTTAAGGTTTCTTTTTCTTTCATTAATCACATTAATGAAATCCCATCATTTAAATTACCTAAACATCACAGATAAATACGACGTACACTTATGCCATCCGCATTCGCCTCGATGTCCCCTCGTGCACCGTTAGGTTAGGTAACTAACGGCAGAGCGGGGCAGGGCTAGCACGGGTGTAAAACATAAGTAACGTCTATATAATATATCATATATACTATATATAGTATCCATCACAGAACATCTCACATGATCACATCACAGATATCGCAGCAGAAGAAACATATGAAATATTGGATATACTAGGATGTCCGTGTTTTCAATACGAGCCAGTATAAAACACGGATTCCACGGTCGCGATGAATAGCCAAACCCACACCCCAAGACCCCTACGAGAGCGGCAAGCAACCCTACCAATTCTAGAGATAGGAGACCCGGACTCGACTCCTCGAGTTGGTCTCCCTCTGGACTCCAGAACCCGGTTACTTGTGCCCTCCTCCTTGGGTCTATCCTAGTGCGGAAAAGTAAATAATATACAAAAGGTGACAACTTCCGCAACCTGGATGTGCCCCAATAAAAGAATATTACATGCAAGTTTTTACATGAATGAAAATGAAAAACACTCATCTCACATAAAAACCCCCGGCTATTCAAACACGACGATCCAATATAACATATCCAGCAACACATAACATCACATGTCATCAACGTAAGTAAATATGCGCATCCCAATTGTCGTTGACATATAGCAACGAAACCGGCGATATCACATATTACACTTACGGTCACAGAAAAGAAAGTGTAAAACTACAACAGTTGGAATCCGCAACCACCTCAGACATCGCATGCCTGACCAAATGAATTACTTAGACATCACATGCCTAACAATTATAAACCCCGCATTTTAGTCTCAAAATCGAAAACACTTTTCAATACCAAGTCGGGTAATTCAACAAGATTCCCGACATCCTGATCGAATGCTCATCGCAAACTTCAGTAGACGGCTGCACCCCCGATACCGTCGACGAAGTGCACCAAGGCGGAACACCGCTACCGCGAGCATCTGGACAGATGCTTTCGGCGACGGGGTTCTCCTACAGTCACTTGGTCGGGGCTATGGGGTGAGGCTGTCTATTAAGTTTACCCGGCGAGTATCCGCGTACGCTACGTGATTGCGACGGACTTTTGATCACATCAAAATTCCGTGGCAACCGATCAAGTGAGACTAAATTGCTAGATTTATAACATTCATTCAGTTATCTCATAACTACTTGTGAATTCCAATTATTGTATCCCATCCCAAATAATTAGAAAATGTTAAACTTTCCAATCGAACATTCAAACACCCAAATTTTCCCGACACAGATCAACACATGAAACAAGTCTAAAAACATTCAGTTCGTGCCTCAGTACCAACGGTCCAGCCGTAGAAGGGTCAAGCCAACGCCTCACATGTGGCACGCCGTACTGCCCCAAACCCGAAGGTTCAAAGGGCAGTTCAAGACGGTCACATAATCGAGTTAAGGTTTGTTGTCTTCTAGAGGGACCATCGCGTTACTTTCACTACTTAGAACGTCATTAAACTACGGAAAGATCCAACAATTGGAAATTTCCCGACAGGGGAAAAGGTGGTTATTTATATCCGGTCGAACTTTTTAACATATTCTAAAATTTATCCGGAAAAACACATAGACAAAGTTTGACAATCCGATCGAATGTACGAACTCCCAATACAACCCAAAATACTCAACTCTTGATTTCAGATTAAAAATTCCCAGGAAAACCAGCACTGCCAAATAGGAATTACTGTGCAAAATTTAATGGGAGAAGAGACAAAAGGGCCGTGGAACCGCCGCATTAGCATGCTAATGCCGCGGTTCCGCCGCACTTTTATGGAATTAGGTCATCGAACTTCACAGTAATTCTTATAAATTCCTGCTGGTTTTTATGCATATTTTTAATTCTGAAAAATCCCCGAATTTCAAAAATGTCCAGAGAGCAAATTCCAATTAGGGTTTCGGTTCGATCGGGTTTCAAACTTCGTCTACGCATCGCCTAAGGCTCTAGCTAGGCTCTGATACCACTGTTGGTCAGGCAACCATCCCATCCAATGGGGTCGCCGTGGCACCAACGGGTCCCTCAGCCGCTACTTTTTACGCATGCCCCCTCGTGAGTACTACAACCCGCCGGAACACCTTCCGATCTCGGGACACCCTAGGGGTAAGAGCTTATGCTTCGCCACACTGTCACACAGTGAGAACCCCCCATAGGTCGACATCCAATGCCTAGTAGCTCTGATACCACTGTAGGGTTCCTAGGCACGCTAATAAGGTCTCACAAGGCATCAACCATGCCAATTTCAAAAATTAGGGGTGCCGAGAAACCCTAATACGGATCGTTGGCTAGAAGTTTAGGCGAAACAAGCAACTAGTTAACTACTTAACTAAGTGTAAACGGAAATACAACATTTGTAGATCCGGTCCTCCACCTCCATAGCTCCGTAATGAAGTCTCCTCGCTGTCCCTATCAAAATCCGGGCTCTAGCGTCGGCTTCATCGGAGAAATGGGCGGGCAAGGTCGTCGGCTTCATGCCGAAGATGATCTACGTCGATGCATCACAAGATCAAGCTCCAACTTCACCAAGTCAAGAAACTTGTGAAGAAAACACACTCTACTACTTGGCAAGAGGTAGAGGATGAAGAAATAGGAAGTGGGTACACTTTAGAATTGGATTTCTCACTCATTTCCAACTTCTCTACTAATCAGTTTCGTAAAGCTCGTTTGCGAAAATGATTGCGTTCGAGAAATAGCCTCAGTGAGTGGATCCCTTCCAAAGTTTCTTTCTGTATCTCTCTTAATCTCAACTTCGCGGAGAAAACTATCTCCCGAAATGAGCAATACCTGTCTTAGAATTTGTCTGGATATCTGATGGGACCCAGTTCTCAAATGAACTCCAAATCCAGCAAACTACTTAGACTGTATCGTCCACTGAATTTAATCAGTATCCTGCGTCATGCCTTTCCTCAGTATTCTCTTAGACCACCCGTCCAACATACTGTCCCTCAAAAGAGGGAAAACTATAACTCTGACGGTCACTCTGTCATCCATGTCACCTTGGAAGCCTAAAATGATAACCGTTTCCCGAAAGAGGCTGCCGTAATCATTTCCCAAGAACATTCACTTATGTTGATAAACTGCTTCCCAATGTTTCTCCAGGATTGGATTAATATATGTTTATTGCAGCCAGTGCAAAAAACAATATCTGGTGTCGTACTTGACATTTCATGATTAACTTAATTACCTAAGCAAGTGATATGCTAATCATGTAGATCCCTCTCCCTTTTAGTCTGTAAGACACCTTTAGAGAGGTTGACCCCATCACCTGCAGATAGACCACCATGCCAGGAGTCGTCCATTTAATGTCAAAATACCCAGATTAGGATACTTCCCAAATCTAGATCTAAAACCATAGATCTAGTAACCAGAAACCCTGATATTACATCGATATCCTGTGTGGAGAAACAACTTTGTGACAACCATAGTATAACCGATCGTGGTATAGGAATATCTCTTCCTATCAAGTGTATGTCATCCCAATACCTGGACATCACTCTCTACTACCTTCTTACCAGATCCATCGCCTATTCTGATGAGGTCAAAGCCTATGACTGTCACATCAAAATTAGATGATCTATTTCCGCTATACCTGCTTTAGTCTATAAATAGACATAAGCTACTTGCCCACTATGCTTCCGCTGCTCCCCATGACTACAACAACCCTCTGACAGAGTCATATATACGTACACTTCTAAAACTAGTTTAGAACGACGCTATACTCATCCTCCTGCCGGGTCTTATAGTCTAGAACAACAGCAATGACAAGTCTGGGTAGACAAGAACCTCCCTGTCACCGTCTCTGAGAAGACCAAAGTACCTCTTGGGTGCTTGAGGTTACCCACCAAATCTGCGGAGTGGCTAATGGAACGTTGAAAACAATTGAATCCTCAGGTTCTATTAAATCTTCAGTAATCGTTTGTGGTTCTGGAATCACTTCCAGTTCTACCATACTCCCACTACTATTTTCTGAAAAATCCATTTTACTAAAAATGTGGCAAGTCAAGAACAATATAAATATTGATCTTCTTGATGGTAGAAAGTTAACCCTCATCAAAGCCCGGGATAACCCACAAACAGCCATTACTGAAACGTGCCTTGAATTTATCCGGATTCTGGTTTTAAGCATCAGCCGGACAACTCCCTATACCTTAACATCGTTAAGATATAAATTGATTATATATATATCTAATATAGAAACAAAAGCACTAATCTAATTTGAACCAGATTCAAAATCATGCAGCTGTCTCCAGTGCATATCAACCAAATGGAAAAAGGACAATTAACATTACTCATCTAGGAGTGCATCCAAATATGAGTAACCTGAAAAAGAAGCAAGTTCTCAAAACCATTACTATTAACTAAATACCAAACACAAGTATCTACATCTTCGACTTCCTCGAAGAATCCTGATACTTACAACAAATGGTTCTCTACTGTATTCTTATACCTATAACTTCTGAATATCTGGACCTTGCATTTCAACGAAATACATGTCCAGAACTGGAGAAGTCATAAGTAAATAGAATATAGTACGAGTACCAACCCCTTTGTCCTAATGGACACTGGACAACATACAATATTTTATATAAGTCCCCTGAGTTCAATAACTCAAACCCTGTGTGCCGTAGGTTGAAAAACTGTACTATGGTTAATAAGAATTACATCGCTGTTGAATGCACCTTACCTAATCACCAGCTGATATAGGTAAATGTCACAGACATAATATCAATAAGTTATATCTCACTTTATTAAATTAATGTACAGATATATCAGTTTGAAATTTGTGCATAACAATAGATATTCAAAACTAAATATTTGTCATCCGGCAAAATCCAGATGATTTCCTCAAATATCACCAATTACAACGAATTCCGATATAAAGAGGATCTAATCACCCAATTCCCAATATCTTACACCCACTCACCATCTGTAATAACATACGGATGTGAGAAACTGATATGGTAAATACATACCCTGGAGTTAGATTCTTATTGGGAAAACAGTTTTCAATTAACATCGCACAGTAAAACTGAAACATGAAAATGTTTCAAAAGGGTTAACTGGTATTCCTTGTAACGCCTCTTCCATTATCCTGAATCATGACAGTAACCATATACTTACCTGCCCTCACTACAATCCCTTTATTATGTCTTTACTTATTACCTTCTGTACACCTCCTTTACGCTAATTGGTTTTCTTCATCCCCTGCCTTTCGGTACCAGCCTAAGGTTTTGAAGAAGACTATCCAATAAGCGCAATAGGTGTACTCTCCTAATCCTAGGAGCCCTCACAGCCTGAGAGAAGGTAAAGAGAAAAGACATCTGAATAATCCTATCCAAATTTCTCTTGAACCGGAAACTATCCCCGAATCTGGAACGAATTCCTTCGAGTTCGTATGTAACTATACGATGGCATATCCAATGGAAGTGGATATCCGTAGTGATACGGAGTGTTCTAGAGAAAAGCAAAGTGGATGTAGGAGTGGCAGGGGTATACTCGGTCTTTGTCGTGAAAGATGGTGGTCGCAATTTTCTTTGCCATTATTCTAATCCATTTATATGTCGGCACCTGCCTATGGTCTGGAGGAAGACTATCCAATAAGCTCAATAGGTGTACCCTCTCCTAATCCTAGGAGCCCTCAC
This sequence comes from Agapanthus africanus, assembly GCA_030015575.1. NCBI lineage: Eukaryota > Viridiplantae > Streptophyta > Magnoliopsida > Asparagales > Amaryllidaceae > Agapanthus > Agapanthus africanus. The sequence continues at coordinate 427,142,039 of CM057340.1, forward strand.
AATCTGAGAGAAGGTAAAGAGAAAAGACAACCGAATAATCCTATTCAATCTCTCCAGAACCATAATCCATCCTCGAATCAGATCCTTCGAGTTCGTATATAACCATACGATGGATTTATCCAATGGAAGTGGATGTTCGTAGTGATACGAGGTGTTCTGGAAAAATGCAAAGGTGATATAGAAGTGGCAATGATGTATGCGACATCGTGACATTCCAAAATCCAAAGTGTTTTAAGAAGGTTCAGTCAACTTGGTTTCATGAGTTTTAGTCAAAGGTCGGGTCATAGTCGCAGCCAGAGAGAGAGAGAGAGAAGAAACACTCAGCGTGCACTCTAACCTAGATCATATTGGTTAATCATTTTATCTAATCTGGATGACTTCCACTGTTTCCTCGAATTTTCCTCCAAACCCAAAAGGAGAATTAGTCAGAATCACCCGAGGAGTAATCCTACTCATCAGTGGGAATCGGGATCCAACTATCATCGCATGATAAGTTGATGGAAGCCACTCAAGTCACCACACTCCAGAAGGTATGCGCAAGCCTGGCAAGTTTCCTGTATGTTTGAAACTCCTGATATGATTTTTTCCCCTAGGACCCAAGTGACCTTGACGAATAATCAACAAATCAAAAGGTCCTAGTCAAGTTCAACCCGTCATTATCTTGATTACATTAAACCCACCCGCACGACCCTTGAAGAATAATCAACAAAGTCGTACGACTGTCCTAACCAATCCACATATCTATGCGACAGAAAAGCATTACAGATCTACCGCACACTACGCCTCGGCGAATAGCAACGACAAACGTAGCAAGAATACTAAGCAATACTAATCTGAAATGACGGAGGGCTACAGCTGGTTTTTGGCGAAAAACCTTTAACGTAATGAACTTGATATCGTTGAAGGAATCCAAGTGGTTTTATAAATATATAGCGGCGAAAACTTTTGCTAAAGAGGTCACTCCCGGTGAAGGGATCTCCGCTCTTTCCCCGTCGAACGGGGTGCATGATATCCCAAACTGAATACCACGTTGCAAAGCAAAAATAATTGACTATAGTAAACTTATTACGTTGACGGAAACTTTTACCCAAGGGGTCACTCCCGATGAAGGGATCTCGGCCCTTGCCTCGTCGAATGAGGTGCTGGATATTCATAACCGAATACCACTGTGCAAAACAAAAGAGAACGTCTGTAATGTCAGTTTTTTAAAAAACTTGGTTCCAACAACATCATATATAGGTTTGTTTTATCCTTGCATTGATAAGAATCAATACAGTCCCATCAATTAATCACACCAGAAAAGAACGAAAATAAAATGTACATATATGCCATCCGCATTCGCCACTGGGTCCCGTCATCACCCGTTAGGTTACTTAACTAACGACAGAGCGGGGACTAGGCTAGCGTGGGTGCAAAACATATACAACATCTACTAATATATATATAAATATATATAACAATCGTCCCAGGCATGATATAAAGCAACATCACAGAAACATCACAGAAGCAACACAGAATGGTGGATAATCTGGAGCCCCGGGTTTCACTTGAGCCGCAAGTGAGACCAGACGTTCCCTGTCGTGTGGATAACATGTGAAATGAAACCTAGACCCCTACGAGCGCGGCAAGTTACTCGCCAAAACCAGAAGTGAGGCAGCCCCCTTCAGCAACGCGAATGGACCACCCAGCACTTCACGGAATTCGGTAACTTGAGCACCCATCCTGGGTCACCTATACCCCCTACGAGTGCGGCGAATAGCCCGCTAATTTTAGAGTAAGGTCCCCTCCGTCCCAACGCCATGAGATGCGTACCAGTTGCCCTCTAGAACCCGGCTATTCGTGCACTCCAGAGTGGGGTAATCTTAGTACGGAAAAGAAAATAATTTACAAGGGTGACATCGACCTCAACCCGGTCGTGCCCCAAAAGAATAATATACAAACTGGCAGTGACGGCAGTCCACATGTCGGACGCTTGCCCCGCAATACCAAATGTTCAAATGAAATAAAACTATACTAACATTGCACCATTGCTATCCACCACGACGATCCAACCAACATCACAGCACAACACAGAACATCAACGTGAATGTCACGTTCGCAAACTCGTCTAAAAGAACATATAGCAGTTTGACGGGTTTACCGATCAAATGACATTCATGGTCGCAGATAGAAATGTATGTACTGTTAAACGCACACTTAAAATATCGATCGACTAAATTCCAATTTGGCCCCAATAGCAAAAACAACACTTCACTGAAACCTGGGTCAAGACAGTATATATCAAAAATCACAATTCCAAGTAACTGAGCTACAGAGAAAATTTGGAATCTCGTCGCCGCTAAATGGACGCGGAACCACCGCCAATAGGAGGTAAGTGCGGCGGTTCCGTGGCGACTTGGAGGCTTCAGGAGCTCAAAGTTTTTCTGTACCCTTAAAATTGCCTGCACAGATTTTTAAGCCTCTGGAAATAATTTTTTGAACACTTTTGAAAATCGACGGCAAACACAAAAATGGAATCGTGATTTTGGCAATTTCCATCGATCGATCTTTTAAGCACGTTTAAACAAGCTAGTAAGGGGTTTAAAGGGTGGCTCTGATACTATGAAGGGTTATGGCAGCGCCCCGGCTATCGAAACGCGGCCAAAATGCGGAACAAAATTTTTCTAAACCGGCGCTACCGCTACCCGATTTATGGATCGACCTTAAACCCTAATCTAGCGAGCTAATCTAAGAGTTAGAATTGTTATACCGAGTTGATCCGTGTCCTTCGGTCTTCATTCCAAGCACCTAGCGGTTCTTTGACGAAGTTCGGTTGCCGGTCTTCCTCCATCTCCGATGATCCACCTGAGGGAAACGGCACAAGCTCCAGCCTCGTCGAACGAGACAACCGACGCTCCAAAGTTGCTAGCGATGGAGAGTCGAGGTGTATGGAAGTGTCACTACATTTTTCTCTCAACCCATGAGCTCAATAAGAAACTCAAGAAAGATGAAGAAGGAGGTGAACTTCGGCATGAAGAACTAAGGAAAATTGGTTAAGTCCTTTTTGTGAGAATGAGAGTGAGAGAGTGGGCTAGTGTGTAAATCAAAAAATGTAACCAAATGAAAAGAACCCCCTTCCCATTAGTGGCCGCCCCCCCCTCTCTCATTCCCACAAAAATATCATTTTCCTTTTTCAATTCAACAAAACATACCATACCTCAAAGTCCATGATTTGACCCATGCCTAAAGTCACATCACCTTTTCCACCTCATTAATAAAACAAATGAATTTCCATAAATGGAAAATCACATAAATGAAGTGGCATCTTCTAGAAGCTATTCCGTATAAAATACGGAATACTTCCCGGTACATGTATCGAAATACATATACGCGTATTAGTACAAAAATACGAATAGCCAAGAGAGAAAATAGATAGCGAACGATAATAATAGAATACGTATATACAAATACATATATAAATTATTAAATCAAAACCCGATTTAATAATCCGGCTTAATCCTAAGCCGCTAATATTATCAACCGTCCGATTAAAATCTGTGCAGCAAGTGCACATATTTAATCGGACACCTGTATGTACCAACATACCTCATGTACACCATATCGCCTGAACCATGAAAACCCTATGTGTGGGACTCTAAAGACTCGTCAATACGCTGGCAGTGGGTTTAACCATAAGCACGTCAGCGGCACTAGCTATACGTAACGGCTACCCAGGTATTGAGCGAAAGGGAGGCCGACGAGCAAACTCATGCAGAACCCCTACTGAGCCTGACAGTGACAATATCCGCACAGTCCGGTCTGTTCGTCTAAGAGTATCGCATATCGAGTCTACGGGGTGGATAAAGTCAGACCCCTAACAACGTGCATTTAGTGTCGGCATGAAACCCATCATCACCTGAGAATCTATCGATCCTGGATCGGTAATTCTCGTCCATCGTGGCCACGGATTTCGGGTGATGGCCATCTGTACACACCGCGACATCAACCCCCAATACCCGGAGAGACGAATCCCCGACGATTCGATCACTGCCTCCATGTGGTTCGGGACTGTACTCAACTAAAACCTGTTTACATGACTCCTTTGAGCCGTGGTAGGGTAGTAATCAAAGCACAATGGGAACTCACACGAGACAAATGACGATCCCGATAGACTAACCTTCACACATATCACCTGGGAACTGCTATCTGACAATGGGTATAATACCAACTAGCAGGTTCCTGGCGAGTCCGTCCAGTGTACCCATAACCCAATGAGCACATGTATACTATCTTAGGTGAACAAACTAACACCAATGGCTTGTAAGACCTGGCCACCGCCCCTCGTCGGGGTCTCGATCAGTATACACTAGTCTACACTGGAGTATCGATGCCCGGTCTCGATACTCCTACGATTAGGGACATTTAAGGATGTGCTTTTAGACCCCAGCTCCTACATATATGATCGCCATCATAATGCTGGCAGTCAAGCAAGAATCCTATGGGCTCTATCAATATGTACATGATGATAAAGATAAACCAGATAGCATACTATCATCTCAAGTATGACTGTTCTATCGGTATAGGTCCTCACTCAATCATCATAATCACAAGTCCGCGACTATGATAATTGCCTTGAGGGCACTATAGCCAACAAACACCTGTCAAGGGCAACGAGTGTGCCTGACAACAATATCAGGTGCATTTGATATGCACGAAGAATCCCGATTTAGTGCATCTGGTGTGCACCAAAATCGCATCAAGCGCACCAAGCATGCCCAAGAATCCAAATCAAGTGCACGAGGTGCACGGAAACAAATATCGAATATCACAAATCGAAATCGACGGTATACAGCAACCTCAATCCAAGTCAGGTATACTGTGGTATATAATCTCACAACCACGTGCATTAGCGTGCACAAAATCGAATCAATGTACTAAAATATATGAAAACTACACTGAAGGCACAAGTCAAATCACATACATACTATAGGCATGAAATCAAAATCAAACATCTCGAACGACATCAAATCGATGTCGAGTGCAACTGTGGTGCACAAATCTCAATCATGCAATTAAATCGTCCATAATACCGAAATCCAAAATAACGGACACGTGATATTCGAATCGCCAAGTCGCAAATTGTAAACACTGTCGTCGATATGTCCTTCCTTCAAAATCGAGAAGGTGTCGGTGCATCCAAAGCTAACAGAGCAAGATATCTACTTGCCTCATTTTCATGGTCTGGCGCCTTGTGCCCTTAGGCTCTCGTCTCTTACTGCAGATTGCCAGTTATATAACTCCTTGGCTCAACGGACCAATATAGAACGATGACGGAACCAGTTCCGCTCTGGCACATCCTCTAAAGATCTCTGACCAACTATCATGGTCACTCATAACATGTCTCGTCGATGCTGCCGAACTCTGACTTACTGGGTGTGCGCAATACGACCGATCCTGGGTCCAAGTCTTCTCGTTTAGTATTTCCAGAAAGATCTTGTCGGGGTCTCTCCCAAATCTCGTTTCTGCTGAACTGCCCGAAAGTTATCACCCTTTACTAAATCTATTTCTTGTTCTGGAATGGCTGCATACTCATCAATACTCCTTCTAGAAGATATATCCATATTCAACGCCTCTACATGCGTATCGCATCTGTAATGTCAACGGAGTAGAACATTACCTCATCAAAATCTTGTACGAACCTCTTACTCCACTTTTCTCTAATGTCAACGGATTCGAACTAGTCTCTTCGTAGCTGTTTAGACCGAGCTACAACGGCTATACTCATACCTAGAGTCTCCCAAGTAATGTATCCCATCACATGATATCCGGACGACGTCGAACTTTTTGATCGATTCGTCAAAATTCCATAATTCCCTCGAGAGCTCAACACTTAAGCACAGTTTAATAATATATAGTACATGCCACAGTACCTATGGACCAGCCGTAAAAGGGCAAACCCAAGCCTCATTAATGGCACCACGGAACCGCCGCAAAGCCTAAGGTTCAAAAGCGTTTCCATGGTCATTATGTCGAGTTAGGGTTTCATTCTTCTAGAGGGTCCACAGAATTACTTGCATGTTTTTCTGAATACCTTAAACTTGGAAAAATGGGTTTCTGACATTCGATCGTTTTCTATCAACTCTCAAAGTACCTGCGTGAAGTCTTCTCAAGCTGGAATCAATCAATCTGATGACCTCGCATCGGGGTATGCAATGAACCACATGTCGTAGTCATTCATCCTTAGGTGACTAGCGATCTTCTATCATATCTCTAAGTATAAACTTGTGCTGCAATAGCTTCAAACATCTGGGCCGGTATCTTGTCAGTCGCAGCAACATTTGGCTCATTCGTCCGCACTCTAAGTAGTGCCTCAATCATCAAGAATAACGGTGCATTGACGGTCATCACATTCTAGCTGGCCTCTATCAGTGGCCCAATCCTCTGGTACTGATCTGCACGTTCGAGAAATTTTGTAAAAGCAATCCATCAAACGCTCATGGCGCGAAAACACAATAAAACGACACATCTATGCAATCGTGTGTCACCGGAATTACGCCCTGGTCAGTCCTCGTCCAAGACGAGCTCATGCTGACCGCAACTCTAGCCGTAGCTCTCTCTGCCCACGCAACCGTGGTAACAAAACCATAAACCGATATCGATGAGGATAGATCATAGGAATGAATATAATACTGTGCAATGAAATGTACATCCTAAGGCTTCTTAAGCGGAGTAGCACGGAACATACACACGGCACGTCACTCTACTTAAGCCACCTACTCCATCAACCAAGGTCAACCTATGCGACAAAAGTTCGGGTCTAATACCCCATCGACCAAGTCAAAGTTCCATAAGGTTAAGTCTAGGTTCCGAATATATATACGCCTTAGACTCCGCATAGTCAAACATATACTCGAACCAAGGTTAAACCTAGCGCTCTGATACCAACTTTGTCACGACCCGAAATAGCACGTGACTGGCACTTGAATCATGTGAAGTCTATAGGACCCCACCTAATTCAAGTAAGCCAAAAGCCCAGAAATCTAAACCATTTAAAAAGAGAGTGAAGGAAAATTTATTTAAAAGTTTGCATATAAATCACTTTGAAAGTCGTGGTAAACATTTATAAAACATTAAGTCTTTTCCAAAAATTTCGGCAGAGTTTCCTTTGTAAATACTGGCCCCAAATGGGTATAACACACATAATATACATAAGTAATGAATAAGGCATCCCCAAGCGGGAGCTAGCTCTTCGCCAATTGGCAGATACAACCACACAAGACATATAATATACAACGCCGAAGGGCGATGATCCAAAACCCAGAATAAAACCAATATCCTCAAGAAAACCAGGAAAAACCATAATAATACAAGCGCGACTCTAAGGTCGAAAGAATATACACCCTGTTTTTCTAAGTCTACTAAATATATACAAGTCTGGTTGATGGAGTTACTAGATACAACTAAATATAAATAAGGTACAATGGTGGCCATGATGCGAGTGAACCCACTTACCAAAGCAATCACCCAGAATGAAGTAGTGTGCCAGCAAAGCCGCCAAGAAAACCTGTACGGCAAAACCTGCAAGAAACCGTGGCACAACGGGGGTGAGTTGCCAACTCGTGAGTAGAAAACATCATCGAGCAGAAATTGCATGTATGACTCTATCCTAGATCATACGATAGTAATATCCTCAGAATAAAATAGCCTGAAGCATAATATAATGGCAAGGGTAAATATCTATACATAAGTGTAATACCAAGTGCTTGTGTCAGTGCCTCAGGTAACAACATATCATATATATGATGTATGAATGCATGAAAACAGAATACATCTAAATGAGAAAACTGTTTTCTTATCTCAGTGAGATTTCTGCATAAAAATCAAAGTATCATCAATGAAATCAATAGAGAATCCATGTCAAGCATCGACACAAAATGTGTATATCCCAATATCTTAATCTCTCGGGCTCCGGCAATCCGGACTGGCCCCTATCATAAAGTATCAATATCTCTGTGTCTCAATATCTCAGGCTCCGGCAATCCGGACTGGCCCAAATCATCAAATCTCACGACTACGTCGGTATCCTCCGGATATCCGCCGCGTCACAAATAACCGGTCGGTAGTGCTCCCCTGCCGGGCACAACGCCATCATCTGCGACCATCTTGCCCCAGGATACCGCACCGGGTCCACCATGCACCCGTAGACGGTTCTTCCTTCTCCTCGAATCGGGTGTATGATACCGCTTAAGAGCCGAGAAAACTCATAGTGGACATATCTCACATCATATCATGAGAAAACCACAATTTCTATCTTTTGAAAATGATAATAAGTTTATAAAATCCTTGCGGTTTCTCCAAATCCATAAATCTCATGGAAAATCCGAATCCCATAATCAAAAGTTGATAAACAGTGAATACCGGCATAAAGCCTCATAATATTGCATAACAAATGAAAATACACATGCATGAGATATCACAGTAATAAATGCAATGTCTAAGCTATCATATAAAAGCAAGCTCAGTAGTACCATGTCGAAACTATCAGCTAACAATTTATACTAATGAAGTAGTGTTTTCTAATGTGTACGTGACATAGAAATTACCGATGATGATGTGTGTGAGCCGGCAAGTAATTGTACATGGAGCATACGCATCATCGGTAATGGTGCTGGTGTCCTGACAGCAGGGTTTCATAATAACTACGAAAACACATTTAAGCATGCAATGCGATGCGAATAGCAAGAGTATACGGAAAATGAATAGTAAACGCAACAATAAAGAATATACCTTATATGTACGAGTCATACAGTTTTGGTATTTGAAATAACACAAATCGTGGGGTTTAGAAAATAGGGGCTACGGTGTTTTTAAGAAAAGGTACGTCCTTTGAAATATCCGTAGTATCCCTTGGCCTGTCTTTAAAATACTCATGATTCGTTAATTTGGAAATAAGTATGACTCGAGCCCAGTCTAACATCTACTAAGTAAACTACGGGACAAAGTTAAGAGACTAATCAAAAGGGTAAGGAAAACTACCTAAGTCCGAGTCGATATATATCTAGCAGTCGGTGATCCCGCCTCAATAGCGTCACATACGATAAAACATATAATATGACATCATCGGGTCGAGAGTGCGGATCAATCATCATATTTATACAATGTACGGTAAAATCGGGGTACGGGTCAATTATCACATATAACACATCATTTATCTGGTATCATTATCATCGTATTCCGAATTAGGGGTACTGATCTAAAGTCTAGTACATTCCGATACCATCAAACATATATATATATATATATATATCCACGTGTGTATGCAACCACATCGCCCAACGATCCGCTATAAGATCATGCCGTGTCTCATCACGCGACCCAAGTCACATCACCGATCTCACGGCATCATGCCCAAACACATCGACTCATCTCCAAGTATCATATACTATCCTCATCATCCGTGTATACATATAAGTATATGTGTGTGTGTGTATGCGCGCGCGCCCGTGCACCAACACATCAGCATAAATATATGTATATATGTGCATATAACCGTATACACCCCAAACATATCACATGTGTGCATGTGTGTGTGTCAACCTTAACTCTAGGGTTTCGCGACTAAGAAACTAAACTAAAAGTATTTTCTTACAATTATGCTAAAATAACCCAAAGTCACCTAAGCATTTCTTGCTAAGTATACGTATCTCAAAAACACATAAGTATATATATGTCATAACGCATTCGCGTGCTACACTACGAAACTGCGGGGGTGCTATATGCCATCTACCCGACTTCCCCCGTAGATATATATCTACCCACCTTAATCCTTGCTTGCCGAAGTCGATGTCTCCATGCTCTTGCTTGTCATCCCGAAGTTCACGCGGAGGTACCTACATGTCATAACACATCGTATCGCATTAAAATCCGATTTGAAACCAAAACGACAAGCAAGGTGCCTATAAGTTAGAACCTATAGCCTACGCATACGAAAACAATCACAAATCCCTCGTCGTTGACGTATAAACGTCCAACGATCGAATCCACAGTTCATATACCAAAATCAAGTTATCGAAAACCACGAAACTAAAATAGCAACTTTGAAAACTTGCTCCAGATTTTAGTTCAGGTGAAATTAGGAAATTCTGCATATATAGGGGGTCTAAATTAAAGATAAGGGAACCATAGGCCAAGCACGAGACCCAGAGGCCAAGTCCTGGCCGCAATTTGCGGCCAGAAGGCAATAATTGGCGGCCAAGAAGAAGGAGTTAGGGCTTAGGTCTCTATGGTAGCTTCCAGGTTGCCTGCACGACTCACAGTAATCGCTATAAAATTTTCAGGTGTCCCGGGTCATAACAGATCTCTAAATACCATCACAGTTCCCACAATCTTCCGATATCGAGGTATCTAAGTTCATGTCTTGGGTTTTAGTTCATAATACTAACACTACAGGGGTTGTAGTCACTAATTACACTCACTTGCACCATCACAATTCAAATCAAACCCTAACCTTCATCTTGGAATTTTCTAAGATCACTAAACCTTACATAAACACTTCTAAACTAAAATAGAAGTTAAAGAAAATGAATTACTACACTAATGGTGAAGGAAATATCTCATTTGGCACATCAAGAATTTTCTTGAGTTGCCCCAAGTGCTCAAAATCCAAACTTTCTTGATCCACCATTCTTGTAGTGAGCTTGTGAATGATTTTTGTGAAGGGGATATGATGTTTTGGTCAGCTATTGGTGTTGTGGTAAGGAGGTAGAGGAGGGGGAAGAAGAGGGCAGCCATGGAGATGAGGGAGAAGAAAATGATGAAGATGATGAAGTGAAACACAATAAGCCATGATCAAGTTGACCCCTTACCCTCTCTCTCTCTCTTGTCTATGCTTCCTTGTCTCCCCATGCCACATTTTTTTTTATCCTTTTATCCTTTTTCTTTTCATTTCTTTAACAAAATTCAAAAACCATACATAAAGGAAAAATGGAGAATTAAAACCATGGTAGAATAAAATATAACAAGTGTCAGTAATATGACATGGTGCATGTCATGTGCATAATCACGCTTAATACATAATTAGTGATTATTAATCAAGTTTAACCATAAACTCATATGAAAATAATTTCTAAAATATCCAAATCGACTTAATACACTCAAAATCAATAAAAATGTAGAATTTTCAAATATCTCCCGAATTATCGGTATATAATTACCATACCATTAAAACTAATCTCCATACTCTAAATATTCTTAATATTCATTATTTAATTATTTAGTTTTCCAAAAATAATATTTTATTTTTCTGAAATGTTACAGTGTGAGACATCGACTTACATGGTATCGGAGCCACTCCTTAAGCCTTAGATAGCTCGTAACGACGTTTGAATTCCGCCGTTTTTATCGCGCGAAAACTGCCGACAATAACAGTCCCAAAATTTGATATTTTAACTTGTTTGCACTCTTCACTGGCTCACGGTTTGAACAGAGAAGCCGCGAGGTGATGCAAGGGTATCTCGGGGAAACCCTGGAGGGGAACAAAGGTCGGGCCTACCCCCCGAAACCACCAAGAGGTGGTCTTGGGCGGCGGGGATCCAAGAGCATCCCTAGTGGCTGCTCTCTGGTCTGCCTATCCCTAAGGGCCACCACATGGTGTCCCCGTTGGGTGAGTGTTGGATATGTATGCCTTAGAGGCCATTAATGTTGCTGGGTTTTGCCGGCGCCCTGGCCACCTACCGTGGCCGATGCGGAACAAAAAATGGCGTTTAAAATTTTTGGTGCAAACAAAACCCGTCCCAAGATCAAAACCATAAACCTATACTAGCAAAACCAAAAAGCTAAACTACTAGGTTAGAGAGGGTTATACCGAATGAACCAAGTCCTTCGGTCTTCTACCACCTTCATTGGCTCCTAGGGGTTGCAGATCGAATTTGGTTGCCGGTCTTCCTCCATCGATGATGATCCATCCGAGAGAAACGACGCAGGCTCCAGCCTAGCCAAGCGAGGCAACCGACGCTCTAAGGTTGCTAGCAATGGAGAGTGGAGGTGTAGAAATGTCTCACTATATTTTTCTCTCATGTGACATGCTCAAATAAGCAACCCAAGAAGATGAAGAAGGAGGTGAGGAAACTAATGGCATGAGCAACCATGGAAAAATGGCTAAGTCTCTCAAGAGTGAGAGTGAATCAATAATGGATATGGATGGCATGCGGAGAAAAAATGGCTAAGTCATTCGCAACCATGCAACCAAAATATCTCATTCATTTTCTAAATAAAATATCCAAGAGCCATGCCTCTCTACATGCCAAGCCATGCTCATGCCAACTCACCCCTCCACCATATTTACAAAATGATTTTCTAAAAAGGAAAATCATGTAATGAGGTGGCAATCATCTAGAAGTAATTCCGTAAAAATACGGAATACAACCTTGTATACGTATCGAAATACATATATATGTATTCGTACAAAAATACGAATAGCCAAGTGAGAAAATGAATAGTGAACAATAATACTAGAATACATATATAAAAAAATATATAAATTATTAAATCAAAACCCGATTTAATAATCCGGCTTAACCCTAAGCCGCTAGTATTATCAACCGCCCGATTAAAGTTTGTGTAGCCTGTACACATATTTAATCGGACACCTGTATATACTAACATACGTTATCTACACCATATCGCCTGAACCATGAAAACCCTCTGTGTGGGACTCTAAAGACTCGTCAATACACTGACAGTGGGTTTAACTACAAGCATGTCAGCGGCACTAGCTATACGTAATGGCTACCTAGGTATTGAGCGAAAGGAAGGCCGACGAGCTATTCAAACCCCTACTGAGCTTATCCATGACAATCTCCATACTGTCCGGTCTGTTCGTCTAAAAGTATCGGATATCGAGTCTAGGGGGATTGATTAAGTCAGACCCCTAATAACGCGACATTGCGTGTCGGTATGAAACCCATCACCATATAAGAAACTACTGATCCTAGATCAGTAATTCTCGACTACCTTGGCCAAGGATTTCTGGTGATGGCTACCCGTGCACAACGCGACATCAACCCCTAATACCGGGAGAGACAAATCCCCGACGATCCGCTCACTGCCTCCATGTGGCTCGCGACTGTACCCAAATAAAACCTGTTTGCACAACTCCTCTGACCCATGGTAGGGTAGTAATCAAAGCACAGTAGGAACTCACACGAGAAAAATGACGATCTCATATCGACAGACTAACCTGTACTCATGTCACCTGGGAACTGCAATCTGACAATAGGTATAATACCATCTAGCAGGTTCCTGGCAAGTCCGTCCAGTATGCTCATAACCCAATGAGCACCTGTATACTATCTTAGGTGACTAACTGACACCAATGGCTTGTGAGACCGGCCACCGCCCCTTGTCGGGATCTCGATAAGTATACACTAGTCTACTCCGGAGTATCGATGCCCAGTCTCGATACTCCTACGTTTAGGGACATTTAAGGATGTGCTTATAGACTACCCAACTCCTACGTATATGATCACTATCATAATGCTGGTAGTCAAGCAAGAATCCTATGGGCTCTATCAATATGTAATAGTGATCTATAATACCACCTAATGCTGTACATGATGATAAAGATAAGCCAAATAGCATACTATCATCTCGAGTAAGACTGTTCTACCGGTATAGGTCCTCCCTCAATCATCACAATCGCGTGCCTGCGATTAAATAATTGACTTGAGGGCACTATTTCCAACAATCTCCTACTTGCACTTAATGTTGGATATAGTGCCCTCAAAGTCAATTATTGGATCGCAGGCACGTGATTGCAATGATTGAGAGAGGACCTATATCGGTAAGACAGTCTTACTTGAGTTGATAGTATGCTATCTGGTTTGTCTTTATCATCGTGTACATGTTTTAGGAGACATTACAGATCACTATTACATGTTGATAGAGCCCTTAGGATGCTTGCTTGACTACCAGCAGTATGATGGCGATCATATACATAAGAGTTGGGCAGTCTATCAGCACATCCTTAAAGTGTCCCTAGTCGTGGGTGTTTCGAGACTGGGCATCGATACTCCATGAGTAGACTAGTGTATACGGATCGAGACCTCGACGAGGGGCGGTGGCCGGTCTCACAAGCCATTGGTGTCGGTTGGTTCACCCAAGACGTATACAGGTGCTCATTGGGTTATGAGTACGCCGGACGGACTCGCCGGGAACATGCTAGTTGGTTTTATACCTAGCGTCAGATAGCAGTTCCCTGGTGACATGTATATAGGTTAGTCTATCGACCTGAGATTGTCATTTGTCTCATATGAGTTCCCACTGTGCTTTGATTACTACCCTACCATGGCTCAAAGGAGTCGTGCAAACAGGTTTTAGTTGGGTACAGTCTCGAGCTACATGAAGGCAGTGAGCGGACTGGCAGGGGATTCGTCTCTCCCGGTATTGGGGGTGAGATCACGTTGTGTCTGGAGAGCAATTACACGAAGTCCTTGGCCAAGGCAAGTGAGATTTACTGGTAGGTATTCCTGTGGTTTCTCAGAGTGTTCTGGGCTACACTCCGACACGACTTATACCGCTTTTGGGGATCTGACGCTTACCAACCCCGTGGGCCCGATATGCGATACTCATAGATGAACGGACCGGACTGTATGGATATTGTCACTGACAGGCTCAGTAGGATTTCAGGATGAGTTCGCTCATCGGTCTCCCTTTTGGTCAATACATCGGTAGCCGTTATGTACAGCTAGTACCACTGACATGCTTGTGGTTAAACCCACTACCAGCGTATTGACGAGTCTTTAGAGTCCCCCACAGAAAGTTTCCCAAGTTCGGACGAAATGTTGTAGAGGCGGTATGGTATTATGGTAGGGTTCGATCATATATGTGCACTTATGAACGGATTATGATCGGACGGATCATACTAGTAGGCTTTGGTTTAAGCCGGATCCTAATATTAGATTTGTTGGATTGCTTTCGTCTCACTGCATTCGTATTCATTCGGAATGCGGATGCAGGTATGTATATACAGGTGAGGGGTATCCTTGTGATCCGTCATGAGTTTACTTTAGAAGATGCCATTCTATTTATTGTTATAAACATTTGGGTTAATGTTTATTAGGTGGAAATTGTGAGTTCAAGTCATCATGAAGAGCAATTAATGTGGCATGTGCAATTTGATGACTCATGGTATTATTTTTTGTGCCATGTCCACTTGTTAATTAATTTATTGGGTGAGATTGAGATGGGGAGAGAGAGAGAGGGCAGCCACAAGGGTGTGGGGTTTGCTCTTTGAGATTTCATTCTAGTGGTCTCTCATTTTTATCTCACACAATATAGAAAAGCTCTTCTTCTTCTTCTTCCTCTTTCTTGAGCTCACAAGTTCCTCATCAATGGCTTCTTCTTCAACCTCCATCCATACAATCTTATGTGTTGAGAATCAATGGATGAATAGAGACAAAGTTATCACACACATTCTCTACTTCACCTTGGACATGTCGGCTAGCAAACTTCATGTCCGACTTGCTTCGGTTTTGAAGCGGGAGCCCATAAAAAGATTCCTTGACGTGGTGCCACTTCGATGAGGAGACCAGAGATCGAGCTTGATCGGAGAAGCTGCAAGGAGCTTGGGATGGTGGCTAAATACCGAAGGACACGGATCGATCGGTATAGCCATTCTAACTTCTTTGTAGTTAGCTAGTTTAGGGTTAATGGTACGATCCGGGTGAAAGCCTACGTTAGCGCCAGTTTTATAAAAAAATTTTGTTCCGCGTTTAGCCTCGGATTGACGGCCGGGGCGCTGCCGTAGACTTACACTTAAGGCTAATTATTGCGGTGTCGCATACTCATAGCCCGTGTGATATCGAACACCCAACTTCTTTACTAATTAGTCTCGCAAAGCCCATTTGCGAAACTATTGCATTCGAGAAATAGCCTCAGTGAGTGGATCCGCTCCATTGTTTCTTTCTTTATCTCTCTATATCTCAACTTCGCGGAGAAAGACTATTTCCCGAAATGAGCAATACATGTCTTAGAATTTGTATGGATATCTGATGGGATCCAGTTCACAAATGAACTCCAAATCCAAAAAACTTCTTAGACTGTATCATCTACTGAATTTAATCAGTATCCCACACCATGCCTTCCTAAGTATCTGCTTGGACCACCTGTCCAACATACTGCCCCTCAAAAAAGGGAAAACTATAACTCTGACAGTCACTCTGTCATCCGGGTCATCTTAGAAGCCTAAAATGATACCCGCCTCCCGAAGGAGCCTGCCATTACCATATACCAAGAACATCCACTCATGTTCATAACTTCTTCCCAACATTTCTCCAAGATTGGATTAATATATATGCTTATTGCAGCCAGTGCAAAAACAATATCTGGTATGATACTTGACATTTCATGATTAATTCAATTGCCTAAGCAAGTGATATGCTAATCATGCAGATTCCTCTCCTCATTAGTCTGAAAGACATCTCTTTAGAGAGGGTGACTCCATCACCTACGGGTACACCACCACGCTAGGAGTTGTCAATTCTAAAACACTTTAGAATAGTGTCAAGTATCCAAATTGGGACACTTCCCAAAATCTAGATCTAAAACCATAGATCTAGTTACCAGAAACCCTGATATTTTATCCATATCCTATGTGGAGAAACACCTTAAGACAACCACAGTATAATCGATCATAGTATAGGAATATTTATTCTAATAAAGAGCATGTCATCCAAATACCAGGACATCACTCCCTACTACCTTCTTACCAGGTCCAACTGTTGTTCTGATGAAGCCAAACTCTATGACTGTCACATCAAAACTAGATGATTTATCTCCGCTATTCCTGCTCTAGTCTATAAATAGACATAAGCTACTTTCCCACTACGTTTCCGCTTCTCCTACTGAATACAACAACTTTCTGGCAGAGTCATATACACGTGCACTTCTAAAGCTAATTTAGAACGACATTATACTCATCCTACTGCCGGATCTCATAGTCTAGAACAATAGTAGTGTCAAGTTTGGGTAATCAAGAACCTCCCTATCACCGTCTTTAAGGAGACCGAAGTACCTCTCGGGTGCCTGAGGTTACCTACCAAATCTGCGGAGTGTCTAATGGAATGTCGAATCCAATTGAATCTTTAGGTTCTACTAAATTTTCAGTAATCGTTTATGGTTCTGGAATAACTTCCAGTTCTACTATACTCCCACTAATGTTTTCTGAAAAGAATCAATTTTTACAAAAACTGGTGGCGAGTCAAGAACAATATAACTAATGATCTTCCAGATGGTAGAATGTTAACCCTCGTCAAATCCCGGGATAACCTACAAACTGCCCTTACTGAAACGTGCCTTGAGTTTATCTAGAGTCTGGTTTTAAACATAAGCCGGACAACTCCATATACCTTAACATCGTTAAGATATGAATCCATTCTATATCGACTATAGAAACAAAGGCACTAATTTAGTTAGAACTAGATTCAAAAATCGTGCAGCTGTTTGCAGTGCATATCAACTAAATGGAATGAGGCCAAGCAGCATTACTCATCTAGGAGTGCATCCACATATGAGTAAACTGAAAGAGAAGCAAGTTCTCAAAAAAGTTTTACTTACGACGGAATACCTAGCACAAGTATCTACATCTTCGATCACCTTGAAGAATCCTGATACTTTGCAACATATGGTTCTTTACTTTATTCTTATACGTATAACTTCTCAAAACTTGGACTTTGTATTTCAACGAAATACTTGTCTAAAACTAGAGAAGTCAAAAGTAAACAGAATATAGTACGAGTACTAACCCCTTTGTCTTAATAGACACTGGACAACATACAATACTCTGTTTGAGTCCTCTGAGTCTAATAACTCAAACCTTATGCGTCATATGTTTAAAACTGTGTTATGGTTAAGAAGAATTACACCGCTGTTGAATGCACCTTACGTAATCACCAACTGATATAGGTAAATGTCATAGACATAATATCAAAAAGTTATATCTCACTTTATAAAATAAGCGTACAGATATAATAGTTTGAAATTGGTGCATGACAACGGATATTCAAAACCAAATATTTGCCGTCAGGCAAATCCAGGTGATTTCCTCAAATACCACCAATTACAAAGAATTCCGATATAATGAGGATATAATCACCTAATTCTCAATATTCTACTCCCACTCATCATCTGTAACGCTATACAGATGTGAGAATCAAATTTGGTAAATACATACCCTGGAGTCAGAATCCAATTGGGAAACAGTTTTCAATTAACACTGCACAGTGAAACTGAAACATGAAAATGTTTCGAAGAGGTAACCGGGTATTCCTAGCAATGCCTCTTTCACTATGCAGATTCATGAAAGTAACCGTATATTTTCTTGCCATCACTCCAATCCCTTTATTTGTCTTCACTTATTACCTTTTGTACACCACCCTTAGGCTAAATGGTTTTCTTCCTTCCCTACATTTTGGCACCAGCCTAAGGTTTGGAAGAAGACTATCCAATAAGCGTAATAAGTGTACTCTCCTAATACTAGGAGCCTTCACAACCTGAGAGAAGGTAAAGAGAAAAGACAACTGAATAATCCTTATTCTATTTCTCCCAAACCGGAAACCATCCTCGAACTGGAACAAGTTCCTTCGAGTTCGTATATAAATATACGATGGAAATATCCAAGCAATATGTGGATCTTCATAGTGAAACAGAATGTTCTGGAGAAATGCAAAGGTGAAAGTAGGAGTGGCAATGTTATACGCGGTTTCGTCGTGAATGATAGCAGTCGCAATTTTCTTTGCCTTTAATCTAATACTTTTTTATGTCTTTAGTTATTACCTCCTATACACCACACTTAGGCTTAATTGGTTTTCTTCCTTCCCTACCTTTTGGCACTGGCCTATGGTTTGGAAGAAGGCTATCCAATAAGCGCAATAGGTGTACTCTCCTAATACAAGGAGCACTCGCAACCTAAGAGAAGGTATAGAGAAAAGACAACCGAATAATCCTTTTCAATTTCTCTTGAACCAGAATCCATCCTCGAACTGGAACAAGTTCTTTCGAGTTCGTATGTAACTATACGATGGAATATCCAAGAAATGTGGATTTTCGTAGTGATACGGAGTGTTCTGGAGAAATGCAAAGGTGATATAGGAGCGGTAATGATATATGCGACTAAATGACAATCCAAAAGCTAAAGTGTTTTAAGAAGGTTCGGTTAACTTGGTTCATGAGTTTTAGTTTAGGGTGCGGCCATGGTCGCTGCCAAAGAGAGAGAGAAAAGAAACACTCAGCGTGCACTCTAACCTATATTAGAATGGTTAATCACTTTATCTAATCAGGATGGCTCCCACTGTTTCCTCGAATTCTCCTCCAAACCCAAAAGGAGAATTAGTCGGGATCATCTAAAATCACCCGAGGAGTAATCATACTCATCATTGAGAATCGGGATCCAACTATCATCGCATGATAACTTGATGGATGCCAGTCAAGTCACCATACTCCAGAAGGTATGCGCATGCCTGGCAAGTTTCCTGTAGGTTTGAAACTCCCGATGTATGTTTTTACCCGTAGGATCCAAGTGACATTGACAAGGTCAACAAGTCAAAGGGTCCTAGTCAAGTTCAACCCGTCATTATCCTGATTGCATTAGACCCACCCGCGCAGAGCCTTGACAAGTTCAACAAGGTCGAACGACTGTTGTTCATATCAGAATATTGCATTATTATATCGCCCATTCTTAATCATATTACAAATAAATAGGTGCTTTGATCCATGTCTGCTAAATAGTTGCAGATTACAGGTTCTCAGAACAATACAGTGAAATTCATGAAAAGACGCTATAAATGTGAGAATACGACCAACAATGGATGAATCCGTATGATGCCGTCTACCAGTTTAAGGAACAAACGAAGATCAGTAGACAGTTCAATACACAAAGTATAAGGGCAGCACAGGATTAAAGACTTCAACATGAAGCTCACGGCAAAAAGTCCACAACATTCTGCACTGTGGAAATCTGGAAGAAAGTAGAAAAGATTTTGAGGAACCAAGTAAAGAAAACAGAAGGAAATAACAACATGAAGTAGCCCTGAGAAGTTAGACTCAAGACTCCAATATATGGACGCGGAACCGCGACCAAACATGGCATTCTGCCGCGGTTTCGCGGCCGTGCAGTGCACGTGTCGGTGTACGTGTCGATGTGTGTCGGTGCTTTGACCCGGCTTTCTTAGGGTAGTTCTGTAAATTCAAATGTGGATCAGATGTAAAACCTAGGGTTTCTCCTATCTATAAATAGGAAAGCCGAAAGCCTAATTAGGCATGCCTCTTTTTAATTTTCTAGATTAAAATTTTATTCAAGTTGTAATGCATTGTTGAGAGGTATCAATAAAGTAAGTGTTATTCTTTTATCTCATTCTTATATCTGAATTTTAATTCCAGAAATTTATTTTATCAGTTCTTTTATTTTCTTCATTTTAGTTCACCTATTAAATAAACAAACAAAAATGAATTTTATCATAGTTTTCCTAATGAGTGAGTAATTCCTCACTTGTTAGGGTTAGGATAGGGAAGGTTTGAGAGAGGTAATCTCTCTCACTCCTTTCTTTGCCCATATAATATTTAAAATAGGACTCTTTTTAATCCAACCACACACCGCTCACTACGACACCCTATCCTAAAAGATAGCGGTGATTCCCTAGTTAGACCGGTTGTGGTTGAATTAACTAGAGATTAGGGCTAAGAGCCAAGAAAGGACGGACAAGGACCAAAATGATGAAATTACATTTCTTCCTAGTCGTGCTAATCCCCTTTGTTGACTATTACCCTAACACCTATATTTTTAACTAGGGCATTAAAAGCAGTGAGTAGAATCCCTTTTCCAAACTAACCCAATCCTAATCCTAGCAAGACTTTAAATCAATTGAATCTCATTCTTAGATTTTAAAACAAAACCTACCAAAAATAGGACTTAACTCGTTAGAACTTAAAAAAGAACACCTTTTCCCTGTGGACCGACCCGTACTCAACCGGCTAGCTACCAAGCGACACCGTCTTGAGTGCGGTATTTTCTTGAATTTAAAACGCACGTACTTAACAGCTATCAATCAAATGGCACCATTGCCGGGGAAACGGTAGTTATTTTCTTTTTGTAATTTCTGGTTAATTGAAATTGAAAAAATTATAAAAATTGAAAATATAAAAACTAAAAAAAAAATCTTCTTGTTCTTTCTGATCGGTTTTTGTGCGAATTGTGCCGGAACGGAAGACGGACAGATTCGGATCTGGAAAAAGCCCAGTGAACAAATCAAGAAACAGAGGATCTAAACAAACACAGGAGAACCACAATATAAAACAGAAAAGTTTTGACGGCCTGATCCAACTGAACCTTCGCGGAACCACGGCTAAATCAGGATTTTGACCGCAGAACCGCGGTCAACTGCTGACGTCAGCACTCAGATTTCTCTGTGAGTGTTTCTTGTCTTCTCTTCTACCCCCTGAACTCCACTGAAAAATTTTCCTGCAGGGTTCTTTGCGCAAAACTTCTTCTCCCTCTCCAATAAATAATTTTGTACAGGATTCTTTGCGCCGCAAATAGAAAGAAATTTTTTTGGCAAGTGTTTTAGGTTTTGTGTGTTAATTGCTTTGCATATTTAAAACGAAAATTAAGGGGTTATAACACCAATCAAGATTGGATGGGGATTTCATTACCCTTCCTAAGACCCCAGAAATCACAAAAAGCATATGCATCACCCTCGAGTTAATTAAAAAATATCTAGACTCAGCCAATTAAGGATTGTAGCGCTCATTAGGACAGAGGAAGGTTGTGGGCATTCAGTCGTTTATCTAAATCTGATTTTGTGGTGCCTAGGCTAGACAAGTGAGAAAGGTAACTTTAAAAGGCTCGACTCACGGTGATTCGTGAGCTGAACTCTCCTTTCTTCACTTGTGCTTATCTGGCCATAATTGGCGGTGAAGAGGCGATTTGAGGGATATCTCACAACTTGTCACTTTGGACCAGTTAGGAGCAGTCCAGCTGACTTAGGAGACTCTAGCTCTAGGCTTGATTGTGCATGCTTAAATTGTGATTTCTTGAAAGTTTGTCGTAGTCCGTACAAAATCTTATGCAAAACTCTTTATAAAAATATTTAAAAAAACACAAAACAAAATTTTTTACAAAATCTTGCCATTTGTCGCTAGAATTATATTGCACCCAACCTTCATTCATTTTTCCCATTGACGTTTTCTTACCCTCACATTCTGCTTTTTGACTACACTACAACTCGTTTAGTGTATGTCCAGTTGGACTAGGGACACGAGCGCCCGATTAGTCCATGTCTCGTTAGTCGCTACTGACGACGCGTTCGACTCCGAAGTCGAAACTCCCTCCAATTCTTCTTCATCTTTACCTTCATCATCTTCTAAGGAGATGTCAGGATTCAATCCTAACAACCCTTTACCTACCTCGGGACTGATTCCACCTCAACTGGGTGCGTATAACCCGCAACAACCTCCTGTTGAAGCGCCCCAGCGAATCGCGCTCCAGGATCTTTTCTATCCTACCCGTTCCGCACTTCCTACTTGTCTTTCACTCCCGCCGGCAAATAGGGATAATTTCGAAATTAAGCCCCACTTCATCAATATGTTGCCCAAATTTCACGGACTGGAATCCGAAGATGCCTATATCTTCATTAACAAATTCCAGAATGTTTGTGCAATGATGAAGACCACCCAACTGTCCGATGATGCTATAAGGCTACGAGTTATTCCTTTCACTTTGTGTGACCTAGCTGAAAAGTGGCTATATAATACAGCATCGCATTCCATAAAAAGTTGGGAGGAGTCTGTTAAGGAATTTCTTAAAAAGTTTTACCCACATCACAAGATCGCGAGAATTCGCAATGAAATTAACCAATTTTCACAGCTTCCTTCCGAACTTTTTTGGAAGTGTTTCAAACGATTTAAAGACCTTCTTGTTCAGTGCCCTCATTATGGTATTGAAAGATGGCAACTTTGCCAAACTTTAGATGAAGGACTGAACCCAACAACTAAGTAGTTGCTGGAAACCATTTGTCAAGGTCACTTCCTAACCAAATCTAACGAGGAAGCTTGGAAATTTCTTGACGATCTTGCTAAACAAACACTTCAGTGGGAAACCACTAGACAGACCTCTTCGTCTACTTCATCCGGTCCGTCTAGGGCAGGTGTTCACCAACTTGATATGTCAATTGCAATGAAAGCCGAAATGCTAGCAATTACACGAAAATTAGAAGCAATTGAGAGCAAATTCTCATTGCCTTCTCTTTCCCCTACTTTACCACCTCGCACTATATGCGCTTGTTGTTCGGATCAGTCCTATTTGACTGAAGAATGTCCTTACAACCCACCTGCTCAAGGACAGGATCAAGTCATTGCTGCCTTTCAGCAAAGACAAAGAAATGATCCATACTCTTCAATTTACAATCCTGGTTGGAGGAACCGCCCTAATTTTGCTTGGAATCAAAATCAACAACAATTCCAAGGCAACAATAATTTCCAAAGGCCTCCTCCTCAACAAACTCAATATCAACATCCTTTCCAACCCTAACCTTACCAAAATCAAATGAACAATTTTTCACCAAACAACTCTTTTCCTCAAAACAATTTTGGTCCGCAAAATAACAATAAGGTTATCTCGTTAGAACGAAGTCTGGATGCGTTTTTAAAACAATCTACTCAATTCTCAGCCAACATCCAGTCTTCCATTCAGTCTTTGGTGCAACACACTGCATCACATGGGCAAAATATCAAAACCATTGAAGCCCAAATTGCACAACTAAATGCTGCCTTAAGCGAGCGAGAGAAGGGGAAGCTTCCATCTCAACCACTGCCAAATCCCGGTCACCTACAAAATGCACATGTTACTCATGAACAACAAAACCATAATGTGAGTGCCGTGACTACATTGAGGTTTGGAAGGACGTTGCACAACAATGTTGGCATTGTTGATAACACCCCGGCCGCCACTTCTTCTTCTTCTTCATCATCTTAATTTTTTTCGTCTTCAGAGCCTGTTCTCCATTCTTCACAAGGCTCTAATTCTTCTACTACTCCAAACGGACCCACATCTCACTCCACGAAAACACCATAACTGGGATCCGTTCCAACTCCACAATCTCCTCCACAAACATTGGACTCAACCAATTGTAAAAATATTCCATTTCCAAACAGGTTGAGATCCAATAAACAAACTTCACAAATGGAGAAGATTGTGGAGTTATTTAAACAGGTTAGCATTAACATTCTTCTCTTGGATGCAATCCAACAAGTCCCTTCTTACGCTAAAATCTTGAAGGACTTATGCACCAAGAAGAGGAAATCACAGGTACCTAAGAAAGTTATCTTGGCTAGTGCAGTAAGTGTTGCTCTTACCCAACCTTTACCTCAAAAACGAAAGGACGCCGGCTGTCCTACAATTTCAATAACTATTGGGGATAAGAACACCAACCGCGCACTATTAGATCTTGGTGGCAGTGTTAACCTGCTTCCTTATTCAGTATATGAGCAATTAGGCGTTGGAGAGTTGAAACCCACACATTGTACTCTCCAAATGGCCGACCGATCCATCACCCATCCTAGGGGTGAGTTAGAGAATGTGTTGAATAAAATAGGGGACTTCATATTCCCCGTTGATTTTATTGTTATGGACACACAGCCTGTAGCTAACCCCCGGAGTCAAATTCCGGTGATACTCGGTCGACCATTCCTTCCAACATCGAATGCGGTGATCAATTGTCGAAATGGTTCGATGAACCTATCTTTTTGAAATATGACAATTGAGATCAACATTTTTAAGTTGGGGAATCAGCCATCCGAACTTAATGCTAATATACTTGATGTTTGCTCGATCCAAGAGATCACCGAGGAGGATTGTGAGCTTCAAAAATTTCTGTTCGATCACAGCAATTTTGACGCCACTAGTGCGTTCCTCCTTGATTCTGATACTGCTTTCACACCCGATAATGACTACGAGTGTTTCACTTTCTTGGACGATCTTGAAGAATCACTACCCGAGTTTGAATCTTTTGAATTTTCGGATGAGTCAGCTGAGCCATCCGACTCGGTTGCTTACACTCGTTTTGAACCTCTGTTATAATCCTTCGAGTTTGAGACAATTTCACCGATTTTACCTTCAATTGTTTCGCCTCCAACACTCGAACTCAAGCTATTGCCATCTCACCTTAAATATGCTTATTTAGGTGAGAATGAGACCCTTCCTATTATCATCTCGGCTTCTCTAGCCCCCGAGCAAGAGAAATCCCTTTTAACGGTCTTGCACAGCAATCAGCAAGCTTTTGGCTGGACCATGGCGGACATCAAGGGGATTAGTCCCCTAATTGTTGAACATCATATTCATATGATGGATGATGCCAAGCCAGCAAGGGATCCACAGAGACGACTCAACCCAATAATTAAGGAGGCTGTTAAAAAGGAGATCGTAAAATGTCTTGATAGTGGTATCATTTACCCTATCTCTGATAACCAATGGGTTAGCCCCATTCACGTTGTCCCAAAGAAATCGGGCATAGCGGTCATAACTAATGAGGTGAATGAGTTAATACCTACTGTTGGGGTCGAAAATTGCACGCCGGTTGACCAAGTCAAAGTCAAGGTCAACCCCAAACCAAGTGGGCCCAAGCCCGGATCAAGTGGGCCCATGCCCAGGTCGAGTCCGAACATGAAGCGGCCGGTCCTCCTCCATGCCCAAAATGAAATCTTTTAATAAATAATTTTTATGTAATTTTTTATGCATGAATGGGCATAGAGCCAAATTTTTGTAAAGCCCATGGCTTATGTGTAAAAAGAAATGGCACATGACCATAGGATGGCCAAAATGCCATTTTTGTAAAGCCCAATGGGCTATATGTAAAGTGTATAGCCTATATAGGCAAAGATAATGAAAATATCTCAACAACTTTTTCTCTCTCCAAAAAATCCAGATCTGTGATCTTCTTTTTCCTCAAGGTTCTAAAATCTTCTTTTTTTCTTTTAAACTAAATAAAGAGTTTTACTCTTCCTTTTAAAAAACTAAATAGTTTTTCACCACAAAACCCACAAAGGGGAACTCAGATCTTCCATCAGATCTCAAAAAGAAGAGATTTTTAAAATCTCACACTTCTTGATCTTCAAGATCCGGCCAACAAAGGATGAAGAAGGAGACCCATCTCCAGAAACCCCACTTTGGGGAAGAACTAGGGCTCAAGGGGACAGGCCCATCATCAGCTTCAAAACATCTTATGAGTTTAACTCCACTCTAATTTCTCTTTCGGGAGTTCCTGGGGCTAAAAGCCTAGCGCCCACGTGCCGACACGTGGCGCGCCGGCGCTAAAGCGCCCGGCGCTCACATGCCGACACGTGGTGTGCTAGCGCTCGAGCGCCCGGCGCCCACGTGGCGCGCGAGCGCTCGAGCACCCACGTGTCGACACACGTGGTGCGCTAGCGCTCGAGTGCCCGGTGCTCACGTGCCGACACGTGGTGCGCTAGCCCTCGAGCGCCTAGCGCTCAAGCACTCTGCGCCCACGTGTCGGATATGTAGCGCGCTAGCGCCTAAGCGCACAATACCTAAGCGCAAAGCGCTCAAGGCGCTGGCCCCACGCGTAAAAACTCTGCGTGGCTCCCGATATATCCAAGACCCCTCCAAAAAAAAACACACGTACACAGCACATTGAGTTCGCATGACTAGTTTAACCCGTCAATCGAAGGTTCCCTTGCTCAAAAGGCGAGGGGTAATTAATGTCAGCTTAGTTCGCGGCTGCCGGAGATTCGGATCCGCACAATCAATAAACCCCGGCCTACCCTAGGCAGGGGGAATCTGTAGTACGCCCGACGAGCGCGCGCGTATTCCCATCTCAATGGGGTGACGAAAAACGCCCTACATTTACTCGCACCTAAACTGGGTGGCGAGTATGCATCGATTATAGAAAACTCAACGCCGCGACACGGAAAGACCACTTTCCATTACCTTTTATTGACCAAATGCTAGAACGATTGGCTGGGCATGAGTTTTATTGCTTTTTGGATGGCTACTCCGGCTATAATCAAATTCCCATCACCGAAAAGGATCAAGACAAGACCATATTCACTTGTCCTTTCGGTATGTTTGCTTACCGTTGCATGCCCTTTGGGTTAGGCAATGCACCCGCTACCTTCCAGCGGTGTATGATGGGTATTTTTTCTGACATGGTGGAAAAATTCTTGGAGATCTTTATGGATGATTTCTCCATTTTCGGCGACTCCTTTGATGAGTGTTTGCTACATCTAGACGCAGTCCTTACCCGGCGTAAGGATAAGAACCTTACTTTAAATTAGGAGAAATGCCATTTTATGGTACGAGAAGGTATTGTTTTAGGACATATAATCTCACAAAAAGGCATTGAGATAGATAAAGCTAAGATTGAAGTCATTTCCAATCTTCCTCCTCCCAAATGCGTCCGAGACATTCGAGCCTTCCTTGGCCATGCCGGTTTCTATAGACGGTTCATCAAGGATTTTAGCAAGGTTGCTAGATCCTTGACTCTTTTGTTGGCCAAGGACACCATATTTGATTTCGACTCGAGCTGTTTAATGGCATTCGAGTCATTGAACTCACTTACTTCTGCTCCAATTCTTTCATCTCCTGACTGGACGCATCCATTTGAAATTATGTGCAATGCATCTGATTTTGCCATTGGTGCTGTCCTTTGACAGCACATCAATAAAATGCTGCATGTAATTTATTACGCTAGCCGAACCTTGAACGAGGCCCAATTAAATTACACAACAACTGAGAAGGAATTCATAACTGTTGTGTTTGCATTATAAAAGCTCAGACCCTACTTAATCGGCTCTCCAGTCATCGTTTACACTGACCATTCAGCACTTCACCATCTTTCCGCGAAGAAGGATGCTAAATCTTGGCTGATACATTGGATCCTCTTACTACAAGAGTTTGACCTTGTCATCAGAGACAAGAGAGGATGCGAAAACGTAGTCGCCGACCATCTTTCACGCCTTCCTTCTTCGCCAACGCTTCAAATTTCTATAAAAGACGTTTTTCCAGATGAGTAGCTCTTGACCGTGTTATACGAACATTGGTTCGTAGATATTGTGAATTATTTGGCCACCGGACTTATACCAAATGAATGGTCGAATCAGGACAGACTCCGATTCCTATCCTAATTAAAACATTTTTACTGCGATGAGCCTTACCTAATCAAATACTGTCCTGAACAAATCATTCGTCGGTGTGTCCCCGACAATGAGTTTAAGAGCGTGCTATCTTTTTGCCACGATCAAACGTGTGGCGGGCATTTTGGCCCTAAAAAGGCAGCCGAAAAGATCTTGCAGTGTGGTATCTACTGGCCACAACTTTTTAAAGACGCACATGATTATTGCAAGACATGCTCCCGGTGCCAACACTTGGGCCAGATATCTAGAAGAAACGAAATGCCGCTCCAACCAATATTGGTTGTGGAAATTTTTGATGTTTGGGGGACAGATTTTATGGGACCGTTTCCCAATTCTTTTGGGAACGTATACATTCTCCTCGCTATTGACTATGTTTCTAAGTGGGTGAGGCTGTGCCTAACCGAACTAATGATAATAAGGTTGTTATAAGATTCCTCAAAGAAAACATTTTTTCTCGGTTTGGGCACCCCCGCGCAATCATCAGCGATAATGGAACTCATTTCTGTAATAGGACTTTCGAGTCCTTAATGCGGAAATATTCCATTAATCACAACCTTTCAATGCCCTATCATCCCCAAACATGTAGGCAAGCCGAGATTTCAAATCGGCAAATTAAACAGATATTGAAGAAAACGGTTTCCAAAAACCGTAAGGATTGGTCGTCAAAACTTATTGATGCCCTTTGGGCATTTAGAACTGCCAATAAGACCGATCTTGGCATGTCTCCGTATAGGCTTTTTTATGGAAAGGCTTGCCACCATCCAGTTGAAATTGAGCATAGAGCATTTCGGGCGATAAAAGAGTTGAATCTATCTCTAGGAGATGCGAGCAGCAATAGAAAGCTGCAATTGAATGAATTAAACGAGCTTCGGGATGAAGCTTACGAGAACGCGGTTGTCGTTAAAAACCGAACGAAGGTGTTTCACAATAAATACCTCATGCGCAAAACTTTCAAACCTGGTCAACAGGTTTTACTTTACGACACCCCGCTACATTTCCATCCCGGTAAGCTCAGATCTCGATGGAAAGGGCCATTTTTTGTTCGCACCGTATATCCGCACGATGCGGTCGATTAAGAAAATCCGGAGGACGGTTCACTATTTAAAGTGAACGGACATAGATTTAAGTTGTTCCTCACCGCGGACCCTTCGGAGGAGCTCCTGCTTTTGCAGGAGCCAATTTACATTTACTGATCTTCCTCCATCTACCCTTAAATTTCGGTTATCCAGCCATAAACAGTGGAAACACTGTTTCAAATAAGTTTGGGGGCATGTACCACTTGTAATTATAACATAAAAATAAAAAAATAAAAAATAAATTTTTTTCAAATTTTTGGGGTATTTTTATAAATTTTCAGTTTTTAATAAATAATAAATAATAAAAAAATAAAATTTTTATTTACAAATAAATTCCTCTTTTTAATAGGTCCTTTTTGCAAATCACCAAAAAAATCCCCCTATAAAAGAAACCCGACCCCTCTGAGGTTTTTACCAAACCCTAATTTTCTTTTCTTCAAACCCCTTGTCGCCGTTGCTGAAAGATCAGGGAGATCTCTCCAGAGAGCCGCGTTTCCGCCGCCGAACCCTGCTCTGTGCCACGCATCCGCCGCCTGTTGTTGTCGTCACCCTCTGAAAACTTCAGAGGAGGTTTTCACTTCCTTTCTCTCTCTGTTAAAATTAAATTTTTTTCAATTTACTTTCTGTGATGGCACCAACCCTGCAATTTGAAAGAGACTTTTCACAAATGTTTGCACATACGATCTACGGTAGCTATTTTGGTGAAGAGATCAGAAGGAGAAGATGGAATTTCTTACTTTCTAACCATCCAAACTCCTTCGCTCTTCTGGATCTCGTCACCCGATTTTACGAGTGCATGGAGGATGGTTGCCTCTCACAACATGGTTATATTAGGCTAACTTAGGGTGATAGAGAAATTATAATCGATAAGGACTTCATTCATGAAGTCACCTTAATTCCTAGACTACCCACCCATGACCAACCCCTCCAATTCGAGGATTACTTACCCTTGATGGGTAATGACTGTTCGAGGGAGCCACGTAAGGGCATCCGGGCTAGAACCCTCTTTGCAAACGTATTGACTGTGTGCCGTTGGGCACAAAATAACATTTTTGGTAGTTCGCACAATACGACATTTTTCACACCATCCCTCCATATCGTGCACACCTTAATGACTAGGAACCCAAGCTATGATATGTGCATGGTATTATTTCATTCGATTGGTGCGGGCAAAAGGGCTGCCAATTATGCATGCCCTATGTTGGTGACACAATTGTGTCGCTATTTCCTCCCTGTGGAGGAATTTGAGTTTTATATGCATGGAAGTATCCCCATTAGACCTCTTGTTGAGGGCGTATCCACGTCCTACACACGCTTAAATGATGTATGGTCAAGCACTGAGCCGGCCGAGAATGTACCCGCCAAGACACCCAGCTCCAGCTCGACAGCGAGGGAGGAAGAGCTTACCCCTGCAACACATGCACGTTTGCTTAGGAAAGCCACTAGGGGGATAGATAGATTGATCGGGATGGTGACCAACCTGGATCACCGTGTGACAGAAATAGAGCACGGTATGACCACCCTGCTGGCAAGAGAGGAACGTTCCCGTTCGCGTTCAAGGGGACTGCGTGGTCATGAGTAGTGAGGGCACTGCTTTTGATAAGTTTGGGGGTGGAGGTGCTTTGTAAATAGTTATCATTGTATTGCATATTTTTATTTTTGTACATATTTGTTTTTTCTTTCTTTGCATATTTAATTCCGCATTTCATCTTTAAAAAAATTATAAAATTAAAAATAAAAATAAAAAAAATATAAAAATTTAAAATCAAATAAAAATTGAAAAATTTTAAAAATTAAAAAAATTGAAAAATTTAATTTTGGCCATATTTGACTTAACTTCGACAAGACGGTTGACTACCTAGGAAAAACTAGATCCTAAACTTAGTAAATAAAAAACCCTAAAAATAACCTTTCTTAACGTTTAACTGTAGAAAATATATGTCCTTGTAGATTATTTAGAAATAGGCAAATTTTGAGTTCAGTTCTTGGACTAAGTCAATATAAGGGAAGAGTATTGAAATTTTTATTTGAAGTGTAAGTCTGAAAAATAATTCTTAAGCTTAAGTCTAAATTCTGAAAATATATACCCTACAACTCGCACATACACGCACCTTGAAACTTGGGATAGTAGAGGATACCATGAAATGCTCTTGTCTAAAATCCTTAGTATGAAGGAAAATAAAATAAAAGTAAAAAGTGTGAATAAAAAAAATGAGCACTGGTTTTGTAATTACTTAAGGCTGCATAAATAAAAAAATATATAGTAAGGGTGCTTTATCACCTAATGCCTTAAACCAACTGGTTTGAGAGTCACTGCTAAAGCCTTAGGTATTACAAGATGAGGAATTACGCTTAAATGCGCAAACACATTTTTCAATCGGTCATTTAATACCTGATCAGTCGAAAATATTGCATTTCTAACGCATCAATTTCCCTACCATTTGTACTCATCTAGAGGTGTTCGGTATGAAAATAGCACATATTAGCAAAACATTCGTAAAATACCAAATAACTTGTGTTATACTTTAAAACCGACATTTTGAGGGAAATTGAGTGTTTATCATTGCATCGCATAATCTTTGTATAGCGCAATACCTGTCTCGAGAATCTGTGTAGGAAATTCCAGGAAAAGAACCGAAACGGCTAAAAGTGCTGAGAAAAATACGCCAAGTCCAAGACTTGTGATCTGGTAGTGATATAGAAAGAGATATGAGATTCCACACATCAGAAAGATGCCACAAAGTCAGCCCAAATGTACCCCAGAATTTCCATGCAATGAAGCCTTCAAAGGGCCGCGGATCCGCGGCCAGAAGGGCATTCCCGCGGCGGATCCGCGGCCACGTCCGCATGACATCAGCGTCGCTTCACTTCAGGCTTTTCTTCTCAGTTTCAGAACTCCTTTCAGCCACTCCAAACTCCAGAGAACTCCAGAAGCTTCTGCCAGAATAGCAAGGCTTATTGTTCAAACTAAACACCCTTAAGCTTCCAAAGCAAGCTACTTAACTACCTAACCCTAGAAGCTTCTCCCTAACCTCCAATCTTATGAAGGAAGCTAGTTCTAACTAACTAATTCTAGAAACTTCATCCTAACTACCAAGCTTACAAGGGTAGATAAACTAAACCTAGCTTCTAAAGGAAGCTAATCCTAATCAAGGCTATAAAAAGAACCCTAAGGCTTCACTCTCAAGGTTGTTGAAGGTTGTTCTCCAATTTCCAACACAAGTTGAGTGACACAACTTGTAACCCTAACCCTAATCCAACCACCAAAGCCAAATTCAAGATCCTCGAGTACAATTCAAGCAAGAAGCCTTCAACCTTTTAGGAGGGATGCCGATCTTCATCCGAGCAAGTGATCCAAGACGATCCGCAACTCACGAAGACGTGTGAAGCCAAACCGACGATCAGGTTCTTTCCTCATTGTAGATCTTGAGAGAATTGTAACAAAATTGTGGATAAATAAAAGGTGAAATTCTTTATCTTGCTTTCTTTACATTCTTGCATCATGATTAGATCTCGATTCTTGATTGTGTTCTTTGAGATGATGTTTGAGTAAAACTCCGCTCGTGAAGGAGTCGAGAGAATCAATAGATGATGATGTTACAAATCTTGAAACGATTCTTAATTCCTATAAGTTTTGTAAACTCTTGTAAATTGAAACATCGACAACCTAGTTTCGAGCGATGCTTTCTTGAATGTTTTCGCTCTTAATTAGCGATCCACGATCGATACTTCAATTTACTAGAGCCTAGCTTTTTGAATGAGATTCATCGAAAGGACAAAGGATGAGATGAAGAAACCCTAGTTTCTTCGAAAGATCCTTAAACCTCGATAGATCGTCATCGATCTAGTATCAAATCATTAATGGATAAGAAAACGTAATCAATAGTTTTCATCACGTCTATCGATTCAATCGATTCCTACGAGTCTCACTTCGATTCTTGAAACCTAATTCGATTGGATATCAACAATTCTTGATTCTTGATTTTTAATGTTTACTTGATAATTAGATTTAGATCTAGATAATTCTTGAAATTTACTTTTAAATCTTGAATTGAATTGTCTTTTCTTTTCTCTTTAATTTTTAATTCATCTAATTCAAATTCGAACGGATCTCACTTTCCCTGTGGACGATCCGCACTCGCTAACGCGCTACAATCGACACCGTTATTGATTGCGGTCAAAAATTTCTTTGGTTGTGATTTCTTACACTTTTCTTATATACACACACCGAGAAATCGAATCAATCAAATGGCGCCGTTGTCGGGGATCGTGTGCTAATTTGTTCTCTTTTGGAATTTGAGTTGAAAAATTTATTCCATCAAAATTTTTAGATCAAAATTCGCGCAAACACTAAACGATTCGTTGTGATTTGTTGCGAGGAAATCTGGAATCTGTGGAGCGAGAGAATTTTTTTTTGAATATTCCAGAGAGCTCCGGAGGTGAACAGGAACAGTGTCAAGAAATTTTGTGCAGGTATCTCTCCATAGGACCGCGTTTTCGCGGCATTAGCGTGTATCCATTGCGGATCCGCCGCGTGTTGGCTTCATCTCTGTACGAAAGTTCTCTGGTATCTTTCTAACTTTCTTATCTCCTTCCTCATCTTCTCCAATAACAATTTTCTGCAGGTTTCTTTGCAAAAATTCGTAGCACCGCAAAAATAAAAATTGTGCGTGTTTGATCTTGGTTGTTTGCATTTTTAATACGGAAATTAAGGGGAAAAGACCAAATTCAGATTAGGTGGGCAGTTCATTACCTTTCCTAAGCCCCGAAAATCACAAAACTGCATCCGCATTACCCTCATTAACTAAAATAAATCTAGACTTGACTCTAAGGACCGTCGCGCTCACTAAGGACAGAAGGAGGTCATGGATAATCTATTTCTTATCCGCGTTTCTTTTGTGGTGTCTAAGGCAAGTGTGTCTAAGGAAAGTGGTTACTTAATTAGGCCCACTACTTACGTAGTGGAGAACCTCCTACTTACCTGGCACTTACCTGGCCACAGGAGGGACAAAGAGGCAGTAGATGATTGATCCTGTGATTTGTCTTCTGCCAGTTAGGAGCGGTCTAAAGACTTGACCTAGGTGACCATTAGACTTAGGGTTGTGTGTGCATTGTTGTGATTTGCATTTTTTCAAAAATCCGTATCTTTTTCAAAACAAACACCACTTCATCTTTTCTTTAATTATCTTAACGCTGCCACTTGTGCTAAACCCTTTAGTGCAAGATAGGCTGGACACGGGATTCTAGTGCCCGTCTTGTCCACGTTTCCCCCGATCGACTCCGAAGTCGGTATTTCTACATTTACTTCTTCTTTACCCACCACCACACCCACTTCGATGGGCGCTTCTCCATCGAACTTCTTTACCACTACTCTGCCATCGTCCGCAGGTGCGCAGAATCCACCCCGCATCTCTCTCCAAAAGAGATGTTATCCTATGCGAGGTCCTCTTTCGACCTGTCTCACCATTCCACCAGCCAACGGGGATAATTTTGAAATAAAACCCCAATATATCAATTTTCTACCCAAATATCACGGTCTCGAGTCTGAAGACGCATATGTCTTTATTACTAAATTTGAAAATGTATGCGCAATGATGGATACTTCACAGCTTTCTGTGGATGCTATGCGTCTTCGTCTTCTCCCATTTACCTTGTGCGATATAGCCGAGAAGTGGCTGTACAACACAACCGCACATTCCATTTCAAACTGGGAAGAATTCGTAAAAGCATTCCTAAAGAAATTCTACCCCAATCATAAAACAGCTCGAGTCTGTAGCGAAATAAATCAATTCACCCAGCTTCCAAATGAAACATTCTCAAAAAGTTTTGAATGCTTCAAGGATCTGTTAGTTCAATGTCCACATCACGGAATCCCTAGATGGGATCTGTGCAGAATCATATATGAGGGTATTAATCCTACCATAAAACATACCTTTGAATCCATGTGTCAAGGCACTTTCATGACCAAAGATGATGGGGAAGCTTGGAAATTCTTAGAAGATTTCGCTGAAAAATCTTTACAGTGGGAGGGTGTGAGTCAATCCTCTAGGAGGGCAATAACCAATCCGATGTTTCCATAGGAGTTAGAGCTGAAATGTCAGCTATGCAAAAGAAACTCGAGACTATGCAAAATAAATTTTTAGCCGCCGCCCTAAATCAAATATCACTCTCCAAAACTGTATGTGGATGTTGTTCTGATCCATCTCATTTGACGGAAGAATGTCCATTGAATTCTCCGTTTCCAGGCAACAAGCATACCAATGCTGCTTTTCAAAGACCTAGAAACGATCCGTATTCTTCTACATATAATCAGGGTTGGAGGAATCACCCTAATTTTGCTTGGAACCAATCACAAACTCAAAACACGGTTCCAAATCAAAACAATTTCCAAATGGCTCTTCCACCACAACAACAACCACTTCAATTAAGTCAGCACCCCTTCCAAGCACAAAACTTCCAAAATCCGGCCAACACTTTTGCACCACATGAAAACTCTTTGCAATTTGTCGGTACTGATAATTCCTCTGCACTAGTACAAACCTTGGATACTTTCATGAAACAATCCATCCAAGGGACGGCAAAGATGCAATCTTCCTTCGATAATGTGATGAAGATCATTGTCTCTCAAAATGAAAATACTAAACTGATGGAAGAACAAATTGAACAATTAAAAGCCGAAATGAGCGCAAGAGAGAAAGGGAAACTTCCAGCTCAATCTTTACCCAATCCTGGCTATTCACATCATGTGAATGCAATCACCACGTTGAGATCTGGAAGAGTGCTTGACAATCATGTTGGTGAGGAGATTGATAATAATGAAAAATCAATCGATGATACCCCGGCTGAGACCTTTCCTTCCACTTCTGCTTCTAATTCTGACCCCAGTTCGTCTACCCCACCATTTTCTTCTGAGCCTATTCTCCGTTTTCCCTAAGGCTCGACACCTCAGCCCACCTCTTCTAGTCCACCGAAAACGATCCCCACTCCTATTCTTAGATCGTTTCCACCCACACGATCTTCTCCAATGTTGGACCTCGATCTTATTGCTCAAGCTCCTTATCCGAATCGGTTAAGGGGCAACACACTGAGTCCATAAATGGAGAAGATCACTGAAATGTTGAAACGGGTTAACATCAACATCCCTCTTCTAAATACAATCCAACAAGTCCCCGCTTATGCGAAAACTCTTAAAGACTTGTGCATTTGAAAGAGAAAGACTCAAGTGCCCAAGAAGATATTCATGGCAAAAACTGTAGACGCAGCTTTTCCCCAACAATTACCGAGGAAACGTAAGGATCCTGGCTATTCTACTATTTCCATTTCTATCGGGGAAAAACATATTAACCCTGCTCTACTAGACCTTGGCGCAAGTGTTAACCTGCTTCCTTTCTCGGTTTACGAGCAGTTAGGGATCGGAGAGTTGAAACCAGCTCCTTGCACTCTCCAGATGGCTGACCGATCAATCACCAAACCTAGGGGTGAACTGGAGGATGTGTTAATAAAAATCGGGGAATTTGTATTCCCTGTGGACTTTATTGTAATTGATACACAGTCTGTAGCGAACCCACGGAATCAAATTCCGGTGATTCTTGGTCGCCCCTTTTTGGCCACTTCCAATGCTATCATCAACTGTCGTAATGGTTCTATGACCCTATCCTTCGGGAATAGGTCAATTGAGCTGAACATTTACAAGTTGGGAAGTGTACCCTCCGAACCTACTGCTCAGGTCTGTTCTATCGAATTAATGGATGTCGACAGCAGCGAATTTGACGATCCTCATGATACAGATCTTGACTCTTTTCATATATTGTTGTTTGACCCAATTATGTATCATACACATACGGACTCTTCCACCGAGTTGTCCGGGTCAACAACTAACACTGAGTATGAACCGTTTTTGGAGTCTGAAGATCACCCTGCGCTTTGTGATGACATTATTCTTCGGGGTATTGATGAGACTTTTGAGGAAATCTTCGCTGATGAACTCGCATTTTTGAAAAGCACAGGTGTTGAGATGAATCATCTCCCAAACAATGAAATTGAACCTCCACCCCTTCTTCTGAACTGTAAAAATGATGCGAGTAATCCATCATATTCACTGCATCGTCTCTCCAAAACGAGACACAAACACATTCTATTCCACCACTTACCCTTTCCCCACTTCTTATTCCACCAACCTGAGCACTACATTGATAAAATTTTCGAATGGTTGGTCTTGACCTTCGGTCTTTGCAAAGCTTGGCATCAACCAATAATTTTTGACCCCCTCATGTGATTTTCAAAGATTAACATGGCTTAACTCAAGTTTGGGGGGGGGGTATAATCTGGCTCTTGATAAGAAAATTTTTACATAAAATGATGAGCCAAGAATAAGTTTGGGGGAGGATTTTCACTTTAATATATCATGCCCCCATTAATAAATTTCCTCCCAAGCTTACAGGTTTTCGTGGTTTAGCAGATGGCAACAGTGAGGACACTGTTGAAAACAAGTTTGGGGAATGTTTGTGCTTATTTTCGCATCATTTGCATCATACTTTGCATAAGCACAAAACATTTTGAAAACCTATAAAAATTTAAAAATTTTCAAAAAAATAAAAAAAAATTTGTACATAAATAAGATAATAAAAGATTAGATAGCGAAAAATTACATCCAAAAGATTAGAAAAATTTAAGAAAACCAAAAAAATTAGAAGTTTTCTTAAACAAACAAGTAATAAGTAGTTATGAGCCGTTGTCCCAAGAGTTAGTAAGATGAAGGAAGTCACTAATCTGAGGATAAAAATAAGTCTGAAAAATAGTTCCTATTCTGGAAGCCAAACATTTGAACGTTGATACCCTATTATACGCGCACTTACACACGTCTTGAAGCTCGGGATAGTAAAGGATACCTTGAAATGCTCTTGTCTAAAAGCCAAAGTATGAAGGAAATAAAAAAAATGAATAAAATATAAAATGGTGAAGAGAAAAATGAACACTAGTTTTGTTATCGCCAAGGCAGCAATAAAAAATATAGCGAGGGTGCTTCATCACCTAGTGTCTTAGACCAACTGATCTGGGAGTCACCGCTAAGCCTTAGGTGGTGCAAGACGAGGAAAAACACCGTATAAGCAAGCACATGAGTAATCGGTCGATTAGTACCTCAAGAAGTATTAACGGTCGCATGAAAAATGTGTGAGCAACTCCATCTAAATATTTATCAAATTAAAAAGTACTGAGGCAGATGGACAAGAGTATGATAGCTTGAATTGAATTCTCCGAGTGTAGGGATGTCTATTAAACACATGTAGGGTTATATGATTGATGTTTGGAAGAAAGATAGGAATGAAGAATAAAGACGATGTTTTATTAAGGGATGATGTGATTTCTGAAATCTTTTCATGACTATTAAGATAGGGCTCATGACAACCGAAAAGCTAGCATAGTTGGAAACTCTAATTTTCAAAGTTTTTCTTTTACAATTCTTATCTTTATATGTAACTTTCACGGTCTTCCTTTTATTATTGGATTTTGTGGGTGCAATCAGCTGAAAACCCTCAGGAGACAACACTTCTCCTACTAGGGACATCTAGAGGTTTAAAGGCTTGTTGCACGTGTTCAGTGCAATCGTGTTGCCTACGAAAGTGTGCTAGTTAGTTTTTCTCTTTCCTTATTTTCTCCTTCTCTTTTAATAAAACAGTTTGCTCGAGACGACCAAAAATAAGTTTGGGGAATTTGATCATTCGAAAATATTGCATTTCTAACGCATCAATTTCCCTACCATTTGCACTCATCTAGAGGTGTTCGGTATGAATATAACACATATTAGCAAAACATCCGTAAAATACCAAATAACTTGTGCTATACTTTAAAACCGACATTTTGAGGGAAATTGAGTGTTTATCATTGCATCGCATAATCTTTGTATAGCGCAACACTTATCTCGAGAATCTGTGCAGGAAATTCCAGGAAAAGAACCGAAACGGCTAAAAGTGTTGAGAAAAATACGCCAAGTCCAAGACTTGTGATCTGGTAGTGATATAGAAAGAGATATGAGATTCCACACATCAAAAAGATGTCATAAAGTCAGCCCAAATGTACCCCAGAATTTCCATGCAATGAAGCCTTCAAAGGGTCGCAGATCCGCGACCAGAAGGGCATTCCCGCGGCGGATCCGCGGCCACGTCAGCATGACATTAGCGTCGCTTCACTTAAGGCTTTTCTTCTCAGTTTCAGAACTCCTTTCAGCCACTCCAAACTCCAGAGAACTCCAGAAGCTTCTGCCAGAACAGCAAGGCTTATTGTTCAAACTAAACACCCTCAAGCTTCCAAAGCAAGCTACTTAACTACCTAAGTCTAAAAGCTTCTCCCTAACCTCCAATCTTATGAAGGAAGCTACTTCTAACTAACTAATTCTAGAAACTTCATCCTAACTACCAAGCTTATAAGGGATGCTAAACTAAACCTAGCTTCTAAAGGAAGCTAATCCTAATCAAGGCTATAAAAAGAACCCTAAGGCTTCACTCTCAAGGTTGTTGAAGGTTGTTCTCCAATTTCCAACACAAGTTGAGTGACACAACTTGTAACCCTAACCCTAATCCAACCACCAAAGCCAAATTCAAGATCCCCGAGTACAATTCAAGCAAGAAGCCTTCAACCTTTTAGGAGCGAAGCCGATCTTCATCCGAGCAAGTGATCCAAGATGATCTGCGACTCACGAAGACGTGCGAAGCCAATTCGACGATCAAGTTCTTTCCTCATTGTAGATCTTGAGAGAATTGTAACAAAATTGTTGTTAAATAAAAGGTGAAATTCTTTATCTTGCTTTCTTTACATTCTTGCATCATGATTAGATCTCGATTCTTGATTGTGTTCTTTGAGATGATGTTTGAGTAAAACTCCGCTCGTGAAGGAGTCGAGAGAATCAATAGATGATGATGTTATAAATCTTGAAACGATTCTTAATTCCTATAAGTTTTGTAAACTCTTGTAAATTGAAACATCGACAACCTAGTTTCGAGCGATGCTTTCTTGAATGTTTTCGCTCTTAATTAGCGATCCACGATCGATGCTTCAATTTACTAGAGCCTAGCTTTTTGAATGAGATTCATCGAAAGGACAAAGGATGAGATGAAAAAACCCTAGTTTCTTCGAAAGATCCTTAAACCTCGATAGATCGTCATCGATCTAGTATCAAATCATTAATGGGTAAGAAAATGTAATCAATAGTTTTCATCACGTCTATCGATTCAATCGATTCCTACGAGCCTCACTTCGATTCTTAAAACCTAATTCGATTGGATATCATCAATTCTTGATTCTTGATTTTTAATGTTTTCTTGATAATTAGATTTAGATCTAGATAATTCTTGAAATTTACTTTTAAATCTTGAATTGAATTGTCTTTTCATATCTCTTTAATTTTCAATTCATCTAATTCAAATTCGAACGGATCTCACTTTCCCTGTGGATGATCCGCACTCGCTAACGCGCTACAATCGACACCGTTATTGATTGCAGTCAAAAATATCTTTGGTTGTGATTTCTTACACTTTTCTTATATACACACCGGAAAAACATTCAATCAGTACCTCAAGAAGTATTATCGGTCGCAAGAAGGATGTGTGAGCAATTTCATCTAAAATTCACCAACTAAAGGTACTTTGCACAATGGACAAGAGTATGATAGCTAGAATTGAA